>OY720431.1:133271989-133880298 GCA_963082735.1 Pocota personata | reverse complement strand
TGTTTTTGGTAGGAGATTCAACATCAGAATTCCTAACAGAAGCGACTGGAGGAACCAGCAAGTCACAACCAAAAAGGAACTAGCCTTCTACACAGACAGCTTCAAAATGGACTTTGGTACAGGGACTGGGATGTTCTGTGAAACTCTAGGAATTAACCACTCCTTTAAAATTAATAACGACTGCAGCGTTTGCTAAGCCGATATTACAGCCATTACTCAGGCTGCAAAAATTCTGCTAGAAGTTGGGAAAATAATTACGTTGTATGTCAGGCAGCCTTGGACTCACCGGTAACCAGATCAAGACTAGTAAGCATCTGCAGAAGACACCTAAATGAGGTATCGAGAGCCAATACGGTGACCCTATGTTGGGTACCAGGGCATATAGATATTCCAAGTAATGAAAGAGCAGACGAATTTGCAAGAAAACGATCAATGTTGCATATTTCGTAGGCTATCCCTTTTGCAAGAACTCCCATTAACTCTATAATTATGCTCAACGACGACGAAGCCAAAGGCGCTGGATCCACTTGGATCACACATGTGACGGCTATAAACCCATCTTTCTAAATCCCAAAGCACTCAGACCCGATTTTCAGTCCATTATCAGGTTGAAAACGCTGATCCTTTTGGCTTGGACAAATAGATTTTATTCGTTTCACTTTTATTCTCGGGTGGCTGTTTTTTTTGTTAGGGCTCGAAGCTGCACAACTCGGGTCAGAAGCAAACAAACTAATCACTACACCGTGTTGCTAAAGCAAAATAAAATTTCTCGTACAAAACACGTCCTACCTAAGGTAAATATTTTCGTATAGGATTTTACTTTCCATACGAAGTTTCACAGAGTCAGTCTTTATCAGATGTCAACTTGGGTAACAGGTTTGGGATCAGACTCTTTTGGCGAAAATGCGTGTATATGGCGTCGATGAGTCAGTCTCTTCTTCAATGAATTAGAAATAACCTTTCGGGCGTTTTATTTATTTATTTGTATTCTTTATCCTTCAAGTATAATACAAACATAGGTACAATAAATTCAGTTACAGTATCCAAATTCTAATGAAATATTTAATGGATACAAAAGCAATACAGAGGCCAGCTACTTGTTAATTTATTTTTTTTTTTTACAGATAATTCTGCTTATTTGCTTCTGAGCTAAAATCGGGCGTTCAAGGGTGTTATAGTAGGCTTCTCCCCAAAATGATTAACCATACCCAAGCTTCGAATTTACAAGTCCGTAATATATTATTAGTAAAAGCTTTTTTGAGCAATATGGTTTCAGCAAGTAGATGTTCCGAGTTACAAACATCATATACCTTTTGATTTCTGCTACACGTGTCTTCCAATTCATATTTTTGTCAATTAAAACATCTACATATTTAAAGCTATCGAAAGATTCTATTTCAAAACAATTGGAGGTACAAGAAACATTTGTGTTATAATTACATTTACCACAAGTGTCAGAAGATAAACAGAGCTTTTCCCATCTAGTTGAGTGAACATGGATACTACAGTCTACTCGGATTAGATACGAGTTTTTTGGACTACAAATCATAACTTTGGTTTATTCACTTACTAAAAGTTCATGCTTTGCGAACCATCGTCTTAAAAGATGATATCGTTTTGCAATTTTACCAGTGATTCAAATATACATTTATCGAAAAGCCATGTTATCCGGGAATGCTGCAATGTTCCTATTAAACTTTTGCTGGAATATGGAGTTAATGTATATTAAAAACAAAATGGGACCTAAAACCGAGCCTTGAGGTGCACCGATGCCTATTTCCAACTTCTCACTAAAAATACCTTCTTGTCTAACTCTTTGAAATCTTCCTCTCAAATATGAAGCAAATCTATTATATACCGAACTACTGAATCACAGTTTATAAAACGATGGTAGTAAGGAAATAGGTCTATATTGGCCCATATGTTTTCGATTGCCCTTTTTAAACTTGAACGGCTTCAAGTCTGTAATCCGCCATATAAATGCTGGTGTTCCCCAATGCGCTGTTTTGTCTCCGTTTCTCTTTCTTATTTTTCTTATTATTTCTATCTTCTTATTTTTATATTCAACCTCTAATTCAAACCATTCCTTCGCTGATGACAGTCCCTCAGTTTTTCATATTCGTTCCCTAACACACTTGCGAAAAAATCCTCCAGTACGTCGAGATAAGTACTGATGTTATTGGAGATGGAATGTCAGCGTAGGATTCCAAATTAATTTCAAGTGGTGTTGTAGGAAGTTTCTCCATGTAGAAGTTAAAGATGATCGGTGAGAGGACTCCACCTTGGGGTACTTCTTTCTTGACTCTTCTATGTTGCGATATGCTGTTCCGAAATTCTACGAAGTATTGTCTGCCATCGGTTGATAAAGTTTGTGAGTTGTGAGTCTAGGATATCTTGAAGTAAGATTTCTAGGTGAACGATCAACAATGCAACCAAGGTAATCTAATCGCACTGTCGTTGTTGGTTAAGGCCTTGTGAGATATGAGTTGTGATCTCAGTGAGAGCTGTTGTTGTGCTGCGCTGTTTACGGAAGCAGTGTTGTGGTTCGGCTAACTGGAGCTCGGAATGAAGCGTAGTAGTAGTGCTTCAAGTATTTTCGCTGGTTTGCTTGGTTTCAGAAGTGGTATTATTCTTCCCGCCTTCCAAGACTATGGGATGTCCAATGAATGAAACGAAGGTTAAACACTTGGTTAAGGTAGGAGATACCTATTGAACCTAGGTGCTTAATCACGATCTTTGAAATTCCATCCGGTTTAGATGTAGTAGTGGGTTTACCTTTGATTATCGATGATTGGACTTCTGATGGTTGTAAAGTAAATAAGTGGAGTTTTGTTGGGAGCAAGGCTGCGAAGTTTCTTGAGAATAGCTGGATTATTTTTATTGTAGTGTATCGGGTGATCGATAAATTCGCAACAGAATGTTAAGGAACATTTCCTGGGATCATCGAACTGAGTGGTATTGCAGGTGATAGCTGTTAGATCCTTACGTCTGACAAGTTTATAGGTGCTCCAACCATTTTATTTGTCGATGTTGGTTGACTAGATGTTGAATGTCATGATTGATTATATCTACTCTGGGATTGTCGAGGTTTCTGCTACATAGCTGATCGCGTTCGTTAGCGAGCTAATTTAGGGATTCTACCTAAAGGAATAAAGCAAGTTGCTGCTTTGGTTATCATCTGACAAAAGTGTTTTTCCCCTGAGTGGACGTTGGGAAGAATTGTCCGAATTGTTGATTAATGAATTGCTCGAATCCTGTCCAATTAGCCTTTGTGAAGTTGACGAAAGTAGGTTTATCAGCTGATACGAAATCATCAGCTCTATCCACGGTAATGATGATCGGGATATGGTCAGGATATCTACAAAGCTGGTTTCATTAGATGTCTCTCTGAACAAAGAATGACCCCTGTTTTGTTACCCAAGCTAGAGTGATTTATTTTTGCACAATTTCCATCGATATGGTGATATTGGGATATGAAAAGATCAATGTCGTTAGTACTTACGCTTCCAGAACTTACCTCTAGACAGAAAATAGCTATCCATTACATGAAGCTACTAGCAGTAGTTCAAAGACCTTTAGAGGATATCACAGGACCACAGAAATAAAAACATCTTCACTTAATTATTTGATTTTTTTTTTATTTAACTTTGATTAAATCTTTTTGAAGCACTCATTAGGATAGCTGTTGAGTGATTCACAAAAAAAAGTATACTTAGTATCTATGAATTGCCTACAATCTTACGGTACATCTTTCTATCCTTAAAATTCTAATAAAACAAAGTTAATTCATCTTCCAAGAATCATATTGCAAACTGGTAGCCTTTAGGTTTATTTTAAAACAAAAAACGAACGCAAACGAGAGACAGCTAACTTTGGCTTAAATAAAATCAATAAAAAGTATCTCAGTATCTACATAACTATCTAACTACTTACAATTTAATCACAAACACATTCGATTACACTGGTATATAGGAAAAAATAAAAAACAAAAAATTATTAATTCACTCATTGAACTAGCGGTCATGCTTGGTCAACTGGAGAGGCGCTTTGTGGGTCTGCCCGACAATGACGGCGGAGGTGGCGGCCGCCGCTGCCGACAATGAATCATCATCCGAATCGTCATTGACGTTGATTTCTTCATCGGAGTCGGACTCGTCAGCGTGTTGCTGTTGTTGATGTTGATGTTGATGTTGCTGCTGCTGTTGTTGAGATAGTGATGCAGCGACGGCATATTGTCGCGCCAAACCGAGTGCAAACGCAGCGGCTGATGGTGAACCAGCGACCAAGGACCGGAACGCACTTCGCTCACCGCCCATTGATAATGGAGCTGATGCTGTGGCTGATGACTGGCTGTGCTGAGTGACTGCTGCTGCGGGAGATTTCTCGGCTGTCATCGGGGATGTGGGTGCCGCTGGTGGTGGTGACTTCGGGCTGAGACTGGACGCTCTGGCCGGAGGATGGGGATAATGGTGCTGATGGGGATAGTGATGATGGTTCAGGAGCAATGGTTGAGAAGGTGGATGCGGATGATGGTGATGCGGCATGGGATGCTGAGTCAATGATGATCGGATGCTGGTTGTAGCTTCGGAGGATTGCTGCTGTTGGTGGTGCTGTTGGGATGGTAGGGCACCATGCGGGTGATCCTCGCTGCCGGAAGTACGGATGGTATGCTGGTGATTGGTGATGTTGCTGTTGATGGGTGGCGAATCGGCGACAGATCGTTGCTGTTGCTGCTGCTGTTGCTGACCCAGCGTTGGACTGGAACGTCGCTTCAACAGATTCATGCGTTGGTGCCGGCGCCATTTCGCTCTTCTGTTGGAAAACCAAACCTAATTCGATCAATATGAAAGGATGTTTGGTTAGTTGGCAAAAAAAAGTTTACACTAGCAATGTGTGCGAGAGCAGAGCATAGCTAAGCTGAGCAAAGCGAGAATAGACTTTAACTAAACTCAGCAAAGCCGATAAAGGTTAGAAACATGAAACTGAAGCAGATGAGAGGATGCGTGATCTAACTACGACGTGACACAGATTCTTACCTGAACACGAGCTTCGCTCAGCGAAGTTCGACTGGAGAGGCGTTCCCGCGTACTGACACATGGGTAATGCGATTTGTCAAATTCTTTCTCCAGTTCTTCGAGTTGTTCGGGACTGAATGTTGTACGATTTCGACGAAATTTCGGTTCATCATCATCGTCTAGGTAGTCTGAATCTGCAAGGAGAGCTACATTTTTAGATGTGTCTCCTAAGTACATTGTAGCACACTCACCAATTAGTCGATTCTCATCGGGTGACTCCAGTGTATCATGACTCCCAGAACCGGGTGAAATCGGCCTCGAGACGGTCAAAGGAGATCCACCAACCGGTACTGCCGACAAACTCGGTCCCGTAGGCCAAAAATGAGGTTGACTGGATGCTGCAGCAGCTGCTGCTGCTGCCGGATGCCACGTGAAACCTCCATAAGGATGCGGAGGATACAGTCCATAGGCTGCGGTACGTGCAAACTCACTCGCAACACGTTCCGCAGCGCGATTACGCAGAATCCGATTGATCGACGAGACCGATGGAGCTGTTGCATTCGTACAAACACCTGTAACACGTCAATCCCCATTAGCCATCTCAAATCAATCAAACTTCCGTGGATCAGATTGAAATCTTCAAACCTCAACTAACTCACCTTCTGAGATCAAACGTTCGCGAATTTCCCAGGCAAATATTGTCGGATTCTCCCGTTTGTATTGCTCGATCTTCGATACCACAGTTGGTGTTGCTACTTTAGGCTTCGAGCCACCAATTAGACCAGGTGGTCGCAGAGAACCTGGAATTATGGATTCCATAAGAATATAGCAACAAAAAAGACTGCAAAGGTAAAGGGAGTTGCAGAATAATAGCTTTATCAAGAGATAGCCATCAACCGATTAATGAGGAATGGGGTTGGGAAGAAGAAGAAGCCAAAGCCACTATCTCCCTACATACAGGGCAAACACACATAATGATAGGGTTGTTATGTCCGATTACGCAAACAAAACGTCCTTGTTGCTTTTTCTTTTCTGATTTTTCCATTCATTCATCATTTTACGCGGATGGAGATGGGAGAGAGCGCCCATAAATTTCACGCTTGACACCGAAAAATGATGACGGAAATTATAGACCCCTCCAGGGTAGTGTTTAGTTGTGGGTTAAGTGATGGTGTTTGGTTATGGTTGAGAGATTGGCAGGGAAATTCTATAGAAGTGTGGATAGTAACTTACCAAGTAATTTAGAAACTGCACCCTGTTGTGTGAGCATGTGCTGTGCAATGTCATAGCCCCGTAATCCAAAGCGGGAAAGTTCTAGGATACGCTGTTGGGACACTAACGCGCTGAGAGTTGTTGGCGATGGAGATCCTCCGGGAAATAGGGCAGATCCAGGCATTTGCACCGATGGTGTGAGACCAACTGGAAATGTAATAAAAGCTGAGTTTTTAAAACAGCATTGATGGAAATATTATGTATTTGTTTATAAAGAAAATTAAGTGGAAATATAAGCATGTGTCCTCAATTTTGTATCTCTTCATTCATACATTGCGTTTGTGTAGTTTTGGTACTTTAGGATACTCTGTTGTGAGTCTTACAAAGTGAGGAATTGTAAACAATTTGTAGCGGTAATAAAGCATTGCATCTGACTTGATAAATTTGAGATTCGGACCTGCACAAGGATAGCTGTATTGAATCGTAAGGCATTTTGCTGAAATGTGCACCACAATGTGCGTACCGTGACCCAAAAATTCAGTCATAATCCATATTTTTTACGTCGGTATAGGCCTTACGACCTTTTCTACAGCCCAGCAAATGAATTGAATAACAAAGCCCTTTTAGAGCCAGCTAAAGGGAGTTCGTATAAAGTCGATGGTTTTTGGATCTGCAGGTGGAATGCTCGGATCCTTAGTAGGATACATGCAGCTACAATAGTAGACTACTGTAAAGAAGACATGGAGTTTTTCATTGTGAATAGACCCGAATGAGTAAATTTGTATGGCCAACTTGATGTTCCCGGGTTCAATCAATACATCGCGTCACTTATAAAAGCAAGTGATTTGTCGTACAAACGGTTGAAAAAATTCAAACTTCCAATGTTCCATGTTTACTTTAAGAAGCTCAGAAATAAAGTAAATCAATAAATTAAAAAGTCCAAAGCTAAGTTTTTCTATACCAAATTTAAACCCGGCCTGAGAAACAAGAAAGCCTGGAGGCAAATTAAAGAGCTTGGCATAGGCAAAAGCATTGATCCTGTGCGGTGATTGCGTGGACATTGATATTGACCAGCTAAATAAAAAGTTTGCTGCTGCTTCTACTGACCACAATAGACAACTATGTGGATTGGATGACTCGGACTATTGGTTTTGCCGCAGTAAGTGAATTTCAGGTTCTGAAAGCTATACTGACTATTGGTTTGGATGGTATGCATCCTACCATGTGTTACCTCCTCTGACGTTCATCTTTAACAGAATATTAACTTGCTGCATCTATCCAAGATCCTGGAAAAGATCAAAGATAATACCAGTCCTGAAAAGTGCAGTTGCTAAGGAACGATATCGATACTCCCGTTCATATCTAAAGCACTTGAAAAAATCATGAGCTCATATGTAGCTTCATGCATACTTGAATAGTTTCAACTTACTCTCACCATTTCAATCGGGTTTCAGACCACAATATAGTTGCACTACTGATTGATAATGATCATGTGACTTCTCTGGTGTTACTTGACTTTTCGAAGGCTTTCGACGCTGTATCGCACGATATTCTCATTCTTAAGCTTAAGCACTATTTTAATCTCGATTTCTTTGGCATAAAAATTATTACAAACTACCTTGAGGACCGTTCACAAGCGATTTATTCCAATGGAAATTTATCTCCATTCTTAAAAACTGAAACTGGCGTTCCCCAGGGATCCATTTTAGGGCCGCTGCTGTTTACCATGTTTAATAATGATATACCCACTGTACTCAAACATTGTAATATTCAAATGTATGCTGATGACGTACGACTTTATTTGAGTTTTCCTCTGGGACTCATTGAAGATGCTACAGTGCTTATTAATGAAGACCTTCTGGCGGTGGTTAAATGGTCATAAAAAAAGAAGCTGCTGCTTAACTGGAACTAATGGATCTATTTTAGATTATGTAGGAAGTGTTAAAAACCTCGGAGTGACATTTAATCAATATCTCACCTGGGAATCTCACATGACCAATACTATAGGCAAAATCTATGGAGCCGTGCGCGTCTTAGGTCAGACTGCTAGCTGCCTCCCGCGCAGCTCTTGTCAAAACACTACTCCTTCCAATGCACACCCAGTATTTTGCGACCTAGATAACAATAGCTCACTTAAACTCACTGTAGCTTTCAAACGATATGTTTCTAACATCCGAAAATATGAACATATTTCGGAATACGCGTGTGAATTTCTTGGGATGGAGTTATAAATGTGCACGCTTTTGATAGGATCTGTAGAGAAGCTATACAGAACTCTGCAGCTGAGACATAAACAGGGAAATTTGGTTTAGAACACAAACTTATGTGCAATGCGAATAGAAAGTCGCAATAGGCAGCTAAATATCGATGGTAGGTTCCATTCTAAATTCAAAAAACTACCACGACTAGCGTAGAGCTTAAAAGAAAAACAACTCTCACCAATCGTAGTCTCTAAAGCCTAAGAAGGCAATTGAATAACAAAGCCCTCTCATAGAGGACATTCTATTCTTTCAACTCAACTCAACCTATGCTTATTTTTGAAGATAGCGATTTTCGGTTCCCTTTGTACAGATACCTAGTATGGACAAAAATACTGTTACACACATTTAATGCTATTAAAACAAAGACCTCAACAGATAATTCAATAAAACTTTCAGGATTTATTCACGCGTGTATTCGAACACAACAATATTAACTTTATTCAAAATGTTTTCCTTTGGCCTTAATGCAGGACTTTAATCGCTTCGGCTTCTCTTCTATTACACAGTTTCTGCCAGAGCTCGCTTTAAGAATTCCATGTTAGGGTATCTTTTGTGGCACACAATATTCTTTAAGATAGTCTACTCGTACAATTTGCAATCCAAAGGATTAAGATCTGGGCTGGCGGAAGGCAGTCTTCGGCACCAATGAAACTGGGGGTGAAGATTTTCTCATTGGTAAACCAAGAGTCCTTTTAGATGTTTAGACACGATTTTTGAAAAGTCCACATTCAGAAATTTCCCAGTATGGCGTTTGAAGGCCTCCAGCCTTAAGTCTATCATGATATGCGACTCATTAACTTTTGCTTTACATTTATCCCACGAGTCAGTATTTTCTGCTGTAGGAGACTGTTTCGTGCCTTAAAGGTTTGATAACTTATGGCGTTCGTACCGTACATGGACACAGACGACTTTTGATGTGGCTAGTATCCCCGAAGAATTTTATACAACGATGAACAAAAATTAGACTAATCCTAAGTTGTTGCAGCGTTCCAAAGCGGAAGCGTAAGAAAATTTGAAATATTTTTTATAAACAAACACTTGTGAGGTTAACTTCTACAAATGTTATGTCAATCTCTTGGTACACCTACCTTTTAGCCGCGCAATGGGTGCAACAAATGTAGTAATAGTATTTTTGTCCCTACTATGTAGTGTTAAAGAGAAGATACAATGCCAAATATAGCGGCAATGACTTGGACAGAAAAGTTTGTATTCAATGCACAAGTTGGCCAGAACATGTAGATTAATGCTCCAGCTGACCTAATTTGGTGACCAAAACACTGGTGTGTCAAGCTGGATGCAGTTACATAGCTAAATATCGTGCCTTGCAGGTTCACCCCGGAATGTAGTGACATAATATGAATCTTTCTTTGACATATTGGTAATCGATTTGGAAGCAGGCAAGCGAAGGTTGAATTTTACTTTGAAGTTGTCTGAATGAAACGAATAATGGCAACAAGGAAAGTTACAACACCACAACTTAAGAGTTCATCTACAATTTACGACAAATCAATCATATTCCTTTTATTTTTCAATTTAAATGTTCGTTTGAGATATTGGGAGTAACAACGCAATGGAAACTTTTTATTTGCAGACAAATTTGTCTTAAAAGCGAAGGCTATGAGTATGAACTGGAGTGCGATGCCTGCAGCGCCTGACAAGTGCCAGACAGAATAGTCCTCGCGCCGAAAGAATCACTGCCGATAACACTGCAGTATATGCCTTTCTAAGAACACAACAGTCCTGTAGGTTCGGTACAAAACTCGGTATAAATTCACCAGAGCAAAACAAATAGAAATGTCTCAAGACTGTTCCTCAGTGTTACCTACTTTGCTTTTGATGAGGCTACAGTTCGAGGTGGGCCCCAACCAATAAACCTTCAGTTTCACATACCAAGTTGGTTGAGAACCCTTTCCAACTGCGCTCATAACCTAAGCTGAAGGTTTTCTTTAATGACGACTGAAGCCTTTGTTTTGAACCTTTACTGACGAATGCGTTTAGCAGAGATGTCAGAACTAGACATGCTTATATATAGGTAGCTCGACTGCAATAACGCTATAGTAACGATGCGACAAAGATATAGTGAGTACAGATTTGTAACCCCTGGGTTTTTTCCAAGATCTTCCATTTCGTTAAGATTTGGTCAATGGTGGACTTCTCTGAGCATGCTGGTAACCAGATGAAAGGTTTCAAGCGGCAGATAAGATCTTATAGATGGTGTTAAGGAGGCAGACTGCTCTGTAGTTGCCCATATGGTGTTGCGGTCCCATTCAACGCGCATGTGCATGTCATGCTCTTTACCATATCATTCTTCGCTGCTTTAAAGAGTTCGGCAGTTTGCTTGTCGGTTCTGACAGCCTTATTAGACTGCATGCTGCCTGGCGGACAAGATTCTGGCAGTTCCTAGCAATTGGGGTTGCGGAGAGTTGAATATCTACATTTGTACTCGCACTTGGCTTGTAACAAAGTAGAGTTCCAAGTCAATGTTGGCTGCTCAAGGAAACGTTTGCACATTCAAGAAACTTGAGGCTTTCTTTGCGTTGGTCGTAATATGGTTAATCTGGTTAACGGTTTTTTGATCCGAAGACCACCAGGAGTTCGGAAATCTCCTGCTGCTTATGCTTATTTCGCCCTATAGAAAGTTGATTATTCTTAATCCAATTCAAGAAGTTGTGTCGTGCAGATTGTGTTTCCCGATCATGCCACCAAAAATTTAAAAGTCATGATTTTAATGTCGTACCTTGTACACGCCTCCTATATCCTATCAACAAGTTCAGAGAAGCAATCGTTATGCTATAATCATTTCACATATCAAACTTACAGTCAGGCGTTCGCTAAAATACCCCCAGACCTCTGGCCTAAGACTTCACCTGATTCCAAATTTGCATTCGGATTTCGTACTCCTCACAGCAAATGTTGTAATAGATGTCACTACTTACAACCTTCTCATGTCCGACCTATTACCTATCACCTCAGGGTACGGGCTCTACATACAATTTTCAAGGGAAGGGCCGTAGGCAAGATTTATAAGCTTAATTTGTAATTTTGATGGCCTATGACGTAAATTCTAACAAGAATATATAAAGGTGTCAAGTTTATTAACAACAATAAATTTGCAAATAAAATTTAACAAAAAGAGGTTCGCAATTATTTCGAAGGATCTCCTAAAATTGCCAACAAAGTGCGATTCGCAATTTCAAAGTCGTATTTGTAGGTTAACAAGTAGAAAATGCAGACAGGATAAAACACCTGACCATTTGGAATATAAAACCACCGCTCAATATAAAATGAAGCTTATCTGATTGAAGAAGAGATCGCTGCATTAATGACAGATGACAGATGGAATCATTCCTCCAGCAAATGTCTGCATCGTCACTTGCAGATGGACTTATATGTAAAATCAAGTCCGACTTCATTGGAAGAGATACGAATCTTTCTCTAGACAGCAGGTATTAAAAGTATTATCGTTGTTTACGTGAACATAGTATATAGCAAAAAATCCAGAAACTGCCTGAAATAGAACTCCACGAAAATACTTAAACTTTACAACATAACATATGTTGACTAATAATATCCCAAAACGACAATGCCATTCAACTTTATGTATATTTAATTAATTTTTAGTCACCTATCGTCCACCAACCAAATTGAAAACCAATAATGTCCCCGTTTCATATCATATTGCACCCGATTCCCACAATTAATGCCCAATCAATCACCCCAATTAGAGCTCACTTAGCCAGCTCAATAGGTCGCCTTTAAAGAAAAAAAAAAACCTTCCATTCCACTAGCCATCAAGTTCTTATCATTCCTTTCCATCTCAAAGACAACCGTGACTAATGATGATACAACAGACACCGCAGGGTTTCCCCCCAAGACCTCTTTCTTTTCCCCCATTGTCTCTCATCTAGTCCATTCACTCGGGACATTAAAATGACAAAATATCCAACAATAAGCGATAAAAATCAATGGCAGAGCGCATCCTCCCCACTGGGGGGCTACACAAAATGCAAAATTAATTGATCCAATGAAATCTGATCGACTATCGCTGATAATGTCATTTCCACAGAGTGAAAAAGGTGAAACAAAAGATCTATCTATATCCGCTGACGAGATTAGTTATTTTGACCTTTTAGGCATATGCGAGTATCTCTCATCTTTTGTATTTCTTTTTTTTTTTTTTTTTTTAAACGCATAGATATTTTTATGTGTGATCTCATTATATTGATTTAAAAATCAAAAAGAGTGAACAATATTAATCGGTGACAGTTCCGATGTTTTGTTGTGTCAAAAATGCTTTTGACAGTTCGAAAAGATTTATTGTCCAACGGTGGTTGTATCTAGGAGAAAGCTACTACTTCTTTTTGGAACATTTATGATTTACGATTGAGTTTTATATAATTCTGACAGATTATCGAGAGCTAACTGTATTTATTACCGCTAATATGCATGACAGAGGGCAGTGGCGTTTTGTTTTATATCGGCTGACAGTAGCAAATTAGCAAACCTAATGGAGTCGTTTGCAGTTTTTTTTTTTTTTTTTTTTTATTTATTTATTCTTCTATTCCAATTCCAATCTTTTCTGTCTAATTTGTGGTTGGGTTTTCTAGTTTCGATTGTTAGATGGCGTGCGTTGGAAAAAAAAATTTCTGACAGAAAAATGTTTTACAACGCACAGAAGTTGAATAAATTATATCGATTCGGGGGTATTGAGATGGAAATTCGATTTGAAAGGGAATTAATGAGGTGATTTTCAGACAGAGATATATGCACATCCGTGTATGGATGAATTTTGAAAGCCATAGTTGGTTTTGAGGTCCGTTTTTGAGCTAGACGAGTTTTTTTTTGAAAATTTATTACAATTCGGGGGGCATTTGTTTATCTAGCTGGAGACATTCTTTGACAGGAAAGAATTTTATGGCTTGTGCGGATGATTTGAGTGTTCGAATGAATGGCTTTTTGTTTTATATGGACTTTTGATGTTTGATTTACATGAGAATGGGTAAGTTTAACAGGGCCAGACAATAGCACGAACGGTTAGAGTGAAAGGCAACGGGAGCCGGAATGTTATTAATCAATGAATTTTTTCGACTTCTATGTTTCTCAATGGGTTGGGTGAAACGACCGACTTAGTTTTTGGGGGGGCATTGGTCTTTATTGAAATCTATTCTCTTTGTTGAAACTAGTTCTAAATGCCTCAAGATATTTAGTTTATATGAGTAATTTAGCAGCTTTTAAGCCCTGATGTGGCGTAAATCCTCATTTAATTCATTCATAGTTATTACTAATGAATGAATGCAAAGTTCTAGCTAAAACAAAATAAACATTCATTAGAAATTTGGCAAAGATTTATTCATGTTGATTGTTTGTTACCCTGAATTACAAAAATATATATGACAGAGAAAGTTGATCCGTTTCATTGAACATTCCAAAGTATTTTTGTTTACGCAAGTGGAGAGAAACCTTATCTAGTTCTACACAACTGACTGCGGAGAGATTTGTCGGTTGAGTTAAAGATCCACCCACAGCCGGTGATACCTTTGGGCAAATTAAACAGTCACCTAGGGTGCAGTATTGAACTCTAAGAGTCACAGTTTAATACAAAAGACCTGTTTTAAGATAGGTATACATAATTTATGTCGTTTGGCCGAGTTCAATTAGACTTCTCCAAAGTAATCAACATTTTTTGGTAATACACTTCTTCACAGGTAGAACCCAATTATCAAACCAAAATTCTTATCACTTCGTTGGTATCAAATCACACTACTTTCAGGCCCGTTTTAACGTAGGGGAACAAACCAAACTCACAAGGGGCTTAATCTGGACTTTACGGAAGATGGTCTAAAAGATTTCTGCCCGTATTCCTCCAGTAGCCTTCAGTGAGCCCAGCTCTGTGTGCCGATGTACTATCGTAGTGTAGGTGGTATGAGCATAGCGCACCATCTAGCCGCAGATTTGTTAGGGCTTTTATTAAGTGAGGAATATACTTTTGTACATACGACTTAGAAGGGACTGTTCAAACATAACTTTCTAAAATATATGGCCATCATTCGTTCGTGAAAGGAACAAGATCTTCGAAGTTGAGTCGGAAGATCCTCAACTTTAAAGACCCATACCCCGTTCTAAGACGACTGTCGGAAAGACGTAATAATAGAGCCGCGTCTCATCCTTGTATTTTCCATTATTGAATCTCTTGATCATATTCCGTGCCAGTAGTCCTTTATTCGGGCGTAAGGGCATGAGGTAC
Organism: Pocota personata; assembly: GCA_963082735.1. Lineage (NCBI taxonomy): Eukaryota > Metazoa > Arthropoda > Insecta > Diptera > Syrphidae > Pocota > Pocota personata. Next base: position 133,865,566 of record OY720431.1, on the reverse strand, counting down.
TCAGAGAGTTCGAATTTACTAATTTTGTGATGATCTACTCCATCTGCCGATAGGTTACTCATCTGTCTTTCAACATTAGTGGCTGGATCCTGTCCACCGTTTCAGGGGCGGACACCTCATTTGGACAACCAGGTCAAACCGTTTGCTCCTAAATTTTAATACCACCTTGGGAAGGTCCTGAACACTCTTCGGCACAAAGGTCACTTCGAAAATTGTAAAAAAATCATTGCTCTGAAATCACATCGTTTTGGGTAGTACCCAACAGGTCTCCTTTAAACGACCATATCTTCGAAAGTCTTGAAAGTACGGATATATTATTGAGCGGGAAAAAGGAAGAAGAGAATAGAGCAAAGTCGAAGGTTGTAACATTCTGTTGAATGTACGACCAAAATTATGGAATACCCTTTGTATGATGGCTCATCAACTTAAGCCCTCATAACATCTAAGTATTTGAGACTAATGAAGTGCGGTGAGCATTGACCTTGAATGAGGTTTGACCAGAACACCATCGGACTAAAAGTTGATCCCTTTAACATACAGCACTTAGTATGAGTACCAAATGTGGGAGCAGACGAGACTCCAAAGCCTGTAGTTACAATAAAGAATCGTAGATAATGTTTCTTGCTTAAATGCTTTTGGCACTAATCCTTCTTAGAAACCGTGAATCTAGTTCTAAAAACTTTCATGCGCTCTACGATATAGAAAATTAACTTTTCTTTCTTTTCTTTTGCCTGACAAATTGATCTGATTAAATTCGTGGCACAATTCGGAAAGGATAGGATCTGTCATGTAAGATCTTTATGTGCCCAAAATTAGGACAGCTGCATTGTCCCACAAGTAGTTCACTTGGACTCGGGCGAAAAAAAACCTAGTACTCGGTTGACCCTAGGCTACATCAGTAATTGCGTAAATCTAAACTGTTAAAGTGGTTAAGTGCGCGATTACTGAGTGGAAGATTCAAGGTTCGAATCCTAGAAAACACACAAAAAAAAAAGATATCTCATGACCCCACCTCTCGCAAACGCCTGACAAATATCCGAGAGTAAAATTGTCATGAGAGGCTTCTCTCAATCTAAAAAATTGCCCTTCGGAAACGGCATCAAACCGTAGATCCCAACCATTCATGTGGCAGCACTAGGTCTGACTGTTGATGCCATAATATTTTAGACAAAAAAAGCCTTCCAAGAGATGCAATTTTCTTTTTATAAATTTCTCTCAGGAAAGGCGAACCTACGAGTATGTGACAGTGCCCCGATATGTCGAATCTAATCTTGGGCCAGTCAATAGAGCATTATTGGGCTCAGAAAGCGTTAGACGTTACAGGCCCCTTCACAAAAAGAGTAGTGGGAGGTAGGCCACCTTCGTTAGCTTTAGTTTCAAATACTTTCACCATAAGGTTTCCACTATAATATCTGATCATTCGTCAAAAAGAAAGTAAAGTCAATATTGAGTTGAGGCATGTTGCATCTGAAGCAAATCTTTTAAGCACTCAAAGCTTCAGCTGAACATAAATAACCACAATACTCTAAATCACAAGACATGGTGATGGTCAGTATGTTCAATATGTTCGAGAACGCAGTTGAGGGACATTTTTGAAAGAAAGCCATCTTGAAACCTGTTTCCAGTTCATTGGGAATGTAAATAGTGAAAACTTTTGAGGTACCTAGTTTAATCTAGTTTAGACTAAACGTCTATGCGAACAAGTTGAAGGACAATAGCTGTCACAAAAATATAGTTGCCACTATGCCTTAATTTGTTAAACTTCGACACAAGAACCCTTATCTTCTGTAGAACCCAACAGATTCACACAATATTTGTATTCCGCACAACGAAAAAGCACAGAGAATATGTTACCGCCTTCTGACTGAATTTCTGTGTACACCACTTCAAGCACAGAGAATATCTTGAAGCATTTTACAATCAGCAGTCACGTTTAGGTAATCCCTGTGGAAAACTTTAAACATTTATTAAATTTTCCTAACACAACTTGTAGTTGACCCGTTTTTAGCAGACTTCTTGACTTGAAAAAAACATGACCCTGAAGGTTAGAAGAAGAAGGGTTGCCGCATTCAAACCTATACACTTAATCGAATCTCTAGGATTTATTGTGGTTCTCTATCTAAGAAGTTAAGTCGGAAGATTTATTTCTTGTTGACCTCTTGGAACCAACCTGTGGCGAAAATAAATTATATAGTTATTCGACGTTGTTCACTTCAGACAGTCAGTTAAAGAAATATTTCCAATGAGTATTTACACGAATGTGCCCGCTCTTACACTCTCGTTCGCATTCTTCTCAGGCGAATCCTGACATTGACTTTGGCCCTTGAGTAATTTTTGTTGTTTCTTAAGAAGAGGAGTTCTCCTATTCTCATGTCATTACAGGAGTCAAAGAGATATTTAAACTCGTCCTATATCTCCTTAACCACCACAGGGGAACAGGACCTGTTAGCTGATAAAACAGAAAACCTGTTCTAAGTCCTTTCGTTAGATCGTTTATCGCTTCATTACCAAAGATGCCATAGAGATGCCATAGAATCGCTCTTATGCAGTGGTGTTCAAATGCAAGACCAAGTCGAGCAAGTATTGTCGTACCTAGACTACAAAGGTCCTGTTGTTTGGTATTATTCTTTCCCGAAATTTCCAAGGATTGGACTTAGTCTTGCAAAAATTGCACAACGCCCGCTATTAGTAAATTTTTTATTTTTTTTCGAATTCAGAGTTTTAAATATGCGCACACAATGCATACAAATCTGCAAAAAATGTATCGGGAACCGTAGTAATGCCAGAGTACGAATTGTTGATTTAGAGTTTTGTGAGTCTTCACGTCTTAACCGCTTAGAAAGTGCAACCATTGACTAGAGACGCATATCGAATTTTACTGCGACAATCCTGTTTGTTAACACCACTACCGACATGGAACTGTTTTAAAATGTTTGCAAACTTCTCAAAGGAGGTCTTCAATGTGACTTCCCACTTCTTTTATTTCGCTATCGAGCGGAGCTATCCAAAGATGGGAGGCTCAAACCGAATGTTTCGAATTAGGTATGCTTAGAGATATTGAATTAATGGACGGTAGCCCCGTACAAACATGGAACAACCAGTGCCACTCCATCTGGCACTGGCTCTGCAACCTACTAGTCAGCAAATTGAACTCTCTTACTTTTTCCCCAACACCCTCAGTTCACTCAGTTCGTAGGTAAACAAACACTTGTCAAGTAAAATGAGATCAAAACCCTTCAATAAAAAAAAAAAAAATCTTACCTAGCCAATGCTTATTATTATGATTAACCGGATTGATGTATTAATTTGCTGTTGCAAACGATAATTATTTCCTACAGTTTAGCCGGCATTATTTGTCAGACCAAATGACAGACATAGTATAGAAGTATTTATAAATTTTAAGCTTACATGAACCTAGATCGAGAATAATGTTGGTTCTGCGGTTAATCGAAACAACATTCTAGTTGTTATGAGTGGGTACCAGCAATTGTTTTGTCATATCAATTACGTTTTAAGAAACCAGTAGCTGCATGAATAGTAGATCGAGCATTGGCGGTTGTAATTTGATTAAGTTTGTATCGAAATTAAATGACAGAAAATCTTCTGGCTTTTATTACAGTGAGCGGTACCTTATCTGTCACTACAAATTTAAACTATGTTTTCTCTTGACATTAGTGGCACTGAAAAGTAAAACTGATGAGGGATTAATATTATATTTTGGTTGTCTACTCGGATAAAAGCTCGCACTGATAGATCATTATATTACACTGTCATCCGTGTCATCAAAATTTAACAAAATGTGAAAATGGGAAATAACCAATCTTATTTTTGACATGCATATACATATTTCAAAGCTACTGTGATCACAAGCAATAGCTTTCTTTCTTTTTATTGACAACAACTGTCAATAAAGCATGCTTCTAATTGACACATAACGTTTTATTGGCTTTTTTTTTCTCATACTTCATAAATTGCGTAACAATCACTGTTGATATAAAAGTCATGCACACAAATTGACAGTTAACTATCTTCTGTTTAGAAACTATCAAAAATCGATTCAGTGTCAATCAGTGCATACCTACATACATATAACTAAAAACGCATAAACTTCCCTGGTCCAACAACAGTACTTACAGGTAAAATTATTACTAATAAAATTTTCTTTATTATAGTTCATCAATTACGACACTCACTAAAGTCTAAATCAGGTTTACTTTTACACTGACATTAGACTTATACGACACTTAGTGTCAATAACTGCTTAAAAGGGTTATGCAAAAGACAAATTGAGTCGAACAGACACTGTCACTAAAGTTGCTTTTAGATCTGCCATTTGCATATTAACAATATTGTTTCTATGTGAACAAATTTGTTCATAACCTTTGCAAACATTATGTGCGTATTCGAAACATAAGAGAGAAAGAACTATGCAATTTGACGTTTGACAAGTTTTTGCTGCTCGTTGATACTTGGTTTGGCAAATTTTAACACAAAAAGCACATAAATGAAACTATTATGCGCTATGCGTATCCTCTGCTTCTTTTATTCTTTTAGTTTGTATTCTATTTCAAGCTGCAGTGTGCTAGATTGCATACATTAATTTCTCATTGAGAATCTCAACCTGACAAACTTCAAACGCTTTTGTTTTTAAATATTATAATATTCCAGCTGTCGTATGCAAACTTAAAAGCTTTACGAAATTGAGAGAGGTACGATTGACGGAGTGACAACTGAAAGATTTTTCAGGAAAAAAATATTAAAATTGAAACAAAGAAATTTGTGGAAGCAAATATTTTCACATTTATTTGTCAACGAATTGACGTCTCTCAAGATTTTAATAAATTTGATACATGTTTTTCTCATGATTTTTTAAATTTGAGGTTTTTTATTTTTCTTTCAGAGAAGTACTCGAACTGACCCTTTGTTAAAATTGTGACAACCTAGTCAGCATAGAGCTACAGCAAAAGCGATTGTTTACTATTAATCTTGATTGGCGTATAGTTATTGTACGTTTTGACAGGTCTTATGGATGCGGCCATTTTGTTCATCACCCAAAGTTTGAGCAATTAAAGTTTCACATATTCGAACCGCAAGTATACTTTCTAGAGCAAAGATTTACAACTGTCAAACAACAAAAACTAAGAAAAAAAACTCTCAAGATCTTCAAAATAGAATCACAAATGCTTGAACGCATCTCAAGTTGAAACAGTAAAAGTAATAACAATAATAGATTTTTCCAGTACTTTTTGTACAAAAACTTCTTAAATGTCAAATTTTACAAATTGAGAAAGTAAAATCTCAGAGCGAGGCAAAAGTTCGAAAATGAATTTTGTGCTTAAACTTGCAAAACGTCAACTGAAATGACTAAACTCCCTGGCTTTCTCTCGTATTTTAACTAACCAAAAGACTATTTTGTAAAGATTAGTGAACAAGTCTATCTACATGTTAACAAAATATTCTCGCTCATGCGCCCGTCTGTCTCCTTAACTATTTAGGCTGTTCTTCATGATTTTTGCACAGGTTATGTAAAACAATGACCCAAAGTTATTTGTATTGGCGTCTTAATATAGATAACACGCAATTCTTCGCCGGCATATTCCGTTCTTTCTTGGGTAAATTGCTAAAGTACCAAAATTAGAACTATTAGAACATTTTGTAGACTTATTTCGCTGCCTGTTGTTTTTATTGGACAAATTGCCAATTTGTTACTGTACAACGAGAATACTAACTATGACTACTCATTACTGTTACATGATTAACAAGTACACGAATGATATCAAAATTATTTGTGAATCACTTCACTACACTTGTAACTACACTGTTTTCACTATTATGTTGACATTTCGTATTAAAACATAAGAAAGAAACTTCAAGCCACATGTGATGGTTCTATTGATTTGACATTTAGTTTACGACGACTTATCAAAGTCACTTACAAAGTATTGAACTTTAAACTCAAATTTACGTAAGTATGGATTGTAGATCGTCTATTGATCCCTGCTACAGTCCGGAGTGGCCTTGGGCTTGCATAACTGTAACACAATATTAAATTTACAAATGGCAGCTCAAACTGACAGAGTGACGGCTTAAAAAGACATAATTTTTTTTTAAATTAATGGTCACCGTTTTTTATGTTAGTTTTTAGATCAAATAAAATCTTCATTTTGATTTGATCTGTCTCTAATTTCGACTGATCCTTAGAGAAACGTCAAAAAGTGGGGTCATAAAATGGGTAGGAAGATGCGTGTCTACTTGACGATGTTCTGAAATTATTTGAAAGTTTACTGATCAACGGGATAGTGGAAAGATGACAAGTTACGTGGGACGGTATATTTAAATTTGTTCTTAAACATTTCTGGATGCATTTTGGCATTTGTTGATTTGTCATTTCCGTGTAAGTCATAGTAGTTGCTCAACAACAGAGTTTTACCAATTTTACTCAAATGCAAGGAAAATGCAAGGACATTTTGACAGATGTCAAAAAAGTCATTTATTTATGTCAAAATAAATCTGCGCACTGGATCTAATATGAATATCGTCCTTTCTGACTGGCAGGCACTTAGAATGCACCACACAATCAGAATATGCAAAATTCTAGAAAGGATCAATTTGACAGAAGTGCTGCCAATAGCACTTTCACATAGTTACGTCACATTCCTGTCAGATTTCCAATTAGTAGGTAACTCTTCCGTCGGTATTTTAGCACTTAATCCCAACATAACACTCACCATTTGATGGAGGTGGCGGTATTGAAGCGCCACCTGTCATAGGTATTCTCGGTGGCTCCATTTTCCACTGAGCTGATGACGGTAACAATCCAAATTCACGCTTCACACCCGATTCAATCAACATGACCAGCGTATGGTATCTTAACTCTTGTCAACATGCAGTAGATTTTCACTAAGAAATATTTTTTCTATAAATTCACTTTTTTTCTTAAAAATTTATGTCACTCTTATGTCACTTATCCCAAATGTCACTGACAGTTTTTATTAATAATTTTTTTTTTTTTTTTAGTTCACCACTGTCATAATACCGACGAGAAAACACGAGACGGAAAATTAAAATTAATTTTTTTTTATTCTCAGAACGCCATTCGAAGAAGCGCGATCACAACAAATTGAACGATCCACTCAGGTAAACCACAGTTACTGCACTGAAATCACCGAACGGCTCAAGTTTCACAGTCGGACTTCAAGAGCAGAGTTATTCGGGGGAGACTCAACGACAACGGCACAAACGAACGTTGATGATGATGGCGGACGAAAATCAAAGGTAAAGAGGAAATTCATTATACTCATGAAAACCAGTTAACGGGAAGAGAGGAGACCAGAAACAGTAGTTTACCTGCTCTTGCGCATATCGATTGAACGATTAATCACAGTTACCTACCCAGTGACATTTGGGAGGCAGAGCCACGCGCTTACCCGATGAGCATTTACCCTCTGAGCTGGTTGTCCCACTCAAAGTGGGTGTAAAGAAGAGAGATGGATTTCTGGAAGTAACTACTGGAATGGAATGGAAATCCACTCAAATGTTATTGAGTACGCTCAAATTGTGTGACAGAAGGCGAATGACAGTTGTGGTCCCTTTCGTTTGCTAGCGGTAGTATGGTGGAAAATGGTTGCTTGTCAGATGCCATTAGTGCCTAATTAGAGTAAAATGCCACGTACTGGATATACATACATACCCAATGCAATAAATGATTTTTTTTGTTTTCTTTCAGGGTTGAGGTGTTGCTGCGGATTGCCTTTGTGACACTTCATTAAACCTAATATGGGTAGTGGGCGTGGCTCAGTCTTTCTCTGTTGGTCTCAAGTGGTTTAACTGCTGAATTGATAATTTAAACAAGAACAGAAAGAGAAAAGTATATTTATAGAAATGTGGTTTAGGTGGGGAATTGTTAGGAATGCTAGTGACCGATATGGTGGGTTGAAAATGGGGAGTGTTTTTATGGTTTAAATTTTTAAAAGAATGCCTTTACAAACGGGTGAAATATTTATTTAAAAAAAAAACAAAAAAACAAATTGTACAACTTTTGAAAGATAGGAATTTAGAATGGAATTAAAATTGATTGTTTGTTTAACCATTATCTAAATAATTCAATTGGTTAAAATAAAAATATATATGGGGTACCTATTTAATTTTTAAGTAGATCTACATTAATATAATTTTACATTTTTCTTATTTACAAACGTTTGAGTATGTCTGTATGAATAAAGAATGAGAATAGATTAGGTTAGGTAGCGGGGACGTGCACCGCGATGGGTGCTTACACCGTGGCCTATTGGACTATTTTGATTCCTCTTGGATTGTGGTACCACGTCTAACTCTGTTGCTAGCTGGCTCGGTCCTTCTCAAGCCAACGTGTGCTTCTTCATCGGAACTCCTCAAACAGTCTGTGTCGTAGGCGACGTTTTTGGAGATTTGGACAGTCGCAGAACAATGTCATTCTGACAGCTCCAGCAATAGTCAGTGCCCCTATCAAGATGCGGATTTCCCTTTTCCACATAGCCAATAATCTTCTGGTTCTTCCTTCATTCAATTGTGACCATAGGCTGCGGGATATAAGACAATCACTACTGGACTGCCAAGTGGTCTGATGTTCCTTCATCCTTAAGTTTATCTTCTCTTTCACTACACCAATAGGAATATTTATTAGTATATAAGTATGTTCTGTACCAACTGCTGATCGTTTCCTTGCCAGTTCATCTGCAATCTCATTCCCTTCTATATCACTACATATAGTCCAAGAATCCAACAGAGAATAACCACGTGGTTAGTGCATAGATTATTCGGGGTTTTATGACATTTACAGACTGTCCTAGATCTTATTGTTTCGCTGTCCAGTCCGTTGATTGCTGCCTGACGGTCCACAAAAATTGTAACCCGAGATGGATTTATTTTCTTTGTGAGAATCGTCAACGCTGCTCTATCAATGGCAAAGATTTCAGCTTGATAGACACTGCATCCATTTGGGAGATTGTATGAGTCTTTAGTCTGTAAGGGTTTACAGAATATTCCTGCTCCGGTTCTTATTTCCATTTTTGACCCATCAGTGTAGAGCTGGCACAATCGCGCAAAAAAGGCAGACCAAAAAACAACTGGATCACACAAATGAAAAACACCAGCATTTGATTGGCCTCAGTGACGAAGTGATCCGAAACCGGGAAGCCTGCCGGTACTTCCCGAGGTCAAACCGGCAAACCCCACAGGTGGACCAGTAGGGATGCAGTAATGTGGGAGGGTTGTGATCTTTCTATTCCGGATCATAACTTCGCCATAAGGAGAAGGAGAAGAAGAAGTGTAGAGCTGGTGGATTATGCCCCGTACAGGCGCCTTCCTATACCCCTTTCATCCTGCGGACCCTGTGGATCATCCAGATTGTCTCTCTGCTTATCGTCTCAAAAGCTTTCTCCATATTGATGAAACAAGTAAAACCTTTTTTTTTTTAATTTTTAGGAAACTGTTTTTCCAACACTTTTTGAGCCGTGGAAATGTGATCTTGGATGCTATGTTCTGGCCGGAATCCACTGTGTACATCTGATTTTCCACTCTTTTTAAGAGTATGCACTCTAGGATAATCTCGTATACTTTAAGAGCTGTCGGAAGGAGCGTTATCCCTCTAAAGTTATCGCATTCTATTGTGTCCCCTTTTTTGTATAAATAGGTATTGAGATGACACCATATTTCCAATCCTTTGGAATAATTCCACTTGCCCAGACTATATTTATATATATTTTATATCCAATATATTTAATGCTATCTCATCAATGCCCAAAGCTTTTGCGGTTTTGATTTTCCACAGTGCTGTATCGAGTGGTTCTCTGATGATAAAATTTCCCTGACTTAGTCATATTTCATTACTAAATTCTTCCTTCTGTTCGCTTTCCGTCTCGTGTTCATCTTGCTTCTCTTCTTTGTCTAATTGTTCATTGAAATATTCTTTCACAGATCAAAACCCCTCTAGACTAGTTCTGTGTAACTCATCGTGTAGGCCACACATTTGTTAAAGTCTTTCAAAGTATTTCAACACTGGGCAGCAATACTGCCTACTACGATTGTTTTAAGCATTCCAAATACGTCACTTGAATTGGAAATTTCTAAAGTTAAGGAATGTAGCAAATTTCCATTCTTTAGATGCTGCACCATTGTATCACTGACTAAACATGATTTCGCAGTTGATACCGATAGAGTTCACTTCAGTTGCGATTGGCGTTGCTAAGCTATTTCCTGTGGTTTCAGTTACTGGAATAAGGGCTGGGTTTGTCTATTAGGTTTTTATAGTTATAATAGTTGTTACAGTAATTGCTTCTCTTTTCGACAACCTCTTGGTGATTTAACAATCGTCGAGTCATCTCATCCGTAAACGGAGTTTGTTTGGTATGATCCACCAACAACATACGTCATGAGTTATACGTTCACTGTTCACTTTCCTACTATATGCTTTGATGGTTAAGAAACACTAGTATTAATAGTTATCAGCTAAATAATTAAAATACCAGGAAAATACCCTAGAAAAAGATATAATTAACCAGCAATAAAGTAATTCAACAGCAACAATTCATTTCTCGATCAGCAGAAAGCAATTATTTTGATCAGGCAAAAAAAATTGTTTGATCGAATCAGCCGAAAAAGTAAATAATTTATTTGATCAGCACAAAGAAACAATGCGTCAAGAAAAAAAAAAATCGAAAAGAAAGAAACAGTTATTCAAGAAAAAAAACTTGAGCAATTGTGAATTCAAAGAAACAAGTCAACAGATTAATATGTTAAAAAACAAAACAAACAACTTACTATTCTTGATATCTAAAGCCAAACATACCGACTGCGTCAGTTGGTCTGGGCCACGTTTCAAGTTCAAACAAATTGCCGGTTGTTACTACTGTCAGTCGGCCAGAGGTGGAAAACTATCGACAGTAATATCGATAGTTTGGACAATCGATAATCGATAGTAAATTGATAATCGTTCGAAAACTTGGATCGTCGTAGTACTCTAGAGCAGCACTCATCTCAAACATCTGCCTCACTTCAAGAACGCGTACGAAGTTATTTGTTACGTGACCTCTCGACATCAGCTTTAACGCTGATTGGGCTGCACCTCCCCAAGTTAATACGCCATACCGCAACCTAAACATGGTACACTTGTTTTTGTACACAGTTCTTTGATTAGTATTATACACAGGACAGCGCAAACAGTGATCCCTTTAATATGCTTCGCAGAACGTTGATGTGTGCCTACCAAAGGAAATGACAGTCAATAGTGATGCCTAGATACTTGTACGTATCAACCATCTCAATTTCTTCATAACTGGACGCACTGGCACATCTGTAGCGCTTTAGCAAAACTTGTGGCGCTGGATAATTTGGGCTCCGGATGTGCATGAATTTTGTTTTCGAAGCATTGATAACTAGCCCATTGTCGTGGCACCATTTTCCAGCTTCGTCGAACTCGGTTTTCATCAACTTTGCTGCTTCTTCTACGGATTGATGACGCACAACAGTTACCGTGTCATCTGCGAATGGGAAACTTTTTTTTAAATATTTCAGCATTTCATTACTATACAAGATGAAAAGTAGAGGGCCCAATTTGGTACCTTGTGGAACTCCATACAGCATTCTAATAAGCCTTGTAGCAATCTTTGATTCTCACCCGGAACGTCCTCAGGGTGCCAACTTTCACCTAATTCCAACTCTTTGGATTGCATCGATAAGTTTGTCGTGATCGAGGGTATCAAATGCTTTGCTGAAGTCCAAGAAAAGAACGCCAAGAAGCTGGTTAGTGCTTTTGCCCTTTTGGAAGTCCCATATACGATTTAAAACAATTTGTTCCACAATTTTCTCGATGGCTGGCAAGATTGCAATTGCTACTTCCCTTGTATATCGGTCGAACAACTGCCTCTTTAAGTTTGTCTGGTACCACTGAAGTATCAAAACTTAGATTAATTAACTTCGTTATTATAGGAGCAAAAATATCTGAATTTGATCTTAGGTCTGTCTATAGCTCTGATACCATCTGCTCCTGGCGCCTTTTGAACATTTAGACGAATCCATCTAAGTCATAGACGAATCCATCTAAAATGCGAAAAGACCTCCAGAATTTTGATTGTTAGCTAAATCCTTCACGCGTGAACGGTCCATTTTGAAAATAATCAAAATCGAGTTGGGAGTGACTTACATATGTATGTTACCGCCAATGTAAAATGCAGCAAATCGGAAAATTCATCCACCGCCAGTCACATAGCACAAATTTAAGCATAGTCGATTATTGATCGATTAATGATATTTATCGATCATTGTTCATCGATTTTGAATTTTGGAATTTCGAATGTCTATTATTGAGGTCGAAAAAATTGAGTTGGAAGAATTATTGAGATTGCTTATCTTTGTCGATTGAGTTACACAATATTAAAATTAATTCACTCAATCTGTAGTAGTCCAATCAATTACTGACCAACAATCATAATACTCGTAAGGGCAAGCGATTTATGTAACTTAGTTGAAAAGACTCATCTGACACTACATTTTCAGCATTTTTCTGCTGATAGTAGCGAAGGTGGGGTACGTATGCAAATGCCAATAATTTATAAACTATTAGACTATGTAATTAAAAATATAATTAAAAACGTTCAATAATTAGCGATAGTCAGGCACTTACTAGCACAGCTATCGATAACCTCTGGTCGATAGTATTTGGCATGTGAAATGACAAAACAGAATAATCATTCTCACTTTTAGATTTGTCCGAAGCATTGTTTAATTGTGGAATCGACTTTTTACCGAAGACGTCAGAATTGGTAGCCGTTTTAGGTAATTGTTGGTTTGTTGGGAACTTGGAACGCACCCCTGTTTGGGAGAAAGTGTTCACTTCACAGTTTCACATTATCATACAATAGTTTCAAGCGTAAATGTCATGTAAAATATTTTCCCCTTCCATAATTGTAGGTGAACTAATTTTTAAGATGCAGTTATAACTAAAATTAAAATAATTTAGTTCTAGTTGTTATTTATACTCGTTAGTGGAGTTAGCGTGGTTCAATGGTTGTGTATCGAGCTTGAGAATCTCGTAGTCCGAGTTCGCATTCGACATGTGCTTTTGTAAGTTCCAGGATGAATACTTACCATTATTATTATTGTGTAGGGTTATCTTGCATTGCGACTTAATGGTCTATTGTGCCCCCTGATAATACCTGGGAGAGGTTTGTTCCCTCATTAGAGTTTCCTTCACAATATCATTCCTTCGAAATTGTGTTCAAGAGTCAAACACTTTTACTATGTCTTGGTGAGAATAGTTCGCCCTAGAGCACCCTAGAGAATGAGAAGTGGGTCCATTGTTGGTATATCCTCATCTGATTTTATCACAATCTTTTGCGTGTTCGAGTCTCGCTGGGCTCATTGCAGAATCTGCAAAGGCCTTTGTTATACCTAGTTTCCTTGGACGATCCCCGTATTTGTAGTGCCCCGTTAAAAAGACTATTAGGTTACATAGTTTATTCGTACTAAGGCAGAGGCATGCTTTGAATCTTTTCCGATTGTAGTGTCCCAGAAGTTCCTTAGCTTGCCTAAGACCTGAAGTATTAATCCAAGCTCTCGCCCTGTCTTCTTTCTCCATTTTCCTGAATTCTTTGCTTATGGTATGATTCCCTATTCCGCAGAATCGTTCAGGTCTAATGAAGGATTCTGAAGTCCTTTGTCTTGCCAAGGAGCCTGCTTCTTCGTTACCCTCTATTCCAACATAGCCGGGTACCCAATGTGGGTTACCTTGTTGTTACAACACAATTCATTATGTTTGTATAGTACTTTTGCCCATAGGTACTGAGTGCTTTGCTCTTGGTCCAAATACACCTGCCCCTACTCCTTTTTCAGTTCTCGAGGCTTTTGTATACCTCTTTAATGTGTGGTTACTCAGTCCATATATTATGAATCTATCGCTCCAATGCTTCTTATTGCTTAACTTCGTACGAAATTTTGTATCAAAATTAAATTTCCTGATACTATCATCCTTAGGGATTGCTAGAAGGGGAAGTTTTTTGAGAAGTACTCGTATTCTTTTGAACTGATGCATTTCTCCCTCCCATTACGTTCTTTTGCCATCCTTAGGACTGTTCCCTTTGCTCAACCACGACGTGAAGTAGATTTAGTTCCAGGAATACTTCCATGGCTGCAGTTGGACATGTTCTCATGGCCCCACTAATACAGAGGCAAGCAAGTCTTTGCACTATATTGAGTGTCTCCCTTGTTGTGGCTAAACTAGTTCGTTTTACCCACGCTATCGCTCCATATGTATTGGTCTCACAATGGTGATGTACATCCTCGGGCTAAGTCATCAGGACTACCAGGACAATCATTAGAGTACAGGTGCCATTTTTGGATACCTCCTCTGTGTGCTTTTTCCACGTGAGTTTACTGTCTAAGTAACTTCTTTTACTGGTGTCATTTTCATTCCCGACAGCCGGATTGGCTTTGGTTCAAGCTTCCTTTTTCTCGTAAATGGTACAATTGTAGTTTTTGACGGGTTTCTGTTGAGCCCAGCCATGCGGCACCATTCTTGAATTGCTTGTAGACATCTTTATATGATGTCAATCAATACTATGTCATCAGCGTAGGCTTAACAGTTGATTGCAAGGTTTGTTAACTTTTCAAGTAGTTGATCCACAAATAAACTCCATATTAGAGGAGATAGTACTCCTCCTTGTGTGTTGACCTTAATAATTTTACGCGACTTCTGAATTTCTGCTAATGTTGTTCTCAGCAACTTGTACATCCACTTAGATACTGATCTGCAGACTCCTTTTCTGTCCGGGGCTCGTTTAATGGTTTCGTGCGAAATGTTATCGAATGCCCCCTCGATATCTACGAAGGCGCAGAGAACTGTCTCTTTCGTTTCGAGAGCTTTCTGTTTGTTTCTCGTCAACTGCCACCAAATATTATAGTCTGCATTAAATTCATTGTCTTGCTGGAGGATAACAATCACTGCAGTCTGATTCTCTGACTCTCAGTTCATTAAAGTGTTTGAAAAAGTACAAGGAAATGTATAACAAGTGCCTATTGCTGCTGGGCGACGCAGAGTTGTAATTGGGTGATCTGATCAGGCACAGACCGACATGGTTTGGAAGAATCTTGGAGATCAGGAACTATCTGTAAGAGTCCAATAAGAATACAAACGTATTTACCGAGGTGATGAGGAGGAGCGTAAATCAATTTAAAAATTATTTCCTCAAATTTGAGTTAAGTTCAGTTGAGAATTAAACTCCTCAAAACCTAGTTAAGCCAACTTGTCAACATCCAATAATAGGTATCAAACTCTATACATAGGTACATTAGGTATATCTGTTCTATCCTCTTTTCATGTGGCTCTAAACACGCACGTTTCTTTTTTATCCCTTAATCCAGGTTTGCAGGTGTGGACTATTCCAGGACCAGTAAAGTTGTTTATGTCCGTTCATTGCAACTATTATACGATTCTTCCCGCGTGATTAATGCAAACAAAAACTCACATCTTTTGAAACAATATTCTTATACCACTTTTCAAAATATTATTTCGGTAAACAAAAACCAATAAGCACGCAACTTTTCGATAAATAAATGCTAAATTGCTCCAAACGAACAAAAAACAAAAAAAAATCACTCAGCCATCAAAAGTGCACCCAACCACAAGCATTTTGACCTTTCAAACCTTTTTCCTTCAGTTAAACACGCAGATCTCCTCCAAAGAAAAACAAAGGCCCTCTATTACATCGATTATCTTTTTTAGGTTCTCCAAAAGTTAAACAAAGGTGAACATGTTTAGAAACACAAAGCACAAAAAGTTAGCTTCCTTCTTTCCACAACCAAAGAAGGAGCATTACGAGTAGACAGATTGCGTGACCCAGCACTGTCACGATAATAAAAAAAGTACAATCACGAAGGATCTTTCGCAGGACTAAGCAATATTCTGAATATCAAATTGTATGTCATGGCTATCATAGCATTTTTTTTTGATGCGCTCAAATCTGTCCCATTCACATTTAAAAAATCTGTTCCTACAATTTCCAGTCCTAGTTATAGGCCAAGTAGCCAAGTTTGTCTTGTTGCACTAAATTATATGCATGTAGACAAATGCTGATGCAAATTCAAAGAAAAAATGATAATGATACGTCTTGTTGTAACGTTCAAGACAAATTGTAACGATTCACATACTCGTAGAGAAACATGAAGGAAGTTCCACAAACACACCCAGCCAGGAGTCAAAGGCAAACAGGCGAAAAACAGGAAGGAAGCGTAGTCCCAGGCAAAAAGGGTTAATAAATTTCATATTTGACACCAAAAATGACGCTAATTACATATAAATGAACACCATGTGTACACGGATGTGTAATAGAGAAACAGTGGCTTTTTGGCCTCTTTTGGTCTTCCTGGTTCCTCTTCAATACAAACACTCTACAGGGAGAGTGTGTGTATGTTTTTTTTTTTTTTGTCGGAAAGAAGGGGGTTTTCGAGGAAATAAAAAGGGGCGAAACCATTTTGAGGTCTGTTGGTTTTCTCCAAATTTATATTTTCCGGCTGAGTTCAGGCTGTGAAGAACATGATATTCAAAGAAGAGAAGGAATCCCAGCAGCACTCGTCGTAAAGGGAAAAGTTTGGGATGAGACTATTTTGGTAGTTTTCTTGTTCGTGGTTAAAATTGTGTAAATTTCTATTGTGCAGACTGTGTTATTATGGCCAGCAAGTCTGTAATTATTCAAAATTATTTATTTAATTAAATAACTATAAAGTGGACCGTAGCGGTTGTATAAAAGTGGTTGGATAAGCAGATACTCTCTTTGAGGTACATAGGCTTTTTAGTTATCCCTGTTTACTTCCACTGGGAATGGTTATTTGATTAGTATTTAACTCATCTACACTAATGCTTAGGACTCAATCATGCGCAGTGGTAGTTTTAATCTGATCTAAAAGAAAAAAAACAATTCCTTGTTAGTGGTAGCATCAGAGCTGTGACTAGGGAATATAATATAATAATTTTCTTCGTAGAATACATTGTTTTCGGCATATTCGCACTCAAAAACGATTTCGATTAAAGACGGACATTTTGAATGCGTTCCCACAATTATAGAATATTTTCAAAAACTTGGCTTCCACCTTATAGAGCATTTCAAAACTGAAATTTTCAACATGAATCATTTTTATCATACGACAAACCATTTTCGACATATTCACAGATTTTCACTGTTTTTAATCCGAAAGTAAATACTTGTATATGAACTGTCAGCTCACAAACCTTTCTGTTTCAATTGAGAAGCTTTTACATGACAGTTTTACTCCCGGACGTTCGCTAGAGGTCGAACCATGAAATAAATCTTTTGTGAATCGATGCATGCAACTTGTAAGGAAGAACGATCCCATAGCTCCTTGTAAACACAACCGAATGGGAGAAGAGGACGTGCGTAAGCATTTCTTCGAAACTGTTTTTTAGCAAAAGTTATGACAGAAGTCTTTTGCGTCAATTGCGAGTCTGCCTATATTAGAGTGCTCTTTTAAGACTTATTTGGGGGTGCTAAGGTGCGCTCTACTTGTCATGATTAGGCGTTTAGATTTTCCACGGTCCCATCTAAACCAAGTTAGTTTTGTTATGTTACACCATCTACTACTCGTATTTGCTTGTGTAATGGCTCGCAAATCAAACGCGTGCTTCGCTGCCTCAATTGGGCCAAAGAGCTCGTCTGAAACAGAGTCCATACTGTGAGCCTAGTCAAATAACAGTGTCATACAGTGGAATTGAATTCATCAACCACCATTTGATAACAACCGTCCTTCTCGATAACGTGCACCCTTGTACTGAAATTATGTCGGTTCCTGATAATCCACCCCTCAAAGCAGCGAGCAACTTTTCCAAGAGCACTTTTTAAAGCCATGAACTTACCATTGTTGTCTAATGGTAGAACGTGTAGGAGTGTAATTATAGTGCTGCTGTTGGTCACACCCTCAAACCTTGCTTAGAGAGTTTGTACAGGTTGTTTTGTCTAGGGCAGGCCTCTGGACAAAGTCTTAGGACTCTTCTTGACTCTTAGTTCGCCTTCCAACCGAGTTTTGCCTGCATCGACTTAGTCAGAACGGTCCGAATCCATCACCTTAGATGGTTAGGACATGTAGAGTGAATAGACAACAAAGCTCCGGCCGGGAAAGTCTTTGAATCCATCCAAGAGGAACGACGCAGTAAAGAAAGACCTCACCTAAGATGGCGCACACAATTGGAAAGGGACCTCAACCAACTTCGTGAGCAAAATTAGAGGCGGCTAGCACAAGATCGAGCTGGCTGGTGACGCTTGTTGGTTGAGGCCCAAGTATACCCCGGACTGTGGCGCCAAGTATGCAATATAAAAGCTCTAATCAAATAGCTTTTAGAAATCACTTTTAGCCATGGCGTCAGCATTTTTGTAAATGATTGTTATTCTGCGTGAATGTTGAATTAATTTTTTCAATTTTTTGCTTGGTCCTTTAGTAATAGGATATAAGATAGGTACGTATAGATGTATAGGTTGTTGGATGCACGACATATCTGAAGAACAAGCTGGCAAATTAATATTCAGAAGTTTCGTAGGTAACTGGTGCGAAGTAGGTACGAATGGGTGAAAAAAAAACATTGAAACCTGCAACAAAAACAACTTTGTATCTTTAAAAAGATTCTCGGTTATCTGAAGTCCCAAGAATGGTAACAACTTGTTAAGCAAACACTTGAATAAGAATTGCAAACAGGCCATACATCTGTGGAGACCCTGTGGTAAAGAAAAACGACTTTCATGACTTGTGTCAATACCCCAACCCAGTGTTTCTCAACCCTTTACACTGCAGTATGGTGGACGTAGGTTGAGCCTGTAGATGATTTCGTTTTTGTGGTGGCGGTGGCCATGGATTGAGTGGTCCACGTCGGCGTAGTGGTAAGGAAGTTTACAAGGAATGTGTTTCAGTATTCAAGTACACAGCTTCGATTACAACTGCCTATATTCGTTGCTAATCAAAGAGGCTGGAAGATATTAAAATCCTGCCAGTGCAGAAGCAATCGTGCAGTAATAAACTTGTTTTAAGACTTTCGTCACTAATGGTGATCAAAATGGACAGAATGATTGGAGTTAGGTTTCAACTATAATCCGTTTAGCTATCATCTCAGCTAAGTTATCGGTGGTTCCAGGCCGTCGTGATGTATTGGAGCAATAAGATCGATTAATCCCAACCTGTGCCTTGCTAGATCACCGGTAAACGCGATTAGGTATCGATGCCTTTGATCCCAGCTTCTTGCTGTATTGGTATTGGAATGACCCAATTCCCAAGAAACTTGACGATTGTTACTTCTCGGCCAGTGGTTCAAATGGTAAAACGTGGGGCAAAAGTAAATTACAGTCAAGCCCTCCTAAACCTCGACTGCAATGAGGATCATTTTCCATTCAAAATCATCATGAGCGACGAGTCTTACTTCGGATACGTGAATAAGCAAAATGATCTTTTTTGGAGCACAGAAAATCCACAAATAATGCACAAAGAGCACAAAGGTGATTGGCCCATATTTTTTCGAGGACGTCTCACTGTTACTGTGACTGATGAGCGCTACAGAACCACGATCAATGACTTCTTGGTGCAGCAAATTGACGAGTTGGGTTTGGAGAATATGTGGTTCCAGCAAGACAGTGGATATTCTGCAGCAAGCGTTTCCCGGCCGCTTAATCTCTAGTTTTGGCGATTTGCGCTGGCCGTTCTAGACTTCAGTT
The DNA here is from genome assembly GCA_963082735.1 of Pocota personata. Classification (NCBI taxonomy): domain Eukaryota; kingdom Metazoa; phylum Arthropoda; class Insecta; order Diptera; family Syrphidae; genus Pocota; species Pocota personata. Next base: position 133,845,827 of record OY720431.1, on the reverse strand, counting down.
TTTGGTTTTTTTTTATGTCACGGGTCTATACGAACAACCCACAGATTTTGGCATCCCTGTAGTAGAAAATGCGATAAGAAGGGGAGAATTTATTGCCAGAAATTCTGAGAAAAATCATGCAAAGTGCTGTGGAACGAGCTCGAATGCGTATCAACTCTGGCGGCGGCCACTTGATCGATATTACCTTCACGACTTAATGGAAACAAATTTAACTAAATGAACATAACCAATGAACAAATCTGATTCTCTTTATTTACAAACAAAGTTACTGCCTTTGGAAATCGAGTGAGGACTTTTGCGCCACCTTGTATCTTCGTAAATTTCAACAATGGCTCCTAAGTTTCTATTGTCAAGGCTAGATTTATGGAACGACATTGTACCATGAATTTTCTGGCTTTTTGGCGGACAAAACAGGTTTGAGGCATGTTGGAGACTGTCTCAGCAACCTTCTGCCGATTCTAAGTATCATATCTTCAGTACTACAGGGCTTCTTCCCCAAAATTCAAAGATATACTAGAATTGACCCATCTAACCTAGGCTGTGGTATGGGTCCTCCAATTATTCCTCCGATGAGAGTGGGTCACATGAATACAATTCCCGTAGCTTCTTATATGTGTCCATTCTGCAGTTCATGCTCAGTATGCCTGCTTTCGTGTCCACTAATCTGTTCATTAATTTCCTCTTGCCATTCTGCATACCAATCCTCTAACCTTTTAACTTTTCGCCTCATCCTATTTTTAATTCTTCTATCTATTTTCCAATCGGATCTACTTCGTATCTTAATCCGTTTAAATTCTCATCTCATTTGTGGTCACTGAGAACTCTTATGAAAAAAAAGCTCACACCCGGCTTAATTGTCCCTAATGAGATTTTAACGAATTCAGCTCTAAAGAAATCGATTTGACAGTTCAAGAGAAATATCACATTCTCTTGTCGTTACACTATCAACATGTACTCGTATCTATTGCGATTTCATTTCGCTCGATGTAAGCATGTTAACATTCCAGTTGGGTTAGCAATTTCCAGCTCGTTGAATCCAATTAGGAAACCACCCTCTAGTGACAGCAGTAGTTACCCAAAACCCACCCGAAACCTAACCAAAGACTTACTCGATGTGTGTAGTGTAAAGGCTTTTAGCAGTTTGGCGTATTGACTTTCTCCGTCAAAATGTTAATCAATGAGGTGTAGCGTCATGTTCAAATCGGATTTGTGCCAGTGTTGTTTCTTTATATGTTCTTTTCTAATTTACCTTCAACACCATACAAATGATGACGGCAGTGGTGGCGGAGTAACACCTTTGATGTTGTCTGATGGGGGTGTTATTCTGGTCTAGTTGGGTTGCCAGCAGATGGATGTGAGTGCAAGGCTTATGATGTTAGGTTGACAGAACAGTTGTTGTAGATAGCTTGGACAATGGGCGAACTCAAAGTGTTATTCATGCAAAAAAAAAAAAAAAAACAGGGACAACGATGAGATATTGAGTAATAATAAGCTTCTGGTGAAACAATTTCCTTGACTTTGGCAACATTGACTTGAAAAAGAAATAAATGGAAACATGTCTGAATTGTGTTAATAGGGAAGCAATCTATTATTGATTTTTCTTGTTGCTTAACCTACTATCCGATTCTAAGGGCTGGTGATGGATGAATGAGCAATAAATTGTTAAAGGAACAGGGAGGAATAAAGGGGAGGGGTTAGGTATTGAATTTGTGATTATTAGGTTAGACGTTTGCTTAAACTTAATCCCGAATATGGGCAGGCTGTTTCGAATAAACTAACGAGAAAATGAGTAGTCCTAGTCCTTAGTGGATGGATAAAGTCACATCATTGAGAGATAGATATCTAAAAATTGTTTGTTTAGCTATCCAATAGAATGCCCTCAAAATACAAGATTCTTTCAAATTTGACGAGAATTCATTCGGTATTCGTTCAATACGTAGGAGTTCCACTCGTCAAAACAAAACACTTCTTTGATCCATTCTAGAAAACCAGCTGGAAGGCACCCAAAAGCCATATTATTTAAAAACCTTTTAGTGGGCGGATATTGACGACTTAAGCCTCACGGTAACGTTATGATTTTTCCAACACAAAAAAAATGCCCATGGCATTTGGCGCTCACTATTAGTGACCGTATTGCCAGTAACAAGAGCTGTGACTGTTGCCCAAACCGCATCTAGACCGGATTCCATCAGTCTGAGGCTTAAATTACAGAACATATTAAGAATAGTGACCATAATACAGTGTTGCACCCGCACCGACAGGGTATTTTTTGGGACTGCGGCCGATTTGAAATTGGCGCTATTTCTCACAGATATGGTTTTATTATGTGAAAGTTGGCAGTAGTGTTCAGCTGTCAATTCCATTTCATCACGGGGAGTTTGACGCCACAACGTGTTTTACTTACAATTATTGCAACACAGCGTAAATTATATGATTTTTTTGGTCGACGTGAAGTGCTTGTAAAGAGCACTCTTCAAAAATTATTCCCAATTTCGAGAACCTTTACACATTCAGTGATTTACAGAAGCCTGGATCACGTCGTACAGCGCTTACATAATAAAACATTGGTGCAGAGAGGGACAATGTGAGTGGAAGTCCGGAAACTTCGATTCGTCGTCGTGCTCAACAAATTGGAGATTCTCCAACGTCTATGTGGAAAATTATGCATCATGATCTGCATTTCTTTCCGTACAAAATTCAACTGCATCAAGAACTTCAAGAAAATGACCAGAGATGACGAGGCGCATTTTGACTTGAATTGACAATTTTGACAACAAGACGGTGCAACAAGCCATACAGCCAGAATAACAATGGAATTTGTTAAACAGGCATTTCCAGGCAGCGTCATGTCGAAATTTTTCGGATATCAATTGCCACGCTCACCATATGTAACAGCTCTGGACTTCTTTCTCTGGGATACTTGAAGGACCGGGTTTACACTACCAAACCAACAACATTGCAACAATTGAAATACAATATACCCAATGTAATTGCAAATATTTCGGTTGACATGCTGCAGAATGTGATGAAAAATGTGGTTGTGGTCTAGTCAAATTGTTAAAGTCTTCCCACACGGTTACGGGGTTATCCTTCTCAACATTTATTAGGCAGAATATGAGTTGTCGCAGAATATGAGAAACCGCAGCTAAACCAGAGGCATGGCCGAAGTAAATATCCACATAATATAACTACTGACCGCGTATGGGTTCTCCCGTGCATATCTATGCATCATAGTGAGCCTAATAGTACTGCGAAGACGGAGTGCTTGAGCACGTCGATATTGTCTTCCTCAAATGCTGTCGATTCTGTGCAAAAACGAAAATACCTTGGGTTAAGCACAGGAAATCATCACCACACATAAAATAAGGTTGTAGGAAAAGTTAATTGCTTCAACGCTTGGAAATGCTAAGACACCTCCCCACGAAGCAATATTTAATAGTGGTTCTGGGGACACTAGGAACAGCCGTAAAAATCAAATCGAAGATAGTCGGGTCTTTGGGCAAAACTTAGGGCTCAGGGCAGGCAGAACAATGTCCAAAATATTTGAGCACCAAGCCAAAGTGACTGGAAATTTAATATCAGATGCATTGGCCAGGTTCGGGTCTGTCCGATACAAGAGTCTATGTACCAATTTCATAAATCAAACTATTAATATACTCGTAGAAAGACTATCTATCCACAGCAAAAAGCAAGCGTGAAATCATTCAAACATGCAGCAACATAAAAACCCAGGGGCCCCAAAATAGATAGAAACAGATCAAGAAACTTAGTATTTCTAAACAGATCATCGATTGCTCTTGCGTCAAGAGTGATAACAGGACACAACCTCCTAAGTATATGAAATGTGCAAAAGCTGCAGAGACTCTTTGGTAATGAAGGATACCTTCCACTTGGCTGAAGAGACTCTTTGGTACTGCAGGATACCTTCCACTTCCTATGCCAATGCTCCAACCTAAGCGGAAAACATTGGGATCTTCTAGAAAACTCGTCCTCTAGTGTCTTACATGAGCTAGCAAACTTATTTGAAAGCAATCCTAAAGTTTTGCGTAAGTAAGAATGGAAAACTTTATATTCAAAGCAGGCGGCACATTATCAAACATTCCAGCATTTAACTTCGATTCTTCTCTCTTTTCAGGTGGAACTAAATGTAACGACAAGGGCCTCAGACCCATTAGCTTTTTTTTACATTTTCTTTATAACTCTTCAGTGAATCTTATCTCTATAATCTCTATATCAAAGGTTCCGTGGTTGATAACACTCTCGGGTCCGGACAAAGTTATACTTACACTGTGCATGTTGCAACAGTCTCTAGCTATGTACCACACCTAGCAACAATTTTCTTGTATTCCATCCTCATATCAATACCAAGCAGAGAACCTTAGACACATTACCGCCAAAGAAAAAAGCAGAAAAAGAAAGCAGTAGCAGGTATCAAAAAATGATGTCCAGACTATTGGTTCAGCCAGCTTCAAGCAGAGTTTCGCACCAGCAGATGATACTAATTACTTGAAGCTTGTGAATAATTTGTAGACTGACTTTCTTACGTAAAATACTGGATACCACCTGGAGTTGGCTAATATAAAATACAATACAAGCAACGACTTTCGTTGGCGTTCCAGGACCACAGAAGCTTACAGAAACTGCTCAGCTTCATCACTCTAGATGAGAGGTGACCAAATTAATTACTTAACCGGTTGGGAAAACTGACATTTTACAGCATTTCCAAAGATATTATCAGGATCCTCTGGACACAGCAATTTCCTCCATACATGCACTCGATTATGGGCTACAACGCCAATCATTCTGCTTATTTTTATAAGTGTCAACTTGTTCCGCTGCATCCTCAGTTATCGAATACCAGATATCTGCTCGAAACCAATGTCACAAATAATGTTATCTCGACCAAAGCCGAAATTGTCCACGACACCATGGCTACTTATTACCTGTTATTTTTAAAGTTTCATACACTTGTACCACAGTCTGGAAAAAAACAAATTGTATAAATAGACTTTCCAATTCCACTCCTTTTCATGGACAGTCTGCAGAGCCTCTTTTAATTGCCCATGATAGCAACTGAATACCTAAATCAATCTCCTATCTCTCCATTCATTTTAGATCAATCTGATCACTCGCTTAATTGACAGACAACTATGGCCTCGGCGCATCAACAATGTCAACACTTTACTTTGGCGATTTATTTTTCTGTCTACCTAAACACGCATTCCACGCCCTGCAAGGCACGCACTCTCCGCACAAGAGTGTAAACATATAACCACAGCACAGAATGCAACATGTTGCAAATAAAACATTTTCTTTATGCAAATTCGAGTGCATCCATCATTGGGTATACCATACTGGTTGGATCGAAATTAATTATATTATTCCAACTGATGAGCACACAACACTCGAAGCACGAGCACCGAGCACAGTCAGCCCACCAGAATCAACCTGGAAAAGCAGAAACAGGCTACTGCCACCTGAAAGCCTAACTCATACACCTCCGCACCAACACAGATACTATATTCGGTTTGCATTCTCAGTATGACCAGTGACCAAGGTGTGATCTCAGCTCTTAAATCCCACTTGGAGCACAGTAAACGACGTGAACTCCAATCACTTCGAGCATCCTTCAGATTGATTACATTTCCGCCGATTGAAATTCAATTCACTAATTCCACACACACACACACACACACACACACAGCCACACAGAAAGACGGACAGTCAGTCAGAGTCCGGGATTGACTGACAGACTGATAGACTGCCTGGCTGCTGGTTAGTTCCAGGCTTTGCTTCGCGCACTGGACAAGTGTTCTCCAGACGAAACAGAATAAACTGATTACGACGAGGCTGTGTGAGAGATAGCCAAGCCAAGTGGCGCGCGAGAAGTGCCCACTTGGACCGTGTGTTGGGACCGTGGCGTGTAGTCTTCGGTCATAAAGTGTGTAGGCTTACGAGTGGCACTTGGGATGCTCTCAAGCAATCAGATATTTTGTTGATCCTCTGGCTTTCTGTTTCTCCTGGGTAATCCTGCGTCACAATAATAACACTGGCTGCCTTATGGACAACGATGATGGTGTGTATGCTGCGGTGATCTATGGCATATTGGGTGGCATTTCTACTCGAGATTCGGTTGCGACAAATGTGAAACAGAAAAGATCGTTGGGGTATCCGTATCTGTATGCTGTGTATCTGTTTCGTCTACCAGATGTTTTCTTCAATTTGGATTATGACCACTTGAGTCCCAGAGGCGATAATGACGACGATGAGCGATGGGGCGAACGATGATGCCAAGCCGAGGTAGTGATGGGCACGCGTAGGTCTTAAATTAACAAAATGGTTCAAGTGTTGATTAATTTCTCATCAGCTTAGCGATTGTTAAGGTGTGGTTCACAAGTGTTTCTTCATTCATTGATGGCGAGAGTAAGTGAGAGGTAGAGTGTTGGAGTGTTAATGGAACACGGGTTGCCAGTTATGTGCAATGACTTCATTCAATGAATAATGCATTTTGGACACGTTGAGAGTAAAGGTAAATTGGTGTAAAGTGCCTGTTTCCTTTTTTTTTTTTTTGTCTGTCGATTCTTTGGGAGAATGTTCTTCAGGTAGTTAACGATGCTTTGTTACTTTATGAAAGAAGTTCAACGAGTTTGTGAAATTTGGTCCCGGAAAGTAGATTTTTTTGTAAATTTACAGCTCAAGATGCAACAACAAAAATGCCGTAAGGCTTGCTTTTCAACTTGTGACTTCGTATATTCATTCCCTGAGCTATAGATGTGACTTGTTTGGTTAAGCAAATTAGTATATAGTATCTTCCTTAATGAGGTTCTTACTGCGAAATGGTTATTTCAGATTATACATCATTTTGATGTATCCAGACAGTTTATTTATAGTTTTTGGTACAACGTTGAAGCCAATTCGATTTTTAATGCCCCGCGCAGGGTTAACATATGCGAATCCATCAGAAGTAGAGTAATAAATGATTCTTTTGGGGACAGCTTTATCGAGAAACAAGCAAAACGGGGAACCCGTCAGTGTGGTGTACTTTCTGGAATCTTGTTCTCAAAGTACTCCTTTTGGAAATAGAGAACACTGGATGCAAGGTTGTTGCTTACGCAGACGATGTAGCTATTACGGATGAGCTGAGAAGGTCTCACACAGAGACGTTTCAAGCCATGCTTTACCTCCTCCTGATAGACATCGTTGGTAAACAAATGGCTACCAGCTCAGCACTTCAACTAAGAAACTCTTGACAAATGGAAAGAGGAAAAGACTGGTCATTCCAACATACTTAAAATGCATCGTCATCTCCTCAATGACACCGACTGCTAGCCTATCGAAACTGATTTCAACTTAGGCATATCTGAGTGGACGGAACTTGATGTCCTTTACAACAGATCGCTGTCGCTGTTCCTTGAGGAAAAAGACGATTGTTCTGCTCGCGGTCTTCTTTTGCAACATCTACATCTTCTACTGCTACATTCGCCCTTTCCAGCCCACCCAATCCTACCAGCTTGCCATAGATGCAAATGGTTCTCTGTTTAATTTTGTTGACACCCGCGAGGGATTTTAATTGTCCCAATCTTCAAAGGGATCTGTCTGATGGCCCGTCCCATTTTACTTACTTACTTACTTAATAGGCCTGCGACCCTTGGAGGGTCAGAGCCTGTACTGCCGCCTTCCATTCTTCACGGCTCCGGGTGTAGTCGACAGATTTTTTGCTTCCGGTATACATTCACATCTTTGTACAGCTCGTAGAGTTCGCGATTATGTCTTCTCCTCTATTTGCCCTCCTTACAGATAGGACGAATATCCAGTCCCACTTTGACACTAAAAATCCCTCTTCAGACAAAGAGGTTCTTTTCATTGGCTGTCTCTTTAATTTTGGCTTTTATCAGTCTAGTGGCGTTGCTTACAACTGGCGGTAGACAACTCAATATGATTTTCTCATCAGACGCTGATGCGAGCAACCATTTTCTTTCCAAATTAGACCGCTACCACCCACCTCCTCTCTTACATTGACGCGTTTATCTTAAATCTCGTTCGGACTCTGACTTCTCCAATTTCCGAATTCTGCGAATCTCTTTATGTTGAATATCTAGACCGCATTACTTTAGCCAATCGCTTAATAACCACGTGCTCAAAGTTGATCTTGATTATTTCTCCTACATGAGAAGCTGTGCCCAAACTTCATTAAACTCAACTGATCCGTGGCTCTCGTAAAAGAAAAGATAAAAAAAAAGTGCGAATATTCCCCCGGTCTCGATGGCCTGCCACCAATTTTAGCAAAGCCTTCGATAAAATCTCGCACGGATAAAACCCGGTTTAATGACGTGGATCAAATCCCCTCTTAAAGAACGGCAATACAAAGTCCCCTTTAGATGCTCAGTATTCGAATCATTTATAGCCACATATGGAGTGCCTTAAGGTAGCCATCTTGGTCCTCTGCTTTTCATTTTGTCTATTAACAACGTTGACTATATCACCGAAAACTTGTATTTATCTGTCTACGCTGATGACATGAAAATCTTCAGGCACATTTTATCATTTGAACAACTTTTCAACCTGGTGCCAAAAAAATTTCCTTGAGTTCAATGTCAACAAATGCCAAGCCCGTAAGCGTTTTCTACCAGTCCCTAGATCCTATCTGATCTGTGGCTAACCTGTCCCTCTGGTCACTTTATTGCGTGATTAGGGTGTGATCTGTGACAGAGAACTTAATGCTTGCTATCATGTTAACAACATTATTAGCAGAGCCAGCTCCGCGCTTGGTTTTTCTTGTCTAAGGAATTCTCCAACCCTTATCTCACGAAATCTATCTTTTTCACATTTGTTAAACGAATCCTTGGATATGCTAGCTAAGTATCCTATCACGATACCCATTTCCTTTGAATTGAGACTGTTCAACACAGATTCAACCATTTTGCTGTACGCGGTCTTCCTTTGGTCAACAGATATAACCTACCCCATATGAGGATCGTTTAAATTTAATAAACGTTCAATCATTCGAAAAACGTGAAATTGCCGACATCCTCTTTGTACATCAGCTATTAGCAGGAAACATCGACAGACCTGCCCTGCTACAAATGATATCCCTCAACGCCAACCCTTGCAATCTAAGATCTGTACCTCTCTTACGCCTTAAATTTCACGGCACCAACTCTGGCTGTAACGCACCTATGTCTAGAAAGCTGCGCATGGCCAACGTTACAAGCTCCTTCGAATTTCAATGCAGCAAATTTAAACTTCGAAACTCTCTTCTTAATGCCATCTCTTCTCCTTCTCCTCCTAATTTTTTTAGTTTAGTTTTTAAGTTAGCTTTAAGTTTTTTTGCTTAATTTACGTTAAGTTTGGCTTATTTAGCTTTAAACTTATAGCTTGTACTAAGCTTAAATAAATAAATATATTCAAGTCTCGGACGAATATAAGCTTTGTAGATTTTAGCCAAGTCTGTGAGAGTGAAAAATCGTTTACATATTTTGAGGAATCTGAGGCATCTAACACCATCCTTAGCAGTATCTGTAATCTGCTGATTCCAACGGAGGTCAGAGCTATCATGCAATTTATAGTTCGACTACGTAAGTATACCGCTTCAGAGACAGGAGTTGAATTCAACTCGATTTTTTGTTCTCCAATTGATTATTACATATCAGAGTTGTATTCGGCAGCGTTCTCTCTCACTGGGACTACAGACATTAGGGACCTTGCCGTGGATACACTACCTATAAAGAGTACTCGAAATCATGAGTACTGTCATCTGCGAAGGCATGAGTTTTGATTGCGAGTAAGAGAGAAAAGGTGGGGTGGCCATAGTATAGTGTTTTTGTTTGTACCCTGAAATGAGCAAGTTCGAGCCCAAACGGGGAACAGCAACCATAGCCATCCGAGCATAAGAGAGAAATGAATAAAATCTAAGTTTCACAAACCAATAAAGAATTTCTGCCTGGTAATACAATGGACCAAAAATTGAGTCTGAGTCTGAGAAAAAAAAATCAAATAGAGGAGAGATAACTGAGCCCTGGGGCACACCAGTATTGGTTCGCAAATCCATCTTAAGAAAATACTACCAAGACCATAGGCTTGAAGCTTGGTTACGGGGGTACTATGCCATATTCTATCGAAAGCTTTGGACATATCACCGTATGATAGTGGAATTCCACTTTTCAGACAGGTACACCATTAGATCTCCTGTTGCCGGAAACAGTCATTAAGAAGATGATTTTGTTTTTTTGGAGATATCCCATAATTTGGTAATTGACAATACTCTCCTTGACCTTGGAATTCACTGACTATGTTAGTTAGAAGGAGAGATTTTATCCCCTTTTCGAGTACCTACAATTCTCAAAAATCTAAAAAAAGAAGGCTTTAATCTTATAAAGAATTTCAAAACTTAAAATTTAAATTGAAATATTTTTTCTCGTACGCCGAACCGTTTTCGAGATATTCGCACTCAAAAACGATTTCTATTAACTTTGGAGTAGAGTCGGATATTTTGGAAGATTCCTAAAAAATTTCCATTATTTTAAAAAATTCAGCAGCTATCTTGTAGAGAATTTTTAAAGCATTAATTTCGATTGTTATAATTTTGTACGAGCGACACAACGTTTTCGAGATATTCGCACTCTAGAACGATTTCTATTAACTTAGGAGTAAAGTCGGACATTTTGAAATATTTCGTACTTTCAATTCTCAAAAATTTTATAAAGTAAGGCATCAGTCTTATAAAGAATTTCAAAAATTAAAATTTGGATTGAAATATATTTTCTCGTGAGTCGCCCAGTTTTCGAAATATTCGCATTCAAAAACGATTTCCATTAACTACAAACGAAAGGAACATATTTTTTGAAACAAGATTGAGGGTTCACGTACGGAATCTTCCAAAATGTCCTACTATAGACGAGCCGCCAATGGTTCATATGAGACTAGCGTATGAAGCTCAGAAGGTCACCTGTGTAAAAGTAACTAGTTTTTTTTTTTTTTTTTTTTAATAAATAATTATAATCCCTAGATCTCCATGACTTCTATGCGGCATCTAGTACTTTTTCTAACAATACACTTAAGTTCTCTCCAACTCTTTATCGGTTAGGTCAGGTTACGTGGCTGTTCCCGCCCATGCAGGGACACATTTAGATCAAGGATAGGTCCATTGTGATACCACAAGAAGAACCGGATTTTTCGGCACCAGGAACCCTACATGATTAATTTTTTTCCTAAGGAAGATAGGAATTGGTAACTGTTGCGGCGTTAACCCTTTTCTGCTTCGCATCTATGTAAAAAAAAAAAAACATCTGGATCCGTAGATAAAATTCTCTATCAATATCAGCTAAGGTTAGCTAAGTCGTTAAGACCTTCATAGAAGTAGCAGTTTCGTCCTCCTCCTCATCTCTACAGCTTCTACAGAAATCGTTGGAGAGGGCACCCATTCTAATAGCATATCTACCTATCAAGCAGTGTCCCGTGAGGGCTCCTATTATTGTACTAATGCGTATCCTGTTAATGGACAGAAGTCATTCCGATCTTTTCAGATCCAGCTTGGGCCAGATCTGTTTCGACGAAAGAAAAGTACTGATACTATTCCACCAGAACTTTATCAATTCTAAGGGAGCACGGCTCCTCTCTATTTTCAGTGAAATTCCAACCCGCACCCTCTTTTGCCAGCTCATCCGCTTTGTAGTTGCCCGGGAAGTCACTGTGTCCTGGAATCCAGCACAGAGGAATGTCGCAACTGTCAGCGATCTCATTAAGAGACCTGCGGCATTCTAATGCTTTCATCGCTGCCTCTTTACCAGTTACCAAGAGACTGTTTCCATCAAAAAAGTCATCTCCATGATTTTACCAACAGAACCATTTCTTTCGATTGTCTGCTTGGTCCAAAAAAGTCTTGAATTACTTCAAATTTGTAGCCGCATTTGACGCAATTTGAATTTTGGCAACATGCTAACCTTATCGCGGTAAAAGGTCTCCTTAATAGCAGCCATTTTCTTCTGTTTCTACCTTCACCTCTTTGTAGTAAAAACCAATAATCTTCGTCCAAATCACAAAGTCGTGACCAATTCTAAACAAATAAAAACTTCAATTGCAGTCCCCTTCGGATCATGCAGCACGAAAGAAACTCAGTGCTGTGGTTCCCGGCACATTCTCACAAGCAAATTGCAATAATGACTCCAAGCACTGACCAGCCACTCCAAATGCAAGAAGGAAGAGAAACATAGTAACTCTGTTCCGGGAAGCATGTGTAACCTCCACACACCCAGAGATAAGCGGCTTCGCGAAAATATTTGCAAAATTTCTGTTTTTTTTTATCAAACACCAGTCGTTCTCTGTGTAATGGCGGAAGCCGATGGTACCCTTCGGACGATTCGCCCCCTATTATCTGAAATTAATTGCCCGATGGTAATCTAATCTAATTATCTGCAACACGCAAAACGACGGCAACGGACTAACCAACAAACAAACAGCCAGTCGACTGACCCAGCCAACCAGTGAAATCTTCAAGGAAGACGGTCTATCTTCATGACCACATAACAATGCTTGTAAGTTGCAAGTTTCGGGCGCTGCGCTGATTTAATGGGGTAATTATGCTGTTTTCCTTCTCACTGCGGAGGGGGCATTAGAGGCCGACTTCCAATTGCAATTTCATAGGTGCAACACCGCTGTTTACATTTTCCTCTTCGTTAGTACTTTTTCCTTTTGCTGCTAAGGGTTGCGCGATTAAAATGGGTAAATGCGGCGATAGAGGTGGTCTTCGCGCACTAAAACCTATCATGCATATGCAAGTGTTGGGGTCAGCATGCGGCCGGTGAGTTTAGTTTATGCCACAGAAAAGAGGGGGGAAAATAGTAATTATAAGAAAAGATATGCAAATTGATGGCAATTATCTATGCAATGGATGTGGTGCGTGGATGCAGCTAATCCGCTTTGTTAGAGGCTTTTGATGTTAAGGCAAGTTTGGGTTATTTGTGTAAAATTGTGTTTGGATTTCAACAACGCATGTCAGCTCTTTCCAATTAATTACCTATACTCTTGCTTTCTCCTCGCATGTCCTACGTAACATTTGCTCAATGAAACCCACTATTCTTCCGGATTGAATGAGTAGATTTTGCACCGCAAACAGTCGCAGCTCAGACTTCTTTCTGAAAGCACTGATTTTCCAGATTTTTTACAACTTACTTAAATTATTTCACCCATTGGGGGGCATAGGGGGTCAACAACTCATGCGCGCCATCTTGTTCGGAGTCCTGCAACGCGTTTGAGCTGCCTTCAACTCATTCCCAAAGAACTTGATTCCTCCTCAACTGTTATGAGCCACGTTTGCCTAGGGCGTCCCGCAGTTCTGCATGTTTCGCAAAGGAGTTGTCTTCACGCCGTAGGGTGTGTCTACTGCACATTTTTCCTGTCTATAGTATGTTTATAGGTTCTTGGCTCGTTCTCTGATAAAGTTGTTCACTGGAGATACGATTTGGCCAAAAAATCATCAAAAAATCATTTACGAAGGTCTGCAGGTTGCGTGTGTTAGTGGTATCCGCCTTCCAAATACAAGTACTGCATCCATATTGTAGTACAGAACGCAGCTTGGTTCTTGTGTTGAGAACATTGCTTCTCCAGACTTTGGATAGCATTACGAACGCATCTTTTGCCTTCCCGATTCTGCTGCGCACATCTAGTTCGGTGCCACCCCTGTTAGCCGAGACAACACTTCCTAGATATATGCATAAAATTTGTATATGTACTTTCGCGACTTCCTGTTCGGCAATGTTGAGTTGATCGCGGGTGTTAGAAGTGCTCAGGGCTTTAGTTTTGATTGTGTTTATTTTAAGCATCACTTTGTTTTGATCAGCTTCTAAATTTTGGGCCGTCAGATGAAGGTTCATTTCCGATGTGAAAGTAGGCAAACATCGTCTGCATTGTCGACGTGTTTAAGGTAAGATCTTACCTTCCGTCAGTGCTGTACCGAGTGCACCCCTGACGTACTCGACTTTGGACAACAAAATCCACCCACACCATACCATTGTATCTGTACATAGTACCTGTATCTGTAGTGTTAGTCAGACTGCCATTAAGGCCTTGCTCAACCTTTTAACCAGTTCTAAAATAGTTCGAGAATGCAAGAATTCTCTGAATTCGGTCGCAAGGCTGAAGATTTGTTTGGTCACTATGGGACGACGGGAAATGAAAACGGTTTGACTAAATGAATACTTTCCGACAGCTGTAAGATATCCCAGCATTTTTGCTATCTTTCAGCAGAAAAACTGCATACAACTTGCTGGAAATCTTACTCGTCAATATACTTTTGCCAAACATCTCAATATACTAGACACCACCATCTGCGATATCTGTGGCGACGACATTCCGGAAAGGTTTCTATGTGGTTACTCTGCCTTCGCCGCTGACCGCATGTTTCAATTTCTCATCACTGTTTATGCATGCTTAGAACGCATGTTTACAGATGAAGGTTTACAGCCTAGCTACGAAAGTATGTCTCCGTTATCAGATTCGATAAGTCTTTTTTAAACAGGCTACTCTTATAGGCTTACCAATTCATTTATTGGATAACAGTTTTAGCTTTCTTGGAAGTGATTCTTATTAGTCATATGTATAGGTAGACTCTTAGATACTCCTAGTAGAAATGTCTCCTGTCAAAAAAGACAGGCCGGTCGATACAATCCGGCTTGAAATCACAACACCTCCGATCGTTTTTAAACTACGAGGTTGCTTCATCAAAGATAAACTCTCCTCAGGGATAAGTGTTTGTAGTCTGTGCTATCCAGTTAGTGATGTTGGAGCTTCATCTCCAATTCTTAGGCCGTCCTTAATAAAAAACGTTTCTAGCGCAAAGCGTAGGGTTCTTCAGAAATGGGAACTTTCTTAAAGCATGTGTCTTTGACAGAAAATTACACAAGCTATCATTTTGGTTCTATCGTAGACTACCTTAAACGTGGCTCCTGCTAAAATTTATTGAAGTGTTGTTAGCGCTGTAAGTTTTGGGGTTGGTTAGGAAGCATTCATAAAGGTTTTTCATGATCTTTTCCACAATGAACCTTTGTTCGTCCTATTGTCTTCTCTTCCTTGTCAGATATGCCCACTATCGCATCCATAAGGTTGTTCTTGATCATCTCAGAGCAGTGCTTATAGATTGCAACCACACTATACTAGAATTTTAAGAAAGGTTGAACTCATCTTCTCATGCCTTAGTATAGATATTTTGAAGAATTTGCTTTGAAGTTGATTGGCTGCTTCATTGGCTCCGCAATCCCTTTACGACTGACTCTAAACCTTTTTCGGCTTATATTCAAGGTTGACCATGATTGAATTTTGGACGAGTTGGACGATTATCTTCAGAAGCAAATTCATCTGATGGCATCAGACCCTAGCACTCAAAATTGTTTATGCAGATGCCTTTCAATGAGTAAAATGTGTTTAACGTTGCTAATTTATTGACCAGCAACCATGCCTATGCTGTCCGTCTCCATTAGGGAAAAGGGAGTTCGATCTGTCTTGAGCTCCTCTTTATTCAGCCAAAGCTAGATGACGACCAATATTTTATATACCGCAGGTAACAAACTTATTTTTGCTGGAATCTCAGTGTGTTTGCTTATCGACAAGTCGTCGATGAATTTGTTTGTATATTTGCACATAAAAGTCCGGCTTCGAACATTTTTTAATGCCTTTTCCTTCACCTCTAAGAATGACAAGTCACTGTATCCCAACGCGCAATCAACTGCATACTTTGCTAAGTGAATAATTTTGTTAAGAACCCGTTCCCAATAAACTTAATGGTTTTAGTGCAAGGAAACAAAATACACTCTAACATCCACTTGGACAAACATAAAATTATCTTCAAGCCTATCTCAATCGCCTTGCCGTGCATCCAATAACAATTGATAGCGCAATTTACTCCTGCTGTTCTCACCCATCGTCACGTCACAACACCGATAAAGACATTAACTCTTGAATTGATATTGCAGAAAATTGCGATCATTTGCATGTAGACGAGCTACTTTACCACAACTCCATCCACTTGGTCAACATAATGATGCGTGCTCATAAACTAAATGTTTATTAAATTAATCCTTCACCCAGTGCCAGGACATGGCGACATGAAAAAGCCTTTTACCAGATGCATTTATCACCTTCAAACCCTCCAGCTGTTGGACTAGATCCGTTCCAGCAATCAACTTGCGTCCGGCTTGAAATCGATTAAAAATTCACGAACCACTGCTCCAGAAAACCAGCAATCATAAGCCCAACCCAACCGAGTCACCTGATCAATGATTTTTATGGTCAAATCTACTATCAGCACACAGATTCGATTGCTTGGATCTGCTGGCCATAGAACAGCAGATGAAGATGACAACGACGAAGAAAAGGAGGAACGCATGTGTTCGCGCCGATATGAAGCCATAAAAATTCAGATTTTATCGGAAGTTATGCGATCGTAAATTTACGGTCGAACATGATTTAGCTGGTCGCAAGAATAACCATCAACGAAACGAAATTTGCATTTTGATGCGAGACAGCTCGTTGGGTCTTGTTGTTTGGCAAAATGGCACTGCCGTGGACCGTTTATTTGATAAGCCATTGAGGAACTGGCTGACATTTGGGAACCACATTACGGGCTAACTTATGGTTAACATGATCGTAAAGTTGACTCTGACTGGATGATGGACACCAGAAGTCATGTTAATCAACGAGTTGAGTGATTTGATTTTATGACTGCGGAGAGATGGGTAGGCTAACTGATTTAATTTGCTTCTTGATAGTGAGCTGTCAAACTGGTTATCGATAAAGTTCACGATGAGCGATTTAAAGCCTGTTGGAGGACTGTTTTTCAATGTAGGCTTTGAGAGATTATCAACTGCTGACCAAGCCCCTGGTCATAGATGTGCAAATGTCAAAGGTCTATTTGGCCAAAAATTAGCATTTGCGGTTGCGGTTTCAACGACTGGATCTAGAGAAAATTGAACTCAGCGAAATTACATTCTGATGTTGACCGAACTTGTTGTTGCGCTAAAGTCTTCCAATTACATATTTATATGACAGTTGGTCCTTTCGCGTACCCACGCTCGACAAACAGAAGATGAAAAGAGAAGTACACCAGTTGTACTCGTAAGCATGTAAAGGCTGTCCCAAAATTCCCACAAGATTTGAATTTTGCGCAATTTGTGCGGTAAACTGTGCGGTAAACGAAACAAAAAAAAAAAGCGTGACAGCTGAAAGTTCAGGGTTATTAAAAATGGAGTGCTACACGAAAGAACAACGCGTTTTCATTGTTGAGTAATATTTTAAAAATAATGAAAGTATAAGCTACAGTTCGCAATTTTCGTACAAAATATGGTCGGAATAGTGGTTTAACTTCATCAACTGTGAAGAGATTAATTAAAAAATTCAGGGAGACTGGATCAATTAGTGATCTTAGGTACTCTAGGCGTCCTTCAACAAGTCGTTCAGCACAAAACATTGAAGCAGTTCGTGAGAGTGTTGTTGGGAGTCCAGGAACATGAATTCGACACCGTGGTCAAGAATTGGACATTTCGAGAAGCTCTCTATAGCGTATTCTCACGAAAGATTTTCATCTTCATGACTATTGACCACGCACAGTGAAGAGAGTTTGTTGAATGGATTATGGAACAACAACAAATGGATGCTGATTTTTCAAATAAAATCATCTTCAGCGGTGAGGCTCATTTTCATCTTGATGGCTTTGTCAAATTTGGGGTTTAGAAAATCCACGAGGGATTGTTGAGAAACAAATGCATCCATAACGTGTCACTGTTTGGGGCGGATTTTGGCCTGGAGGCATCATCGGACCATTCTTCTTCAACAGTTAGTGGTGATCGCTATAACGACATGATAATCCAGTTTTTTGTGCCTAAACTGCAAGATATGAATGTGAATGACATGTGTTTTCAACAAGACGCTGCCACATACCATACAGCCCGAGAAACAATTCAATTACTGCATGAGTCATTTCCTGGTCATGTAATTTCCTGTTTTGGTGATCAGAATTAGCCGCCCATATCATGCGATTTAACGCCGTTGGGCTTTTTTCTTTAGGGTCTTTGAAGTCTAAGGTTTATGCCAACAAGCCCACGACCACCCACGCCTTGAAGGAGCAAATTGTATCAAAGAAATTCAGCCACATTTATGCAAAATGGTAGTCGAAAATTTCGACAAAAGAGTGCGTATGTGCCATCAAAGCAGTGGAGACCATTTACCCGATATGCTATTCCATACATAACATATACTGTATACTTTATGAATCAGTAAAACATTTACAATTTAATTTTGGGACACCCTTTTATACATTTTTGGTCAAGGGTGAGCCATTGTATGTCACTTCTAACTCTTCTAACCACCAATAATCATAATCATAATCCTGCACAGTAGAAAACCAACAATTGTGGAATTTCACAAAGACACGTACCTACCCCTCACTCTAAGATTGTTTAAAAAAAAAAAAAATATTTAAACTGATGTAATGACTACCAGATACGTAGCTTGACGCCCTTCCAATTATCTCGAAATAGTTAATGAAACCCCCGCGCACCATCAGACACACGTTGACTGCCTACCCACCCACTTCTCTTCAATCGATTTCCCTCTCTACTATCTAAAAGGGTTAAAATGTAAATGTGACAGGTATCCGATTAATTATTGCCCCCTTCTCTAGAAAATTTCCCCCATATGTTCGAATGTACTGACCAGGAACTTTCTCGTCGTCCATTTTCGTTTCATGTCCTGTCCTGGTTGTATCTACATTACATATTCAACCAATTGTTCCTTCATACACACACACATATGTACACTCACGATGTATGGATATGGACGGCTAAACGCTGCTGCTATTGTTGGTCAATTGCGTGCGATTGTGGCCACCAGCACCACATTCAATAACACGCTATAACAACAACCGGCGATTTATATGCCCACAGCATTAATAGATTATGAGTTCCTCACAGATAGAGAAACACTGTTGGCTGGCCAATGCCCATGCTGAATAATGCATCCCCGAAGGTAAGCAGTTACGTGTCTGACGTCTGTAAGGGTAGCGTATAGTCTGCAATTACATGCGCGGGGTGTACTCCTAATGCATTAAGGATATGTGTATGGACCTCATTTGCATATGGGACACAGGAGTGGTATATAATAGTGAATACCTAGGCAAGCGTAAGCTAGGCGAATGCATACATCCTTTGTGATAAATTCAATAGAAATCGATTCGTTATTCTGTTGTGTGTGTGTTTTGCCTTCGATGGCATGTCCTTTTTTTGTTGTCCTTTTTTGTCGTCAACGAGAAGTTTTTAATAGGTGGGTGTGCATGGATATGTAGAACAGATGCCACAAAGAAGGGTTTGACAGAAGAATATTTTAGAAAATAACATGTCCAGTGGAATGTGTAATTGAAGTACACATTTTTTTTTGTTATATAGGTACATATATATTTTTGCGTTGTACTAATTCGACGTTTTGAACACTTTAACGGGCAAATTGGATGGGTTGGGATGATATGCGGTGGTTGAAGTAATTGGTTATTATGAAGGTAATTCGAGGTTTGGCAGACAGTAAGAACAATGGCTTCATTTAAAAAGTTACTCAATGACCCAATTAGGGGAAAAGCGCAGTAGAGAAGTAAGCGTTCAATGTGACTATAGGCAAACAAATTTAATAGTGGAGGACAGCTGTTTTTAACCAAAGAGATGAAAAAGGAAAAAGACTATATCCGATTGGATAGATCAGAGTTGTAGCAAGCTTTTGTCGAGAGGCGGAAAAGCAAAGCACAGATAAATACGCAAAAATTTGTTGACCTGTTGGCTTCGATAGAAAAATATCTGAAGATTCTCCATCTTGAAAACGTGCGGTAAAGTGTTGCCAACGAAAAAAAAAAGACAGCGTGATAGCTGACAGTTCAGGGTTATTAAAAATGGACACGAAAGAACAACGCGTTTTCATTGTTGAGTAATATTTTAAAAATAATGAAGGTGTTGAAGCAACAGTTCGCAATTTTCATACAAAATATGGTCGAAATAGTGATTTAACTTCATTAACTGTGAAGAGATTAATTAAAAAATTCAGGGATCAATTGGATCAATTAGTGATCTTAGATACTCTGGCCGTCCTTCAACAAGTCGTTCAGTACAAAACATCGAAGCAGTTCGTGAGAGTGTTGTTGAGAGTCCAGGAACATCAATTCGACGCCCTGATCAAGAATTGGACATTCAATATTTGCATCTTCATACATACAAAGTACAATTGACTCAAGAACTGAAGCCTACTGACCAAGCACAGCGAAGAGAGTTCGTTGAATGAATTATGGACCAACAACAAGTAGATGCTGATTTTTCAAACAAAATCATCTTCAGCGATGAGGCTTATTTTCATCTTGATGGCTTTGTTAATCGTCAAAATTGTCGAATTTGGGGTTCAGAAAATCCACGAGTAATTATTGAGAAACAAATGCATCCACAACGTGTCACTGTTTGGTGCGGATTTTGGCCTGGAGGCATTATCGGGCCATTCAGTTAATGGTGCTCGCTATCGCGACATGATAATCCAGTTTTTTGTGCCTAAATTGTAAGATATGAATGTGAACGACATGTGGTTTCAACAAGACGGTGCCACATGCCATACAGCCCGAGAAACAATTCAATTACTTCTTGCTTTCATTTTGGGGCATCCCTTATATCTCCTAGTTCCTTGGAGATGTAACCAATTGCAGAGCTTGAATATTAGACAAGAAAGACACTAAGCAGAGGCATTCCACTGTAAAAGGAAACTTATTTACTTACTTATGTCCAGTTTTACTTTTTGGATTCTAGGGTATCCACTTCGCGTACGAGACATCTCATACAATTTCTAGCGCAGCCCAGTTGCCTTGCTTTCCCCACTGTTAAACGCGATGTATTTTCCGATCGGTCCGCCCTTCTGCCACCCTGAGTTCATTGTATAGCTCAGTTTCCTACGAAACTGCATAATTTCATTCATTCAGAAAGCGGGGAATATAATACCTAGTCATGACCTAGTCATGTTGACTAGTTATGTTGACAGATATTCGATAAGTGACATTTATACTAAGTTAACGCGCAAAAAGATTTACGCCAAGTAATTTTTAAATATGGAGTGGACGATATTGAAAACCGTGTTATGGTGATTGGCCTGTACAAGTGTAATATGGAAAGAGGCGATATTTTCCGGACGTTGCGTCCGCTTGGAATTACCCAGAGTATCGAACTGTTAAATTATTTGAGGATACCGGTGCAGTAACTGACCGTCAAAGATCAGGACGCTCTCGTACTGCCAGAACTCCACAGACGATCAAAGCTGCTAAAGCCAGGATTAATCGGAAACCGCTGCGAAAATAGAAATTCTTGTCACGAGAAATGAAGATATCGCAGAAATCGATGTCTCGCATTATCAAACAAGATTGGGTACTCAACGCATATAAAAGAAACACTGGCCACTAACTCACAGTCCAATGAGGTTTGCCCAATAAAACCTAAAATTTTGGTCATAATTTTTTTTTTTTTTTTTCGCACGACGCATCGTTTTCGAGATATTCGCACTCAAAAACGATTTCCACCATTAAACCCATTTTAAAGTCGGACATTTTGGAGGATTACGTACTTACAATTTTCGAAAATTTAAAAAAAAATCGGCATCCATTTTGCAGAGAATTTCAAAATCTAAACTTTAGGTCAAAATTATTCTTTTTCGTACAACTCGCCGTTTTCGAGATATTCACACTCAAAAACGTTTGCACTATTAGTCGCGTTGTAAAGTCGGACATTTATAGGGGATACCTCTTTTGCGCAAAGCAAGTCAAATATACTCCCTGTTAACACTGTCGAAAGTCTTTACGAAATGAAAAGCTGGTGATCAATTAAATTGATATGTGTCAATTAAAGTTTCAAAACATCTTGGACTTTTGCTTTACGTCCTACTTTCTCATTGTGTATATCCGATCCCTTAACTACATATGTTCCAAACGTGGTTCTTCGCATAACTTTCTGAAATATTCGCTTTGTTCAGTGATGAGTCCATGTCTTATATATCGATGAGCACTTCTGGAATACTAATCACAAATGATTATGAGGGACTAAGTACCAACCACGAATGACTTCCATAGGCAGGAGACTGCCATTCAGTCATGACGGATTACTCGTATGAACCACGAATGACTACCAGAGAAGAGTGAGTGCCAATGATTCACAAAAAATTATTACCAAGCACGAGGGATAAAAATTCATGAGATTAATTCATGACTGAGTACTAGTCATGAATAAAATTCCCCAAAATACTAATTTTTCATGAAAGAGTATCAACTCAAGACACAGATATTGCCACGGTTGATGTGGTAAAAAATGAGAAGCACACATTATTACCCCTGGATGGGTACTCGCGTGTCACACTTCCAGATCATTAATTTTGTCCAAGGTGAGGGAAGAAATATCATCTGACCTGCATAATACTTTTGTGATAAATTTACAGATATAGCCAAGTTGGCTGCCATCCTAAACTCATAATGATCCCAGAAGTTATGCCTAAATCGGACTTGTTTTGGTTTAAGTGATTCCCGCAGTTCCAATGAATGGTAGCCACCTAACATGCCTACCTAGCTTGCTGTTTTTACACGTTCACCAAACATCGTTGTCGTTTACTTGTTCCTGATCTTCTACTCATTCTGAATGCTAATGTTGCATTTTCAATGTTTATTTTCAAAAGTATCTCGAAGCTAGTTTATCTCAATGGAAACGCAACTCTTCAGCTTGTCATTTCGTGCAGCTCATGAATTGTTATTACTGGCGACACGGGCAACTTCGCTTCTTTCATGTCAAAAGCGCCTTTTCATTAGTCCGCCATTGTGTCACAACGACAAACATTTTCTCGGATATACGAGTATGTACCTAACGGCTATTGGACTTCAGATATTTGTCAATCATTTGAATGTGCCATTTGTGGCTTCCTGTCTTTATAATTCATCATCATTCACATTCAGTTGCTGACTTAAGAAATTCATCACGCCGCCGTCTATACAGTGCGTGATCTCTGATGAATAGTGACCACAAAACCTAATGGAAAACCAAATCCATCCACCCGGAGGGTTACAAGAACACAATACAGAAGCTACAGGTTGATGCTTCCAGCGCAGCCTGTAAACCAAACCAAGATTATCATTATCCTGTCAAATATGAGCAACAATCAGAGATTTCGTGCGTCAGATCATTCACCTGTGGCAGCGGCAACTGTAGGAGAGCAATAATCTGCATCAACCAGCATCCATCCAGCCCCCGTCTAATGGCCATTCAAAGGAACAAAACAATTAAGTGTTGTTGTGTTTTATATACCGCAGCAGGAAAATTGCAAACATCCTTTCGGGGCTCAGATCAATGGGAATCGAATGTGCATGTCAACTTGGTACTGCTGGGGCTTGGTGGAGATCTCATGCGAAATCTTTGAAAATGACATTATAATGAGTCCGTGATTGTTTTTGAATGACGGTGGTTGTGTGTGGTGTAGGCCAGATTTGCGCCACGCACAGTAGCAAATTCCTTTCGGTTAAATTAAGTGAAATGCGATCGGAGTTGAGCTGTGAATTGATCTGTTTGTGATTCAGGTCAGCATGATACCGTGGGATGCGAAGAGTTTCATAGCATCATGGCACCATTTGCGGCATCGTGGTTTTAATCGTCAATGTTGCCTAGAGACACGAAGGAGTAATTATTGTGTTTCCTTCGTGAATCAAAGTGCGGTGTGCATCAATTAAGCTTGAGATTGTGGAAGTCGTTATCATGCGGGATGGGGAGGTATACCAGAAATGATCAGTAATTTTTATTTTATGTCGAAACATGTTGACTTCATAATTCGCCTGGAATTTTAAATCATATACTGCTTTGGCTTCCCCCTGTCATTTATGACAAATTTAACGCCAATTGACATCCATGCACTTTATCCAAAACCACTCGTACATGAACCCATTAATCAACACTATCAATCCATTAAAATGCTGAGCAATTAAAATTACAAAAAGGCCTCCCCAGTCATAACATTCTTTATACAGAAGCAGGACATGCTGTCCGAGAAAGAAAAAAACCTTTAATTAAATGCAAGTCCGTCTTATCTGGTGCAACACATCCCCACTGCGGTTTCTCTTATCTGGCCGCCACTCCTTGTGTACAATTTGTCAGGGTATCTCTTGGTATCCTTTTGGACGGTGATGTTACAAAAGTTGTTAACATATCGTCAGGTCATTGTGAGGTTGCAACTGAACAGAAGTTCATTTCCCATTTGCATATTCCTCCTTCAAACAGAGATAGAGTTCCACAGTTCGTCGTCGCGGCCAATTAGATTGCACAAGGAAAACACCTGATATACATTTTATATATATTCTCCTTAGCCAAACTCTAGATCAAAACATTTAATTAGCATTGAACAAGCTCAACTGGAGCGAGAATAAAAGGTGAACCCCTTTTCTTGTGGAATCCTTTATGTCCTTTATATTCTTTGTATCCTTTTCACGAAGATTATTGTAAAAGATACATACATGATTATTAGCTGTTGATATTTATACAGATGGTTGTGTCAATCAAAAAATTGTCCTTTCCTGTTTCTTATAGATGTGGTCTTGTGGAATCTTTAAGGAACATTAGGTGAACAGATAAGATTCTTTGAGATTCAGGACTAATTGAATTTTAATCGCTAGAAACTTGCATCTGTTAATAGATGCTGCATTTAAAGCGTCGCATTCACAGTGTTAAACTGATATTTTGGATTATTTTTAAAAGTTTCTAGATTTCCTGATAACCGATGAAAGGAGACGATGTTCTGTCTAGACGTCTCTAAGCGATGGCACAATATTCTCTTATCACAGGATGTTCTTCAATTTCTTCAAAATTTGAATGCCATATCCTACATAAATATGACATATTATTACAGAGAAATCGCTAATTTTACAAGTCATGGCATAAAAATGTTATGACATCAATATAGCATGATATGAAAATGTTAAGAACAAATGCATTCTACCACCCCAATAGCCGATTTTTACGAGTCGACACGTTTGTTAAAGCTGATTACGATGGTGTTTGGAAAATTTGTCAGCAGAGCTCATAAGAGGCTTAACCAGCCCACGAAGTGTAATTTAAGCTCTGCGGATTGGTATGGAAAAAAATCTGCATCTTGCTACTCTGATCACGATTGTCAAATTTTAGTTCCTAATCATAGCAGCACTTAAAAAAAATTTACAAAGATTCACAATAGTAGGAATAGAACGAGGATACAGCCATTTCCAAAATCTACAAGGATAAATGAAATCAGGAAATGTACCTCGCGAAATAAAATATACAAAAATAATTTCTTTAGAGAAGCCTGGAAAAGCCGCCAACGAAGCCGCAAATTATCACCCTATAACCCTCCCAAAAAGCATACCTTTTAAGTAACGACTTTTTATCAAACCGCCTGTTCCAGGTGTTCGTTAATGATTAAGAAAGCGAGATAACGAAACTTAGCAATGGTCTACCGCAGGGCGCAGTACTCACTCCATTATTATTTAACCTCTATTTTATTATCATTATTATTTAACCTCTAAGCGATCTATGCATTCAATACACAAGAGTGGATAATACTACATGTAATTGGATAAAATACATGCTAGAAGACAGAGAAATTAACATCTCACTAGGTAGCAATAAACTCAGAGATCATCTCATTTGAGTGTCAGGACACAGGGGGCATGAGAGAAATGAAATGGGTGACCTGCTAGCCAGAACAGGAGCTGAATCAAGCTTTATGATGACAAGACCATTCTGTGGATTACCGGGCAGTAAGCCAAAAAGCTGTATAAAAAAACTGGCTAAAAGAAAAAGAGCATCATTACTGGATGGAAACTGAATCTTTCTGCCAAATATCTCTCACAAAAGAACAAAACAACTCCTACAGCTAACCAGGAGTCGGATGCGAATAGCCACAGGATTCCTGACAGACAACTGTCGAGTCAAAAAATATTTCATGGCTATGCGAATAGCGCAAGATAACTTATGCAGAATGTGCAACGAAGACAAGGAATCAGCAGAACATATCTTATGTCACTGTGACTATTTAACTAGAGCACGTCATCGCTACTTAGGAAAATTTTGCCTTGAATGAGAAGACATATAGTATATGCTAGCTCGCTCAAAAATATAGTATAGTTGAATTCATTACCAACTCTGGCATCATGAATGAGCTTTGTGATTAGAGGAAAGGGGAGCATGGAACGGATCATTTCTTCAGATAGCCAAGCTGCTATAAAAGCTTTTGGCCTGTTATAGTATCTAAACTCGTTCTGCAAACTTTTATAATGCTACCTAAACTCGTAAAGGACAACTTATGTAGTCATTCTCCATAGAATTCCCGCACACGGTATATTTGCTAGAAACGAAAGGGCTGACTTGCTGACAAGAGATGGTGCACCAAGACCACTCTTCAAAAACCGTCATTAAAAGAATCTCTCTATCCAAAATGGTTCAAAGGCCCACGATTTCTACAAAGAATTTCCAGCTGGAAAAAACAAAGATACTGTTTGGAATACATATATTAAAGGGCCTCCCACGGAGTCACACATACAAAATAAAGTGCACGACTGGGCTACTTGCATTTATGTGCTGTGTCGTGATTAAATGACGATTTTCAACAAGATCATTTGAGTTATACCTGAGAAATAACCACAAAAATTCGTTAATAATTAAAAGTAAAATTATTTCTTCCCAAAAGCTTGGTATATTTTCAACCCAAGTCAAACATTAAATTTAAACAAAATCGTTACATTTTCGGGAAAATCGATTTATTTCGAAATTGACCGTTAGTAAAGCACCGTTAATTTTGAGGTTAAAATGAAAATTCCGATTTTGCCTCTAATTGTTGCACCACAGAACCCATATATGAAGTTTCAAGAAAATCCGTCCAGCTGTTTACGCTGCAGTCTTGCGTACATACGTCAGATGGACAGACAGACAGGCGGAATTGAGAAACCTACTTCTTTTAGTTTCACTATTGCAGTATTACCAAAATATTAAAAATCCAATACTTGCCCTATAGAATTAGAATTAAATTCAACATTGTTTGAGGACCCTCAATCATTATATCGGGGTAAATAATAACCCCAACTTAAGTTTCAAAGGAAAGTGACGATTTCTGACGCAGAGCGATCAAAAATGTGACTTATATCAGCTGGAAAAAGAGCTAGGGTCCTTTTAACACTAATTTTTACAAAATTTTAGTAGAATTCCTACAATTCATTGAATTTCTGAAAATATTGAATACATTACTTACCGTGAATAACGATTTTAAGGAGAGTATTTTATTCACTTGCAAAAAATACTAAACACAATGCCGTTCGGAAGTTATAACATCTAACGAGATTCAACTAAACAAACTATACTTTTGGTCATAACTCGGAAAGGGGTCAAAATAAACCCTACATACCTCTAGTACAATTCTTTTCTTGCTTGGACCCAAGGAATCATCCCCCGACAAAATGAATTTGGATTCTGGCACGCCCTGTATATGCAGCTGATATGGGGATCTGTAAATCTCCTTGCTTTCAAAAAGTAATGAGACTTAAAATGTGTATTAATAACCATCTTCGATGGAACGATCACACATTCGAGGTCGCCAAATGTAGCACTATCGATAGATGCTATATGTATGTTCCATTTATCATCGCCTCTAGGCGGAACTCCCCTTTCGAATACACATTAAAAAAATTCCGCTACTTTTTTAATGGTGCCAAACTAAAATCCAACTCTACTTAATCACCAGTTTCTGAAAATCAAAAATCTCCATCCTGATCCACAGCCAGGATTCTTTTTTTTTACTTAATTAGGAGAAAATCTTCTTTGACACTATAAGGACTGACGGCGAGTGTTCATAAAGTTTATTATTTAGTCTACGATGGTAGCTATTCCTATTAAGGCAGTACAGCTGCATCATCTGCGAAAATCACTACAACAGTGCCTTCTTCTTGAGGTATGTCTAGAGCGTAGAGTAAGAGTAAGACCGGACCAAGAGCACTTCCTTGTGGAACTCCAGGAGCGATTTCTTAAATTCTAGTATTCTAGAATTCGGTTCCTGTTTAACACGGGAAAGTCCGTTCGCAAAAAGATTCTACAATATTGTATAACTATACCGAAAGAACTTGTCTTAGCTTATGCTTCAATCCTTTATCCCATACCTTGTCGAAGGCTTGAGAAACGTCAAGCGTCAAGAGCTAGAGTATAGCTTTTTCACTTCTATGGCTTTCTCAATTTCATTGGTTATTCTATAAATCTGGTGGAATGCTAATTGCACTACATCTTTCTTCAATGGTCGCTAGTGGGCCCTTCAATAGGAGTTTTTCAAATGCCTTTCCTATTATTGGCAGGAGCAATATCAGTCTGTACGATTTTTTTTTTTTTTTTTTCTTCGTTTGCAGATTTTCCAGATCTTGGTACCATAATAACTTTGGCGACTTTCCATTGTCTTGGGACGTACAGCAGGCTTAGCGAAACATTTATAAGATGAAAGAGCTCGGAGCTTTCTTTGGGGATCACATTCGGCCAACGACACACTTTTTATTTTAAAGTTATCAGGCATCGTAATCGTTCTTGCTCTCTTATTCAAAACCACAATCGAATACCTTAGTAATCTTTTTGCAAATCGTGAAAAAGCTCCGAAAGCTCTCTTCATTTCTTTGTCTCGCTGAAACTTCCGCAGTGTGTGATTTTTCTTCGTTCGGTTCGGGTACGCGGTCTGTACAATTTTCTTAATATTATTAAATTTCCCAGTTTTAAGTGTTATTTGTTGAAAAAGTAAGTGCTTTGTTGAAAATGTAAAGTGTAATTTGTATTTGAAGTGAATTTAAGGTTGTTAAAATGAAAAATAAAGTGAATCTGATGTAAAATTGCACCATTGCTAATTTGATCCATTATATCCCGTTAGTTTCATGTTCTTGCGTGTTCGTCGCTCGTTCGTCGCTCGTTCGTTAGTTTTAATGAAAGTTGTTTTTTTTTTTATTTTTTTGTTTTTTTATTCATAATGAAGAAACGGAATCCTGAAATCAATTAAGTAAGTCCAATTTACTTAATCCAATGATTCATTGGTTATTTTATAGAAATATGAATAAATCTTTACGTCCAAGTTTTGGTCACTCAATCGACCAACTGACGAACGATTTTTCATAGAAATTCTTTAGGTCTACAATTTCTTATTTAAAACTGTAATATTTAAAACATTTGGAACAGTTTGAAGACGTTTCCACATTAAAATTTTAAATGCAAACGGTTTTCATTTCTTGGTTGATTTCATTGGTTATTTTACAAACCTGGTGGAATGCTTGATTCTTTCTCTTCGATAGGAGTTTTTCAAATACCTATATTATCGGCAGGAGCAATACGTCTGTACGTTTTTTTTTTTTTTTTCTTTTGCAGATTTTCCAGATTTTGGAACCATGATACATAACTTCCGGCGACTTTCCATTGTATTGGGACGTACAGCAGGCTTAGCGAAGCCACATTCGGTCAACGACAACTTTTTATTTTAAAGTTATCGCGTATCGTAATCGTTCTTGCTCTCTTATTCAAAGCCACAAGTGAATTCCTCAGTGGTTTCTCTTTTTGCAAATAGTGAAAAAGCTCCGAAAGCTCTCTTCATCTCTTTGTCTCGCTGAAACTTTCGCAGTATGTGATTTTTCTTTGTTCGGTTCGGGTACACGATCTGTACAGTTTTCTTATAATTATTAAATTTCCCAGTTTTAAGTGTTATTTGTTGAAAAAGGAAGTGCTCTGTTGAAAATGAAAAGTGTAATTTGTGTTTGAAGTGAAAAGTTGATAAAATGAAAAATGAAGTAAATCTTATGTGAAATTGCACCATTGCTAATTTGATCCGTTATATCCGTTAGTTTCATGTTCTTGCGTGTTCGTCGCTCGTTCGTTAGTTTTAATTAGTTGTTTTTTTTTTTTAATTGTTTTTCTTAATAATCGAAATCATGGTCTAGTAATAATGAAGAAACGGAATCCTGAAATCAATTAAGTAAGTACAATTTACTTAATCTTATGATTCATTTGTTATTTTATATAAAATTTGAATAAATATTTACGTTCAAGCTTTGGTCACTCAATCAACCAACTGGCGATCAATTTTTCATAGAAATTCTTTAGGTCTATAACTGTTTATTTAAAACTGTAAAACATTTGGAACAGTTTGAAGAAGTTTTTACATTAAAATTTTAAATGCAAACGGTTTTCATTTTTAGATATTCATTTTGTAATCCACTATAAAATTCAACGAGTATTCGGTAATGGGATTGATTCGTTAGTTTCAACAGACAAACAATTTGCTTGCAGCTGTTGGTTGCATTGTTTTACTGTCATTTTTTGTTTATGTGGTGTTTGTTTCCTTTATTTGTTTATTTGATTTAATTTTTCTTCGGAAGTTTTCTATTTTACATTCACTGATCTTTGAATAATTTATAGGAGAGGCACTCACAATATTCTTTATTCGTACTTTCCTTCTTATTATGATATGAACCTTGGAAATCTATAAAGAGGTACTTTATTATGCCAGCATAGTGATTAGGAATTCTTGGCAGGAATTGCTCAGCGTTCCTCTGGGTTCTTGTATCATCGACAGAGACTGAAATAGAATATTTCTAAAGTCCTTTCGTGTAAGTGCAGAAGCATCTACCCATGTGCATGAAGGTAATTGGACTGGAGGAGGTGGTCTAGATGTAGTATCTAATAGACTACAGCTAATAGATGGAGATTTGCAAAGGTCGCAATGCGATTGCACCCCTATAATCTCCCGATGCTGCGGTCACCGTATCAAGATGCTGATCTGGGATACCGTCAAGTTCTTTCAACTTTTTACCTTGGAGTGCATTCATCGGGTAAACAGGTAAACCCATAACTCTGGCACAGGGCCCCACGATGCCTCTTAGTTCTGCTCTTGAAAAGCTTGTGCAAATGCACCACCGTTCATTAGTTTAAGACCACCAATAAGTACAACAGGTTTAACAAGTTTATCAATTTTGACATTGTTTCGGTTGTATGCTATTCCAGGTGTCGTTCAGTTGCCGCCAAAAGATTCCTAGTGAGGAAGACATTTGGCGAACCTTTCTGTCCAAGTGATCCCATAGAAGTTCAATTGGGTTCAAATCTGGCGACTGTGATGACCAAACCACGTTGCAGATAGCTTGAACACAACATTTGAGTGTGTTTAGGGTCGTTATCTTGTTGAAAGACGAACCCTTCTCCAATCCAGTGATGGCCACTTAGAATAGCATTCTGATCTAGATTCTCCAGTCCTCTTTGTTCAAAATGCCCTTTGATACGAATGAGATCACTGATTCCGTTGGAGGAAAAGGCCCTACACTGCTTTACGCTGTGCGCAATACATTGAGTTAAGGCGATTTGTTCAGGGGAACGTCGAACGAAAACCCTTCTCCAGTCTTCAATGTTCCAATTTTGGAGAGTTCTAGCCCACTCTAATCATTTCTTCTTATTTTGCTTTTTGTTGGCAACACATTAAAACAAATTGCCTCCCTGAGACACCTTTCTCTTGTAACGGAGACTGGGATTTCTCTATTCTGTTGATCTCTCTGCAGATTTCTAGCGCTGTAAGCCTTCCATTATGCTTGCTAGTAATCACAATCGAGTAATCTTCCTGCTTAGTAGTCTTTTTTGGCGGCTTGCCTAATAGAGCGCTCAAATGTCGCATTTTTAGGTATCATTCCATTGACGTCTTTGAAACATTTGCCCTAGCAGTATCTATAGATCAGACATAGGTCTACTATCAATCTTCTATGAGCCAAAGGTTGAATATTGGGTATTAGTGCGGGGTCTTCAATATTGGGAACTAGTCGTCTTTGTATGCTATTCAAGTAGATGAAGAGTATTTAAATGTGAACAATACTCAAGCCGCGATCTTACTTGTGCTTTGTACTGAAGAAGCTGTTTTGCTGTGAAGTATCTCTTTACTCTAAACAGATAGATCAACTTCATGGACGTCGATTTTGCGATGTTGAATATGTGGTTATGCCATGTTTCACCAGAGTTTCCTTGTGTTGAATGATTTGTTCGTTCATTTGATGCTCTGGTGCAGTAGACGTGTTCTTTATTTCAAAAGGCGGTGAATTGTGTTTCACTCTCATTGAAGTCTACTGCTTTTCCCCACTGCAAGATTTTCTTCAGATCTTTGTTTAATCAGTTGATTTGGTCGCATCTTTAATTTAATTAGTAGTAGTAATAGTAGTCGCATCTCATTCTGGTTTAGTTTAGGGACATATTACCGCTTGTAATCGGAGACAATTTCTGCGCCACATTTTGGGTAATATAGACCCATTGTGATGCCAATTTGAGATAATGATATTCCTCATTCGCTGAACAGTCTCATCCAAAATAAATAATTCCCTATTGTCACCCTGAAGCTTGGATGAATTTATATTATGTCGTTCACATACTTACGCTGCCATAGATTTCAGTCCCTGAAATGGCAAATTGCTGCGCTCTCTTAGTAAAAGAGATTATGTGAGAACAAAAACCTTTTCCGTTTACTTACGTGTCACTCCTTTACCGAATTCTCCATGATTTTGAATATCCAAAATGTAACACTGTAGCGCTACCTACAGAGGTGTCAAAACCAATTCCTACCTTCTCTGCAAAATTTCAGATTTGAAACAAGGGCCATGATATCCTCAAGCGAATACTTTGATGGTGCTTCAGTTCGGTGTGGACTAGGGCTTCAACCAGCACTCCCCTCCAGTCAGCTGCTTCGAGTTTCGTACGCCAAGTTGGTTGAAGGCGCTTTCTAATTGTGCACGCCAGCTTAGGTGTGGTCTTCCTATACTGGTTGAATGTCCTCCTCCACACTCTGTCAATACAAACGTGACCAAAAATCACTCGATTGAGACATTCTGCCAAAACCGAGTTGCAGGCTACTGGACGTGTGCACGTGTTGTGGATTCATCATTACCTTCGTTGCCAATGGTTAGTCTGTTTGTTACACAATTTGCTTCTTAAACAAATGAACATAAATTGGTAGGATTGATTCTTTGTTTGATTCCTGCGCTTGCTGGTGTCCTGTTAAGAACTTACAGTGGAACTTAGGCAAAGCTGAGCCTAAAAATTGTACATGCCTTGACGCTCAAGTCGTCGGTGCTTAGTGTCCATTTTTGAAAAACGACATACATATATTTTGTTTTACCCCCATTAACTGCTACACCCATTTTCGTTGCTTCTTTCAAACAGACTACTCATGAAATAGTGCCATTAACAGCCCGCTACGTCAGCGTAGACATCTGAAAGCTAGTACTTCTGATGTTGATCTGAAACTTTTCTGACATCGAAAGTCTTGGTGATGCTAGAGCAGCGTGCATACTCCATCCTAATCCTGAACAGACGGACAAGTTTGGCAGGTATGCCAAAACTATACACGGCTCTGTATAGAACGTCTCTATAAATGCTTTCATTGACGAGAAAATGTGTAAACAGTTCGCATAATATGCCAGATGAAGTCTTATTTCTCAGGACCGGGCAAACGATGCTAAGGTTCCTTTCGCCGAACATACTTTCATCCCACCATATTTTACAGATGAGTTGGTATATGCTCCGTGTGAAATCAGTTAATTCATCGGCTCCAGCAGCCTTGTTGGATTCAAGCGTTGTTATTGCTATTTTCACATAACTTTGGTCGATTGGTGGATTGCTTCATTAAACCAATGATTTCTTTGTTGTTGCCTGTTGAAAACTATCACATTATAGGCGCCACTTCTGATGGCTTCCTGGCAACATTGCCACACACGGGGCACACTATTCGCAAAGTTTCTGACGATATGATATTTCGTTATTCAGAATATCCTCAAGAGTTCCTTGGCTTCAACCAGGTAATGGTCCGAGTCGATGTTCCCTTCTCCGGAAGAACGAAAATTAATCGTTTGGATGTCGAGGTATAGCACTAGCGACGATGTTTCACCCCGCCGCAAAGTCGAATAGCCTAAGTCTGTTTCTAGATTTGTTATCGTGTAGGCTATACTTGTCCCTTCTACCATCCAACACGCCCCCTTCCTATCTTGGCATTGAAATGACCAAAGACGAGTTTTATATTGTACTTAGGGCATTGCTTTCACGTCCTGTCGAGGAGCTCAATAAAAACCATCGAAATTTCTTTGTGACCACATTTAATTGTCTCACAATACATCTCTGCCTGCCTGTGTATACAACTTACATAAAAAAACAGTTTTAAAAAAAACAATTCAACATAATTGGTTCGTTTCCTTGTCCAAGAGGAAATGTGTGTGTGTGTGTGTGTGTGTGTGTGTGTGTATAACGAAAGATAAACTAAACAATGATACTATGTAAACGAATGAATAAAGTCTCTAATACATATATAACAATGAATTGCAAGAGAATGAACCAGGGATGGTGGAGATAGGACCCAAGAGCAACCAGCACCACAAAATTGGGCGGGGAAAAATTATTCTATGAAAAGCACACACCAACATTCTTATGATCCTTTACTATGAATTTCATCCTGTGCACTCTTCATCACATCCAAGGCACCTTTATTTATTAAATCATCGGCCAGAGCTTGTCCCAGCTTCTCACTTTTCGCATACAACTCATAGTCGTAGCATTTGTGGCGAAACAGTCCGCAGAATAAGTTAATTGTGTCATCTATCAGCACCGGAAGTACTTCGGTGGATTGCGGTTTCTGCTCGTCGGCGTAATCAAACATTTTGATCGTCTTCTGAAGGAACGGGCAACTGTCATGACCAGGCAGTGTGGTTGTTGTTTGTTTGGCCCCACTGAAGGGACATTTACTAGAGCTTGGCACACAGTCGACAGTGTTGATTGCAGTCTTCCCAGTGATGGGGCATACGTCCGCTTGGGATGCGCTTACTTTTTCCTCGGTCCCCACATACGGGCACTGACCCATAAAATCCTGACCCACTGGGATTTTCAAAGGACACTCATCTTTGACGGGGGCCCCAGTACAATTGCCATTATTTTCGCGGTTCTTCAGGTGAACAGCACTAAAGGGACACTTTTTGAAGAGTTCTCCATGAATATTGATCAGTTGCTGAATGTCAGTGATTTTCTCCAAGAGACCAGCGTTCAAGTCATCGTTAATCACTGGCGGGCTTGCTCGTTTACTCTCCGGACTTTCACTGCCATCTTTTCGTAACCGTTTCGATGGTGGAGAACCATCTCCGGTACCCCCGTTAGCATTAATATCGAACTTGCCGCGCTCCAGTTCTAGAGAGCAAGACAATTCATTGCGGATCTCTATAGATCCGTCCAAACTCCAAACGGCTCCGATAACCTTTAGACCAGCTCCGGTATTGTAATTGTCATCGCTGAGGCAACCATTAAGAGTCGAACAAACCGCAACTGGAGCACTGCAGCCACCACCAAGAGTTTTGAGAAAACTTCTCTCCGCCAAGATGCGACAAGTCGTTGGTAAGCATACCAACGACTGCAACATATTTAGGATTTCCTCATCATTCGATCGGCACTCAACTGCCAAGGCTCCTTGACCAACGGCATACAATAAGTCAGTGGGTTCTAAGATCTGGCTAATTCGGTTCATCCAGCCCATTCGCACGAGGCCAGCTTGAGCCAGTATAATACCAGAAAATTTCGACCCAGGAGCGTCCAATTTCGCCAAACGTGTATTTAGATTCCCACGAATGTCGCATACCACTAGATGGGGGTATTCTCGTCGAATTTGTGCCGTTCGTCGTAGAGAGGAAGTTCCTAAAAGATAAATCAGTATAACATCTGTGTGTGTCAACAAATATTACTATTCTCTTACCTATAACGCTCCCTTCTGGCAGTGTGTCGATGGTGTTCCCTTTGTACTTTTCATTCAGTACGAGAGCATCACGAGCATCTTCCCTTTCGAGTACAGCACCAATTGCCATCCCTGTGGGCAATGCGGTGGGCAGATCCTTCAGCGAATGAACAACAAAGTCTACTCCTCCATTGCGTAACGCATCCTCCAGATCGCGGGTAAATAGCGATTTTTCACCTATTTTAGGCAGTGATATGTTCAAAACACGATCGCCAATCGTTGACATGGTATCTAGAAAGAGATAAAGTGGGTCATTATTAGTTATTTTGAAAGAAAGTGCACCACATGACAATGAATAATACCTGATACTAGCGATT
This sequence comes from Pocota personata, assembly GCA_963082735.1. NCBI lineage: Eukaryota > Metazoa > Arthropoda > Insecta > Diptera > Syrphidae > Pocota > Pocota personata. Next base: position 133,809,654 of record OY720431.1, on the reverse strand, counting down.
ATGGCTTAACTACTTCCCTATGCATGACATTTATCAATTCAATTACTTTCGACTTTGAAATACGAGCAAGTATCGTGTTCAATAGCTAAGGGCAAACATTATTAATTGCATGAAAGTCTATCTTAGATACTTCAGATAGCACTGTGTATTGCTTTAAATAAAATTTGGGTCATCACCGTCTGGTATGCTGCACGCAACGTCACATCATAAATTGAGTCTAATAGTGCGAAGGTTACCATTATAAATATGACATAAACTTCTGGACTACATGAACTACACTCAGGCATATATCCAGCTAAACAATGTAAAAGTATGCCTGACCTTTACTTAAGTAGATAATATCAGGCAATAATCGAAACGAAAATTCCTCTATGGCCAGTTGAAGAGGAGCGAGGGATGGTAAACATCTACAGGACAATTCAAATGGCTCTTCAATTGTGTCGGTTATTACTGCTGACTAATTCAGGTCTTGGATCTTATTAAAAGTGTTGGAACATCAATAGCGCCTACGCATCATCGATTTTTCTTTCGCTATATGTTTCAAGTCCTCTTAACTACAGAGATTTTTGTTTGTGAAGACTGGTAATGCACATCAAAACTCTAGTCCAGTACACAGTCGTCTGTACAGATTCATAGAAAGAAACTAGTCTCTCTGCTGCTCTACTTGGAGCGATCCGCGATAGAACAATAAGTCCATTCGAGTACCATGTTCCTATGTGAGTAGACGGAAAATTTGAGTGTCATTTAATTTTTCGGGTTTGGCAAGTTTTGGAAAAAAAAAAAAAGAATTCAAGCACTTTTGGCTGAGCTGAGATTGGACTCTCAATTCGTGAAACTTGCACTCTTCTCTCCCGTAGTAAGCTACTTTCCGACCCAGTATTATGCCTATTTCTCTACGAAAAGATGTAGCTAAAGTAAAGAGAATCTATATAGAAGTAAAGAGCGCTATAATAGTCGGAGCAGACTTTATATCAGGCGATTGCGTCGTTTTCAGGTTCCTCATCTAATTGTCCTTACTCACCTATTCGATGATTCCGTCGGTGAGTACGCTTGAATAGAATAGGACAGTATTTCAAATTCACTCTAATCGAAGCATCTTGTATTTTATTTATTAGTCCTAAGCCCCAATATATCAACTTCGAAGTAGAGTCATTAACTGAGGAAAATTGTTCCCATTACTTTGGCTATAGCTAGACTGTAAGCCACTCAGTCTGTGAACATTTGGGGAATTTATTTAGACAGCCGATGATGACATTTTAAACGACTTTTTGATGCAAAAGCAAGACTGCCACAGGTTTTTGTCTCTTAGTATTACTAGTACTAGATGAAGGTTCCCTAAGGAATTTTTATTCCTATAAGCCTTCGCTACCTTCACTGTGGTCACAGTATCGATGGATTCTAAGTCGCTCTCAATTTGTTCTGGTGCTAAACGTGCACTTCCTTTGGCACGGAGGTCAAATTCAGCTGAAAGCGGAGAGACAGAATTTGAACTGATGATATCTCTGTCTTCCACAGTATGCTGGGGAAAGAGGCCTGCATGCCTGGATAAAACTAGAGTACAGCGTTCATGTCAGATCTATTTGTTGGCTTCCAAGGTAGATAATAAGTTCGTTCGGTTGGGTACTTATTATAAATACATAAGTACCGCGTGCTGAGAGACTTAAGTGAGAAACATAATCAACATTCGCCTGCATATGCACGCATATGCAACCCCACAATTACTCACAATATTATCGTCCAACACATAATAAGCACAGCGTCAATTCATTAAATGTTCGTTCACTTTTGCAAACATGAGCGAACATAAATACCCCAACCCATAGAATCCGTCGACAGCGTCCCGTTGAAGATTGACATTGACGTTCACGTATTGACATAAAATCTGTCGCATACCTACTTTATCCGTCGAAGTTTCATAAGAATGCGTGTATTCTATATAGCTGCCAGTAAAAGACAACGTAGCAGCGGATGGACGGATTCTATGGGTCGGGGCCTTAAGAGAGAGCTGTCTCAGTCGCTCATTGCATATGTAAATCTGACAGTTGTCATGTTTATGAAAATTCTCCAAAAAAAAATTTCGGACTACGAATTTGTGCACATTAGAAAGTATTCGCAGAAATAGTTTTTCTTTCGATAAAAGAGATACGTTTCATTTTAATAAAATGAAAAAGGAAAGAGCATGGGATGATGTTTCAAAAGAAACGGGCAAAGATTCATTTGACAGAAGAATTTCGCCTAATGAAAACATTACAAACTGTCAAATAAGTAACAGCTGATAGGTTGGACAACAAAAAGGTTTTAAAATCAAAAGAAACAAATTTGTGGAATCAATTTGAATGGAAAAAACAAATGTTTTCCATTGACGTCTATTCGAAATCCACCTTAAATTGAGGTTTCTCAAGATTTCATACGAAAAGTGTAGGTACGGGTACTTTTCTTAAATTTGAGAAAATTCTACTCAATTTCTGACGAATTTGACGTTTTTAATTTTTTTTTCTTCAGAAAAGTACCCGCACGGACCTATGTATGTAATATTTGTCGTACGGATTTATTTAATACATTCATGCATACACACTCGTATGCTTGATTTGCCAGAAATGTTGGTTAGTCAACAAAATTGCCTTTGTCACCTGATCGTGCACCGGTTTTGCTCTAGTTAATCTAAAAAGGAGCTTCTGCCTGATAATAACAAGTTGAGTCTGTGTGCTCTGCGATATGGTTTCTCTTTTATATAAAAAAAAACATAGTAACGGAATTATTATTTGTTGTAATTATTTGAACAACCGATCGCTGATCATAAAGGTTGAGCCATCTTTTGATTTCTTTTTGAAATTGCTATAAAAAAAATCTATTTAAGTGCACAGTTTGGGATAGGTTCATGACCACGTGTGAACAGATATTCTCAGAAACAGCCATGTTCCGTCTAAAACTGAACCAGACAAAAGTTCGTTTCGCCGTGTTTCCCTTTTATCCACACATCAATCACTGGTATAAGGCGAAGCGTCCAATCTCCTTTACGGATTAATTCCTCTGTTGTTGCCAGGTTGCGATACTGCGATTTCTTTCGTACTTTCTTTTTTCGTTGTCTACCCGTCCATTTCGAACTCGTTCGCTTCTTAGCATTTTTTCAGCGAACAAGTCGATGGGTAGCATTGAAGATTATAACGAGTATAGCATCGTTTGAAACAGTTCGAAACGCACTGGCGACCCTTAGTGCGCTAAGACGGTACGCAAGTACGACTCAAGTTTCACTTTGTAATGTGAAGAACCAGAGATAGAAGATGCAGGAACACCGTGAGACCGTCTAATGGAGCTAACCGTTGGACGCATGTGGTGCCTATGCATGCTGTTCTTTGTACTCTGTTAAGTTTGGTTATGTTGTACTTTTAACTTAGCGCTGACCACCATACTAGAGACCCATATGTGAGAATTGGGCGTACTGTATGAAATCATTACTCTCCAAATATGTACAAGGTGGCTCAAAAGTCCTCACTCGATTTCGTAAGGCAGTAACTTTGTAAATAAAAAGAATTGGTTCTGTTTGTTGGTTATGTTTATTTAGACGTTTAAATTTGTTTTCTCTTAAGTCGTGGAGATAATATTGGCCAAATGACTGCCGCCAGAGTTGATACACATCTGGGCTCGTTCCACAGTATTTTCCATGCCTTTTCTCAAAACTTCTGGCGATAAATTCTCCACTTCTTGCCAGATATTCTCTATTAGGGCCGCCAAGGTTTGTTTGCGTTTGGGTCTTGTTCGTATAGACCCATGCCATGCCCCAACGAAAGAAGTCTGTAACGGTGAAATCGGGCGATCTTACGGGTCAGTGCAAATCGCCAAAACGTTAAACGACCGGGAAACGCTTGCTGCAGAATGTCCACTGTCGCTCGTGCTGTCCACATTTTTCCGCCGTAAACGCCGCACCAAGCAGTGACTTTAAGAGGATTACACGCGGATTTTCAGTGCCCCAGAACCGATAATTTTGCTTATTCACGTATCCGCATAGGTGGAAATACGCCTCATCGCTCATGATGATTTTCAATGGAAAATCATCTTCATCGCGGTCGAGGTTTAGGAGGCCTTGGCTGTAATTCTCAAGAGAACGGCTGCTCCGAGGCCGACCACGTCTGATGCTGTCCCGAATTGAGCCAGTCTCCTCGAGGCGAGCGGCTATACGCCGCAGTGTTTAACTACTAGTTGGTGCCACACGACCAGGTATTCGATGACGAAATTCACGTTGAGCCAAAACTACCGACGGATAATTTGTCAAAAATATTGACACAATTATTCCGCGTTCTTGAAGAGTATAGCAATCCATGGTTTGTGTACGTGTATTCTGCTTCTGTTCACTTCAAAAATGTCAAAGTCGCGATGACATAAGACGCCATTTGCAAAAATGAAAGCATCTTCCTATAGGGTGATGACTTTTATGCCACTTTATAGTTAACTCGAAATTAGCAATTATTTTTTGACCCGGTCGAAGCTGCGCTGTTACAATAATCTTGACATATGTACGAGTATATATATTTCTACTACAGCGACTTAACTAATAAAGTAGATTTTACTACATAGAAATATTGCTCAGTAAAATTGAATTGAACTATGTATTAACAAATAATGAAATGGAGAGTAAAATGAGATAGCGATTCATAGAATCTGGAACGCAGACTGCACTCAATTCCTAGAAATTCTACAAGTTTTCCAATTAACTTTACTACTATATGTTTCATAGTAAATTCATAGAAAGAAAACGTACATATGTATGCATGTACATTTACTCTTTATTATATCGTCATATTACAAACGTGCATGCCGTGCAATGTTTACGAGTATATGCATATTTATACCTTTCGAAATAGCACTGCATTTATCACCTACAATAACGCATTTTTGACATTTTTCTATTTCCAATCATTTGTCGTAATCTTATCGTTGAATGTGAATGGAAATGTTGAATTATTTTTTAAAGCAACTGCTTGAAAAACAAAAGAAGAAAATGTCATTCACTTGAACTGCCTTTCATCGTGCAACGAACTGAATCACTTAAACCATCATCAACCATGTGAAAATGATTGCAAAAAACTACTGAAACTGATAATTAAATACGAAACAAGGCTACTCTCCATTCGAGGAGAAACAAGATGTGGTTTGGCAATTCTTCTCTGCTTCGATGGTGTACTTTGATCAGAGTCTAACTACGGAACGTATGTATTTCATCACACCATTACGCGCCTGCTTCTTATTTGTTATGACGACGAATTTTGTGACGACGATCATTTACAACTGTGCAATTGCTCTCAATTGATATTACTTCATCCTGTCTCTGTATAGTCTGCACCCGCATAGTCGTAGAAATAAGGTTTCACTTTTCTTCCAACACGTGGTTGTTCTGAAATTTGAATTCCCGCTTAAAATTAGTTTGCTCAAATTGCTGATAAATTGAAAAATCATCCCAAGTGATAAGGGGTAGAGATAAACGCTGATAAGAGCTTAAGTTCTCTGGTAGGCCGCAAACGTTTGGGTAAAAGTGGACGGTCTTTATCTATGCAGAATGAATTGCTTATTTTTATTGCTGAGCAAAACAATCAAATTGAGAATGAGTTGTGAGTTTATTAAATTGTATTTTGACGTACATATGATAGTTTGCATAATGATTGGGTTGGATTAAAATTTATTTTATCTAAATATAAGAACTGGATTTATTAATGTTTTATTTTGTTTGCTGTGTTTTATAAATGCCAGAGTGGAAAGAAGAGACCCAATGTTGAACAAGGTGTTACTTTTATTGAACGAAATGCGTAATGAAAGAGATTTAAAGTAAAGGGCACGACTGTGTCGTACGTACTTGTTCCATATGTACCGTTCTATTGTACATTGTTCAGTTTTTAAATTGAAGCAAAGTCAAAGACAAAGTTTCGAATTTAAAGAAAATATTTTTTGACCACAAGTCTAAAATTTCAATGTCACGTCCTCACATATGCCTGAATTAACTTAGGTATTAATTTTGAACAAAATTGTCTAAGTCGTAACAGAGATTGACGGAAGTCTGCTAATAAGTATTTGTTGTTGGAATTTTTATCGAAAAACTGAGCTTCTGGATTGTCAGCATAACATCGATCTTTAACGGCACCCCATAAAAAAAAGGCCAACGGAGTCAAATCGCAACTCCGTGTAGGTCAAGCAACATCACCAAATCTTTCTGATTATTGGACAGCTTGTATGGCACGTAGCGCCGTAGTACTGGAACCAGAGATTGTCCAAATTTCAGTTCCTCACTTTATGGCCAAAATAAATCGGTTACCATGCCTCTGTAACGCTCTCCGTTGACCGTAACGTTGTTGCCATCTTCATTTTCGAAGACAAATGGGCCAATGCCGCCATTACAGAAACCTCATCAAACAGTCACATGCTGAGGATTCTCGGCTGAGCGCACAGAACGAACACGAGAATCAATTAGCAAACCAATCTCACGAACTTTTTTCAAAAACTTGCGTACACGGTGGGTGCATTATTTCGACCGAAATTTCTTTTCAAAATTGCCACTGTTTCGGCAACACAGCACTCACTTTGGAAATAAGTTTTTAATATTTCACAACGTTGTTCAACCGAAAATCGATGAATCGTACCTCGGAGATGTGATACTGTGTTTCTGTCAATTTTTTGAGCGCGAAAGGGCTGTCAGTATCAAAATAACATATAATTTAAAAAGAACTTTTTTTTTATAAAATTTGCTTCTTTTTTTTCAAAATCCTATATTAAAATTAAAAAAATTTCTGAAGACAGTATGTATGAATACCTATCTGCAACCACTTCTGTAGTGGAAGCCCAAATATAATTACTTAAAGCGTAATTCAGACCTCATTCATTTACTTCTAGCCCCCATAACTAGAAATGGGAGTAGATGTACCCCCCTTCCAAACAATTTTTTTCTTCTCGTAGTACGTTCTATCACTTTCCAAAGTTTGATAGTCTGAAGTGGATCCATCCTGTTTATATCTGTATGTTATAAATGCGCCGGAGAGCTACAGTTCCTGAGATAGAAGCAATAAAACCACAGTGTAGAATGTATGGCGCACAACAACAATAATATAACTCAACGCAAGCAAAACCGCAGACAACAGATGGTTCAGGGTTCGAGTACCAGAAAACACCAACAAGTTTTTTCCCTGTCCCACCTCTCGCGAACGTCTGACAAACATCCGAGAGTAAAATTGTCATGAGAAGCTTCTCTCAATCAAAAAAATTGGTGTTTGGAAATGGCATACAAATTTAGGTGCTAATTATTCTTGTGTCGCACAGCACAAATGGCTGTGAGTAGTTGCATCAGGCCTTGTATGGGCTGTTAGCGCCAAAATACGTATTTTTGTGTACTTAAGTCGTACAAAATAGCTGCTGATGCACAAAAAACATAGGACGCTGCAAGAACTGTAGAAAATGGATCCCGGATCCATGTGAGCGGCTAAATCCTGCGGAGAAAAGGGGTAAAACCTTTTAACCCGCGAAGCTGGCCACCCAAGTACTATTTGATTGACCGAAAACTTTAATTGGTTTTCAAAAAAAGCCAGAAATACATTTGGGCTTCTTTCCTAATATTTTATTTGCGGATTTTGGTAAAAATTGAAAAAAAAAAAACAACAACATTTAACGGAAAAATCCCCAAAATGTTGGAAAAAATCTCCGAAATTTTGGGCTTGTTTTTGAAAAGAAAATTTGGGCGTATTTTTCTATGGCATAATTTCTGGGAGCCGAAAAGTTGTATGGAAAGTATGTAGGTCTTTAACAGAGTTATAAAAGAATGACGTGAAACATTGCATTTTTTACACTTTTGTTGTTCATTTGTACAAATTAACAAAAATCAGAAACAATGAAAAAAGCTACATCACATGTACTTAAGAAAATTCTTTAAATTAAAATTACAATTAAACAAAACATTTTACGTTGCCTTTGAATGTCATGAATGCCAGATATGATTCAGACGATCAGACAAGACAATCGGGCTTTGTCTGAACAAATTTTACAACTCGATAAAGTGTCTGCTGTTATCAGATTGTTTACTTCGGGTTTGTCGATGTACATAAACTCGCATCTAAGACCGAATATTAAACGATGACAGAGCAGAATTGGATGCTGTACAAATGATTACTGATGTAGCCTCACTAGTATGAGATTTCATGTTTTTACCCCACTACGGCTACAGTTATCCAATTAATTGTGCCAAAGATCTCTTATCGTCTAGAGGACCTAAACGACCGAACCTATTGTAATGAATGTAACAACAAACCATTCATCTCGATCCCGCGTGTGACACTGTCCTAGCAATATGCTAGACAGTAGACGTCATTTTTCAAAGAAGTTCGAAATCTATCAAACGAAAAGACTTGCAAATTATACTTCTGTAATTGGCTTAAGTGAGACATACTTTCATCGGACCATATCTTATAGAAGAGCTGGTGCACTGTCCCTACAAAATCATTTCCCACTGATGAATGGATGAATTGCTACCTAGTCCCAGCCGAGGTAGTTCTCTTCCTAAAGCATCTCGTTCAACTTGGTTTGCTTTAGAAATGTAAGAACTTGTATTCGGTCTTACGGGTCTGGGAGACTCACAGACAACTTACTCTGCTACGAGTCAATCCTCCATAGTAAGGATGTAATCTATGTAGAGTTTCCTTCGCTTTCTAGACTTAATTTCCTAAGGTGCCACGGAGCTTACAATGTTCCGTGAGGAAACTCGTAAGTAAGGTTTTAGATCTACTATGATTATTGTTTCCTAGTAGTGCCTCTGCCTGCTTTAGTTTTGAGAGTTTCTAAAGAATTTAGCTCTTTTGACTTTCTCCGCGATGAAAAGCTTTACTCGGATATTGTCTCCACCCATCCTACAGATGGGTTTTGGTCCTACAAAAGGACTTGGTGTTTGCCAGCCTGTCGGCTTTCTCGTTCCCACCCACTACAACAAGCCTGGCAACCACAATATGGTAACTATGTTGATTTTCTTCATGTTGTTGAGGTTGACCAGGCACTCAATGCTTTAGTTGCAACTTGGTTGTCTGAAATGATTGCAATGTATTGCGACGTTAAGTTGGGCACAATTTCCTATAGCGTACTAGTAGGTATCCGCCTGGAAGATGCTTGTAAATTGGCCCATTGGTTCTGTGTGCTTGGTTATTGACCCAACACTCCTGCCCTTCCACAGTCTTTAACAATTCAATTGTAAGAGCCCTTTTACACACATCAGATTCTCTCTGGCCAGCGATAAACCGACGTCGAATTCTTCATAGTGGAACATGCAATCAAATGGGAGCTTTCACACGAGCCAGTCGGGGCACGATCATGGTGTACACCTGCCGGGTGTACCTACGCAGTGGCCGTAATAATACACGTGTGGCTATATTTATTTATTTTGCTTAATTTTTTTTTTTCAGTTTGCTTCGAGGGGTGTTGATTTATGTTTGATAATTGCGGGGTGCGCGAAACAATGTATGAAGGAAATATTGATGAGGACACGACCAAGGTAACCTCACTCGCAAAAAAAACGATGTGTGTGAAAGGGAACAATGGCCGGTTTTTTGCCGGCTAGAACCGAGGTGTGTGTTATCTCAGCCAGCACTTTGTTTGATTAGACTGGCTGACAACGAAATTTCAGCTTTCGTCGTCGTTTCCACAGTGTGCACGTTAGATCAGATTTCATGACTTACTGCTTCAATAATAGTAGTTTATGTCCTAGCCTTGTGGATGCCTCCTCCTTTCTTTAAAGCTTCCGTAGATCTTCAAAGCACTCTTTAAAAGTTTTTGCTGTCGACTGCAGATTTCTTAATTTCGGTTAAAACAAGAAGACACGCTTGCATGAAGCCCTCCCCTTCCCTAAGCTCAATCTGTCCGAGCAACCGATAAATTTTTCAATATAATCGTTCAACGTCTGAATCGACTGCCTTCCCCTACATGCTGTTGTTTCTACGTGTCGCTATGTCACCTTCAATCACGAATATTTGCCTGTCATAATTTCGGATGTATACCTCTATTTTTTAAGTCTTTTAAACACGTCGGGAATAGCAATAACAAATTAAGAAAAAAACAATTGCAATATTAGTTAATGCCGTACGTTTGACAGAGGGGAAGGAATTTGGAAAAAGTTGTCCTCTAGTGCTCGAGTACCTTGGACTTAATTCAGTCTCTTTGCACAGAAGACGTTTTTCTTTAAAAGAAATACGCCAACTACCATCAATTAGCAAACGCTCTGGTCACGCACGACACTGCCATCCTACTTCTTTACTCTCATCGTGTCACCTATTCATTAATGAACATATGTCTCTAATTAAATCTCAATTCACAACCAGGATCTCAACACAAATGTAACTCTAAATTCATTTCAATCGAGTTCACTACTTCTACTTCAGAAATTAGTCATCTTTGTGTATACAGAACCGGAATTGAGTTGAATGTTGCATAATAACAAGCACTGACTGGGTTCTTCTGAACCTACTGACGGCAAAGGTATTTCCAAAATATTATATCCACCTATTTTGGGAAATAACCAATTAAATTTAACAACACCAACTCACTGCTCTTTGATAAAAGTTACCAAACCCATAAATGGATCTATTTATAGCTTTACTGAAATATTTCTAAGGCTTTAGCCATAAAGAAGTGTTAAAATGATTCTCTTAACAATCTGCATGAATAAAAGTAATGAATAAACCCCCCATTAGGCTACGACAATTGATTCGTAAAAAATGAACAATTCGCCTGACTCGCATTTAAATTAAATTAAAGTCAAATCAAAGGGTCATAGTATCTGCTTCTGCCGCGGCATACATACTAAAGTTAGAGTACATACACACATACTCGTACATACTAACTTTTTTGTTTGAAAGTGGTAATGAAATGCCATGCATATACGAGATAACATAAAAGATCACGAGTCCAAATCTGTGTGAAGGTCATGGCAGTGCTTGGAATTGCTAACACTGTTCGAAGCTCAAGCAATTTTGTGGATAATTTCAAATTATCGCTCCACAGCGCAGGCAATACATAAAACAAAATAACATTCAAACCAGTGCTGCCGTTTATCAAATTTTCAAGAGTACCATAATTTTTAATTTCTGAGTAGCATTTCAAGGCACTCTTTGCCTTTTTAAGATTTTTAATTGCTCGTATCATTTTTGTATGTCCAGTTAAAGCTTGGTAATGAAACTTTACCTTACAGAATTCTCTGAACGAACCCATCCATTCAATTTGGTCCGTATCCAACCAAAACTGTCCCAAGAAACTGACAAAAATATTGGAATGCCTCAAAATTATATTTCGACCAAAATTTACATATCGAGGCTTGGTCTAGTCTGTAGAGATATCAATCATCAACTTCAAGGCCATGATAAAGGAACAAAAAAACCAGTACTAAAAATACTCTAAAATTAAATCAGTCGGTATACTGGAAAACTATAAGATCTAAGGGTCGCGTATCTCTCAAAGTTGGACAACGAAACTTCACCCTTCGCTGGGTACCAGGTCACAATGATATTCCGGGGAATTGGAAACTGATGAACTAGCTCGACAAAGTTTTTCCGGTACGAACAGCATAGACATAACCGACATCGAGGCGCCAATGTCTTCTACTAGGTACCTTCTTCATGCTGATGCGTGTGGAAGCATTTAGACCATTGTAATAGATCAGAAGAGGTATAACGGACTTATGATATACAAGAGAAGAACCCACTCAAAACTAACCAACGAAATAATAGGGCAGAATACGATGGATAAGGCATGCGGAAAGTTTGGGCATTCTCTACTAGGACTACTGCAGGAGCTGCAGAGATAAGAGGAAAAATAAACAGTAACATATGTACTTCTTGTGTCAATGTCAAAATTATGTCAATGATCTCAACAACGCCTACATGCCTAAAATTAAAAGTTTCATTATGAAAAGTAATTGATTCCAATGGTATGCTGCTACTAAAGCTATTTTCGCTACTGCAATGGACTCAGCATTTTTCAAGCTTTGTCCTAAAGACCTTAGGGGCCTTGGTGAAAGTATGAACCAGCGAACTCCTACAAAACACAGTAAATTAATGTCAATGCCAATGACTTATCACAACCTGTAAGAATGTGACACTCAGCGAATTATATTATTTTCTTCTGGCCACTGGCCTCCGGCAAATTTTAAAAGAAAGCAATAGGAGGCTTGCAGCAACTTTAAGTAAAATCCGATATCTTGTGCTAAAGACAGATTCCATAGTTTCGGAAGCGTCTCCAATAGATAACCCCAAAGTTTAGCATGGACTTGATTGAATTGATTTGGCCTTGTGATTCGGATTGAATAGCTGGTTTAGGTCATTCTCTTCTTTTTTTGCCTGTCAGTATGTAACAAGTTTGTAACTTTTGAACCGTTAGAGGTAGAGAGCTGAAATTTTCCACAAAAATAGTATGTGGTGAACCAAGAATAAATAGGAAATAGTACAAAATATTCGTTGAGGGTACTTTTAGGGGCAAAATGTTGAACCAGACGGAGCTACTTATGAAGCAAAGAATGCTTCTGACGTCAATATTCGCCAGATCGTCGAGGAATGGAGCCCCTAAATGAAGCAGTCTTCTTTTGGACAGGGCTGGACAGGTACAAAGGAAATGGAGGATTGTTTCCTCGTCCTTGCAGCTTCTGTAGTAATCATTTGAAAAGAGGCCCAGCCTTTTAGCTTGTAGACAGATAGGACAGTGCCCCGTAAGGACACCGAAGATGGCGCTAATCTGCGATCGTTTCGAGCTTTTTTTATCTAGCTCGGGCCAGATTTATCTAGAGATTCTGCAAGTAGTAAGTCTCCTATCTGTGATTGGCTTTTTTAATTGCATCCAACATGAGTAAATGTTTACACATAGCGAGAGGCATATCTAAATTTTTCTTTTCCGGCATAATTCTGAGCATTGTACCTTTTCTAGTGAGCTCATCAGCCTTGCAGTTACGCGATATGTCTCTATTGCCTGGCGCCATGCATATGCTTTTCGGAGAAAACACCTCCACCCACTCCGTTTCCGATTTTAGAACCGTCTGTGTAGAGGTGAACTGAACTGCCATCGTTATCGGCAACGAGTTTCCACTCACTACGGGCAGAAATTGATGTCCGGAAGTTAGTATCAAATCTCAGTTTCGGTGGGGTGTAGTCGGTTAGACCACATAGAGGACGATTTTAGACGGATGGCTTCACTGGAAGCCATCTGTTTGCCAAGAATTTCAAGGGACAACAGATGAAACATTACATCTAATGCTGCGGAGGGAGTGGTTCTTAGTGCACCGCTGATGCACATGCTAACGGATCGTTGCACTTTCCCTAAAAGTTTGAGGTTTACTGCATTTTTCAAAGTCGTCCACCCAACGATTACGGCATACATATAATATTTATATAAGGATGTAAGATGTTTGCTAAATTTAAGAAAGGTTAGATTTCATCAAGTTAAAATTGAATTGAATAAAGTTTTGTCTTCAAAAAAACAGTACTATGTAAAATATTTATTTCTATAATCGGGAATATTCTATTTACCGGGCTGTGTTTGGTCTCAGGCATTCCGGTTAAAGGAGGTCTGACTGTTCAATAAAATCAATCAAAATTAATCTTGAACTTAGTCCATTCGAACTTAAATTTGTGCCTATTTGCAATATTCTTTATTTCAATTGACCACCCGAGCGGCCAGAAAATATGTGAAAGAATTGCGGCGATAGTTCATGCAGGATGGCAGTCAATTATTGGCAGTCAATTATCAGCAACTAAAAACATTCGCCAAGAGACCATCGACAGATATCTAGATACATTCCGCGCGTTCCAAGCACTCTGCTAAAATCTAACAAAACGACTTTTTGTACCAGGATGACTGGGCCGTCAAAACTATCCGCTACTATCGCTAGAGGGAAAATGTGTGTTGTTCACTAAAACACTTGCCTAGATAACAACAAGAGAAAACCGCCAAAACAATTCATTAGCGAAAGCAATTGATTTAAAAAAAAAAAAACTATCGCTTACCATAAATAATTGTGAATAATTGCATTTGATGCATTGCATGCATTATTTGTTTCTCGATTAAAATCCTTTAGCTTTACATTGCAGATCAATATAATTTGATGAAATTCCAATGTCTTCGATAGAATGAAAAATCGGAAATCGATGGTCTTAAAGCCTTATCGATAGAATCATTCTATAATTAAATTATTTAGAATGTTGTGCATTTTACACGAACATTACTCTAGACACTAACTATTTATTTGACGCTGATTCCTTGAGAGACCTCGAATTGACTGCAAAACTAATCATTTTTTTCCAGTATGTACAGTGAACTGTACAAAATGTCGAAATCAGTTAGTTAGGAAAAAATCATTATTTCACTTCGGAATTTTATTCCGACGGAAACGATTTCAGCATAAAATGAATATCAGGATAAATTGGAATGAACAAAAATTGCACCATTTGACATTACAATTGCATTCTTAGTCAATTTTGAGTTCAGTCGGTTAGGTCTTGACAAACATTATAGTGCGTAGTATAAGGCCTAAGACTTTTTTTTGTTAGCTTAACTAGATTTTATTATAAAGATTTAATAAAACAATCAAATGCCACCGAGAATTATCGAAAGTGACGTTTTAAAAATGATTGCCTTATTTCTTCAATTATTTTTTGTTACATACTATGTACATGCATACAGTGGCGACAAAATAGCACACCCATATAGCGTAGAAATAAATTTTACTTATGCAATAGAATTCAATATGGAATAGTTAACTTAAGAAAACATTCATCATTTATTTTAATCTTTAAAAAAAAGCATTCTTAGCTTCAATACCAATGGCTTCTGCCTGACAATCCGTCCGAACAATTTTTTTTTCACATTTGATTTATTTTAGGAGCTGCCAAAAATCAATCGAGTTTGGTCAAACGAATAATGGTCGACTCGGTTCTAGGGGTGTTTTTTTGTGGTCGATCCTTCCGCACTTTGTTTTAGACCGACCCCATTTCGTCGGAATGTTAAATTGCATTAATTATCTTTTTTCTCCAGCACTCCAATTCCCGCGCTATATCGGAATTTGAGTGCCTGAAGTCCTCCGTAGAATGTTTTCCTCATCCCATACTGTCCTTGATACACCAAATTCATTAAATGTTCGTCATTTCGTACAAAAGAATTCTTTTATTATTACTCACCTTAATAATACCAGGAATTTGAGTTTTAATGGACAAATAAACTGAGATAAACAAAAGGTGTGCTATTTAAATTGTCCACACTAAATCTGTCAGCCTTCACAAAATTATGCGTTGTTTTAAAAGTCAGTGGTGCTTTAAATAGAAACATGTACCGTTACTTTACAGGGAGGTCACACATTGTAAAACCTAAAACTATATAATGCTTAATCGAATATACATGTGATACCATATAACTGTGCTATTTATTTTGACGCCACTGTATGTTTCTTTTTTTTACGTATTGGGACAGCCGCTTAATTGAGACAAAACGTTCTATTCCGATGTGTCCCAATTCAACGGAATCTACTGTACTACCAAAATCTTTGAACTAGTGTAGCGTAATTTAAGTTTGGGCAGCATAGTAGCATGTGTCTTGAAAGAGTACCAAAATGCTACTATAGTCACAACTTTGGCAGCGCTGATTTGAACCAGTGGCACATAAAATATTGTAATAACAATAAAAACAAACGAAATATAATTGAACCTGAAATCAACTTTGTACTGTAGTGCCATGCCACACTGTTGCCACCTACATACCTTGGGACTCAAGAGAGGGGTAATATGATTAAAGAATTTGCTTATGATATTTGAATGGATTTCGTAAATTACTTTCTAATTTGGCAATGGAAACGATTGAAGCTAAATAGTGCCGCCAGCAATTAACGTCAAGACACTTGAATAATGTATTTTTAAGAGAATCTAAATTCGATAAGGTAAACCGCAATCGAGAGCTGCTAATGGATTGATTACGAGAGAGAATTGATGAATTTCAAAGGGAATATATGTAGGTACTTACGAATTTCGAATTTCTTGTGCGGATAGAGCTTCTGCAGCCTGGCGATGACATGCTTCGTTTGAATTAGTGCCAACTGCAAGTGAATAGAAAAAATAACCCAAATATTATCTCTCTACCTCTATAAATGTTATGAAAATGCATAGTTTGTTGATTGAATTATCAAACAGATTGCGGTCAGTTTTTGTTTCCAACCTACAAAAGATTTAAGTTTCAGTCTCTAATTAGTGAGTGTTATTCAACTAATTTAAGAGTGATATAACAACACGCACTTCTATAGTAATCGTTTGCGGGATTGGATGGTTTTATGTGTGTTGGTGTTTATTTGTTTTTTATTTTTTGTAAAAAAGACCTTTTAACACCAAACACTGTTTAGTTCAAATGAATAATTCAAAAATATGCACAATTGTAAAAATTTAAAATTCTAATAAATTCAGACAGACTAGCTTTGGACTTACTTCGCTTTTTCTAGATCCAACACGGATTATTTTATCGTTTTTTTCTTCACTCATTTTATTTTAGGGAGTTTCTTTTGATTATATTTATTTTTTTGTACACTGTTGGTTGATTTTCAGGTTTCTTGTGGTTCTTTTTTCTGATAGCGACTAAGAGTGAAAGTTAATCACACGAACAGAGTGGAAAATATGGAATTTCTTTTGTTTTTTAAGTAAAACACTTCCGTAAATCTATTTACACTGATGTAGGAACACTGAAGGGACTTAAATTAGTTGCATGATGAAGGTTTTATTGCTATTTAATTGGAAGAAATTTAAAGTTTTCCACTTGTTGGAGGACGAACGCGAAGGAAATCCATGCACTTGCTCGATTCGCAGATGAATGGGAAACGTGAGAATTTACGTAACTGCCCCTTTGCTAGAGCACGGTGTGAAAGAAATTATTGCGTTACGTTTTGTTTTTGACAACGGAAGGAAACCCATGTGCATTAGGTTGGTATCACAAGCGACTGGGGGAAATTTTAACAGTTTACATATTTTAGGTATAAATAAGTTCTTATTGTTGTTGTTCACGTGAAACGGAATTTTTCAGCGGTCACCCAGACTCCAACAAAAGCTTACGAAAGGGCAGCGAAGAACTAAATATGGAAAACAACAACAAATGCGAGAAATTTTGTTTTTCTAAACTAAATATGGAAAAAAAAGAAGAGTTGAAAAGAATTTTGAATTTCTTATCAAATTCGATGTGATGCGATGTGATTTACAATAAAGAAAAAGTACATATTTTTCAGCAAAAGAATGTGGAAGATAGGGAGGTTTATGCCACGTTTTGAGCTTTGGAATTGGATTTTTAACATGTATCAGCTGTTTGAATAGCGTTCTGGTTTTGGTAGGGTTTAGATTTGACAAGAATTCTTGGTATTTCTGATATTAAATTCTCTCAATAAAATTCCAGATTTTCTTAAACCCAATTTTACTTTTTCGTTAATATGCAAAAATTGTATGTCTGTCCTCACATGACTTACTCGAAAAAAAAACTTATGACATTTTAATGAAATTAAATGTCTTAATGTAATCCGGATACATAGGTCATTTCATCTAAAAACTTGCTCTAGACAGAGTGATATCACCACGTACTATTGTTGGTGCAAACGTTTCAGAAGTTACAAGCATTTGACAGATACAACCACTTCAAGGTACAACGACAATGCCACAAAAATTGCAAAAAACTGCGAAAATGGACTATGAAATTGATAAATGGACGTTACTGTCAATTGAACTATGAACAAGTGAAAAGTGATTGCGAAATAAAATTTAAAATTTTAATTTCTGATTTCGTTAAGTACGAACATTTTCTTTTCTCGTGCTGGGCTTTCTAATATTTATGCGTTTAAATTATAGCAAACAGCAACGAATGAACAAACAATTATTCTATTATTTATGGAACCCTGAAAAGGATATTCTCAAAAAATTCTTCTTCTTCGAGAATATTCTCAGTTAACAGCCCATACAGAGCTTGCTGTGCGACACTCGAATGATAGGGACCTATAGTCTTCTGAAGCTTCTGAGAAGCAATTTTTTCGATTGAGAGAAGCTTTTCGTAACAATTTGTTTGTGTTTTCTGGAACTCAAAGTTTGAGTCTCCCACTCAGTGATCCCGCACTTTGCCACCGAGGCACAACACCCATATATGAATGTTTGGCTTAGAACGCATACAATAATCACCACAGAATACAAGAAAAATTGTATAACCACATACATTTGTGTATGTAAATAACATATTAAATGAAAGCCAAAGCTCCAGGGCATTCTAATGTGTGAAAAATGTTTTTTTTGGTTCAAGTTTGTTAAATATAAATCTTCAAAAACAAAGGCAAAGCCCTCTCCTGTCAATCACCAAAGCTTAACGTGAAAATTATTTTTTTTTTCTAGAGTCATAGAAGATTATGGGACAAATATAGAAGGTCTCCTGGCGCAAGTGTTTTTTTTAAAAAAAAAAGTTGGAAGACTCCGGGTTAAAATTCACCTCACTATATTAATGCTTGCTACGATTTTAATAATTTGGGGGCAAACACATTTACACGTCAGACTTACATGTGAATACGTGTAACAGCCATTTTTATATAAGCCCTCGCTTTTCAAGATGTCCGATGTGTATGCGACTTTACTTTTTGCCGGTAATAGACACCTACGACTTCAAACTTATGAGTTCTTTTAAGTTTGGGAGAACCCCTCGAAGTTGACCATATCATATCCCACCTATACCCGTGTTCTCTTACTACGTTTATATGCATACTTGAATCCAGCTTCAACCCTGGTTGAAATATAAACGCAGATCGAGTTGAAATAGGATTGACTCAACTCGACTCAGCTAACAGAGCTGGATCGAGTTAGAAAAATGCATGTATACCTGGGTTGAGGTGTTGAACTGACATGTTGTCTCTGTGCGTGTGTGTGATTTCAGATAACGAATCTAACACAACAGAGCACTAACACAATCAAAAGCATAATGTCTGCTATACTTATCTGTCAGTTCAACCACGTTTGAAGTTTTCAATCTTTCGACTCGGTGTGTAGAAAAATTCAGATCGAAATCTCAACTCGATCCCAACTCGAACCCTCGATTCTGCATATAAACGTGGTATCTGTTAAGTTTAGAATATTCTGTTTTTATTTGTACCAACCTTGCTAGCACAGTGTTCTCTTGCCATAAGATTCTGTTAAAATATCCCCATTCCAAGAAAATTCCTTGCACTTTATTTCATTTCATGCCAAATATAGAAAGAGAGAGCTACAAAACAAAACAAAAATAGTCCCCCACCGCTCTACTACGTGTCAAACAAAAGTACGGGAACACCATAAACGTCATCTGTGAGATGATGTAAAAAGCTTTATTTTTTGTAAACAACTCATTTTCCCTTAATTTAATGTGAATTTTTATCCTTTCATTCGACAAAGTAATCTTAGGAGAAATAGTTGAAAAAATAACCCTTTAATCATCGTAAATAAATTCCGTGAATGCTGTTCCAGCTGTGGAATCGGCCATCGGCAGCGACAAGCAGGGCTGCTAGAACCAGAGAACGCCTGGGTGAGGATTTGATCGATAAGCTCGATGGACTACACGATGGAGCCCTACGAACGGGTGTCGTCACAGAGTCTGACCTGCGGATGGCCTATCGCAAATCGCTGGAACAAGAGCAACAGAACCACATGAACCCGTGGTACGCGATCGGTATCCTTTTGTTCATAATGCTGGCCACGCCTGTGTTCTTTGAAACGATTCATTTCCTTTTGGGTGTTCGATGTTTCCTGCCAAATAATTATCTAGTATGGGAGGCGACACGTCCCATCAGCGATTGTGGATTCTGCAGGTTGACCTTTGCTCCTCCTATCTATGATGACCTAGTTGTGCTTGATTTTCTTGAAATTTTTATTGGATTTTCCATTTGCAGTTCGGTTCATGGTCCGCTGATACTACAAAATCTAACTCGTGATGAATTTGCACCGTTTGCATACTCCTCTCAGCCAATTATTATCAAAAATGCGGTTGCACATTGGCCGGCGGCGAAAAATTTGAATTTTACGTATCTGAAAGATTTGTATGAACGTACGCCGGGTGCTCTTGATGAAGACTGTCAATTCTTGCATTTTCGATCAGATTTTAAGTCACTTAAAGAAGTCTTCCTGATGTCGGATCAAAGAGCTAAATTCATCGATGGACACCATCCGTGGTATGTGGGTTGGAGTAATTGTCATCCGATTGTGCTGGAGGAGTTGAGGAAATTATATCCACGACCGCATTTTTTGCCAGAGGACGCAGAGATGCCGAATACGGATTATATATTCCTTGGCTATGAGCAGGGTGCATTTATGCATGTGAGTATTGCTTTTAGATGACTGTGTGTTGCGGTTGTAGTTGAAAGAAAGTTTGAAGTAGGACTAGGACGGGGGAAGTCTCAGAAAAAAAAAATCTTCAGAACTCGCCATAGAGTGAGAAGTATTGAGAAGTATCGATTAGAACCAAGTTAATCAAATGCTTTAGGAAATGACTGCCTTGAAGCACAAGCTTACTCCCCTCCCCTACACCTCTTCTGTGTTATTGAGTCAGCAGAGAGTGCAAATAAATAAATGTTTGCCTTACTCTTACATTTTATGTTAGATCACTTCTGTTAGTGGAATGTCGTCTGAGAAGACTATTGTGCTGTTCCTTAACTTGTAGTTGCAGTACCCAGCGAGTCACCAAGCAACAAGATTCGTTTCTGTTACTGGTACTTCTTAATTAAGTGTACTAAACAACATTTAACAAGTGTTTGCTTCGTGGTTCATCCAGAGAAAAGGAAATCATTTCTAAAACTGAACAATTGTTACTCTATTTTTTTGAATTATCATATATAATTCCCTTAGAAATTTCGTATTTTGCGTGTGTCAATCGGCTATTTCCGGAAGCCTATGAGTGAACTACGATGTTGTAACTTGCGCACTTTTAGGAAATGTTATAAGAAAAGAAGCCGCCCGTACCAAAAATCCATCAGGCACGCTCCCATGACTTTCTGATTGCAGATTATAGCTTCTGTTCCAGGAATGCATAGATCACAATATTGTTTCAAAAGAAAAAAAAAAACAGTTCCGTTACATGGCCATAAATATGCACTGGTGAGCTGTTGATTGTAATGCAACGCGATTTATGTTAACTACTCTGGTTCTAGGAATCACTGATTAATGACAAATAACACTAATTTTTCACCAATTAACGGACTTATCAGAAAAATATATATATTCAATTCGTGTTTTAAAACACATAAAAGAGTTTAGAAGCTAAAAAATTCATCAAGCTACCATTATTACAAGTGTATGCTTGTGCTCACACGCTCGAGAAACACTGAAGACGTCTTCATGAAATTTAATTTGTATGTACTCGTATGTAAATCCTGATACTTAGATCACTTCGCTTAAAAACTGCCAAAAACGTATCAAGTATGAGTGGGATGTAGGGGGCGGGGTTTCACAAATACTGAACGGGTGGTGTTAGGCTTGATGCGTTAGTAGTTTTGCTTGAAATTGATGGAAATCAAATTCAGTGGGAGTAAGATATGAGAAGCGGTTTAAAACGTTTTCGAATCATCTTTCATATGCCATGGTTTTTCATTTGATATGTCGCATTATGAGGCGGAAAGCCCCCCCACAAAAAATTGTTTACTCATTTTGTTTGTCTTTATTGTTTTTGGTCCACCACGTATTTTTATGCAAAATTTCAGCTCCAGGTTAAACGGTTCAAACATACGTGTGGCAGACTCACGGACAGTCAGAGACACCGCGGTGAATCAATTAGTGTTCCGTTTATACCATTCTTGAACGGAACACTAGAAATCGATTCTGGGTCCTTAATTTACTTCTGTCATTTTCAACTTGAAAAATAGATTGATATATGTTGGAGTATAGTTAACCTACTTAGTTTCTTTAAAGGACAATGTAATAGCTTCTTGTAACCATTCGTGCTGGGCGACACACGAATGGTAGGGACAGACAATTTTATGTCATTTCTAAAGAGCAGTTTGTATAACTTCTGAATTATTAAACCGATTTTGGTGAAATTACTTCGATAGATGACTTTATTGAGAAGATAGAATCCGTAGATCCATTGCTCCGTCGTTTTTAACTGACAGCTAGATAGAATACAATCTTTCTTATGTAAGGTGGCCCATAACTAACGGATATATGAACTTCGACGGATAAAGTAGATTTACTTCTAAATTTGTATTCCGTTGATCCGTTGGCAGTTCACGCATTCACAAATTGATAGTAAGGACATTCATTGGTTGAAGCATTGAGAGAATGTAGAGAAACTGTCATCGCCGTTGACAATCGGACAGCTTGAAGAGAAAACACTTTCAGCAATAACAAAATGTCATCGGCTGTCATCTGTCAACGAAGGTATGCGACGGATTTTATGGAACTATTCTTTGGCAATGTCAACGTCAACCTTCAACGGAACGACGTCGACGGATTCTATGGCCGGGGCCTTTAGTTTTTGCTTAGCTGTTTTACAATATGAACCGTTTAACCACCGCTCAAGCATTCGAATTGTTGCATCTTACTACAAAAATAACAGTTCTGTCTACAACAAGTTGACGCCGATAAAAAAATGTCTTCAGCGATGAAGCCCATTTCTCGCTCGACGGCTACGTAAATAAATAAAATTGCAGAATTTGGGGTTCTGAGAATCCATTGCTACTACGAGTGCCAGTCTGATGCGCGCTATGGACCAGAGGTGGGATCGTGTCGTATTTTTTTGACAACGACGAAGGCGCCACAATTACGGTGAATTCTAAGCGCTATGGTCAAATGATAACCATCTTTTTGTTTGGTCTGAGATTGAAGACATTGATGTGAGCGGCATGTGGTTCCAACAGGACGGGGCTTTGTGACATACAACACAGACAAAGTTGGCTCTATTGCACGAAAAGTTCTCCGGCATTTCTCAAAATTGTCTTTTTCACACGGTGCTAGGTCCGGGGAATAAAGTGCCGGGCGAATTTCATTGATACCCGGGAACACTAGAAAGTTTCTGTTTTTTCTGCAGAGTGAGGAAGTAGATTACATATAAAGTAAAGACGACAAAGTTTTTTTGGTTTCTCAAAAAAATTTTTAAAACTTTTGGTAAACAAGTTTCAGTATACCAATTAGCGGTTACCGTCTGACCAGCTTCCAGTGGAGTAATAGCGAATAATTTTGCCCAGGTGAAGGAAATAGACATCACTTTTGTTGCTCATTTTTGCTGTCTTGCTTTAAGTGAAGGACTTGCACCTTCTAGGTTCAATACTATCGATTGCTGTTTTCGGGTCGTACTTAGAGCACCATAATTCGTCACCTGTTTTATTAAAGCAGCTCAACCCTCTGTCTTCTAATTTTTCCAAGAAATATTGAGCAAGAGCCTTTTTTGGTCTTTATTCAGAATGATGATTTAATATTCGTGACATAGCCATGGCATTCAAGCCCAGTAAATGTTTACATTAACCAGGACCACATATGTACATATGTATCGTCGGTGTAAGATTTGAGGCGACGTTCATGAGGTTCCTTCTCCACAGAAAAATGCTTACTCTGGAATCTTTGAAATTACTTGAAAACTGTTACAAGGAATTGTGCATATGCGGTTTGGAAAGTCAGCTGGGTTTCCAACGATAGGTAAGCAACCTCCAATCAAATTGAACATTTTGCCATCAGCCGCTGCTTTAGGAGTTATCTCCTGGACATTCGAAATAGGCGAGGAGCATATGTGGGGATAGTACGAAAACACCATCTTATAATAGCTGCTCTCCCACTACGCACTGCTGCAGTTTAAAGATCCCACGACAACACAAAAATGCCCATGTTCAACATCGACAGGCTAAGTGATTCCTCAGTGCGCCAACAATTAAGGGACCACATTTCGCAAAGTGTGGAAGCAATCAGCAGCTCACTTCCCGCAACCACCCAAGACTTGGTTGGTTGTGCAAAATGTTTTGACATTTGGTGCTAAAAGAATTGCTGAGAAGACATAGGACGTGACTTTCTGAGGATACCTGGAGACGGATCGACTAACGAAAATAGCTGAAAGCTTGAGCTAGGATCCCTATATCGCATGAAGATGAGAGAAGTTCAGCGTAGTGTGCGACTTGGCAAGCGCAACTACACCAATGTGTTGGCTACAGAAGCAGAAGAAGCTGCGAGCAGGTGCGATAGCAGGACCGTCTACAGAATCACCAAAGAGCTGACAGGTGGCCGCCGCTCCAGCCAACACTCAGTGAAAAACTTACACGGTGCATTGCTCTTTTCGGATGAGGACCAACTCAAGAGATGGAAGGAGCATTTTGCTGCGGTTTTCAACCGTGTATATAAATCAGATTAAGGGGCTTGAGGTAGGAAGTGCCCGAATACGCACCACGACCCCCAGTAAGGATGAGACCACCACTCCGATCAAAGTAGTGAAAAGCAACAAGGCTTTAGAACTTGACGGTATTTGCGCGGAGCTCTTATGAGCAGCGCTAACAACATCGGCTGAGCTACTGCTACCTTTTATAGAGAGAGCTTGGGAAGCTGAGAGCTTTCCTGACGAATGGAATAAAGGAATGAGCTTCCTAAGTAAGAAAAGTTAATACATTGCGAAAATACCTGGCGGTCCAAGGAGAACGTGGCGCAGAGAAGCCGAGAAGGAGGCACGGCAATTGGTGCAAAGTTGGGGACAGCTGAGGCACATTGCCAGAAACCGTACACGATGGCGCATGGGTGTAGTAGAGGCCGTAGGGCCCACAAGTGGATAAAGAAAAAAATTAGTGTAGTTTTGAATTCATGGAAAATTTGCATTGGCTTGAGTTGACGTCGAAATCCGAGGAGGATGGCAATGCAGATTACTTGATGTGTTGGTCGTGGAATTTCTACTGACCTTACATCACTAATTTTACGTTTTCTCATCTCGTGAATATCGTTAGACTATAAGAAATCCACCAACCTTTCTTTTTCCAAAAACAAATAAATTAACATCTACTTAGTGAACTTTTGTTAGGTTCGTAGTTTAAAAAAGCCAGTGGTTTCCCGATGAATCACCATACCCCCACTCCTTCACCTGACTAGTTTTCAATTAAAACCCACGGACCAGGCTGCATCCCTGTTGCAGCAATGCCATAGACGTACGGTTCTCACCTGCTCCTTTAAATTACTTTAAAGACGATTTAGCCACTTTCTCGCAATCGGCTCGAGTTTGCGAACAGTATTCATTGTGGGAATGTTAACAATATAATGTACCCTACAAAGTTTGTTTTAAGAAAATGTTTGTATACGATTTCCTCCCTCATTAGTGAGTGTTTACAACAAAATTGTCTAAATCATATCGCCTTGACTTCTTTATGTTTTATGTATAATAGTGCCCGAGTAGGCTTGTCAATCACCATTAGTTTTCGCTTTGTTGAAGTGTTTCCTTCTACTGGATATGTTATATTTTACGGCTTCACTCCACTAGAACGACAGTCTTTTAAGTTTAATCCTATTATCCCTAGTATCCTTGAAACTTAATGATCTACCTTTTAGCTGGACTACATACCACGACTCATGTGGCAGGCACAATTACAAGGCAATAAAAGTTGGATTCTTGCCCCCACACCAGAATGTGATCATTTATGTCATTCCTTTTCATTTTATGTGGAACCAGGCGACGCTGGTAAGTGCATAGCATTTTAACCCTTTTAAAAGTTTGAACATCACCGTTTTCCTAACCCACAAAGTGCTTGTTGACACCCGCATCTGGTACCATGGAACCTCTATACCAAAGGGTCAATTTGCGCTGACCATTCAATCCGAGTACGGTTAATCGAAAGTTTCTCTCATCTTGGACCTGCATTTAATTATTTATCCGATCTTGTTCCATACTTCGTACGTACGTATCTACTACTAAGACAGAAAGATGAATTAAATCAGCTTCACCAAATATCTTGCCTCAAACAATGGGTACTAATTTTAATCAATAAAATATTTTATTACATACATAAGCCTAGCATTATACATTAGAAGTCCGAGCCACATTGTAAAAAGTTATGATAAAAAAAAAAAAACTAATGTTTCTCACTTTTCGAAAAAAAAAAAAAACTCGAAATCCTCTTATTCACAGCCAAATGTATTCAGATGTCCAAGAAAACGGATGGATTTTATAGACCAGCACTCTGTAAAATTCAATCTTGGGATACCTATTTATATTTGTCTTCGTTAGTAGAGTGTGCCATTATGATTTTATCTCCTCACTATTTTAATTTACAACGCCTGTTGAAAACAAAAACCACTTGCAAATGAAACAAACCAAAAGACTGTTTAAAAAAAAGAATTGTAATTGTTTTCGAAAATACCATTTACCTCTAAATCATATTCTAAAAGTTTCCTTCTTCCTGTTCTCATTTACAAAAGAGCTTGCGTAAGTTGTTTGAGCACTGTTTTTTTTTCCACTAGTCATGGTTTTATTTATAATTTTTTTCTTTTGTTTATATAATTATATATACCTACATTTACATATATATATTTTTTTGCAAAACAACTAATTTATTAACTATATTTGTACAGAAAGTGAAAAATGTAAAAAAAAAGTTAAACATTCGCAAAGTATAGGTATAGAAAAAAAAATATATTTTTTTGTAACAAATTGTGATTCTGTAGTTTTTTGCACGGTATTTGAAAAGATTAATATGCTAGAATGGGCGCCTTAGCCGCATGCGTGAAATGAGATTATTACCAACGTTTTATTACATTAAATTTTTATTTAGCAAGAATGGCCTAAATTTTGTAAAACTTAAAACTAAACATAAATATTTATCTATTGCAAACAAAATAATGTAAAGTATAAATATTTTATTTATCGCATTTATTTTAGAATTAGGCAATGATGATAATCAACAGCGTAAATTTGATTATTCATTTAAATGATTACATTATAATTATTATATATTTTTCTGTTCTAAATAAACATTTTTCTACATATAAAACTCGAAAGTTTTGTGTTTTACTCACTCGAAAATAAGGTGACGGGTACAAATTCCATTCAGATGACAGCTTGAGCGACTATGGGAATACAGACAAAAATGAGTACAAATCTGTTCCCGGAATGAAAATTGGTATAAATTTACATTCCGAATAAGGATTGTTGAATAAATGGATACATTTCTATTTTTTACTATCGAACATGTTCGACATTTCTGTGCAGTTAATAAAAACAAAATATAGTCTCATGTTCTATCGATCATTCGTAGTCTGTAAGTTAGTCAGGTTTTTGGTAGTGTAGCTGTACCCATATACATTAGAACGCATTGTAAAATATAAAATATATACGCATTAAGAACCAAATGAATTCTTTTATTCAACAAGAATGAATAGAGGAGGTAGCAAAACTGAATCATTATCAAGGTGTACGGTAGTGCACCGCCAAGTTATCCAGCAACTTGAGCACTACTTTATTTACATTAAACAACTGAACAAGCATTTTCAACCCCCCTCTAACTCGGTTCGCAATAATGATAGGAACACCAAAACACCATGTTCTACCAAATTTGAAGTTTTTAGCTGAAGCGGTTGCCGAGATATAGGACTTAAAAATCGCTTATTTAGGGACTGACTGACCGAATGATCCACTGGTCATCAAAACCTATAGAGTTTTGAGATACAAGACTTAAAGAAAAGCATATTTTGGGACTGACTGACTGAATGACTCACTGATCAATCAAAACCAATAGGGTTATAGAATCTTGCCGAGATATAGGACTTAAAAATCGCTTATTTAGGGACTGACTGACTGAATGATCCACTGGTCATCAAAACCTATAGAGTTTTGAGATACAAGACTTAAAGAAAAGCATATTTTGGGACTGACTGACTGAATGACTCACTGATCAATCAAAACCAATAGGGTTATAGAATCTTGGAATTTAGTACAGAAAGTTGGACTTTTCAACATGGTTTCCAAAAAATGGGCGGGGCCAGGGGGTAACAGTATAATAGAAGGTATCAAAACGTGTACTGTACTTCTCGTGGACAAAGAACATTGAAATTTAGTACAGGGGTATTACTTGCTGCGCAGTCAAAGGAAACGAAGAGAAAGTTGGAATTTTTAACATGGCTTCCAAAAAATGGGCGGGCAATATGTTAATCATTGTGGCAAATCATTATGCGGTTTTCTCCGACAGTCTACATGTTAGCATCTCTTTCCGCCTTCCAGATCATTGTAGCGTTTTCCAGGCGGAGATAATGGCGATCAAAGAAGCTCTATCTTGCCTGAAATGGAATGTAATATCTGCTAAGGATATAAGCATCTTCACTGACAGTATATTTATACGTATATTACATTTTGGCGCTAACAGTCCAATGCAGGGCCTGGACTAGCTTGTCGCAGCCACTCGTATTGTGCGCCTCACGAATGGATGAGACCTACAGTTTTATGCCTTTTCCGAAAGGCAATTTTTTTCGATTGAGAGAAGCTTCTCATGACAGTTTTACTGTCGGATGTTTGACAGACGTTTGCGAGAGGTGACACCATGCGAAAATATTTTTTTGTTTTTGTTTTCTAGGATTCGAACCTTGAACTTCTCGTTCAGTGATCGCGCACTTAACCACGGCGCCCATTCTGACTGACAGTCAAGCCTCTATAAAGTCTCTGATTTAAACCAGAAAATCCAAGTTAAACATATGAAGCTATTTTACATAATGCAGTGCTTGATGGTGAGCTCGATCTCAAGAAATACTCCTCATTTAAACTGGCAACATGACATGACACAATTCGGATTGGCGTTAACATTCTCCCAAAGGAAGGTATGTTGAACTTTTCGCTGAGGTAAACAATTTGACTCAGCTTGTAAATGAGCCTACACGTATACCGGACATTGAAAGACATTCCGCCAAAACTCGGGACTTGATTCTTACTTCGCACCCTGATAAATACACCATTGATGTTTTAGCGCCTCTAGGTCGGCCTGACCATAATATCATATCAGCTAAATTCTCGTACTCTGACCACGCAGTTAGAAAAATCTCTTAAAAGAAAAGTATGGCAATACGAGAAAGCCAACTGGAGCGACCTTCTTTAGGAGTTTTAACTGGTCGCTATGCTTCTCCGATAGCGACGTGGATACGTGGATAACTTACTTCTTTCAGGTTGAAAGAAGTAAGTTATCGGTCTTAAAAAGCCAACAAATCTGAGGAAAACCTAAAAAGGTTTAAATAAGCCAGAAAAGAATGCAATACCCATATTTGTGTAAAATTCTTAATGTCTGCCATCCTTACGCTCCTTAGACAAAGCCAATCTGCTTGCTGCTCATTTTGCAGCGAACTCCACGCTGCTAGATAATGCTTTGTCTCCGCCTGTATTTGAGAGCGTCAAATTTTCATTGGGACAAGTTCACTTTCGCACTCGTACAGTTGTAGGAGTACTCAAAGGTCTTAACATACACAAATCCGCTGGTCTAGATGGTATCCCCCCCGTAGTTTTGAAGACTTGTTCTTCTACGCTGGCAAAACCTCTGCGAAAGCTTTTCTGTTTATCCTACTTTACAGGGCTCTTTCTGATGGAAAACAGCGTTTGTCCGGCCTGTCCCTAAAAAGGCTAATCTTCCTCCCTATCCAATTACCGACCCATTGCACTTACGTCCCTTATTTCCAAGGACGTTGATGCGCTGATAAATAGTCAGCTTATGAAATATCTCGATTCCCGAAAACTCCTTAATGACCGGCAGTATGGTTTTCGTAGCAACAGGTCCACTGGTGATTTGATGGCATATCTCACCGAGAAGTGGAACCAATCTCTACATCATTTCGGCGAAACTAAGATGGTTGCGTTTGATATTTCAAAGGCATTTGACAGAGTTAGGCATCAGGCTCTTTTGTCGAAAATGCATGCATATGGCATCGATTAGTCTCTTTTCCTTTGGATTAGAAATTACTTTTCGGGGCGTTCAATACAAGTTGTCTTGGACGGCTTCAAGTCCGCAATTCAACACATAAATGCTGCTGTTCCCCAAGGCTCTGTTTTGTCTCCGACTTTTTTCTTATTTTTATAAAATATCTCTTGACATATCTGATGACAGTACCCTCAGTTTTTCATATTCGTGCCCTAACTCACGTCCTTGCTCTTCGGCCGTAGAAGAGGAATGGCAAAGTATGTTAAACACATTAAATTCCGACCTGGACAGCATAATCATCCAAAACACAATGCTGTCTTCTCTCAAGGGAAACCAAAACCCTCAACCATTATCCATGAAAGACTTTCCATTCTCGGTATGTGTATTAATAACCATCTTCGATCACATATTAGAGAGGTCGTCAAAAATGCCTGGGGACTCTGATCACTGGCAGGACCTTCATAGGCAGTAAGACAACAAATGAAAGGCCAAACTGAAATCTATAAAATCCAGATGGACAGTGTCTGATGAAAGAGGCTCCGTGAAGTTCGCCTTTCCTTAGAGAAGTGTGTAAAATGAAAATGCAGTGACACTGATCTTGACATTCGCTTTAGACTGCTTATTCGCTGGCACAATCAAAGAACCACGAAATATATTTGGCAGTCTTGTTCGTCACGCTTCATGCGTGTAGCCCTGCCCCGGTTAATTTCCTTCACCTACAATTCCGAGAATGATAGTAGCAGCTTCTAGTTGCGTAAAAATAAGCTTGCAGCATGTGTGAAGAGGGTGAAAACAAGGACGATGATGACCCTGAAGTCTTTTAAGCGCCGCCGAATTTATTAAGGAACACAAGGGTAGTTATGTAATAAAATACCTATTAAGGTGCATGTTTTGTATATAAAGTAAATCGATTACTTATAGCTGCGTCTCTCAGCGATACCAAGTCGGCTTGCTGCAAACTTTTCCTCAGGAATGTACACTACTGCAGGTGCACCTTTTAAATACCCTAACAAGTTTCAGCTTGTTATTCCAAATGTATTGTTAAAAACGTCTGGCCTGTAGTGTAGTACATAACTAAATAATCATATAAATGTTCTGGGCTGCGATTTATAACCTTTTACTCGTGTTATTGTGCAACGTCCATCCATTTGTTGAAATACAATAACTCAAGGGGTGACTAATCGATGTACGATATACCCTTCTTGTATATCAGTGGTTGTAGCTGGTAAATAGAAAAGGCTTCTTTCTAATGGTTATGACAAGCGATTCTAACGAAAAATACGTACATATGTTACGCATATGACAACGGAAAATATGCTATAGCTTCCACTACCAGTGACGAATTTGTGCTCCATATCATAAGGATTTCTGAACAATCGTTCGTAATCTCCTTCTTGACCTCCTTTCTTCTTTGAATACGTAACAATCTTTACTATTGTTTTAGGGTTAATGCCCTTTTCTGTGCAAAAATATTCTCCTCCCTTCCAGCAAGAAAACTCACTCAAGCCTTCTAAACCAACAGCAAATCGATGATTTTTTTTTTTTTTTTCAACACACAGTTGTCTAAATATGGAAAAGAAAAATAATAATAAATCGGAATAATATACTAAAATAACACCATGCACCAATGGGAAGAACTCCATCGGGGATTATCATAACCTCATGTGCAGTTGTCTGATTAGACAGTAGTGCCACGACCACCCCCTGCATGTTACATAACCACAAAAACAAAAACATAATTAGCTAATCACTGCATCATCTTGTCTAATTTCCACACGATTGCACATTGAATCTCGAGCCAAATTACATAAATTTGCCGCAGATATCCACCCATTCTCAATTCTAGGTTATGTATGTACTACTTTGCATAACACATCATATGAACACCGCCGACAAATCTAGATTACGTAACAACAGAGAAACACTTCTTTTTTTTCTTTTTCGCCAAATTTTCATCTTTATTTCTTAGTATTTCTGGCTGGGCTCACATTAAATGCCTAATTATTAGGAAGGAAAAGAAAAAATTAATGGTATTATACTTAAGATACGAAAGAACTCCTCTGTATAGGTGTGGCAGCTTCAAAACACCCATCTTAAGCGGCTTCCTTGGCCAGACGTTCGGCCTTTTCGACAACTTCTTCAATTGGTCCAACCATGTAGAAGGCGACCTCGGGCAAATGATCGTATTCTCCAGCCAAGATTTGGGTGAATCCCTTGATGGTCTGTTCCAATGGTACCAATTTGCCGGCGTGACCTGTGAAAACTTCAGCGACCTGGAAGGGTTGCGACAGGAAACGTTGGATCTTCCTAGCACGGGCGACAGTCAACTTATCTTCTTCAGACAATTCATCCATACCCAAGATGGCAATGATATCCTGGAGTGATTTGTAATCCTGCAAGATTTTCTGCACACCACGAGCAACATTGTAATGTTCCTGTCCAATGATATTGGGGTCCATGATACGTGATGTGGAATCCAAGGGATCCACAGCTGGGTAGATACCCAATTCGGCGATAGCACGGGACAACACAGTGGTGGCGTCCAAGTGAGCGAATGTTGTAGCTGGAGCGGGATCAGTCAAATCATCAGCTGGCACATAGATGGCCTGCACGGAAGTGATGGAACCCTTCTTGGTGGTGGTAATACGTTCCTGCATAGAACCCATGTCAGTGGCCAAAGTTGGTTGGTAACCGACAGCAGATGGGATACGACCCAAAAGGGCAGACACCTCGGAACCGGCCTGGGTGAAACGGAAAATGTTATCGATGAAAAGCAACACATCTTGTCCTTCTTGGTCACGGAAATACTCAGCAACGGTCAATCCAGTCAAGGCGACACGAGCACGGGCGCCTGGGGGCTCGTTCATCTGTCCGTAGACAAGGGCGACCTTAGAGGTCTTATCCTTCAGGGAGATGACACCGCCCTCAATCATTTCATTGTACAAATCGTTACCCTCACGGGTACGTTCTCCTACACCGGCGAACACGGAGTAACCACCATGGGCCTTGGCGACGTTGTTAATCAACTCCATGATAAGTACAGTCTTGCCGACACCGGCACCACCGAACAGACCAATCTTACCACCCTTGGCATAGGGGGCGAGCAAATCGACGACCTTAATACCGGTGACCAAGATCTCCTGTTCGACACTCATCTGAACGAATTCAGGAGCCTCGGCGTGGATGGGAGCGGTCTTGTTGGTTGGAATGGGACCACGTTCATCGATGGGCTCGCCAATGACGTTGATGATGCGACCCAAAGTCTCAGCACCGACTGGGATACGAATGGGGAAACCGGTATCGATGACTTTCTGGCCTCGCACCAAACCCTCGGTACCGTCCATAGCAATGGTACGGACAGTGTTCTCTCCCAAATGCTGGGCGACTTCCAACACCAGACGGGGAGTCCTCTTGTCGACTTCCAGGGCATTTAGAATTGGTGGCAAATCCTGATCGAATTGGACATCGACGACGGCACCAATTACGGCAACGATTCTGCCATTGCCTCCGGCAGCAGCAGCTGCAGCCTTAGCAGCATATTCGCGATTGATCTGCTGGAATAGTGATATAACTTTTTTGTCCGAAGACTTTGACACGGCCGACCGTACAGCAGAGAACATTTCGGTAGATTTTCGTAAAATTCTCTGGGAAAATGGGAAAATTCTTGTTAGTGACACCTAAATGAGAAGAAATTTGATATTTTTTTTAACTTTTTAAAGAATTTTCCAAGTGGAAATGTGCAAGTGAAAATTTTTTCTTCAATCTTACCGATTACGAAACCACAATTTGCGAGCAGGGTGACCGAAGAAGTAGAAGTGTCACTATATTTTCTTATATCGCCATGCCGTTCGATGTAAGTTGAACTGAAAAGTCCCAGTATTTTATTGCACTAACAAAATGGTGGTCAGACAGGGCGGAACGAAATTCCAATTAAGGTGGAAGTGGAAGTTTTGGGGCATTTACAAAAATCTAGTTTTATTGAGAATGTATGTGTAAAAGATATTTTGAATCATTCATTTGGGGTACGTAGATCACAGAGTGAAATACTCAAGCTGGAGTCCCAGAAACGCCAACTATTTTTTCTTATTACGGTTTCACCTCTAGCGAACTTCTGACAAGCAAGCACTTATTTATCTGATTGGTGACTGAAGAACATTCGTCTTTAAACTAACCGCCAAATAAGAAAATGGAACATAATGTTACAATAGCCTCCTTTTAGAGTATTACAAAAGAAAAGAAACTTTTGTGTAATTAGCTTGTGCGTTTGATGAATTCCAAAATATTAAAATATCAACATATCAGCCGACCAACCTCTCACACATAATCTATAAGAAAGATTTATATATATATTATACCAATATTTCATGGTAACTTGTAGCTTAGTGAATGATCACCGCAAAAAAAAAGGGATTATTGCAATCCATTCGTAACGGATTGTTGAGTTGGACGTTGAGCTTTTGACAGTCTATATATTCTATATGTCTTACCGGAAAGCTGCGCACACTGAACGGATCGCATCGGAAAGGCGACCTTTTCCGGAAGATAGGAAGTCATAACCTATGAATTTACTATTTCTGCAGAACAATTTTAACAACGGAAGAGTTTGTAGAAAAAATTAAATTGCTTTTGAGAATCCACAACAAAGGAATTGAGGTTATGTTTACATAAAACAGATACACCGTCTTCATTAATGTATGGTTTTTGTTTGGTTGTGCATACAATATATACCATAAATATGCAGAAACATTTCGAAAAAAATATAATATATATATATATAATATATATAATTTCTGCTCTTTTTGCCTGTTTTGAGAAATGGGAAAACATCAAACGCCCAATCGTAGCGGAAGCATTCTGTGCAGCACTCTTGCCGCAACCAACGGATCAAAAGCATTCTGTTTAGGGACCCTAGTCTATATTTCATTTCGAAATTAAAAAATTTTCTAAAGCGCTTTTCGATTCAAATTTAATTTGACAGTCTCTAACCCTTTCAAAACGAATAGAGTATGTTGTTAAACATTTTCCCACATCTTTCGTATTTTGTTGCGAGCCTCGCGTTCTGAAATGTCAGTGGTCAACGTAAGTGAGGAGGGTGTGCTGCATATTTGTTAAAAATGATTTCAATTTACATACGTTGCCTTTATCAATATTATGATATACATATGTACATATGTAACTATTGTATTATTATGACATAATAACCACATTATTTGATTTCCTCTTATAAGCAATGTGTTCCTGTGAGTGCTTAACAATTTAAAAAAATATCCAGCAGCTTCTTGGCACTCAACTTGAATTTCCATCATCCAAATTTACATAGTACAAATTTAACATAGTTTCACATTTCTTAAACCCACGGAAAAAAAAAGTGAAAAGTATTGCCTCTAACAAAAGAAAAAGATTTACAAAAACCAATAAAATGCGAATTTGTGATATATTTTATCAACTGACATCTCTCAAATTACTTCTTTTCGTATTCCATAGAAAATTCCTCAGATTCAGAGAAAAAATAATCAATCCGCAAGCTAAACACTTAATGAATGATATGTCGAAAATTCGATTGACTTTGAAACCAGCTTTCACTTTTACAAAGTGGCAATTTTCCGAAATTTGAGTTTTCCCGGCAACAAAAACTTGTTCGATTCTCGAATATAGCAATCCGATTTTCGGATTAACTAAGTGCTGATCATCCGCTTCTGAATATTTTTAATTTTGAATCGAAATTCCGAGTAAAGCCCAGGGCTTCAGATTAGAAATAAAACCTCACCCTGTTCATTTCAGATATTAAATATACATAAAATCCCTGTAATTATGCAATTCCAGCCTTACGGCAACAACCCGTTATTGGCTTTTGAACTGTACCACTGGCAGCTCACGAACTGTACTTATACAGGGAAATTTCTCCTCTTTATCACCATCTAATAATATCCTAATATTCCCATCCGTCAATTGTTCAAAATATTTCCAATTCGTTTAAATTTGTAAGAAAAATGGCTAAACCAACGTCCAACATAGATTTCGATGAAGTCGCTAGAATTATAAACTGTAATTTTGAACTACACAAAAATAAAATGAAAGAATGCTGTGTTAAATCCTCCATAATTCCTCTAAGCGACTACTACGAAGCACTTCAGAAGGAATTCAAAGAGATTGAAAGTAGTATAACTCCATCCAAAGAAAAGCCCGATCCACTGGATTATATAGATCTCTTCAAGGCATTCGATGAATATCCTTCAAACTTACAGAAACCTAGGAAGCAACCGATCAAAGAACATACTCGCATTAATGCCACAATAAAAGTTGCCAAGCAGAATTCTTCATCCAGCTCTATTAACTCATCTAAACTGTTGGAGGATCAACCTTCTGCAGCAGCGATTTACAATGATTTCTGTAGATATACCCAAAAGTTGAGCGACTTTAAGGAGGAACTTCGCAAGCAAATCAGATCGAATGAGTACACTGAGAAGCTGGAGAGCATAAACACGTTCGCAAGGGAGTTAGACAAACTACTGCTGTCGCAAGATGTTGGCGTCGAAGCTTTTACAAAGGAGGAGGAAGCCAAGATTAAGAAAATCGCTGAATACATGGAACATTTCGCCTATATTCAAGAGAATCAGGATTTATACAGTACCACAGAGGGAACCGAAGGGAGCTCTGCCCGATTAAACGATTTGGTGGACATTGTTACCGATGCACTTGTTGCAGTCAATTGTTATAAACCATGTTAGCATATTTGTAAATAAATTTTGTACAAAGATTTTAACAAAGAATTTGATTTTATTCGCTGCTATTCGCATCGCCAGTATCTGATGAGCCCAAATCAAAATCGTCGCTGTCGTGGTGTAGTTCACTTCCGATTTGGTTGACTGTATCGCTAAGGGCCAACAGCTTGCGCACAGCACTTCCTAAAAATTCGATTTTTCCTTTAGTAGACGTGGTGTAGGTCTCAAAGTCTCCAGGTGGGTGCGCCGATGTATTCTTGTCCAAGAGTCGTTCGAACGTTTCTACCATCTTAGCCAAAGCGTGAAGGGTATCTTTGCGATATTTGCAGCGAGTGACTGCAGAACCATCTTGAGGTACCTTTGCTTTTTGAGATGCTTCGATCTGGAGCAGTATATTGTTGGTTTTCTCGCAAATATCTGAAATGTATCCCATTTGAGCCTGCTTAGTGGTTCGAGCCCGGTCTGTCAAAAAACTGAATTGTCAAGGGGGGAATCTAGTAAGGAATTGAATTTTACCCAGTTCATCGATCATTTCATCTATTAATTCTGATTTTTGTGTTGTATTCATTTCAAACTAATTGGTTTCAGAGTTTGTTGAAAAAATGAATTTAAATAATCAGTTCAAAGTGGGAAAATCCTCCGTAAACGTCAAAAATGGGAAATTTGTCTTGGCAGGATATTTAAGCGTAATATTTCCAATCTGGTACAATATTTAAAATACAAGGTGGTACCACAATTTGACGTTATTCTGAGAATATATCGAATTATATGGTCACCCAAATGGGCTTCTTATTTAAAGAGGGATGAAGAAACATAGCGAAAAGTCTGCCGCCAGTAACGGACAGCATTACGAATTTCAATGAATTAAGATATCGTTGAAACTGTTGAAATATATAACGCGTACGTACTTGTACATCTCATGTTAAGTATTTCTCCTACGAATCTGCCTAGCTGCTGCGTCGTTTATGGGGTTGGCTAAGTTTGCGGACCTCAATATTATTCTACAAGGCCGCTCTATTTTGGATCACATTATCGCTAAGGCTTCTTCTTCTTCAATCTCTTCTTCGAATTTTGGCTGAAACTTATTAAGTCGCTTTTTCTTGGATAGTATCGGCTGATGCGATCAGTTTGGAACTTTTCTACAATCCATAGATGTCGTACTATACAATTCTGCGTGAGAGAGAATTATAACAAATATTAACCTGTTCATATTTTGATGGTTGGATTACCTCCACATCACACAATTAGTTTTTCCCACAAACAAATTATAACTGCAGACATATTACAAAGTAGTTGTAATGTGGACATCTACCTGTCGATTATTTTCCTCCTTTTTTTCTTGCCATTAGGCACCATTGGTTTCTGTGTATTTTACTATGTCATATTACTACGTAATAAAGAATTCAATTTTAGTTTTTGGTAAAGACGCACGCCTTTGATTTTCTTTTAACACGCAATCCTCATATTGCACCACGAATTTCATAACAGAGCCACACTGTTACATGGCGCAGCCGGTATCTCAACCTACATACAATAAAG
This sequence comes from Pocota personata, assembly GCA_963082735.1. NCBI lineage: Eukaryota > Metazoa > Arthropoda > Insecta > Diptera > Syrphidae > Pocota > Pocota personata. The sequence continues at coordinate 133,771,530 of OY720431.1, read as the reverse complement.
AAACAACCAACACCCGACAACAAAATGTCTCTCGTCCAGCAACTCTTAGAAACGACCATCGACGCAGAAATTCTGAACCAGTTCACGAAGGATGCACTCCAAACAGAAGTCAAATCAAGAGGACTGGAAACAACAGCAACAACAAAAGATGAGTTAATTCAAATCATAATCAAACACAATAAAATCCTATCTACCCTTAAAGCAAGGAAAATCGAACCATCAGCAGGTACTTCTAGTTCGGTAGGGACTTGTCCAGCAGTTATTCAGACTGTCGTCATCAACCCAGACATGACGCAAACGATTTTGGAATGCAACGGGGAAGATAGCAACTCCACCGAGCAATTCATAAAATCCATCGAAAAAGCCGCAAAAATAAACGGATGGAGTGACGAGGTTAAATTAGTATTCTGCACCAGCAAATTAACGGGCATTGCAAGAAACTGGCAGAACTTCGAAGGCGATTCAAGGGACGACTGGAATATATGGCTCAATTCATTCAGGAAACGATTCATAAAGACACCAACATTACGCGAATGGAATGACAGAGTAAATGCACGTATCCAACGGCCGAACGAATCTATAATCCAGTACTTCAGCAGTAAGTTAGATATTATTTCTAAGCCCCCAAAGAATGTAAATATTCCTACGGAAGATCAAATTGCGTATTTACTCGAGGGTGTTGCTGACAATACAGACCGCCGTATTCTACGCATTGGCACACCTTCGACCATAACCGAACTATTCGAACTGGGGCAAAAACTTGACGATGACACAAAACACACCAGCAAACAGTTCCACAACACAACAACAATGTATCGCAACACTAGAACGCCACAGTTTACAGACAATAATTTCAAGAAACCAGCATACACAGAAAATACAAAAATAAATACTTATGTATGCCCACGCTGTAAAAAAGGTCAACACCCCGTTTCGCAATGTCCAATACCCTGTTACACATGCAATAGAACTGGTCATTCACTGAGCAACTGCCCAAATAAACCATCTCCAAAACAAGCAAACTGCGCATTGAAGTCAAAAGGTGGTGATCGAGGCTTACCCATCGTAGATGCCTACGCATTCGATGGAAAACCTATTTCCACTCTTATCGATAGCGGTGCTGAACAGTCAGTAATCGATCGTCGTTCTATACCACCTGATTATACAGTTCAAAAATACGAAGGCTCAGCAATAACTTCCATTGACAATGAGTGTAGACCTGTAGGACAAATTGACCTATTCGTTGCAGTAGGCGACATATGTTGCACATTTGGTCCTGTAGCGGTGGTAAACAATGCACCAATACCACTGATACTCGGCAGCGATTGGAGAAAGGCCAATAACATTACCATAACTGTCGAAACGAACGGAGATGTCCAATTAAAACAAAATACGAACTCAGGCTACACCACACACACAAATATAAATTCCTGCATATTAAAACAAAGCCAGACTATACCACCATGTATTCTAAAAGAAGTCGAACATCAAATCTCAACATTTCCGAAATCTATATCTCCAACACAAATTCAAAAATTTCGAGAAATAGTCAGCAACAATTTACAAGCCTTCTCGACAGACAACGAGATTTTAGGATACTGCACCATAGATCAACATTCCTTACGTACAGTAGATGATATACCAGTTCGCAGAAAGCCCTACCGCTATTCATGGAGCGACCGCCAGTTTATAAACGAAACAGTAGAAAATTGGAAAAAACTAAACATTGCAAGAGATTCGCAATCTGAATATGCCTCTCCAGTTGTAATAGTTAACCAGCCTCATAATCCAAGTACCCCACGCAGATTGACAATAGATTATACACAGCTTAACAAAAAATTATATAAAGATAATTTTCCACCTCCACACATCGACGACATCATAGAGAAACTGGTTCAACAGGATGCACAAATTTTCAACACAATGGACATTAAAACAGCATTTATGACGGTTGCTGTCAAACCAGAGGACATTCACAAAACAGCATTTATAACTCAAGACGGTATATACGAATTTATGAGAATGCCATTTGGACTGACCAATGCGCCAAAGACCATGGAACGTATAATGAAGCAAACATTCGATAACACCGAAAACACTATTACATACATGGACGACGTAGGTCAATCAGCTCCGAACATTGACATAGCTATTAGAAATTTCGAAAACGCACTTAAACAAATAATCAAAAGCGGACTACGTATTTCTCTACAAAAGAGTCAGCTTTTCCAAATGGAAATATTCTTCTTGGGCTATGGTATTTCAGCACACGGCATACGTCCAGATCCTTCCCGTACAAACTCCATCGACAGATACAACAAAATTTTCAAAACAAAAACAGACGCTAAATCATTCCATGCATTTGCATCTCATCACAGAAAGTTCATCAAAGACTTTTCAAAGTTATCATTACCAATCCGCAACGCATATAATTCATCCCCATTCATCTGGACAGAAGAAGCAGCAGCAGCAGTCGAAATTTTAAAACAAAAATTAAAATCTCCACCAATACTGGGACATTTTAGGAATAATTGTCCAACGGAAGTTCAAATTGACGCATCATTAACCGGCTTGGGAGCAATCCTTCTACAAAAACAAAACAATCAGCAAGTAGTAATCGCATATGCTAGCCGTGCGCTTGCCGATAGTGAAAAAAATTTACATATTAACCAAATAGAAAGCCTAGCAGTACACTGGGCGGTTACTAATAAATTTCATATTTATTTATACGGATTAAAATCGTTCACAATAATTACGGACAATTGGACCACCGCTTGTTTATTACAAAACAGCAAATTTAATCGTAAATTCGCGCGATGGCTCCTAGATTTACAATCATACAATTTCACAATAAAACACAAATCAACCAAACAAAATATCTGCGCGGATGCACTTTCAAGAATTTCGGAAAATACAATAGCCCAACTAATTTTAAAATCAAACGATGAATCGCGAATTTCAATAGCCCAAATCAACGACCCGGAATGCAACGATATATTACAAATTCTAACTAGAGACTCTAATACGAAAAACGACAAAAAAATCAAAGAAAAATACTGCATCCAGAATAACATCCTGATGCACAAAGACAATAAAGGCCGCGGATGCATCCAAATACCGAAATCGCTTCAAACAACCATTCTGGAAATGTGTCACGACAACAGTGGACACATGGACAATGAAAAGACATTCTCAAAACTATCCAAACGCTATTTCTGGCCATCATACTTCAAGGACTGCAAGGATTACGTATCTAGCTGTAGCACATGTCAGCAATTTAACCACAGGACCACCAAGAGACTGGGCCTCTTGAAACCAAGAACAATCCCGGAAAGACCGTTTGACGTTATTTCAATGGATCACTGCAGCTTCCCAAAAGACAACAAAGGTAACACTAATATTCTAATTTTAATTGATCACACAACTCGATACATTGTTGCAAAATGTGTCCCCGACGTTAGTTCGCGCCATGTTACGAACCTAATAAAAAACAGAATCATTCTAATTTACGGCGCACCGAAAACCATCATCAATGATAATGCTACCAGCTTCACCTCACTCGAAGTTCAAAATTTCTTCAAAGATTACGGAATCCAAAGTCGCACGACTCCACCATATTGGCCCGAATCGAATGGACTTATCGAGCGCGAAGTTAAAACAGTTTCTTCAATTCTCCGAAAATACATTTCCGAAAGGGACATCGCACACTGGTCATCTTACATTCCTGAAATAGTACAAGCAATTAACGCAAGCAAACATTCATCACTTCAAGAATCACCCTTCTATCTACTCCATGGATTCGAAGCCAGAATTCGGGACGAACTTCTTTTGGGTACGGTAGAGTGCCAAGTCAATAGACCACAACAAATTGCACAACTTAACTCAGCCCGCCAAACAGCAATAGAAAAGCTAAACAAATCACAAAGTCAAGCAAAAACCAGTATCGATCAACATAGACTAAACTTTACCATGAAAGAGGGTGATCTGGTACTAGCATTAAATCCCAATAAAAATAGCAAATTATGCCCAATATATGAACCGACACCATATGAAATAACAAATACTCTCGGCGACAACGTTATAAAAATTCGGAAGTACAACGAACTTGGACAAGAAATAATAAGAATCGTTCACACCGGACAGATAAAAAGATATAAAGAAAGAAACAACAATCAGCTGCTAACTGACACTCACAATGGATTACAAAACATCATTGAGACAAATACCGGCGATGAGGAAGAGTTGCCAACTGAACAATATTCTACGAGTGATGGGTCATCAGTATATCAAATGGAAGATAGTGACAAAGAAAAAGACATTGAGGAAATCGTCGACCGGAAGGATACAGCACCGGTTCGCTCCCGAAAACCACCAAGATGGCTCCAAGACTATGAGAGGTAAATTGCCAGGAGTCAATTTTACAAGAAGGGGTCGTGTGAGCGCAACGACATCTACCTGTCGATTATTTTCCTCCTTTTTTTCTTGCCATTAGGCACCATTGGTTTCTGTGTATTTTACTATGTCATATTACTACGTAATAAAGAATTCAATTTTAGTTTTTGGTAAAGACGCACGCCTTTGATTTTCTTTTAACACGCAATCCTCATATTGCACCACGAATTTCATAACAGAGCCACACTGTTACAGACATCAAATGTGAACTTAATTTTAAAAAAATTACAAATAGTTATGAATAATTTATTCTGATTTTTGTTAAAATATGTCTTCCATTTATAGAAAAAACAATTTTTCGGTATAATTTGGTATCTCACTCCTGCTTTAGAATTAGCATGGATGGAAAAAATTCGCTTCCTCCTCTAGTTTTCATATTCATGTAAATCGAACATTATGGTAAGTATTTTATGGTGTTTGTTTTGTGTGAACATAACTTTAACTCCTTTGCTCGTGAAATTCTTCTATTACAAATTGTCCTGCAAAACACTACATAATTATTTGCACCGATTCTACAAAATAATATAAATTGTAGAGATTATTGTGTCCATCTTTCCGGTAATCCATATAAAACAGATGGGCTACGAAATTTTAAATTTGTTGAAGCTGCCGGAAAGGATCAGAAGCTGAAAGCACGAAATCAACATTTGGAATCTTAAAAAGTTGAAATTGAATCAACCCTACAAAGTCGTAAGCGTCGCGTCCATTGCAAAGCTGTCAATATTTTATTTGATATCTTACAGCGTAAACAGGCATGGTGGTAGAGTCGTGAATGTCGAGATTGGTTCCGGGATAATGCTAGTAGTTATGGGAATTTTGACACTTGCAATAATTACTTATGTCAGGCGATGAATTCATACCTTTCAGACTAATATGATATTGCTTTGTAACCACTACAGTTCGTAGTTGTATCGTCTTCTCCATACTCCAACAGTACAAACTGGACTGGAAATCACTTGAAGAATATTTTTGTTTATCCACGCATTACTTAAAAACCACTTAACGAATTTTGATTACATTTTTTAGATTAGAAGCATGGAAGTAATTCATGTATCATCTTGATACAATACCAAGAAACGAGTAAGGCTGCGGGTAAAAGCTAGTTTTCGTAATCCTTAATAAATCTATGCTCTTTCATAATGCTTGTGTTGATTTTGGCAACAATAGTCCTTTTGCTCAATTTTTGCAAACAAAAAATACAAAAAGACATCAGTGACTGTCAAGTACGGGTATCCAAGCAACGTGCAACCTAATTTACAAAGTAACTTTGTTCTCTGTGAGAAACATGTTTTTAATTGATTACTTTGAAAGTAGAGGCTACTATTGATTTTACTGCAACTACCATAAAACACACTTGTTGTCAGTAGGTATCTCCAAGCAACAATTTAAAACCACGATTGGAGTCTTTGTAACCAAAGCGTACTTTTAGATTTAATTGCAGCCGCCGTAAAACATATTTAAAGATAGTAGGTATGTAGGTTTAAGTCCAAGTCAGGGGATATTGTCTTTCAAATAAGTAAATAATAAATATTTAAATAAAGCACGTAAGAAAAACGACATTACTATAATAGAGAAACTCAAAAAAGTTGGTCTCTCAATTATGACTAAAAAATCAATTTTCTTGAAATCGGTCATAACGATTTTATTGAAATTTAACATTTAAGTTACAGTAGCCATATGCTAACAGATGGCTTTTTGCCAAAAAATGCATTTACTTATTAGCTGTTTTTTTGGAAAATCGGCAATTACTGGATCAATTTTGCTAGAAATCAATATTTGACATGCACAAGATATGGCATATCAAATTTTTGCAAAATCTTTAAAATATACTCTCTTTTAACGGATTAAAAAAAAAAAAAAACGATTACGATACGATTTTGTTTAAATCTTAAATTTGAGTATCTATATAGCCGAAGGCCCTGGTAGCCAGCGATGAAAATTTGTTTACTATTAGCACATAGTTTATTTTTTGTTAATAAAGTTTAATAATAATAAATCTGAGCGATTTGCAGATAAACAACATATATGTTGGTGCAAGTACTTGTGACCCAGTACTATATTTTCCCAATTTTTATACATTTTTTTTATAACTGTTTAGCTAACTATCTTTCTAATTTTCAGCAAATTATTATTAAACTTTTGCTTTCCAGAAAGTATTGAAAATAAAGAAATAAATATTTTTGCGTTAATAACCCATACAGGGTTTAGCCTAGATAAGCTTCTAGCAACCATTCGTGTTGTGCGACACACAAATGTTTGACTGTTCTTTAGATTGACAGAAGATTTTCATGAAAATTTTATTTTCGGATGTTTGTCAGACGTTCTCAAATGGTGGCACCATTGAAAAATCCTTTTCTCTTGTGTTTTATTCTTGGACTGATGAAACTGGAGAGCTAAATTCTATTCCTGGGTGTAAACTTTTGTTATTGTGAAATTTCAACTCTCTGCCTTTAAGACAACTGTTTTTAAGGTTCTTCTCTGTCTGTATTTTATTTATTTCCTAAATTCTTAACAAAAAAAACTTTCAAATGCTTCCATATCAATACTCTGGTAACGTGTAATATGACAGGCTTAAAGCATACAAAATCATATTTCTTCACTTGATTTGAAGTCACCAGCAATTTGTTTCAACATCGTCACATAACTTTTTATTATGCTACCATTTTCTGCCCTAAATCAGTATCTAGTACATTTAGAATTTCTGACATTCGACCTGGAACCACCCCCGGATTATTTGTTTTCACGAAGAAGTATTGGATTTCGCAAAAGTTTTGAAACAAACCAAAAGCATGAATAAAAACAAACAAATTGAATCAATTCACAAAAATTGTATAATTCGTGTAGAAGGCAAATACGCCTTCAGTCGAGGTGATACCTTCACAAATTTTGAACAAGTAGCCGATCGTCTACAGGCACACACTCAGGAATCTCTTGTCTACTATTGGATACGAGACAGTCGTCTTGTAAAATATGCCCACACAAAAGTTTCACGTAAAATCGACGAACAGCTACAGTACTATAGTATAAAATTCTCCTGCATATTCGGTGGTCAGCGCTTCAAGTCCAAAGCCAATGGACTGCGACCTTGCAAAAGACAAACTCGTCAAATCGATTGTCCAGCGTTTATCTCGTTGCGGGCTACAAAATGTGGCCGTAAACTGGAGGTAATCGATGTGTGTAACGATCATACTCATGAAATCTCTGAACAGGCTGTTGAAGAGTTGCCACAGAAGCGAAGGCCATCCCAAGGTCTACTGGAAGAGGTGAGAGGGCTCTGAATCAAGTCTATCGATGGTTATATGTTGGAATTATTTGTTTAAGATTCAGGAACTCCTGCATTTGAACGTGGATAAGAAGATGATAATCGAGTATGTAAAGCAGAAAGAGAATAAGAACATCTTAAGGAAGGATCTCTTCAACATGGCAACCCATTTGCGATTGGGATTGCCACGGGAACGAAGCGTAGACGATCAGAAGTTAATTCTGCAGCGGATTACATGTGAGTTAATTTACTTTCGCAAGGTAAAGGAATGTTTATAAATATCCAATTTGTAGTAACTGCAACAGAAGATGCAATTCAGCATGCCGTCCTAAGAAGACTTCTCCAATTCGAGTCTGATTACCCCCTGAACGGGGCCTCCTATCAAGACAGTCTGAAATCTACTCAAAATACCTTGGACGTGTTTGATACGAGTACTCCATCGGCAATTGATTTCACAACTTTGTCACCTGAAATTGATTTACTCAATACAACGGATAGCGTAAAGGACCAAATGGAATATGACGAACTGTTGAGTAATCGTATTGTCGTTGATTACGAAGAGGAAGATCCACTCGAGAAGCAACCAAAAGCTGAATGTACCAGTCCCGCACAGGAGAGTATTTGGAGTGAAGTAGTAACAAGACCCACGGTGATCTATAAGGATTTTATTTGTGCGGATGATACAAGCTACGCTTATGACGAGTTGGAATTAAGAAAAGGAATTCCTAAAGAAGAAGATGTCCAAGCCTCGAATCCACATTCTCCGGTTTCCAACCATTCGCACGATTTAGATGACAAAGAATATTTCAATGATCTTATCCTGATTAGCCCTGGGGAAGCAATCTATCCAGTGGATGAATCTCCTGGTAGAAGCGAAGGTTCAGATGGAGAAGAATGTGCTATTAGGGGGGATGGAATAGAGACGGCATGTGAGGAAGATACCCTGATCGAGAGATCCCAATCAGATGAAATAAAATCCGAGAAACGGTTGAGGCGAAAGGAACTGTCTAAGCATATAACTCGAAAAACACGTCGAATAGTGATGAATTGCCGTACTTGTGGAACAAACGCAAGACTGATTAGAATGCAAATATCTTACCTGAGACAGCAACGCTTGAAGTTGTCTCAAGAAACTGAAATTTTGAGATTGAAAAAGCAGAAGTTGAAGGCAGAGATTGAGGCTGTTAAGAGGAGTTCCTTACTGTGATCTATATTTAGTTAATTTTAAATTTAATTTAAATGTAGAAATTATAATGAAATGTGTACAAGTACATATCCATTCGTTGGGTCTTTGGAGTAAGTCTAGATGCTCATGCTCTGGTGAAGCATGGTATTCCGGCAATCAAGTGCCGGCAACCTCTGGTCACCAGACTGCGAATGTTGGCATGTGTTGGCGTTTTTGTGGCAGCTTCTGCAATAACTCACAATACTATGTGAGGGATGGCCAACAGAACTGCAGATGGGAACCTGCTTAAGTTTTGGGAAAGTACAGAAATTCTTGCGTATGCATATCAGGAGGAATGTGGTCATAACCGACAGCATCTATGGAGGCAAGAATGCATTGCATGTGTCGAATTACCGAACTGACCTAATGAGTGCGCGGTGGATGAGGAAATGAAAGGTATAGTGCAAACATTGAGAACGACGATAAAGCAGTCGAGTTTCAGTAATCAAAGAGTCTAATTTTAAAAATCAAAAGAACTAGTAGCTTATTATAAATAATAAAATCTAAGAGAAATTAACGGGTGGTGTTTTCTTCTCTCGACTCAACGGTTCCCGATAGTTTTTGTCTTGTTCAGTGATAGATACGACAAATGGTATAAGAATATATCGGGGACATCTGAGGGCAGCAGAATTCGGTCCAAGGACTATAACACTTAGAACCAATGGGAAAACTTTTCAGCATCTTCTTCTGTTTTTTTTTTTTTTAGAAAAAACAACCTCGTGACTAGATTTAAGAATAAGAGCAACTGATTTTTCAAATATTCTTCATGACATAATAAGGTGGGCGAATAATCTGGGGCTAAAATTTCATTAAGCGCAGTTTTGCTAGGCGAGAATAAGTGACTTATTATTTTGTACGCGGTTTGTGACGTACACTGCAGGCAAAAAGTTTGTGGCCTACCTAGACAACTGACTTCATTCATGCATATAGATTGAATTTTATGGATGGGGATTCCTTTATGGTCTGGGGATGTTTCTCTTCAAGTGGAGTGGGAGATCTGGCTCGAGTGATTGGAAAAATGAATAAGGAGGCATACATCACATACGAGTACATTATTAATTGGATATTAACCTCTTGAGAAACGATGGAAATACTTCTCCATTATGTTCATACGAGACATTCTAACCTATCATATTAAATGTCCTATGATGAAGAAATCTTACAAATCATGATATGGCCGTCGCAATTACCAGATATAAACCCTTTAGAGCTGTTGTGGGAGGAACGGAATCAATGCCTATCATCAGAATCTGCGTTGTGGAATATACTATTGGATTGCTGGAGCAATATACCCCAGGCAACAATTCAAAAACTAATAGCTAGAATGCTAGAATGAATTGTAAAAAAAGTAATCGAATGTAAAGGTGACTTTTTCGACGAAAAGTCGGTTTAAGTCATATTTTCTTCTTTTTAATAATTTTTTTTTATGTTAAGAACAAAATGAAAATATTTGTGTTCTTATTTTGGTTTCATATATGTTCCCTGTTCATTTAACATGATTATTATTCTACTTTTTTTTTCGATGGTGGCCTCAAACTTTTGACCTGCAATGTATATAGTTTATTTCCATCAAATAAGCCGCTTAAAAAATAAATGAACCTACCGTTAAATAAGCGGCTTATTTTGCGATCTAGCGCTTAATTTGCATGACGTTTTGCACAATACAATAGTTTTCATCATTTCTTGTGCAATATTTTTGTTTCATTTCTACGAACAATGATTTGTATTTCAATAAAAATAGAACGCAATAAAACTTTTTAATTTAAAAACAAAAAAAATACCACAAACACAATTGTTGCTCTGGAGAAATAGGACTCTAATTTTCAGGTACAACTTTATATCCTCTAGCAGAGAATAAAACATTTGTGGCGGCAAACGTAGGTATTTTTGAAATACAATATTTTTTCATCATTTGTAAGATACGTTTGGAATAGGCTATAAAATGTGTCTTACTTCTTGTCTGCCAATATTTCCAAACATAGTCATCCTCCACTTCTTGATCTTCTACTACTATTGTCAGTACTACTTACAATAGTTCCGTACGTCTTCTAGATAACAGTTTGTTCATTTTAATTTCAAATATAGGGCCCATTCATAAATGAAAGCTTTGTAAAGCAAACGCAACGCAAAGCAGGAAAAGCTGCGCAGATGTAAGTTTAAGTCTACTGCAAAGCATGTGCTTGCAAAGCACATATCAAATGTTTACTTATCTGTAGTTTTTTCACCCATTTTTAACAAAAAGTAATCAACGAAAACACGAAAAACAACAGCGCAATAACAGAAATGTATGTATGTAAATGCAATACGATTCTGACAGCTGCACCATTGCGCTCAAAATTGCACAATGAATAAAGCACTACTACATTTATGTATGAATTCTTTGCTTACCATTGATGCAAATCCGTGTATTTGTGAACTCTCTGCGTAGCACATTTTGCGCAATATTGCATTTATGAATGGGCCCATAGTGAATCTTCAAAATCTCCATTGCAGCTGATTACCTCTTCATATCATGATACAATAAGGACCGCTTTGAGGGTTTCAAAACAACACCAATTAAAAAACCTCTAATAGAAGCTGGCCTTTCCTCAATGCCAGAACGGATAGAATACCCTTACCGTGTTGCCGTACTTCTGTCCACCTGCATATATTGTTCGGGCAAGCTCTCTTCAAATGTTCTCAATTATATTCAAGTCAAGTGATCTTGCTGGCCAGTTAAGAAGCAATATGTTTTTTGAGTTAAGGTCCTTCTTGACTTGGCGGGAAGTATAGATTGCCGTATTATTCTCTCTATAAACCTCTTAATTTGTTAGTTAATAAGTTGAATATAGATATATGGTGCTGTTAATTTTGTCATTAAATTACATTACATATCATTACATAACCTCCCAAAAACTCTCCTCACATTTTTTATGTTGGTTTTAACGCCCGGCTTTGACGAGCCGTAAAAGAAGAATTTGTATCTTCCCGCAAAATCGGACGTTTTTCTCTTGGAGTTAATGCTGGTGGTCTTCTAGGAGACTTTCGTTCAGGGATCGTTTATTAAATTTGTCACTACTGTTCGACTTCTCTTCACTGACTTTGATATTTTTGCAATACGTCTTCACTTCTAAATTGTTGATACTTCAGCTGAATTTAACATTTTCCCGCGTCGCATATTGTCCTTTCTTGAAAAAAAAAGTTTATCAAGTTTAACACCAACTGATAATAAACCAAGAGCACGACTATTTTCATCAATATTTACTTAAATACATTCCAGCCTAACAAATTTGGCAAATATTACGCTCAATATTTTTTTTTTTTTTTAAAGAATATGTGAGTGTGTCTTATCAGTTTGTCCCGGAGTGTAAGTGTAATAATAAACTATTTATGAAATGAAATAAAAAAAAAAAAATAAAAAGACTATCGGATCTTACCTTGAGAAGGGCTATATTGGTGTAATAGCTTGCTAATAATTCAATAAAAGCACAAAAAGGTGTCGTTTGCGTTTTTGATTTTCTACTGAAATTTATTAAATGCCAGGCTAACAAATTGCATCTAACTTTCCTTCTAAATATCTACAACAACTCCAGGCATTATATAATATTTATATGTATCATGGTAATTATGATAATTAAATTATAAATGAGAAAAGGCAGTTGCTTTGATGCAGAATCTTCTACTTTTTAAATTCTCATTTCTTTTTTTCCAAACAATAATTTTTTCCTGGTTACTATTTTATTCAACGATTTGTTTTAAAGTTAATTATTTAGCTTCTGTAAATTTACATTATTATTCATAAACATCCTCTTTATCGGCGACGTATCTGATAATGTCGGCAGGTTTAAGCAGCTTCTCGGCATCGGCATCAGGAATTTCGAAACCGAATTCATCTTCCATTGCCATTATGACTTCTACATGATCGAGGGAATCAAGACCAAGATCATTGATGAAATGTGAATCAACAGTGAGCTTTAAGAGAAATAAATATAAACAACTTTCCATATAAATTCAATTCAGCATCATTTTTGAGTTTTTATGGCAATTGCAATCGATGAGTTTTCATGCAATCAAAAAAAAAAAAACGAAAAAAAAAAAAAAAAAAAAAAAATCGATATTTTACCTTTTTAGGATCAATCTTGTCGTACAGGTTCAACACCAGTACAACACGTTCTTTGATCAATTTTAATGAGAGCGGTGGTTTACCCGAATAAAAGCGTATCGATTGCGACTGCCAAAGACTCCTTCTGTCCTGAGACAAAGAAACAAAACAAAAAAAAAACATGCATTAGTTTTGGGTTGACTTAAGACATTACCTTATCAGCTGTGACTTTGTCATAGGCGCATACAACTTTAAGGACACGCTCGCGAATTTCTTCTTTTGTGAGTTTACAAGTGTACATTCGCTTTGATTCAATTTTGGTCTTGAGAAATTTTAAAAAGGAAAAAAAAATATTTATTACACAAATTAAAGAAGAAATGTTTATTTTAACATCTTGGAACAGTTAACATGGGTAGACACATAATAAATCCGTGATTTTACATGTATTTCCTAAGAGACCACCGTTCCATTATGCGTTTACCCTTAGAAGTCGCAAACTAGTTTTCGTTGAATGATAAGGATCAATAAGTAATACTCTGCAATCTATGAAAATAAATAAATAAATATAAATATTTGGCGCTACACGATTTGCGAAGCGACTCGTGCTGTGCGCCGCACGAATATTTGGGACCTACAGTTTTATGCCGTTTCCGAATGGCAATTTTTTCGATTGAGATAAGCTTCTCATGACAATTTTACTTTCAGATGTTTGTCACACTTTACGAGAGGAGGGACAGTAAGAAATCTTCTTTTTTTTGTGATTTCTGGGATTTGAATCTTAAATTCCTCGCACAGTAAAAAAAAAAAAAAATCACGATTTCTTAATGCATGATCCACCGTGAATTGTTTGTCTATCCCTTCCCCAAGGGTGTAGAAAAATGCTCAAACTAATTAAAAAAGAAACCAAAATTAATTCACTGCACAAATAAAACCAGAAATTTGTTTGGCAATATTCCACATAAAATACAAACCAAAAGAACAGCCCTCCCCTGTACTCAGCGTACCACAAACCCATCCAGTGTTGCACTGCTGGTAGTGGTAATTGTTGAATGAAATTTGATGGTAATGATTTGATTGATACATGATAAAGAGTGACTATAAACCTTCCTTAAGTCAATAATGCAAATGGTGTCGAAAACCCATCCACTGTTGCACTGCTGGCAGTGGTATTCGTTGAATGAAAGTTTATGGTAATAATTTGATACATGATAAAGAGTGACTATATTCCCTGAAAAATTCCCAAGTCAATAAAGCAAATGGCATCGAAATTGGTTCAGGCGTTCTTGAGTTACATCGTTCGAATGCGTACAACTGAGCATTGGATCACTTTGTGGAATTCTATAATCTAATCACCCTCTCAAACCGTCTAAATGTAGAAAATCGAAGATTTTATTGGTTTATACTCGCTGATCCTCTCTACTTGTTTTCACATTGTTTGATAGTTTCGAGGCGCTGGAAAACACACTGGAACATGTCTTTCTGTTAATGTGCGAGATCGTTAAGGCAAAGTCGGCATTCGATAAGCAAAGAAGTTTTGCATAACTTTTTAAAATTATAGTTAAGTGAGCTGTGGCAGTGGTCCATGAATGTCGATTAAAAAACTGTTTTACTCTATTTTTATTTGATGAATTAGTAAATATCATGCTTTGTATAGCTCTAGCTGCAGTTATCTAGTTGGTAAGCCAGAAAAGGATTCAGTCCTGATTTTTTACCAACCAAATTTTGATGGAGATTAGTGACGAAACATACTTATCGTTCTCTGCCTGAGACACCGCATCCTTCCATCATCGTCCATTCCTAAACGTTCTATTGGTTTTTCACGTGAAGGAATGTTAGAAAATTGTACCAGAAAGTAAAAAAAAAAAAAACACTTATCAAGGCTACAAAGTCTGCATAGAAGCCTACAGTGACAAAGGGGAAATCTTTGTATTAGAGCCACAGTCGATGCTGCAAATCTAGAAAGGCTTAAACAGTCAATATTCATCTTTAAGGCGGAACAAACCATTGAATTTGGACAATCACAGGCAATATTTCCATTCACCTGACCAAGACTTAAGCAATGATAGAAATAATAATCGAGTTGAAACCCAACCAAGGATCTTGCGCCAATCCAAAAATATGGTTTGGTATATGTGATTGGATACAAGTATGCTAATTATCTGAAAGGTAGACATTTTAGAATCGCCTACGTAGCGCTTACAGAGACTATACAGACACTTTTAGTTTTGGTATCCCTGGTACACTGTTGACCTGTGCAGGATGACTATGAAAAATGCATCAGATTTGTTTTGTTAAAAAAAGTTTTAGACAATCAGAGAGAAAATCTTATAGCCCGTTCAAATGCCTGCATAAGCCGACGACATTTTCATGACTAAAATAATTCATTGGTGGATTTATATTTGCAAATTATTTTATACGTCGACGGTTGAACTTTCAATGAACGTGAGGGTATAACGAAATACATTACATACATTTGCTGTTAACAACAAAGGACACTTTACGTCGGTGCTTCAGACAGAACATCACGAAAAACATCTTCATTTTTCAACTAGGCCCTGCCTTAAGTCTGGTGTCTGCGACACTAGTGCAGGTGGAAAAAGGAATACAAAGAAAGATGAATATATTATTGGTCGTTCCTATGAATTATCATCTCGTTTGTATTGGCGAACCATGGAGACCGGCTGTACTGCGGCATTGACTGTCGAAGTCCAATACATCCCATAGATGGCTAGGACATGTGACGCTAATGAATTTCAATGGCCTCACCCGTATTGTCTTTAAAGCCATTACAAGCATAACAACGGAAGACTTCAACTTAGGTGACACACACATCTGGTTCTCAAGGAATCTGTATTCAGTCATCTAAAGATCGACCAGACTGCAGATGGTTGTTCGTTTAGACCAAGGTCCCCAGATTGTATGTAGTGTTATCTACATAAATCAGTAGAAAAACACCAAATGATTTTTATACCTTTCTTGGTTTGAGAGACCTTGTTTCGTGTTTGGTCCCCAGTATTGTGTTGGTAATTGTTTTTTTTTTTCAATGTTTGGTACCCAAACCTAGAAATTATTCCACGACTTTTTTAATTGCTGTAGAATCGTTAAAAAATTGTACATGCTTGTGTAGGATACAAGCTAATATTATTTTTCCTTTTTTTCATTCAGGTATGTACTCAACAACTGCATTTCGTCTTTTTTATCGTTTAAGTTCTTAGACTACACAGAAGCAAAAAGATCACTGGCGTGCAACAATTTGGAGTGGTCACCATTACGCTCTAAGTTTAAGAATCCTGACGCCGTGGATCGTGTCGTTGATTAGCTTATTTAATATACTTTTCTAAAAACTGAAATAAAAAAAAGTTCTAAAATTATGCGACCGCGCTTATTACTTCGAGCGAATTTCTTTGGCGATAATCATTGACAACCTGAGAATACATATGGCTTGCATACCAGCAGTTAACACGATTAATTGTGTTAATGAGATAAGAGGCAACAACTCTAAGTCTAAGTCGATCGACGAGTCTATCGTTAATACCTGGTGACTGGTTACTTCCATTGGATAGCAAATTCCACAACTGACTGCAGTTCATCAGACGTCTGTTTGTAGAATCTGTCTACGAGGTTCTAATAGGTAAGACTTATCAAGTAAGCTAACCAATATTGTTTGGTCCTCGGCTTCAGAACTTTCAAATGTGGAGTAAATTAGTGGCCACGCCAATTGTTTCGACTTCGTTGCACGCCAGTGAGATCGATGAACCAAACGATGGTAACAGTGGTCGAACTACATATATGATAGTAAAATCTGTCAAACTGAATATGTATTCGTTAATTAATCAAAATAAATTCACACTCGCCCTGGGGCCATCTCTTGGGTTTTGTTCAAATATTAAGTGATAAGGTATAAACTTAGAAATACGCAAACAAATTAGAGATGGTTTTGTACTGATAATCTCTCCACAGAACTTGAATGTCATTTGTAGAGCAACGGAAAAATTCAATTATTTTCCTAGTTTTGAAGATGATCATTATTCCTGGCTTGGCAGGAACATATACAGAGTTCACTTCCGAGAGGCAATGGTTTTAAACAGGGTTCAAACTTGTCATATGGATCGCCCGCAATTATAATTAAGACTAATTCGTATCGATTAGTTCAATTATCTTTAACTACTGTGTTCAGGGTTTTCTTATCACTGCCGCAGTGCAGTTTACTAAGTAACACCCTGTGCGATGCATATTTTACCTCAAGCACGACTTTTGGAACAAAGGGAAACCCTTGAGTGGAGATGACATCTCCTCAAATAGAGCGAATCTCATCCGTTATGGCATTTTCCATCATATTTTGATGCTATAACAATTGGAATATTGAAGAAAATCGAAAAAATACACGAGAAAGAGGAAGTTTTCTCCCAAAAAGATTGAGGTTAAACAGCATATGCTACCATAGGTACTCTTATGATAACCCTCGAGGGGTCGCATCTGACAAGACTCTTTTTTTATTGGAATTATTACTATGCGTCATTATGGAGTTAAAATTACTTGATTGATTTTGGTGCAAATCGCTGGGGCAAAATTCCTGTGCATCATCCGAATGTGTGGCTGGATTGTTGCAATAAGCCGACCGTTCCCACGGACTGCATTTACTACACCAGCAATTCCTCGGCTGCAGCTACGTACAACTTGAGTCAGTGACATGATTAAAGCCTGCAAGAAAACACTACAAATTAACACAGAACTTTTATAGTGAAATTAATAAACTGCGGCTAATTACACTGAAATTTTCGATCCCAGTCGAATTATGTAAAAACCTCTGCCGTCTGTCGACGTGAATATAGACAAAAGAAGAAGACAGATAGATGGTTGCAGTGCAATTGAAATGTCAAACAGAAATTCCCTGCGTGACTAAATTCACTCAAGATGGAATATTTACTGCAGTGACATATATATTGGGATATTTAAACTTCTTTCCAAACGGAAGTGACGTTATTATTTAAACATTTATAATAGAAGTATTTTTTTTTTTTTTTTACGAATTATATACACAGGAATGTTCGATGTTACAAAAACGGCAAAAATAAAATCATATCCCCAAGAAAGGCCTGCTTTGAACACATTGTTCGGCTACATAATAAGAAGAGTGCACAGATTCTAGAAGAAGAATATTATTCACTACTACAAATTAAGGGAGGATTCAGTCTTTTTTTCTTTTGGCGTGTGCTTTTGTCGTTGCATTCCTGATGGCGGGCAGTTGCTGAAAATACATTTTACATTTGAGGGAAGATCTTTTTTTTTTGTTGTGGTGTATTTTATTGTTATTGCGTTCATTTCTTGTTTTGACAATTTCACTGTGCATGCTTCTTTTATACTGCCGTAGAAACATTTTGCAAAAAAAATACACATATTATCAATGATCAGCTTAATAATTAAACGACCACAAATATAAACCATCGCTAATATCCGTGACAAATCAAAATTGATCTCGATTAACTCCTGATCCCGCTTAAACTTAATTCCGCTCACCAATTTAACACTGGAACAGGATGAGCATGAAACGCATTCATACCAACGACTGAGTAAAAAAAAGCAATAATATAAAAGCAATGTATTCTTTTGATACACTTTGAATTTCATCACTCATTGATAGGTAATAGGCGAATTCCATTTTTTTTTGTTAATTATTCTAATTTTGATGAAATAGGTATATTTCTAGGTGAACAACGAAAATGAAAGTGCTTGCACTTATTTGTTCTTAATCTTTAAAAACTAAGATTTGAGATTTTAAATAGAAATATTTAATTTTTAAGAACTAGTTAATGAAGTACCGTTATGTATTTCTTGACGAAAGCGTGGTACGCTTTCTTATAGTATATGTGTACCATAACTCAAATATCGAATTTCACAAAAATCATTAGAGCTAATTTGAGGTTAGAATGAAAATTCCGATTTTGTCTCGAATTATGACCTCACAGACCTCAAATATGAAATTTGAAGAAAATCCGTCCAGCTGTTTAGGCTGCAGTCGTGTGTATAGACAGAATTGAGAAACATACTACATTGAGTTTCTCTACCAGAGTAGTATCTAGTCTGATCAAAATCTCGAGATCGAACATTTTCAGGAAACCAATATTTGCCCTATAAGTGAAAGCAAAAACGATGGTATTTTTTTTTTCACCAATTTTGCAGAGAAGGATCTTTAGTTATTATTTATTTATTATTCAGTGCAAAAGCTACTGCATTTAACTTTTCAATGCGTTAACAAATTACAATAAAATGTATGAATAAAAAAAACGATGTTGGTGTTCTGATTTGCTTTAATTGACCTTGATTTGTCTTAAATAAACGAAACGGATGAAACTTCTTGCAATACAGTAATGTCACATGCGAGAGAATTTCACCGTCAAAAGCCAAAAGAATAATAGACCGATATCACAAACCTAAGTTACACATATTTTATTAATTTTTGTCCTACTAGGGAGTGTATTATTTTGATGATCAATTGGGCTTCTTGAGCTATGTTATTATTTTTTACGAGTATTCGCACTTTATTCTTAAACTGTTGACTTTCATTGGATGTTCACTACTTGCGCTGGCAAAATTAAATTATTTATGTAGAAAAAAACAATTTATTTGCACATCGCATTGTAATGTGCCACGACAGATTCTTTTTTTTTTTTTTTTTGGCAAAGTAGGAAAGTAATATGTGGAATATATGCACTTTCTTCACAACGTTTTGATGATGTTTTTAATTATTCATTTTTATTTTATGTAATTTATTAATTGTTTAATTGTCTATTAAGCATTTAGTAATTTATGACCCAACTAAAATCCCCTAAAATCTCGATATCGAAATACTTGCCCTTATAGGTGCAAGTAAAAATAATGGTGGAGAGCGTCACAGGTCTTTGAAAATTTGTCCATAAGGCATGAAATAGCAAATGGTTTTCCATAATACTCATGGAAGAGGTTAACATGTACCGTTAATGTCCCACACAATTAATTTCGTACGAAAATTGAACAGGAAATTTTGGAAAATGATTTTCTTGAGATTTTATTTATTTTTCTGCTAGTTGATAATTTTGTTTGCTAGTAGCATATTTTGCTGCTCCTTTAATTACATTTAATTTCTATACGGTAATTTCTATTGATTTTGGTATGCTGAACAAGACTGGAATATTTTTATAACGTATTGACGTTTGAAAATTCGAAAAACGCCGTCCTTGTATTATTTCAATACAACCTGGCTTTGAATCGGTACGTCATGGATATCTCCGATTTATTTTATAATGACGCTTAAGTGTAGTAGAATGCGTATCTATAAATCGATTTTAAATGCCATGTTCATGCGACCATGTTAGAATTGTATCGAGTAAAAAATGTTTAAGTTAGAAAAAAAAAAAAAATTTCTTGAATAATAAGCCAGAGTGTTAGCAGTATGTGTATGTATTATGCAACAAAAAGACCAATTAAATAGTTTTGAATCTTGCCGCAAAATTAATTTGTTGAAAATATAAAAATAAAATTAGGTTTTGAATATTCAATTCGTTCGCAAGAGGTTGAACCGTGGAAAAACATTTTTACTTGGGCAAGTATTGTTTTCGTGAAAATTTTTGATCCAGAAATTTCGATCAATTTTGGTACAACTATTATACTCGTAGAGGAACTGCAATAGTACGTCTCACAATTCTGTCTCTCTGTTTGTTCCTCGGACTACAGCTCAAAAAGCTGCATGGATTTTCTTCAAATTTCATATCTGGGTTTATAGGATGATACCTAGACATGAAATCAGAATTTTGATTCTAGCCTTAAAATTAACGGTCCTTTACTTAAGCCCAATTTTGAAAAAGCGCTATTTGCTCGAAAACGGAAAAGTCGACTGCATACTCAGTTTTTCGCTAAAAAATTGAATAACGGTACTTCACTTATTAGCAGATATGCAAAAATTGGCTATTTCTCGGATATGTCTCTGACGATTTTATTCAAAATTGATATCTAAGTCATGTTCGATATGTCATCTTTGACATTACTATAATAGAGAAACTCAAAAAGTGGGTCTCTCAATTCTGCCTGTCAGTCTGCCTGTAGTATGGTCGACTGCAGTCTAAACGTCTGTACGGATTTTCTTCAAACTTTATATCTCGGGTCTGTGGGTTTACAATTCGAGATGAAAACGGAATTTCATTCTAACCCCAAAATTAATTTTACTTTTCTAATGGCTAATTTTGAAAAAAAGTGGATTAGTTCGAAAACGCCTCTAACGATTTTGATTAAATTTCTTATTTCAGTTATAGTAGGCATAAGCTTCAGACTTCAAAAAACCCCAAAGAAAAAAAGTCTAAGGGCGTTAAATCGCATGATCTGGGCGGCCAATTCTGATCACCAAAACGGGAAATTACACGACCAGGAAATGACTCATACAGTAATTGAATTGTTTCTCGGGCTGTATAGCATGTGGCACCATCTTGTTGAAACCACATGTCGTCCACATCCATATCCTGCAATTTTGGGCACAAAAAACTGGATTATCATGTCGCGATAGCAAACACCATTAACTGTTATTGCCTGATCAACAGCATTTTCCCAAAATCCGCTCCAAACAGTTGTGTTGAACAACTTGTTGAAGGACGACCAGAGTGTCTAAGATCAGTTATTGATCCAGTCTCCTTGAATTTTTGAATTAATCCATATTTTGTACGAAAATTACGAATTGTAGCTGCCAAACCTTCATTATTTTTAAAATATGTATTACTCAACAATGAAAGCGCGTTGTTCTTTCGTGTAGCACTCCATTTTCAATCACCTTGAACTGTCACCTGTCACGCCGTTTTTTTTTCGTTGAAAACATTTTACCGCACAAATGGCTCAAAATTTAAATCATGCCTGAATTTTGGGACACCCTTTATTCGCAATATTTGCAATATCTTGGCAGAACAGTCGAGTCAGAGTGCTTCGGGGTTTAGGTTTCCTTTCTTTTTAAAAAAGTGTCGTTGGATTTCAACTATACATCCGCCGGTGTTTATTTCATTACTTGTTTTTAGATTCCACGAGTAGCTATGCACACAGAGTGAATATGTGGATAGGCCAAAATATAATCCAACGTGTGTTTGGTATCCAAAGCCGTTAAGGCCTGAGTATCGAAGCCCTAGCCACTCAGACTTTACGTGAGGCGGAACCACACTGTCATCTTAGCTTCGGAAGGTACAGGATGGGTTAAGAAAAACAAATGGTTTTTAGAGATAAGATTGAATAACGCATTAATCAGTTTTTAAGTAACTTCACCACCAGAGTTCCTGATTTCGGTCAGTTTTTTTTTTTGTTCAGTTCTATCATATACTTATGTATCTTGATGATTTCTTTTTTAAAACTTTAGGTCTTGAGAATCTTGACTTCATAAGGAAACCATACCATAACAAACACCATATCCATCATTTTTACATCTTTATTTTATTACAAAAAAAAAACTTTACTTTTTTACAATATTTATAATGTAATTATATTTATTTTATAAATAAATCGAAAATAGCGTAAAAAAAAACAAAAGAAATGGACAATTATCATTCAGAATGATAATTCAAGGACACATTACGATACAAGGCATGGTATTTTAGTTAAAACTATTGTGCACCACAGTTAAGCAATAAAATTAAACAAACAAAATTAAATTGCAATTATGTAGATCGTTATACAAAAAAGAACAAATACTTAAAAAAAAAAAATGCTTCCAACCATGCATTCTCAATGGCACACAAAAGAGCTCGAATTAAAATTAAATTAATTTTATTTTATTTATATATCTTTTTCTTTTATACATTTCAGACGTTTTTATTTAGTTTTTAGTGTGCGATCGGTTTTTTTTCTTCTTCTCTTTTTATAATTATATTTAATACTTAACAATTTGTCTTCGTTGTATAAATTTACGTTTTAAACACAAAAATATAGTTAAAGCCATCTTAAGAGGTCTCTCCTTGGTTAGGTTTTTTTTTTTATATTTGTTTTGTATAAACATTTTCGCATTGTTTATTGACCAGCAATCTGAGGAAAGTATTATAAATGGGGGTCGAAAAATAAAATATAAATACTTACAACAACAAGATGTCCATTCTTATCCCGATTAATACCCGGTTGTCCACCCGTTTGAATATCTATAACACCTGATTTGCCCTTAACTACGTTGTGCTCCAACCTTATAAAAAGACAACAAAACAAAAATCAATCAACACTCAGTATATGCAGAGAAATCTGTTTGTAACTTACGAATCCCTGTCCACAATACTAAGGATGTTCGCTGTGCCCACTGTATGAATGATGTACGTACAGAATTCAATAATCGCAGGAATCTCTAAAATAAGATCACCCTTGTCCTTTTTCAAGTCCAATGGGATTCGAACCAACATCAGACTATCATCGTGATTTGTCAAGACAAAATCAATTTTATCCAATGGCAGGCGATGTTTTTGTTTGTAGGTCTTGCCATCCAGAACATAGATGGCTTTAGTGCTGAGCAGGATGAATCGATCTCTTGGCTTATAGCCATGACGATCGAATTTAATACAAGGCGACGCGTACTTAAGCGACTCACTGCCGAATGTCGTTGCTACAAAGTTGTTAACCTGAGTCGAATGTTCCTTGGTGATGCGGTCATCAATAAACCATGGTCCAATGCTTTGAGGGTAGTTCTTCTTTTTACCTCTAAACACCTTCTCAGCAGTGACCTTTAGCTCGAATTGTTGCTTCTTCTCGAAGCTCAACTGTTGACGGTAGAGTCTGGCCAAGTGTAATCTATGCAACCGCTGTAGGTATGTGGAGGCTTCTTGACAGTGTTTCGGTGATGATGGCCAACTCTTGTCCAACACATGTGTAGGTAGCTCTTTGGACAATCTCATTAACCACATTCGTTTGGAGTTGGCAATGAATGCCTCATTGAATCCATTTGGCGGATCGTTTCTCGTAATGAAGCCCTTAATAAATGCTCGGATTTTATCGGCCGCCTCTCGGCGTTTCTTCGCCGCCTGAATGGCCAAATAACGACGGCAGTACGATTGAAGAATGATGGTGTTCTCTCGGAGTTTGAGGTAAATCTTACGCTGTTTGCGTCCCTTCCAGTGTGACTGGATAATGGCAGCGACATCATGTTTCTTCGCTTGGAAGGCATCCTCTGTGTCGAAGAGTGTTTTAGGGAAACGAATGAAAATTTTCGTCTGGCCCAGACGGTATTCCTCGGGACCAAAGCCAATCTCCTTTACGAGCACTTCAACACCGTTCTTGGCGGGACCCTTGTAGTTTGGCCAGGTTTTGTTACTTAGGCACTTGTAACGCTGCAAGAACATCTCGTAGGTTCTCCTGTATGCGAAACCAGCTCTGCGCACACGCAAGTTCTCCATCAGGCCAAGGTACTTAACCTGATGAAGGACCAATTGGTCGTTAAAGATGCCAGCTGATTGCTGATCATTTGGCTTGATACAACGGATATAGGATGGTTCCTTGCACATGAGAATGTCCATAAGATTGTTGAGTGAATTCCTGAATTGGGTGACGGCAGTGTCTGGGCGTTTCTTCGAGAGGTACTCTTGCTCTGGGAAGCAAGCACGGACTATACTATTCTGTGCCTTACTCATGGTTTCCTTCAAATCTCTGAAGAGAAGGTCGTTGTTTTTGTCCAAAAATCCAATCACATTGTATGTTACATCGCCGGCATAGTGCACCAAACGGAACTCATCCCTACCCATAGTCTTTTGAACCTGAGTCGGTGCCTTATGATGACAGATGTAATGCGGATGATTACCCAGCTGGGTTGTCAACTTAGCCAAGAAGGTTAAATCAGTCGGATCACCTGGTCGAAGGCATTCCTCGTCCAAAATCGAAATGATTCCCTTGTACTTCTCCTCGATCAGGTTGCAGATGACTTTATTGTCAAAGTACTCAACTGGTACCCATTCGATACCCTCCCGATTGTACTCATCCTGTTCTGACTTGAGGGTGAGTTCTATGAAGAGCTGTTGCAGCTTTTCGTTACAGAAATTGATACAGAATTGCTCAAAGTTGTTCTTTTGGAAAATCTCGAAACCATAGATGTCTAGAATACCCATGACATTCTTACGTGCTCCACGAGTATCCTTTGCCTGCAGAGAGACATTAAGTCGGTGAACTAGCCAAGTGAAAAGGCGATCATAAACAGCTTTGGCTAAGGCATCTCGAGCATAAATAGCCATTTCCCGACTCAGAGGAGATGTGACAACGTCGCCTTGAGCGTCAATCGTTCGATGGGTCATAGCTGCAGATAGTTCTTCTACGTCACATCCAAGAAGCTATTTAAAAAAATATGAGCTTCCTAAAAGAAGAAAATAAGTGGAGGAAACCTACCTTAGCTATAGCAGCAACTGATTCGGGTTTTAAAATTTTCGCATGGCCCTCCTCCTCAGTGAAGCCAACATTGCCCATATGCAAAACACTTCCAACAATATTGAAGATCTCTCTTTGTTCCTCGTCGGTGAAATCAATGATACTCATTGCCTCTTTAATAGTCTTGAAGTTATCTTTATCATTGATACGCGCTACTGATCCCTTCTCCTGTAATTAAACGAGAAACCGAAAATAGGTTATTGTAGTTCTAGAAGGATCTTTTTAGTTATCCTTACCCCATCACTCAAATAATAGTAATTATCCAAATTCCTCTTGAGTTGTAATTCCTTGAGCATCTCATCACTGGCACCAGCCAAGAGTTGGTAGAAAATATGGAAATTCCTCTCACCATTGTTCTGATGGACGACTCTGGACTTTTCGAGGAGATAATTCAAAATGTTCCCACCAATTGGGACACCGGTAAAATCGAATTGTACATCCATGTATTTGCCGAAGCGGGATGAATTGTCATTGCGATTGGTTTTCGCATTTCCGAAGGCTTCCAGGACGGGATTACTCTGAAGAAGTTTGTATTTTACACCTTCGACGGTGGTTTGGTGACCAGAGGCGGCAGCAATATATTGCAGGACTTTTTTCGAAGCTTCTGTTTTACCAGAACCACTTTCACCTACAAGAAGAAGAAGTTGCTTCTTTTTAATATATCATTTACGACGCCCTGTAAACTAATAAATATGGTACAGGATACGGGCATGAGGGAAGGAATATAAGATTACAACTTGCGCAAGAATGTAAACAAAATGTTGTTTCTTAATTGTACATAACGTGTAAATATAAAGGCCCCTAGAAATAAAACAATTTAGAACCGACCTTTAACTAAATGTTGACCCTAACTCTAATGTTGTAAAAATAAGCTATACAGATCCATAAATGTCGACTCCGAACTAGGAAATAGTTAGAATCGAGTGATCGGTATTTAAGTTGAAAATAAAGTGACAGATAAAACAATTCTATTTTACCAAACAATGTCTGAATAAAGAAAGAAACAAGAAACAATAGCATAGAAACAATAAACTGCAACCAATCCAATCGAGTACAGTAAGAAAAATTGTAAAAGAAGCTAAAAGTTGACTTTTATTAAGTTTTCATCATTTCTACAAAATGTTTGAAATCAATTAACAAATGTCTAGTTCAAGGTCGACTTTTAAAATTTGTATTTCTGAGGGCCTACAAGTTATTATGACAAATGAATCGAACACTATCATAAAACACAATTTGTATTTATGTACATATGTATATGCTTGGGGGGTGACGCACAGTATACCAGTTAAAGGCTAACCTTGATAGTATTTGTGATCGTGACATGCTATCTGTGTGATGTGGCGCCATCTTGTTAAATATTTTCACTTGCCAAAAAGCTACCCATGAAGGTGGTTAATAGATTAATTATGCTTTATCCGCAAAAGTAGCAATTTCGCACTTGTCGGAAGGCAGTTAGGTCAAAAAGAGGCTTTCAAGTGACTTCTCCATTGCATTCAAACCTCTGAATAGGCAGACTTCTTTTGATTTCTTCTCGTCGAAACTGTAAGTATTGCCAGGTCGAATTCTGTCTGTCAGTTATCAGCTAAATTTGGACTAAGAGCCAAACAGACTAGAAAAAATCGACAGCGATTTAGAATTCGTCGATACTGTGAATTTCATCATTACAGGAGGCACTTACACTCCAAATTTGATTGAAGTGGTCGTTTATCTGTAAGGTAGTGTGTAGCGAGTCCCCAAGCAAACCTCGAGGCAAGTTTTCATCACAGGTAGGCACATAATTTATCTGTAGCGAGGCAATCATAATTCCAGCTACTCCCATGCATAAATAAAGAGAAGTTGCCATGTCACTGGTTTGTTTATAAATAAGAGCATGTATTTAGTTGCTTTTCTAGGCTCGTCAATGCATGACAGCTAGTTATAAAAGAGTCGATTTTTTTGTGTCATTTTTTCTTTGCTGATACTTAAGTGTAATCAGGACAACGAATTGTTTATAAATGAGAGTTTGTAGCTAGGTGAGCTAGATTATTTCACCGTACAGTTCAGTCAGAATATATCCACCCTCCATTAGCCTCTAAGCTACATACTACCCAACTGCAGTGCCGCCCTAGGTTAAAGCGCTGGCCACATAGAAAGCGTTTATCGTTCCGGACAAAATTATTTGTGTTATATTGTTTTATACAAAGCATGACTTACAGAATGCGTTCTATGTCCTTCTGGTCAGATGACATTCTGTGTGTCGGGGTTCATATACAACAATACAACATAAACAATTTGTTCAATTCGGCGGAACGCAGAACGATTCCAGTGTGGCCAGCACTTTAGAGCTTAACATTCATTCGCTTCCTTCCATTGTCAGGGAACACAAACATTTTTAATGAGTAGATGCAACATGTCTGATTATCACTGTCACTTCCACTTGCTTTGAGGGCTTTGATCACAGCGCCCAGTTTTTTTAACTTCTTGTAGTCTCTTTAGCTTCTCCTTCAAATATCGATATCGCGGTTTTCACTAGAGAAAAAATCAATCAATATTCGGAGGTAACATTTCTAATTTTGAAAAAAACGTCACATCAAAATTTAAGTCTTTAAACACAAAATGTTATATCATCAAAATATTAATCGCATTATATTCATCATAATCCCAATTAGTGGTTTCTATTATTTCATATCGATTGTGAAAATTCGAACTATTGATATCGATAACGATGTTTAATTTACCTATAGATTAGCGAATTGTTTTAATTTAACGCTTACTGATAAAAGCACATTCATACGTGTATGGAATAATGTGCGTCAATTGGATAAGTAGAGCGTAAATATAAATAAAATAATAAATGCTAGTCAATTGGTTTTCCTATTCATGCCGAGAAATTACCAATAGAAGATATTTTTAATAGCTAACATTCGCTAATGAAATGGGTTCATATAAACTGTTTCCAATTGCTATGCGTTTAGCACTTATGAATGATTGGAATTACCCAAACTGGATTTGTTACCTAGAAAAGCGGTTTGTGTTTGATGAATACTAACTTATCACGGCTTTTTAAATCTCTGCCATAGTTGGCATGTACAAGATATATGGCATTGATTAAAAAGTTTCAAGATATTTTAAGGGACTTCGAAATGGAAGACCTCAATGTTGGTAGCGTGCGCAATTGCAAAAGGTTCTCAAACAAGGTTCCCTTTTTGGAAACCTCTTAAATACAATTTCAGTATTTGATAGGCAAACAAGAGGAGACATTTTATACGCTGACTCGTTGAAAAATCCAATTTCACTATAATCTTCAACTGCCAACGACATTTTGTTGGTTAAAAACAACGAACGTTTCGTCGTAAAAAAAACACTCTGTCAAGATAGTACTAGTATTTTAGAAATAAATTGTGTCATAATTATGACAATGATGAGTTGTGTACCCATTATGGTCTATCATTTAAATTTCGTTAAATTGAACCATGTTTATTTTTTATCGCATTTAGAACAAGCAAATATTTACGAGTACGTACCTGAGATAAGCACACATTGTGCTTTATTCTCTTCGATGAGAGATCTGAATGCATTGTCGGTTACGGCAAAGCTGTGAAATAAAAACAAAATAAGATATTTTGGTTAATTTGATAAAGTAATTTTAATAAATTTAACCTTGATATTATATACATAGATGCAACGCCATTTTGGATATGATGAACATGGAGAAAGTTCGAACATTGACCCGATTTGAGTGAGAAACGAAATAAAGTTAATCACAAATATACGTCATATTAACCCTTATACCCGATATCGAAGTGACAGATTGTTACTTCACTTTATTTCTAGTCTGTTTACACACGTAAACATTTATACGAATATACGCGTGCTTTCAATACGACAACAAAACTTTTGTAGCCTCATTTCGTGTGTATTCCCGTAATCGCAATTTCCCTTTCGGCTGACCCGACTGAGAGAATAAGAAAGATTAGTGCACAAAATAGGTGTGACAAAAGTTCCGTCAAAAGATCCCAAGTAAGATATTCCCTCAAATTGATTAACGTTAAGCTTCATACTAGGCTCCCGATAGACAGATTTGCAAATCTACTGAACTCGGAAATTTAAATACAAAAACACGTCAGAAATAAGATTTAGTATAAAGGCTTTCGAGGGTATATTCTACCAAGCTGCTCTTATTGCATTTCTTAAGCATTCTGTTTTCTTATACTGGCGTTAACTTCATAAAATTTCAAATTGTGGGCTAATGCCCAGAGGCGAAATCGGAATTTTCATTCTGGCTTCAAAATTAACGGTACTTTTTTTAAGGCTAATTTTGAAAAATCGCAATTTTCACAAAAACAGTTCTGAAGATTTCGATAAAAATTTATATCTGAGATAATGTCCGTGAACCCAGTTTTTCTCTAGAAATTCGAATAACAGTACTTTATTTATTGACAGACTTGCGATTGGACGATTTTTTTTCTTCAAAATTGACATCTAAGCATGGCATTGAGCATTGTTCTTGTTTCCAATCTCTGACAGAACGCAAAATCTGACTATATGGTAAGGTTATCGTCAAAATGTTTCATCCCTCACTTTTCGTGAAATTTCGTTTAGAAACAGATTTTTATACAATAAATAAAAGAATATTGAAAAAAAAAAAAATTTGCCACGATAGGAATTATTCTGAGCACGAAATAGTTCTAAATAAATTAAACGAATTTACACAAGCTGTCACGGTGATCAGCTGTGTTTGAGTGTATTGATGACTGATAACTCAGCGAGGATATTCCTGGCTTTGTTTGTCTGCCTCGCCTTCTTAAACGTCACCTGGATATCTAGCTCTGTAAACCAATCATAAGAGTTGACAATCTAGTCAATGGTGAACCAGTGCGGACCCATTAAAATTTTTGGCATTCTACGAATAATCATTTTTTTCGCTTCTTTAATGGATTCGCCTAAATCTGAGATCTGACCAATTTACACACATTAACACTTAAACCGTAACACTTGTCCATCGTGGCCAAAAAAAAAAAAAAAAAACATGAAGCAAATACTGGGATTCCATTCTCCAGTATTATTTTGTGTTAATAAGCTATCATACAAGTCTATGTCATTAGTCCTGTAATATGAAACAGCTTTCTACAACTGAGTACCACCAGTTCTACTATCTTATTGGATCACTTTTCTTAAATCGTGACAATAATAATAACAATCGCGCGGGCCATCTGAATTGAATACTGTCAATGTAGTTTTGAGAACCGGATATATTTTTCAATTAAATATTTTGATAATTTTCCAAAACTTGATATGCCATGATCTTGCATATGTCAATTATTGCTCAGATATTGATTTCGAACAAAATCGATTGAGGTATTGCCGAGAAATAGCCAAAAACCAGCCAATGAGTAAGTAGCGTTTTGCCAATAACCTGTTGCGCCATTGGCATGTGTCCACTTTTTTTTTTTTCAAAACTGAACATTAGTAAAGTGCATGTCGTTAATTTTGGGGTTATAATAAAAATTCAGATTTTACCTCGAAATGTGAACCCGTT
Organism: Pocota personata; assembly: GCA_963082735.1. Taxonomy (NCBI): domain Eukaryota; kingdom Metazoa; phylum Arthropoda; class Insecta; order Diptera; family Syrphidae; genus Pocota; species Pocota personata. The sequence continues at coordinate 133,740,599 of OY720431.1, read as the reverse complement.
TAGGCTGCAGTCGGCCATACATGCAGCGAAACAGATAGACGGAATTGCGAGACTCACTTTTAGGCTATTTCTACGGTGAAATGGGCGGGGGTCTGGTGTAATTAAGTACTCTAGGTACATGACAAAAAAGGTACCTATGTACATATATACATATGTAGGTACTTCCCTTGTATAGTGGTCTCGACTCTAAACTTGAAAAATAAGCTATTATAGATTATATATATGATTTATTATATTATTATATATATGATTTATATATATGATTTATTGTTTCATTGTAACTGAATTCACAATATTCAAGCAATTTCAACAGTGTAATGGGAAAAACATACAGGGAAGTTACAATCCGTATGGAACGGATCGTATGATACTCTATCTTCTAACTCACCCCTAATAAAGTGAGCGTGGCGTTGCAAAATTTTGCAAACAAATGTGATGATATCGCACAATGTTCTTACGACTTTTTCTTAACAGAAAGTGGGCGTGGCTCCCAATGTTTGCAATCGAAATTCACGGATTCTTATGAAATATTCACAGTAAGACTTAAACATCGCTGTAAATGGCTTTGAAAAAGCAATACATGATTTTAAGAAAACCACCCGAAGAGTGGGCGTGGCCGTGTATGATGTATAAAGGAAGTGTAGAGAAGGTCAACGTCTACATATTTTATAATATTTTTCAATTTCTAGCTAAAATATTGAGAAAAACGACATTTTTTGAAAAGTGACACTTTCACTTGTAGGTACTGCCTCGGGTCCAGAGAAGGTTATATAAAGCAGTTTCATTTTCCTAACCCAAAATTTAAGGTCCAAAAAGTGGTGACAAACAGACGGACGACCGGATTGACATTGCTAGATCGACTAACTTTTGATACTAAATCTACTTTTGGGGGTCTACCGTTATTTTTCTATGTTACAAACTATGTATCAAAATTAATATACCCTATGGGATGGGGTATATAGAGGTACCTACTCGTATGTAGCTACTTCCCTTGTGTAGTGGTCTGGAATTCAAACTTGAAGAATAAGCTGTTACAGCGAAAGCTTCACACTTTTAGCAATTTGATATTTTATGTATAAATCATGATGTGCCCTATTGCCTATTCAAAATATCCAATAATAAGCATGCTCCAGCCTAAAAATCAAGATTAATCAAAATTTATATTATAACTTACACATGTGGTGGCGCTTCAAAGAAATGTCTATTCCTATATTCTTTTATTTCATTTTCTGAATAAATTGGCAATTCTTTGTAGGGATTCACAGATACCAACACCTGTCCGATGTATGTCTGAAAAATAAGAGTAATGTGTATTAGTTTGAGAACATAGTAAAAGACTATTTTGTAAGTGCTTAGGTGTGCAATCTACGGGTGACTAAAGCGCAATCCATGATCTGGGCAAAGCTTAGTTTTAAACAAATCTGTTTTTTTTTTTAAATATCCATTTCAGCATCCTTACACAGTTCATGGTCTTTTTTTAAAGGAGCCAAAGTGTTACGCATTTTTTGAAGTACAGAGTCAATTATTATTAACATTCATAACTAACAGTTTATAGTTAACTTACATATATTAAATTCTCTTGAAAACGTTTCCGCAGGTTATCAATAAAAGCCTCTTCACTTTCGTATGCTTCGAGTAGAACAAAATCTTGTACTCCTACACGATCTCGATCGTGAAGTCCTTTCTCCATTGCTCCGTGTTTAGCAGGTGAATTTGTGCTGCAATAAATGAAATAAAAAAGAAAAATATTTATAAATGATGATCTTTTGTTGAACTTACAATATTTATTCATTATAAACTATTTTGGAGCCTTTCAGATTGCCTAATTTAGGAGAAACATTTAAATTTTGGAAATAATCTAAAATGACAATCATTTGAACACTAATTCACTTGATTGATTATAAAATTCATTCAAATTTGAAAATTATATCAAAGTAATTCTGTAGAATGAAGACTAACTACGTGTGTCAATTTACTGAAATATGGAAAAATGACCCACAACCTGAGGTGCTCACACGCTACGACTTAGCAACAAATTTTGCAATTAATACCTATTGACTCTTTATTTATTGCTGTGCCTTACTTGTTGTATGATGTAATGCCGCTGGCATATGTCTATCAGTGAAAGTGAACAAAAAGATGAAAATTCGCAAAATTAAGTTTGTAGGTAATGATGTCAGTTACAGCATCAGTGGTATTTGTACGATTTATTTCCGTAAACAGACGTGGAAAATTAGTTACAAAGTCAAAGTTTATTTATGGTAGACTTATCCGTGCATAGTTAATGTTTCCTTCATGTTAAGAATTCATCAATCTCATAGGAAAAAGTTTAGGTTAGGTAAGTGGGTTGACGTTAGATCAGCATAATATACTCGTATGTAGAGTCATTGTGGTGTATATTTGAATTCTAATCCCATACCCGCGGTACATTCCAAGTGAAGCCTTCAATCCACAGCATTTAGAGCATTCCGAAGCTTTAATAGAGCTGCAAATCTCATTCAGACTTGTCTGAAAGCATATGCTGGAAAAAGTATGAAGGAGTGCGGCCCAAAAAGCATTTATTTTGCGTTGAATTACGAGGATAACTTTTAATCGCTTACAGAGTGTTAGAGGGTATAGAGAACAGAGACGCAGAGAAGAGAAGGGAGATGATTATATTATATTTTGCTTTTGCCATACATATAGTCGTTTGCGTTTTGCTTTTTGCCATATAGTCGTTTTTCGAATACCTACCTACATAACCATTGCATTCTCAGGATCAAGACAAAGCGTTTGATAACTTTTATACATGTAAATAGGGCCAGTAACAAGTAGCACATGAAGGATGTCACATCCATACGGAAAATCTATACGGAAAATCGAATACCTTCTACGAGTAGTTTCTAAATTTAAAAAGTTTCTCGTCATAAATTACTTATAGCGAAATAAGCCCCACTTCTCAAACTACTTATCATTTAAATTTATTTTTAGTAAGTGTAAGTGATGTGTTTTACGAGTAAAATTTTAAATTTCACTGCTTTATTACTTGAAAGTTGACAAGTTAGGCACTTAAACGAAACTTGATTGAGTTATTTTCAATTAATGAAGTGAAAATTATGATAAGATGGTACATGATACGTGATATGTTAGGGTGGCTGTCTGCACCTGTGTACAGACACACTTAGACTGAAGGTGATCCATTTTGATAAATGGCAAGTTCAAAATTCGCTTTGCTCTTTATAGGTCATAGAGGCCTAGACATCTGTCACTGTCACTGCTATTTGATTAGTTGATTCTCAAAGATCTTTTTAGTAGAGTGCAGATTTCTACATTAATAAATCCAAAGGAAAAAGGTTAAGAATGGTCTTGAGCCCTGCTGTTAGCAGAGTTACAATATCATTGCACCGGTTGTACCAGCGCAAACCAGCCTTTGGTTTTTTTGTGATGGCTTTTAGCTCTTTCCTTGATATTTAGTCCGAAATTTAAATTTCTGTGAAACACTAGAATCAAACATTTGACTCAATCGGAGATTCTGAAGGAAGTTCCTTCAAAAGACTATAACTTGAGTTGTCATGTCTTTTCTTTGAAAGTGAATAGACCAACTCCGTTTTCTGTGTATAGCCCGTCAATCCACTTTGGTTGGTCCAGACGCTTAGTGCCATTAAACTTCTTTCAATTTGGTCGATGACAGTCGGAAGAAGCTCATGTTAAAATCTACAACTTAATAATTTAGTCATGACTAAATAACTCCTGTGACTAACTTTTGCAAATTAGTTGTAGGCGATTTTTCTATAATTCAATTAGCTTTAGTTACTATGGACAATTATTTATTTTGCTTGAGAATATATCAATTTCATTGGCAACTATCAGCTGATTAGTTTATTCGTAGTTGATGATTGATAAGTAACAATTCTTACGCCTGCTGTCAGATGTAGAAAACTTTCTTGGAAAGTTTGCAAACATACCTAACCACCTCTAGAAAATTTCGATTTCGATTGATTCCCGATAGTAATTGCAAATAGTAACAGAGTTCTATAGTCTATTTGAATTGTCTGCTCCAGTTTTTAAAGTGTCTTTATAACAGATAATGAGGTTGATCGATAAGAGTTCATATTGTTTTGATTAAAAAAAAAAAACCATTACGACTATTGTAGAAATAAAATTAAAGCATAAATGTATCTTCAAGGTGTGGGATTTTCCTACAATGAGTCATAAAAGACTTAGGCGCAATTATTATAAAAGCAATAGATATTTTAAGCTAAAGCTTATAACATGCAATTAATTGTTACATTTTTGCATATCAAGACAATTTTGCAATTCTAATTTTAAAATTATACTGCAGCGAATAAATCTCACTTATTTTATTTATAATGAGCATAAACACTACCTCTACGTATATATAGGTACATAATGCAATTCAACTGTCAGCACTGTCAAACAAACCGCAAAACCTAGACCAATAAAATAAGACATGATTGTCAATAATCATATCAGCTGTTGTGCTAATTACAAATCAAATATTTAGCTATAAAACTGGGATGGCGGAAACAATGAAACTTAAATTACAATCAAGTGATGAGAAAAATATTAAATACAAATCAATAATTATTATGCAATCAAAGTGTTGGAGGTGTGTTTGTGAGTGATTTATTTATCGCCACGACTATTATATTATTGAGAAATTACTTTAATCGCTTGATTTACTTTTCCGCTCTAAATTGATAACAATACAGGTTGAAAATTCTTAATCCGAAAATAGTGCGGGTATATTGTAGGTAGGCATACTTCTTCAGCTGGGCAAAGTTCAATGGAATTTATGGAATAGAAGTAGGTATATTGGAACGTTATGGATTTGTACTAATCATGTGATTAGGATGAAGCGTATTCAACTGGTGTTATCAAGGTATGTTGAAACTAGATTGATTTTAGTAGGTATGTCTATGTAATATGAATTATAAGGTTGAACGTACTTTCAAAATTGTTCAAAATTTTGGATAGTAACATACTTACTTCGTTAAATGATTTGGAAATTTTATGTTTACATGCACTTAGAAAGGTTATTGGGTTGCAGCAACATATTAAACTTTTGGGAAATAAAGCGGCTGCCAAACTGGTCAGAGAAGGATCTACGTTTATAGACAGTCGTCCCACTTAGCTACCTCAATGACAGACTTGTGTAAACAATTTTGACAGAAGCTAATAAAAGGTTGAAATTTATGTGACAACTTGTGGAACATGAAAGAAATTCTGACCAAAGTATGCCGAAGCCAGAAGCAGCAAACTCATATAAGAAGGTAGATGGTCGCTGTCAATAATGGTAGGAATACTCACTCAAGACTGTACAACCGATTTTCTCTGAAACTGCTTAAATCTCTATCTTTTAGGAAATAGAAACGGACATTGAATAACTGTCTGATTATTCGTTGTCAGGCATGTGCAATTTTGCAGAGGTCACAGGATGATTAATGGCTGCGCTTGGTGCCTGAAGAAGATTCAGGCGAAGAGTGGCTAAGTCTTTGAATTGCCGTAGCCCTGTTAGACGTTAGCCAGAAATAAATAAGTTGCGTAGGTGCTATGGATAGACTCCGTAATTTTTTTTTAGAAGTATCCCTAATGCGCACGAAGGGATCTATTTGCGATGAGAAAGACTGCCGTCTTTTTGTTAGTTCAGTGATATTTTCAAAAATTCGTGTAAAAATTATTGAATCTAGAGAGTGGGTACATGTTATTTTCTCATTGACAGCTCTCCCGAGATTAAAAAATTGACTGACACACAGTATCATATCCCTGCGGTACGAAATGAATCGATTTACGCTTGAACGACGTTGGGAAATATTTAAAACTTATTTCCAAAGTGAGTGCTGTGTTGCCGAAACAGTGGGGATTTTCAGTGCATATTAAGTACACTTAAAATTATGACATTTTCAGGAACTCTTCTTACAAGTTTCAAATATTTGCACATCGTATGCTAAGTATCTAACCATAAGTAATAATTTCTTATACGTTAGTGTAAAGTTTGAACTAAATATCAACGATGAGTGAGCTCCTGTTTACATTTTCTCTCATTTCCGTCTGCATGGATAAGAGTTGTATACTATTAAAAAAAAAAATTGCCTAACGCACGAAAAGTAAACGATGTTAGCTACTTTGCCAGGTTAACATGTTTGATTTAAAAACTTCAAGTGTCCGTTGCGAAAATAAATATTTTCCTAAAAATTTCCATAGCTAGTTATTTTCTTTTTTTTTTTTGCTTTAACAAGTTGACATCTTCATATTTTGATATGACATCAGAAAGTATAAAATCGAATGACTTTGGTAGTGACATCATTTAGATAAGTGACGCAAGTAGATAAGATGCTAAATGTTACATATTCGCGTATACATTAAATAACTTGCTAGATAAGAATATTATGTACTACAATACTCTAAATTTTTAAGTACTGCATATCAGTATGAACAGAAATTCTTTTGGTGTGAAAATTGAATTTCAAGTTCACTTAATAGCTTGAAAAATTTGATTGTTTTTTTCTGACTGATTACATTCGTTGGACGTTGACAATGAATGAACCTTGAAGAATTAAGGCCATAAAGAGTGTTGAGAGTGTTTCTTTTGTTTTGTTTTGATTTTATACACTAGCTAGTCAGTTGTCTGTGATTGGTCTTCTAGAGACCACGAATTGTTTAACAATCTATAGATACATACGAGTATAAAGTCGTCGGTAGTCACTGCATAGCTAATATTTATACTTAATGTAAAAAAGGCATTAGATCTGATTTTGCACTTTTCAGGGGCCGTGATTACTTTGCCCTGATTTTATCTAATTTCGGCGATAGGTATTACCAATTTGCTACTAAAATTTCCTTCATTAAACTATGCATCTGGTTCTAAAAAAATAGAAAAAAAAAAACACAATCCGCAATATAATACAAATCGTCAAAGGTTCTTTCATTAAAGCTCATTACAAAGATATTTCCATGTTAATTCCATTGAATTTTAACATCTGGTAAGTAAATAAGTTGTCAATGAATCATTCGATTGCATATTCCCCTACACTTATGGCAGTTTAGTGTTTGCAAATGACAATCTAACCGACATGTGTCAACATTGAGTGTGTTCTGTTATCGTTGATATCCACATGTAGTGGGAGTTTACACCATAGTGTTATATTTACGTTACGATAAATATAAATAAAAAAAAAATAAAAATACGAGAGTGCAATAGAGCTCTCCTATATAATACAAGGTTATTATATACAAGTATTGGGATGGATTTTTCAAGAAAATAAAGCGCACAAGAAAAGTAACTTACTCATCTCAATTATACAGAATACATTCATGCTTTTTTAAAGCGCTGCAGCGCTGCAGGGATATCAGTGTTAAGCAAACTGCTGAGAAAGACAGAACGTGGTGAAACTACCAAATAGATTAGGGTGCTCCACATGACTTTTCTCTATTTAGATTCCTAGCTGGGGGCCTATTCATCACAGACAGTGTATAAAAGATGATGCTTCTTAGTTAGAAACTGCTGCAGGCCTGCTGCTCCATTTCGAGCAATGTGGAATAGGAAACTATAATTTCCTATTCCACACGCTCCTAAAAAAGTGGGCGTGTATATACACATTGTATGGACGAATTGTAGAGCGCACTAATCTTAACATATTTCATTAAGAATTTTTTTTTTTTTCGATTTCCAACAAATTTGTTGAGAATACGTAATTTTAAGTTTCAAACCCGTAGTATAGCAGACGTGGCGGTAAACCTAAGTAAACCTTATTTGTACATATGATGATGTTTACCGAAAAATAGTCTCTTTACTTTCTGAAAAATGTCTTTGAAAATTGGCGTTCTGCGGGTTTAAGGTCGTCTGGCAACACCCCCGACTCAACGAAAATGCCTGGCAATAGTTTTGCATGACATATAGTAGTATGAAGTAAATTTCGCCATAATAAAAATTTACTTTAGCGCTATGGTTTAATTTTACTGTTTTGTTTGCTGCATACGTCTATTTTTGCAATCACAAACTGTAGTACAACAGTAAGAGATATGAACTGACCTTGCCAAAATGCTTTATGGAGAATGTACACTAGCTCTTAGACTATATGTCTGTTCTTTGAACCCAACGCCTTTTTTGGGAAATCTGGGGCGCACTGAATTCGCCCCCAGCAAAAAGCTGTGTTAAGAAAGTGGGGCTGTCAAAATGACATTTGTTTGATGTGATCAAAGTGTTTAAACTTGAATTATGGTTTATCTTGGTTGAAGAGATTATTTCAGTTATATCTTTGGTAAATATAATTATTTTGTAAAATACACCTCTACATACTCGTATTTATTTGAATTGCGAATGAATTTATGAATGACGCATGTAGCGCAATGGAAAGATAACAATTTTCAAACTGTCAAAAAGTGCAACGCGTTTTTTGAGAATGGAAAACTCAGATTTTTTTCGACACACCTGAGGATTATTAAAAACCTGGGTCGATTCTGGAGCGAATCTCAAAGAATATAACTAATTTTGAATTCGATTTTAATTGTTTGAGTATGACAGTTGCCTTCCTTGTGCCATGCTGTAATTTGGAAACAAACTTATTTTTATTAGCTCTACTCTTTAAAGTAAACATTTACAGAATTTGATAAGAGTCGAATTTTAAATAAAAATCGTCTCTAAATTGTTTTATTTTGAAGTGCCATTGAACAAAACAATAGTTAATAACACCATTCCCTATGCAGAAACTTTTATAGACTGCAGCTACCCAAGCAAGGTAGCGATTTGTAATTTAATTTCCAATGTTTTCGATTCTCCCTCAACAGTGTCATATTAGCTAGGGCGGTACACCTTCCTATCGGATTGGGTAAGTGGATTTGACATCGACTGTGTGATATATTTTATGAGCTACTTTCTTTGCCGATTAATATTTGCAGGTTGATATCAGCACTCTTTGTCATGTCTAATATATCCAATAAAATTTAGTTTCTGAATATAATTGGGCACGTATGTGCATACATATGTACATATTTAGATGGTTCGCTTGGAAGGGGTTCTAAAACTCTTCTCATTTCATCTCCAAGAAATTGGAAGCAGAGAACTGCGAGAAAGTGCCGAAGTACTCTCACTCTTTGCACCCTCTGTATACCGAGAATAGTGTATACTAAAAATACAATGAAGAAAACAAATAGATATAATACCCCAGGTGGCAGTCTAGATTCATTGAAAAGTCCACTCTCGTCGGACACAGGCTCTACTGATTCTGGTGAGAGTCATTTACTTCCAAAGAAAGATGGTCTCCAAAGTAAGTCAGCAGAAAAACAAGGAAACGCCAAAGAGCGTCGACCACCGCCGATAAATGTGATTGGAGTTACCGAATACAACAAACCGCATTGCCATTTAATATCGTTTTTGGCATCAGAATCTAAAGTTGCTTAGTAAGAACGTGTGGGCGAACGTCGCTGACTCTGATAGTTAGCGTTACGATAAAATACAATTGTATACCCACGAAAACTAATTGGAAATACCGTTACGGGATATAGCTAGGAGACTAAACAAGACGTTATAAATGACTTAAAACGTAGAGGTTTTAAAATCTCTGACGGTTAATATTGAAGAAACGGTCGTAAAGGGCTTCGATAAAGCGCAAACTGACTGAAAACTGGTTAAAAACGAACCGCTGAGAGCAAACTCAAGATTGATCCCACCAGAGTGCAAGTGCCGCTAGGGTTTCGATCATACGCAAACTTATTACCAAAAAGATCCGCAGTGCGTCAAATGTGCAGCCAAACACTACACCAAAGACTGCAGTCTAAAGAAGGATGATAAAGCCGTTTGCATCAATTACAAGGGGAATCACACAGCCAACTATAGAGGATGCGAGGTAGCCAAACAACTTCAAAGACGACGCACCACGGTGAAAGTTACCGCAAATTCAAAAATGCCGAAGCTGTTATAGAAAACTCTACAAAAGACAGGACGGCTCGAACCAAAGGAAAGTTTAATAACGTGCAAACCACCACCTAATAAAAGTGTGCAGTCAAACGCACAAGCCCCGGCAACAGACGACAAACAAAGTGGTAAACACCTTATATGTTCGTAATTATCTTCGCAAGACTCGAGGAACAAAGCGTCGCAAATAGACTGATTTTCGAAAGACTGAACAACCTCGAAAATAGCATAACCCAAAATCTATGCATGTCAAGTATCTGAAACTTATTTTAAGAGGGGATCATCCCGACTGCATAAGTGTTGCCGTATTAATAACGGTTGGCCATCTGCTGGTTTCTTTTTAACTTACATGTTATTTTGACACTGACAGCTTTTTCGCGCACAAAAAATTGACAGAAATATAGTATCGTACGCTTGAACATCGTTGGGAAATATTGAAAACTTATTTGCAAAGTGAGTGCTGTGTTGCCGAAACAGTGAGAATTTTGAAAATAAAATTCGGTCGAAATAATGCACCAGCCATGCTTGCTGTACGCAAGTTTGTGAAGAAAGTTCGTGAGTTTGGCACCCTAGTTGATAACACAAGTTATCCTCGTTTTCATCTTGTGTGCTCAGCCTAGAATATTGCTGTGTGTAACTGTTTCGTGTGGTCTGTGGAATAGCGGTACTATTGACCCATTTTTCTTCTAAGATGAAGATGGCAACAACGTTACGATCAACAGAGCACTACAGAGGCTTGATAACCGATTTTTTTTTCGGCCCGAAACTGAGGAAATGAACTTGAATGATCTCTGGTTCCAGCAAGATGGCGCTACGTACCATACAAGCCGTCCAACAATCGATCTTTTACACACTAAGTTAATGATCGTGTAATCAGCTGTGTCTCCGCGGAGCTGCGATTTGACGCCATTTGACTTTTTTTTTTGTGGGGTGCCGTTAAAGATCGATGTCATGCTAACAATCCAGAAACGAATCAGGCACTTAAGCACAATATTGATAGAGCTATTCGTGAAATAGAGCCTCGAACGATCGAAAATATACTGCATAATTGGGCTACTTCCAAGCCAGCAGAAAGTATACGTCTTCAAGCAAAAAACTTTGAAAAATATTAAATGATTTTTGGTACAGCAATTTTAAAAGGAATCGAAGAGATGGCCCACCCTTTACATAGGCTTTAGTTTGTTTTATGTAGTAAGATTGTATTTTTTTTGGGAAAGAGAAGTGGCTGAGTAAAAAAAAAAATTTAAAAAGTTCCTGGTTGCTGTATCTAATAAGCCTCAATTCGCAGAAACGTTCTAAACCACAACTGCGTGGGTGAGATCAGAAACCACATGAGTCAGTTACTTTGATAAACATTTTAAACCGATTATTTACTCATTTACTCACTGATTACGGATACATTGGGTGAGAAATTTATGTCCTTGAATTAGAAGTTTTACGCGTCTTTTTGTTTGCTCTCTTCTAAAATTAACAAAATTGACGCATGCACTTTCTGGATCTACCCGATTCAATTAATCTTCATATTTTGTTCACAATTCTTACTTTGAGCTACAGAAAGTGGGAAGTTTGCAAACTTTCCATCTAATAAAATTAGATAACCTTCCCTTATCTATACAGGATTAACCAGGGTTAAAATTAGTATGGACTTTATATTGTGAATCATTAAGTCGGAGTAGCAACAATATCTTTTTCGAAATACTTAAACAGATAAAACTGATTGATTTAAATTCCTTCCTGACAGTACCTGTTGATCGTCGATCATTATCCAAAGTGCTTCTAAGATGATAACAAAGTTAAGAAAAATATACCAAAAGTAGGTTGGATTTTGTGGACACTTTTTTGGATTAAAAGTGTTTCTAAGTTTCGACTAGAGGCTTGTATTAAAAATTCCATGGAAATTCAGTTTTGAAAAAAAATGTATCTAAGTACTATTTACCTCTCCATTTTGCAGCCAAACTCTAGGAACTCCTCTCAATTGTAGATAGATTACACTCAAGGATTAAGCAAACTATTTCAATAACCACTTTCGTTTGTTCAATAACACTCTTCAGGAAGATCCACCTATTACATCAGCACATTCACATTTCTCTTTCACTTTACTGGGGAAGTGTTTAATTTTATTTTTTTCTTCTTCTTCCTTTTCCGATGATTTTCCCACAACTTGAGTTGCGTTTTTCCAAAGAAAGGAAAACCAGAAAAAATCTATAAAGATGATCACTCTTATAAGCAAGGTAAACAATATAAAAGTAAAACCGCCGCACTTGTTGCCTGCACGATGCCGAATGTGCAATTAAAGTCTCAATATTCGCACCTTGAGTTCCAATCGAAGCTCGGTACGTCGTCGTTGTCGTAGTTGTAGTCTCGTCTACACGTAATCAGGTGGTAGAAGAAATCAAATTGAATTGAAACAATAAAAAGTACAGATAGGTATTTTTTTTTTTATTTATTTATATTTTGGTACTGATATTTCCAATACGAATGAGAAAAGAGAAAAAAAAAAAAATATTAAAAAAAAAAAAAAGTCAAGTATACGCCGCCGTGGATAACTTTTTACAAGATACGATAACTTATCGCGCACCCATCGATATTTTGTTTCGTTGTTGTTGTATTAATATTTCTGCGTGTGTTATAGCTCCCGGGAGAATCCAATATTTCTCAATTTCACTATCGATAGCAGATAGAGATACAATTTTTGTGTATTTATTAAAACGAACAAATTTAGTTAACCCTTTCCGCTGACGTTGTTCGTAGTTAATATTACTAATTTTCTCTAGCACTGTTCGCAGTGTAGACCGATTGTGGTCCATTAACTAAACGCTTTTGTATTTAATCAATTCTTATCAGCTCCGTGGCAAATTGTTGCTCTTATTTAACCAAAAATAAAGTATAGAAAAATAACAACAATGCAATGGAATACTTTGTGCCTATGTATTGCGCGCGGTGGAGTATAGTACTCGTAGAACAGTTTACTCGAGGAGTTAACTTTTCGGATGATGTATGGGGTGGCACAAAGGGGGTCTACTAGTCCGCCAACTACATATATGTATGTGAGTAAATGTTTCATTGTTATTTTTGTAAAATTATTTCATTTCACATCCAATAAATTATGGAATGTGTGCGAATATATACTTTTTTTCTTTTTTTTTGGTTTGCCGGTTTCTTATCGGATTTGTGTTGTATTATTTCCTTCGTGGTTTCTAAGTGATGTAGAATGTATTCTGTTTGAGGAGAAGAAGGCGATATTGTTGGCAAAAAAGATAAACACTTGAGGTTTAAGCAGACATTTTTAAATAAACAAAAATTTGGTAGAAAAATTAACAAATTTTGACATATGTATGTACATATATATATATGTGTGTGGCTATCACATAATTATAATCATTTTCAACTTATTCAATGTCGAGTATTTTTTTTTTTCAAGGACATTAGCCCGAGCATTATTGCGAGGGTGTATCTATATGTAGGCATTGGTATGAAGTGGGTATTAAGATCGGTTTAGAAGTAAATAGACAACAAATAAGTTTCTAATATTAACGAACGATTAAATGGAATAGTTTAAAGAAAATAATAAATTTCATACCTGTACATACATATGAAGAACAACGGTGTTAGAAGGAATACATCTTCATCTTGACTGTGTCAACATGCGTATAAAGCCGGGAAATTCACTGAAACCGCACTGTACCAATTGACAAGTATAGTTCAAGACGCCATAGACTGCAGAGAAACGCCCATCTAAGCTTTCATGGACATTGAAGGTGCTTTCGATAACACCTCTCATGACGCAATCAAGAGAGCCCAAGAAAGAGGTAAACCAAACGACATAAAACTGGATGGGGGGAGATGCTAAGGACCAGGACAATTGAAACTGTGGTGGGACAAGAAACCATCACAATAAACACAACTAGAGGCTGTTCACAAGGAGGGATTTTCTCACCATTAACGTGGATCCTGGTGGTAGATGAGCTACTACACATGCTAACTAATATCGGCATGAACTGCCAAGACGACATAGTTATCACTCTATGAGATAATACAGAGGGGACTAAGATTCACACGGGACTGGTGCTTAACGGTAGGACTAAACATGCACTACAGGCCAAAAGTGTGAGGCCTAGGACGGCCTAAAGCTACAACTAAACACGACGATCGGCTAATCGTCATAACAAGCAAATGAAGTAGACGAAAAACAGCACCCAAAATATGCGCCGAAATAAATGAAACACGGAATAAGCTGATGTCCTTGATAACGGTTAGACGAAGATTAAGACATGCTGAACTATTTGGGCGAGTTGCTGTTCGGAAACACCTGCTGCGGCCACAAAACAAACAGAAAAGGTTAGAATAATAAAAATAAGCATAAAGACTGGACGGAAGAAGATTTCTACAGAGTTTTCGTTCGACGCAGCGCTGAACAAAAGATGCTACCAGACTGTGTGGTTCCTACCGTCAAGCACGAAAGTGGTTTTGTTATGGTCTGGGGATGTTTCTCTTCAAGTGGAGTGGGAGATCAGGTTCGAGTGATTGGAAATATGAATAAGGAGGTATACAAAACAACATTGGAAGAAAACGCTGTGATCTCTGGACTAAGATTAATTGGCGAAGAATTCGTATTTCAACAGGACAACGACCCTAAACACACGTCAAGACTTTGTCAAGACTACCTGAAACAGAGGGAAGATGAAGAAATTTTACTAATCATGATATGACCGCTGTTCTGGAAGGAATTGGATAGAAGAGTCCGGCATCAATGGTAATCATCAGAATCTGCGTTGTGGAATATACTATTGGATTGCTGGAGCAATATACCACAGAATTCCAAGAATAGTACAAAAGTAATCGAATGTAAAGTATTACATTTCACCAGGAAAAGGCAGTTAAAACACATGAAACCAATAACACTGGATGGAGTCAGAGTCGACCCACAGCAACAGGTCTAGGTATAACACTAGATATCAAACTTCTCTGGGAAAAACTGGAAGAAGCTTTTGTAGCCAAAGCAACTCGAGCATTCATGGTGTGCAGAAACATCTCAGGTAAAACCTGGGGATTCAACCGATCTGAGACCGCCTTCATTGGGCTGGGACCGCTTGAAATATGGGAAGAGAAGAAAACTACAAGAGAGTCAAACTTTGGGAGGAACTCCCGAAGCTACCAACTATCAGAAAAAGATCTACCATCGTTGGATCCACTCAAGATACTCCGGTTCATCAATGCAATTGGACTGGAGGAGGTGCTCTAAGTCGAGTATATCCACAACTTGAGCGTACACCCCTATAATCAGTCTACAATCTACCTATACATAATTAATACTACTTCAGGCATGATTCCATAAAACAATAAACCAGATCGAAAAAAACCCGAAAATCATCTGATTTAAATAGACCTAAATGGAAACTAGAATAAAATACTTTTAACTTTTCTGTTTTTTTCTGCCATATTATGTAAACGTCTTAAATCTTTTGTCAACAATGTGATTGGACCGTATCAGTGCGGTTTTAGGCCAGGAAAATCCACCATAGATCAGTTATTCACATTGCGGCAGATCGTAGAAAAAAACCCAAGAAAAATCGATACTCACCACCTTTTCATCGATTTTAAAGTCGCCTATGATAGTGTCTGCCAAACTCGTCCGTCTGTGCAGGATGACGATGCAGAATGCACGCTGCTCCATCAAGGTCGGTAACAATATCACTGAGGCTTTTGATACCAGTAAAGGGCTACGACAAGGTGACGCGCTGTCATGTGATTTATTTAACATCATACTTGAACGGATTGTACAAAATTCTTAAGCTAACATCAGGGGTTCGATCTTTCAAAAGTCTGTACAACGGATGGATCCAAAAGGTAAAGAAAGACCGCACCTAAGGTAGCGCACACAAGTGGAAAGCGACCTCAACCAACTTCATGTGCAAAACTGAAGGCAAAACAAGATCGAACTCGCTGGAGACGCTTGTACGTTTGATAAGTAGGCTTTAATTTATTAGTTTTTACGATACGAATTTAAAATTTCAGGAAAATCAGTAGGAAGGGAGACAAGAAAATAAGTGACGGTAAAAACTCCACCGTCAACACAGCAAGAAATTAGTTTTGTTATTTCCTTCGGATTTCTACTCAAGTAGTTGAAAATTGTCTACAAATGCTAAAATACATATGTAGGGAATGCATTATCCCTTGTGACTATTTCCAGTTTTCCAGGCAAGGCATTTTCTGTGAAAGACGAACTTCGTGAAAGTCGCCAAAAATGCCATATCTGTGTCTCGAATATTAAATAATCACATGAAATAGTCAAAGAAATATATTCGATTGGTTCCACGAATTTTGAATGACTAGTAAAAACAGAACGTTGTTTCAGGAAAGGCGAACCTATAACGTTGTGACAGCGCCCCGAGATGCTCCGAAACGAAATCACGATTACTTCAGGGGGCCTATAACAAGATGTGGTGGTATCTCACTGGTCGCACATTATGTGACAGACGCACCTTGGTTTTATCGGACCCTACCTGTAGACTATGCATAGATCCTGATGAGAGCTCTCTACACATTTCCACGAAATGACAAAAGAAATTGGACGCTATGTAGCGAATTTGTTAATCCTGATATCATCTGGAGTGAACAAATTGCTCTAAAACATAAATGGATATTCAGCTTAAAAATAGTGGCCACTGAACCCAAAAAACGTTTCTCGGTTTTTCCCATGTTGCTAATCAAAATTGAATCTCGTTTAGCCACAATGGGAATTAGAATTCACTCCGTTTGCACTTTTCGATTACATTACACAAATAATGTTCCCCAAAAGTATGTTTGATATTTTAAAGAAAAAAGTTGCACGAGTGCGAAACTGATATCCCTAATTGTATGCAATGGAAACTAAAAATCATGTTGCCAACATGTTGCTGGAACTACTCAGCCCTCATAGAAACATTCTGTAACTGCCTGTCTAGAAGAATGGAATTCCACTTCGATTAAAACAAGCACTTAATCACATAAGCAATAGATAAACAACAAACATTTATTTATAATATCTTTGGTAAACATTTAAATATAGTTCTGACATAAGCAACGTTGGTTTGTCGCTAATGCATTTCGTGGTAAATATGTCACTCTATCTTATCCTTCCAATAATTACGCAAAATTCCATCAATTATCTAGATATCAACGAAAGAATAACAAGAAAAGTGTTCATTCTGACTGACACGTGATTTAATTTTGTAATCTTATCGTGTTTTCCGTCAGCACACAGCAAAACATTTTATAATGCTCATCACATTTCCCAATAAAGAAAAAAATAAATATAAAAAAAAAAAACTCCCCACAATGAATGAAATCATCTTCCATCAGCAGAATCGATTCGCCCCGTGAGCAAACACGAATCCATTCCTCGAATTAACCAATTTTCCCATCAATTGCATTTGCAATTGGTAGTGCGCGGTTACCACACAATGATAGTGCTTGTTGCACCAAATTACCATAAGTACATATCCGTTACCATATTTTCGTTTCGTGTAAACGCTTTCATAGAGAATCATGTCATCCACGACCTATGGAGGCTACTTTTGGTAAAGAGAACCAGAACTATGTTCGTCGAAAAGAATGTCACACAGCGCTGTTAATTGTCATCTAGTACAAGAAACGGACTGACTGACCTACCATACATGATGGTAGGTTATTGTTGTTTGTTTTGTTTTGCGTTGACCATTAGCTTGTCCGACGTACCTAAGTACTGTGCTTTACGGCTTAAATTAATTACTTCTGCGTGAGAGTCATTTCAATGGGCGAATAGAGAAACTTGGAATGCTACTTTGTTAACCATTTCGAATGGAATTAATATGGATTTATGTTTGCCAGAATGTGGAACGAGGGAAATGCGAGTTCTTGTGATGTATCTAGGCTTGTGTCTAGGAGAATGTGAAATATGGAATATTTTCAAAACAAGAATTTGCATAGTAAATGGATTATTGAACCTACTCTTTAATTCGAAATACACATAGGGTGACCAGATTCAACATTCAACAGCAATTATTTCAATTATTAGGAGGGTCGACATGGTTTCTATTTACATATGTGTGTATGCATATGGTAACTCCTGTCCTCATGAATTCGAGAATATAATGCATTAAATTATGCTGATATCATTGCGGCAGAACCAGAGTTTAATAAGAGCCCATTTGGATCCATTCTACTATCACATATGGAATACGAAGGAAAACCAAGAATACTCGTAGCACCAGTATGGAGGTTGAATTTAGACATACCGCCCTAGCTTACACCACTAGTCTGGGTTCAAGCTCAGGTATTGTAAAGAGTGTCCCAAAAGTGTGAATTTTGCGCCATTTTTGCGGTAGTGTTGCCAACGAAAACAAAAAAAAAAAAACAGCGTGACAGCTGACAGTTCAGGATTATTAAAAATGGAGTGCTATACGAAGACGAAAGAACAACGCGTTTTCATTGTTGAGCAATATTTTAAAAATAATGAAGGTTTGGCAGCTACAGTTCGCAATTTTCGTACAAAATATGGTCGGAATATTGATTTAACTTCATCAACTGTGAAGAGATTAATTCATTCGTGCCCCGTTCGCCAAATTTTGGCTAAGTTCAATAAATAATCCAAATTGTCAGATCTGGGACGATTCCAATCCACAACAGTTCCAGGAGTTTCCTTTGCATTCAGAAAAGCTCACTATTTGGCGTGGTGTTGGTCAAGCGACGTGTTTGGAACATACTATATATGTACATATATGTCTTCCAAAATGAGAGAGGAGGTTAAGTCTCTAGTCTATGTCAATAGATCAGCAAGAAATCGCGACCTGAAAAACAACATCATTCAAGCCATTGCTGAAATCCAGTTCCATTTATATGAGAGAGTCATCCAAAATTGGATTTCTCGCATAGCCTCCTACAAACGAAGTCGTGGAAGCTAATTTGAATGATGTTATTTTTAAAACATAATGACATTGGATGTACTTTAATCCGCAATAAATATTTCGGCCATACTTTAAATACAGCCGAGCTCTTGTTATTTTTCCTTTATGTTCTCTTATTCTATTTTGCAGCATCGCTTTTTAGATTTAAGTCGGCATCAAAACAAGGATTTGAAGCAGATAGTCATGTAAAACCTAGGACATCAGTTTCGGAACTTTTAATGACCTGCTGCTACTTATCTTCCGCGCTTAGAGTTACTTGATGCTGCAATTGCAGTTCTTCGACGTTGAACTCCATTTATTAGTAAACGTATACCGCAAACAATTTGGACATCCAATAAACTAGACAAGAGTCTCCTCTGTCGTTGTCATCTGGAATCCTCGTACTACACACTTACCGTGTTCTGTCTTGCAGTAAATTCGAGCAGGCTGAGTCCGTTTCACAGATGGTGTCGAAGAGGCTGTATTTTTTAATACTCTTACTAAAAACTACTTATTTTCCAATTCTGGCGACTAAATGTACATTTTTAACATCTTTTCTCGGAATCTTGATTTTTTTCACCATTTCTGGCGTAGTCACCTCATTTGGTCGACTACTGCGATGTTCGTCTTGGCAGCTCAAACGCCACCCAATATTTTACTGTTGTAAACAAAGGAGCAGACTCCCCCAGAGTAGAATCTAACTCTATTTTGATATTGGTTGGACTGAGGCCTTTCAAATAAAAGTATTGTACGAGTATCAAATAACGATGACCAATTTGTTCCATGATGGCTGCAAAACAAACTTCAAATTTAAGCTTTATAAGATTGGTACATTCTACCATAGTCATTCTATTCAAACAACAACCGCCACCTATAAGTCAGGTCGAGTACTTTTAGGACTACCCTCGTAGGTACAAGTAAGTGCGACCCAGTGGAGCGCTTTATTTTGTCAATTCAAGGGAGCGACTTGCCATAAATTTGGTGTACTACACTACATGAAACACCTCAACCCAAACTTAATTCATTTGGTTACTCTTACAAATAATGTGTGATCGCTGAGCTCTAGAACTATATTAACGCCAAACAATTGCCTTTTTGTCATCTTTGAGTTCCTCTCAGAAAGTCAAACAAAATACTTTTTATTACTTTCCCTTCATTTCTTTGAACTTTAAATCGTATTAAATTACATAAAATAAAATATCAAACAACAATGTCGTGAAATTCTTTTTCAATATATTCTAAGTCAAGGTTTAACATTCCTCATATCTTCTCCCACTTCGGAGTAACACTGGCGCATTCGTGATCAGCTTATCAACATTTTATTCGATTTTTTTTTTTTTTTTGAATACCTAACCTAAATTTATTTTCTATTGTTATTCACTGGGCACCGTAACATAATCTTTTTCGATGGCATTTTAATAAATTTATTTATTTATTAGTTTCCCCATTGTTTGTTCATTCTTTAAGTTCGTTTGCATATGGAAGAACCTACCCACCAACAAGTTTTGACATAGTTTAAGATTTCACTGATAGTTATTTTAACACATCAATATTATTCAACACTTACCGTTAAAAAAAGCGACAGTCGTCAGATTATCTGAAAGAAAGGAAAAATTGGGTTACTCAAGCATCATTAATCACTTTTCACTCTATCTATATACATTCGCGCGAATTCCGTACATAAAAACACGTTAATAATGAGCAATCGTATGCTTGGCCAAACAAATCAAAACGTTTTGCAATAAATTATGCAAAAAACTATGGTCAGTCTGCCTTGGGATATTGAAAAAAAAAACACCACTCTTTTCAAGTGGATTGCAGCTACTAGGAGGTGAACACCACCCAAGGCGCGTCTTTCTTGTCGGCACTGATGTGCTCTGTCTGAATGCACTCAATAATTTGTCAGACAAACGACAGACGTCTTGTGTTAATTTGTATCTTGAAAATGCATCTAATATGTTCTCATTATCCCCTGTCGAAGATTTTCAGACTCAAGTAGGCCAGCTGACACGAACAAGTGACTAATGGGTTTGTTCCCCATTTAGCGGCCTCTCTGACCAAGGTACATAAATACACGTCCCTAACAGTAGCTACCCACAAAAAAAAAAAAAAAATCTAAACAAAGGGTTGATTAAAATTTCTGGGGAAAATTTATTTATAAAGTGCATGTGCTTCCTCATCAGTGGAATAGAGTATACGATTATAATGAAACTGAAAGTACGCTTCATGCATTTGCACAGAACCACATCAGTCATCTTTAGCTGGGTACGCTGCTGCTTCGAGCTCTTTATTGCACTCTTTGACCTCAAGTTATAGTTCTATTTTGGGGAAACCAAAAAAAGATACACACAAAAAGTCCAGCAAAGAGTCGGTAAAATGTAAACAAATATTATATCTTTGCGTGGCGAAATTTTAATTAAAGACGCTGGCATGAAGTTGATTTTTTGCGTCTGGCAAACGCGATGTGTAAGCACGTTTATGCAAAATGCTCGGACACACGCTAAGCGGCAACTTTTTGGAGATTTTAAAGATTATCTGTGGAATCAGTAAATTGGGAATTTCCGCATTTACGGGTGGTCCAGGCAAATTAAGTGTCTGAGAGTTTATATGGTTTGAACGTACTGTGATTGTTTATTTAAACAGTAAATACAGGATCTTAGGAGAATTTTCTTGAATGTGTACTTTCGACGAAAAGGTAGAAGCTAATTTCAACATCACAGGTAAAAATATGTCGAGTAAGGTCGTATAAGGAGCCTTCAATCGTATATAAGCTTGGGTAATTGACCAATCGCACGCCATAGGAGACGAATGGATTCGATTTGCTCCACAGTTTCGGGTACCACGAGCTGCTCTACTTGACTAACAATTGCACACTTCATGGAAAGGCAAGCAGAGATGGTTAGTTCATCCACCTACGAAGCGTAACTGTAGCCTAATTTTCTGTCCTCCCCGCAGGTACTCGCTGGGAATGCCCTTTTTTGTGGTTAGTGCCAGGCCTGAGGTAAAAAACTTACACAAAAGAAAACCTTTGGACATCTCCACTAGTAACCGCCACCAAACATCTATGCTTCTGAGACAACCAATTTGGAAGAAGATAACATTGGACCATTGGGGCAAAAGCCTCAATTCGTGACAGGAAACAGTGCATGCCAGAATTAAATGGTTAAAGGATTGTTAGTTTTATGTTCAACTACGCCCCACATAATCCAACGGATTACGGTCTGGTTAGTTAAGTGGCCATAAGTTTGGTGTCATGTGATCATGAAAATTAATCGCTATCCATTCCTGAGTCGTCGCGGCTTTGTGCGTTGGCGTAGATTCCTGCTGTTACACGTATGGTCTTCCTTCACTCACGCTGTCTATCCAGGGCTTAACAACTGTCTCTAGTATTTCGATGTATCCAACAGCATTCACTTGAAGACCCTGTGGGAATAGTAGGGAAGTATAACATGACCCTCAGTGCTCACTACTCCAAGGACCATTACACTGGCAGGAAACTTGATGCGCATCACACGGGGGACATCTGAAGGATCTGCACACATCGTCATCTGTCGTTCATTCTATTGATCTTCTGGTTCCGGTCGACATTTTTTTCATCGGAAAAAAACCAAAGAAGGCTTGGATCTTCCGGATGCTTCAACTTATTGAGGAGCCACCTTCCTCGGAGCACACGCTAGTTTTTCGTTTCCTCAGGCATAAACTGACCACTTCTCATGGCATAAAACTTATATCGGACGGTTTCATGAACCACACAGCGAGGTAGTCGCTCAGACACTTGAAAGTCGACATTCCAGGGTCCTGGTGAAGACAATGTTGTACTTGTTGAACAAGTTCCAGGCTGTTCGTGCTGTCCAAATGTGTTGACTGTTTTTTACTTTTAAGCCTTCAACTCGACGTGAATCTTGTGAACAAACGATCGGGCGATTTTCACAAAGCGTGATATTTCGAGATCGCGGGAAAAACTAAAATGTCTGCTATTAACCCAATCAACTCTACGACTGAACAAGGACTGTCCTCAAATAGCCTCCGCACCCTGTATTATCTATTTTCCATGTTTGAGACCTCAGCCTACAACTAAGCAGTAAATTCATTTAAAGGACTACCGAAAAGCTCGATTGTGCTTCAGTGCCTGAATCGTTTCTGGATTGTCAGCTATAACGGCTGATTGCACGATTATTGGAGTTAGTACCCAAAAGATCGATTTTTGGACGCACCATCTTGCTCGAACCAGAGCTCGTTCAAGTTCATTTTCTCAGTTTCTGGCAAAAAAAATAAAAAATCGGTTATCATCTCTCTGAAGCGCTCTCCATTGACCGTAACGTTGGTGCTAACTTCATATTCGAAGAAAAATGGGCCAATAATGCCGCCATTCCACAAACCACACCAAACAGTAACACGCAAAGGACGCATTCGCTTCCCTATAGCTGAGCACCCAGGACGAACACGAGGATAACTTGTGTTATCAATAACATGCTAATCTCACAAACTTTCTTCACAAACTTGCCTACACGGTTGCTTTATTTCGACCGAAATTTCTTTTCAAAATTCGCACTATTTCGGCAATACAGCACTCACGTCAATCTATTCATTTCGTACCGCGGAGATTTAATACTGTGTTCCTGTCAATTTGTTGACCGCGAAAGAGCTGTCAATGGCAAAATAACATGTAATTTAAAACTAGCAGACGGCCCACCCTATACTTATTTCTCATTCGTCAGTAAAACATTAATCTACAGTATTAGCAGATTCACCCGGGACTCAAAAGTAATTCATGAAAGAATTGTCGATACCGAATGAGTAGTAACAATCTTGAAACTAATAGCGAATCTGTCAAAGTGCTGAAGCGCTCTGTAAAACTAAAGTACTCGTACTAGATGATTCTGTTCTCAATTTCGTTAAATTTAAATTTGTTACCAGAAATTAACATACGTATTGTCCAATATTATACAAATAAAGAGCTAAAAAAAACCTGAATAAATGTGCACCCGAAATATTTTACACAAACTGGTTTCACAAACTGCTGTCAAAATTATCAATTATGATCAGTTGGCCCATTTTACATCTGTCATCAGGCACTAATGTAGTTCCAGAGGTGTCTAACTTTGAGCACTTTTACTCATTAAATACATACATAGATAGATCTGCATATCTAACTCATATGCACCAAAGGTTTGACTTTTTGGTTATGCAGAAAGTTACTGTTTAATTACTGTAGAAAATCGATTATGTGAAGTTGGGAAATATATGAAGATAAACCAGAAATTGAGTATGTAACAGAGAATAGCTGGTTAACAGTGCTCTCATTGCTTTAAAGAAATATTCTGCAAGAGCTTTAGTGTTAGTGCATTTGTAGAATACATTTTCACTTTAAATTCAAGGGAATGTTGCATCTATATTTATAGATGCATTCTTCTTGAATTGACTCAGATTGTCCCACAAAAAACAATCCGTCAACTTGTTGTACACAGATATTACAGGACTGTTATTTTTGCAAAAACTAACTACCTGCCACTATGAATGACGGATGGATTTGACAGATGCCATATTGCAGGGATGTGAAATTTTAACCTCGAAATGCATATTCTTTTACTTAACTCATTGACCGATTTTCGAAAATTGGTTCGTTCGGCGATTTTATTCTTATTATTATACCAAGCATACCAAGTTTTAGAAAATTGTCAATATATTTTTGTTCGCATTGTAACGAATATAAATTGCAGATAAACCAAATATGAGTGCAAGTGCGTTCGACCCAGTCGTGCGTTTTATTTATGAAAGTCGAACAAACTGCAGTGCTTTAGATGTTTTGTAGACTAAGCAATAGCGACGTTAATTGAAAATGTCAGATCCTACACATCGGTTCATTTTTGACCCTTCGATGAAAACAGAAATATTTGTTGTTCCAATCTTTTCTTGAAGTGATTTTTACAATACTCCGTTGTTTCATAATCGTATGAGGAAAGAGGTTGTAGTACCAAGTTTGACAGACTTGTCAGATAGTTGGACTACTGGAGATGTAAGACATTTCTCGTCACCTTTTTTTTTTTCATGTCTCTCTTAAGGGCAGTTTGTTAAACCAATGAGTATTTTTCAGTCCATGGGTTTGCTAGGCGAACGAACTCGCTTCCGAAGGGCAATTTTTTCGATTGAGAGAAGCTTCTTATGACAATTTTACTCTCGGATGTTTGTCAGACGTTCACGAGAGGTGGGACCGTGAGAAAACTTTTTTTTTGCGTTTTCTGGGATTCGAACCTTGAATCTCCCGCTCAGTGATCATGCACTTTACCACAGAGGCATGGCGACTCCGACCTTATGGGGCTGAATACTTATAGTGTGGCATAACTGGAACGTCAGAGTATGAATATGACTTTAAATTCTCTCCAGGTGTTTGATACAGCGGTGCACTAAAAAACAACTTTAAAATCAAAATACCTTATTTATTGATCATTGAGGTTATAAAAATGTAGTTTAAGAGCTCACCGACTTTGTTGTCTGTATTATCTGCTGGGATATCCCTTAGTTTATTGCAGATTTAAAGGGCAATCTGTAAATCCTTCGTCATTGCTGTTCCAACAACCCATTTCAAAACCGATTACTATTCTTCTATAAAGACTACCGACACATTTACACAATTATATGACACTACTTATGTGTCACACTGACAATAGTCGCAACAGGAATCGTATTGAGCCCTCTATTATAGAACTTGCTCATGAATAAATGCATAGTTACTAGATATCCCTTTTCTCGCCCTAATAGCCACAATTTATTATGCTCACACACAAGCCGAAACATATCATTAAATAAGAAAATCACTTCACTTTAATAAACATCTTGACCACTTATGTATCTCCCAAGAAAAAAAAATTAGTTACGCTACACTTTCTTGTAACACAGGAGAATTTCAAACACTTAAGCGCACCTACATCAAAGTTGAAAGACCTCTAGCCACGCACTGTTTTACACAAAAAATCCTCTGACCCGAAAAGAACCAAAAAAAAGGTTAACTCTAGATCAGAAGCGCCTAGTCGCTTGCCTTAATGGTCCACAGACCCCAATCAAATGAATCCCACGGCAGATTAACAATCCATACACAAATGATAGAAACAAATTTAAATAATTCCACCCAAATCCAAAAGAATGGGAAAAACTATCAAAAATCCAATTTAGGAGAAAGTTCTAAGATGCATTTTTGTATCGCACGCATGCACCATCAATTAATGCAAATGAGTGATGCATTGTGTGATGTCTGGACCCGCCGCAGGGAAAAACTTGTTTAGCATCTCAGGTGGGTAGGTAGGCATTGTCTTCCCCATCGATATAAAAGGTAGTCGCGGGAAAATCTTTGAATTAGAACTATCAAAATGAAGCTGCTGGTTGGACGTTTGATTCTGGGTGAGTAGAAGTGTTTTGACTTTAGACTTTTTTCTTGTTAAACTTTCTCTCTTGTTTTTTATTGTTGTTTGTAGGCTGCTTTTTAGCAGTCCTGGTTCTAGCGGATGACCCCGTCGTTGAGGTGACAGAAAAAGTGGAATCTACATCAGAAATTGCAATTGCTGTTCCCGATACTCCCGAGCCAGTAGATCCAGAGCCAGCAGGGAGAATCTTTGCCAAACCAGATGAAACCATTATAATTCCAGACGAAGGGCGTAACCCGCAACATGGTGACGATAACCATCATCATCATCATACTTCACCTCCTCGCCCACCACAACCTCGTCCACCTCCACATCATAATCATCAACAACCGCCACGTCCAGTACGACCTCATGACAATGATCACGATCATCATCATCATCATCATACATCACCACCTCGTCCACCGTCACATCATCATCATCATCCCCCATCTCCACCGCATTACCATCCTTCTTATTCACCTTATTATCCACCATACTATCCACCACCACCACCACCGTACCACTATGGACCTCCAATTTATGCACCAGTTCCGCAACCATATCCTTACTATCATCAACACGGGTACTTCCCACAACAGATGAAGCCAGTTACTACAGTGATACACACAATTGACGGCAATAGTGGTAGCAGTGGCCATGGTAGTGGTAGCCATGGTAGCGGTAGCCATGGTAGCGGTAGCCATGGTAGCGGTAGCCATGGTAGCGGTAGCCATGGTAGCGGCAGCAATGTGGACAATGAAAAGCCCCACACTGGATTTTTGTGGAATTTGATTGATCACAAGAACAGTGAATTGTGGAATCTGTTTGGCAACAAACTCGGCAGCGGTGATGAAGATGATGATATCAAGGGTGATCGTATCCATGAAATTGTAGTGATTAATGCAAAGCCAGGAGCAACTATGACCCAGGGAAAAAACCTTGGTGGAGCGACCGATTGTAACGTACGAAATGAGGGAGAAATATAATGTGTGTTAGTGCAAAGTGTGTTTTATTTATTCATCAAGAAAGGGAGAAAAATAGGCCACAATTTTGCCAGACAGGAAATCATGTTTTCATTCAGATGTCTGCATCTGCTGTGACACAAGTTATGAGGAACTTTAGGACATTTGTTGCAATAACCACTTTTCTTCCGTACTTTTGCTTCACGTATTTTTTGTGCTCGCATTGGTCATGAATTTGGCGTATCTTAAGGTAGACCCACTGGATGTTGGTGAAAACTCAGCGGAGTGTATTCCATCTTGGCTTTTCCCTAGGGCGACAACGCACAACAAGCGAGGTGACCGAATAGTATCTTTAACATCTAGTTCGAGTTTTAGTCATATTTTCGGGTGGAAATTTAGGTCGTAATGGTCACGGGCGAACAAATTGCAGGAAGTGCTCTGTATCATTCAAAGAAACTTTTCCCTACAGACTTTCGCCAACACGTAATTCCATTGATTTAAAGCAGTGAAAGATGTCAAGGCTGCATCAGCCTCAGCTTGGGATCACTATGTAGTCCTCGTGTTTGTATAGCTATTATAAGAATATATTATGCAAGTTCCTAAGGGTTATACCGCGAGAGGTATGCCATTAAAATTGGACTGCACTGCAGTACTAATGTCGGTGTACTTACTCTACGTCGCGCTATCTCCAATTCCCTCAATTGAGAGAATTGTTCAGCATGTTTGACAAACAGCAAAACGGTTGATAAAGTCGACACGAAACTACCCTGTGGTATCGCATTGGTTAAGTTTTCATGCGAATCCACAATAGAGTTTCTCTCGGCGCTATTACAGCAACATATCGCACTGCTTGTGTGGGTGTATATACAGAAAGTCAACTTGCTGGTAAAACACGAGGAAAATAGTGGGGAATGCAAAACCTGTTAAAGTCAGATCGTGGGTTCTAGAACCAGTTTGTGGAAGTAAGTGCATCGATATTTACAATATCTATAAACGTTACAAAAAATAACGATTGTAGATAGAGCCGGATAGGATCAGTAGTGCAAAAACGTGTATGTCTGTCTGTCTGTCAGTAATAATAATTGTTGAACCGTTTGACGTAGAAAGTTGAAATATGAACCAAAGATGAATTTCGCAAACCCGAAAAAGTAGACAGTTGAAATGGGAATGGGTACTTTTGAGATAACCAATCGATAATCAGATAGAACAGTCTCCGCATGCCGACAAATTATAAACAAAATATGCAAAATCCATGAAGGCACTCTCTGCTGGGTTCCCGGACATAGTAATATAGAAAGGAACGAACTAGCACGAATTCACTCAGGCATCCGGTAGCTGTCCCTATTGGTGCACTGAAAAGGAAAATAGACTTTAAGGCAAGGGAAAATATCAATACCTCCTGGGCAGCCAGACGAGACTGTGTCATATCTCGCAGCTTATGACCAACTCTGAATAAAAAAAGGACCAAAAGCCTTTTGTCAATGAATAAAAAAGATACCAACATCATGGTGGATGTACTGAACATTGCCCGATAGGTTCAATGACAGGCAGGCTGGGCATCAACTCACCTGATTACTGCAGAAGCTGTCATGATACAAAAGAAATCGAAACTATCAAATATTTGCTGTGTGATTGTCCCAATCTTCTCACAAATTTGCTGGCCGGCGATCCACGAGCTTCACGATGTCGACATGTTTCCTATCCTACAGAGTGGGCACCTGTCAAAGTAAAGTCACAAAATTCACACAAGATTTAAATTTTGCGTCATTTATGCGGTAAAGTGTTGCCAACGAAAAAAAAAAAAAAGACAGCTTGACAGCTGACAACTCAGGGTTATTAAAAATGGAGTGCTACACGAAATAACAATATATTTTCATTGTTGAGCAATATTTTAAAAATAATGAAGTTTTGGCAGCTACAAATCGCAATTTTTCAAACGAAACCATCTTCAGGAATGAGGCTCATTTTCATCTTAATGGCTTTAATAATCGTCAAAATTGTCGAACTTGGGGTTCACAACATCTACGAGTGATTCTTGAGAAACAAATGCATCCACAATGTGGCTGGTCAGGCAATAACAGTTAATGATGCCCAATATTGCGACATGATAATCCAATTTTTTGTGCCTAAATTGCAAGATATGGATGTGGACGGCATGTCCCGAGAAACAATTCAACTACTGCATAAGTCATGTAATTTCCCGTTTTGGTGATCAGAATTGGCCGCCCAGATCATGCGATTTAACGCCCTTAGACTTTTTTTCTTTGGGCTTTTTTGAAGTCTAAGGTTTAGCGAACAAGCTCACCCACGCATAAATAGGAGCAAATTGAGCGCTGTATCAACGAAATTCAGCCACATTTATTGCAAAATGGTCATGGAAAATCTCGACAAAAAAGTGCGTATGTGCCAGCAAAGCAGTAGAGGCCATTTATCCGATATGCTATTCCATACATAACCCTATACTGTATACTTTTTGAATCAATAAAACATTTACAATTTTTAATTAAAAATGTGTGTCCTGTATCAAAATTACTTCTTGCGAGGATTTTGGGACACCATTTACATATTTCTTCATAGCTGTTTCAATTAAATCTACTAAATGTACTGATCACCTTGGTTCAATACGTGGATTGTGAGAGTGGATGGTAGTGGACAAAAGCTTTCCGCGCATTATCACTCTCATACCCTTTCCGTGCATTCCATCACACTTTAAGTAAAAAACCCAACAAGACAGAACCAACAGAACGGCTCTGGTTGCAGAACAGCACTTAACTAGTTAAACATCCAAGGGTCTTTATCATCAACTGAAATAGAACCCCAAGTTTAAATGATCTCATTTTCAAAAAAAGAAAAATAAAAAAAACTCTCTACAGCTACACAGAAAATTGTGACCGTTTTTTGATACAACGCAGTGACTCACTGTGCTACATAAATTCCATGAACTCTAAATCAAAGCAAAGCCGATGCTTATCAAAACACACTGCGGGGGACTAAAGAGTAATGGAAGTCTGGCTAAAAAAAATGTAAGAAGTTTGAAACCAATGTCACGAAAACTGAGTGTATGAGTAGCCATTGTTGAGTTTAATTAAACAGACTCCCAAGGTGTGAAACTAGAATTTTTCACTTAAGGCCTTCTGCCCCATACTGAGCTACTCTATTAAGTAAATCAATGGCAGACATAAAATACCTAAGTAAATCTTGAGTCAAAGGCATAATTACTCAGACTGGAATTTAAACACGTTTTATCCGATTGTTAAAACAAAAGACGAGCCCTTTTTTAATTAACACTTGCAGTGTGGGAGTAGCATAATATTTTATACTACCTACGCACCTTGATTGTATTTTTGAATTTCACTATAATAGAAGTGTGAATACTTCTGTCTGGGAATACCTTTGTTTACCTTTTATTTTATCACATTTTATCTTGATCCTCACATTAATGAACATTCTTTTTTGTTATCTATTTGTAACACAAATATTTATGAATATCAATATGTAATAAGTTAGATACGAATAACTCCTCTGTGGGACCAAAAAAAAAAGAAAAAAAACACCCTTTAACTCTTTTTTGTGAAGCCATACAGGTTTTCATTGTAAGACTTCAAATCAATCCACCTCCCAGCAGGTAGATATAACAAAATTCTTCACCCGAACTTGATTCTAATCTTTTCGACTTTCAAAGATATGTTATTGACCCGTGCCGATGAGATGACGAACGTAGATGGAATGGAACAATGGGATAAAATGCTTTCCTCCTCCAGTCAGAGTTCGATGATCACAATCAGACTAAGTATACGAGTACATATTCCATCGAACGAATGTGATAGTAAGCATTGTGGATGTTATAAAAATTACAAGAGGTTATTAAGTCACGGTCATGATTATCACATGCAAAGAAAATAATTAAATTCAAAATTCGAAAATCAAAACAAAACCGACCAACAAAAAATTAAGCTTGTAGCACTTTGTTAAACAGTGTATTAATTACTTATTCATGATTTCATTTTCGACACAGCACCCCACGTATATATGAAACATCTGTCTAGATAGATGGTCCAACATTATGAAGTAAAAAAAGAAAATCAGCTTTGAGATTCATGTTCATCAATTTAGAAAGTTGAATGAACCTTTTGCCGAAAAAAAAGAATCAAGAATAGATAACAACAACACAGAGAGGCAGCAAAGTGCGCAGATTGAGTTTGAATAAAATGTTTTGTTTTGATGATGATTTGATTAAAGTAGCTGGAACGTTTCGACCAGAGTCTTTATCGGATTTCACTTGAATTGGCTGTAATTGACGTTGAAGATTGTTGCTAAGAACGCAAGATATTACTTTTAAATCCTTTTCAATTTCTTATCAGAGTTTTTTTACGAATGTCTGACAGTATGAGTACTTACAAAGCGCGATGCATTTCCTTTGTTCTACATTTTTCTGTAATCTTTTTCATTACCTCATGAACGATAACGTTTATTTTATGAGGGGTACTAGGAGGTTAATGCTACTGTGCCGATAAAGCTGCACTCAGATATGATTGAATGGAAATGCAAACAGATTCATCTAGGTGCGTGAACTGTAGTAAATCTGAGCGTGGTTGTACTATCGAAGTTCTTTTAATGCTGGTTCTGGTCATTAAAAAATTATTAAACCCCATAACGCGAATTGCATTTCTAATAACGCTCTTGAGTCAAGCTAAAAGCATGCTAGAAGCATTGGTCTTTTTACCATTGTGGTCATAAGTTGTGTTACAAGTGCAAAACGTTGTAAAAATTAAATAACAAAACATTTTGGATTAGTATTTATAAAATCCATTTGCTTAAATAGTAAGCATTTTTAAAAAAAAAAAAGTAACCGCCTTTTGCCTTAACGCAGGCCCTCAAACTGTGCGTTTACTGACTTACAGTGGCCCGCACGGTTTCCAGGGGTATGAACAACATTGCTGTGGTTAAAACACTTCTGAGGCTATCCAAATTTTGGTGGAGTTTCTTACAGGCCATACTCCCTAACACGGACCACAAACAATAATCCAAAGGATTCAAATCTGGGCTTCCAGAAGGGCAATCCTCGGATGCAATAAAAGCAGGAATATTGATTCTAAGCCACTGCACAGTTGATTTGGCTTTATGTGCTGGAGCAGCGACTTGTTGGAAAACCCATCTTGCTCAATTAAAAAGGGTACTCGTCAAGCCTCTAACGACGAGTTCTAGGACATCTTCTTGGAACACCTTTGCCCCAGTTTTGACTCCTTTTTCACAAGAATAAAGAGGAGTAACTCCTCGATGGGAAACCTTGGGGGGTATCCTTGATGGATACATATGGTTTGGTGGGCAAAACCATTACTGTATTTTTGCTTCTTTAGATGTCCTTGCATACATTTTATCATTCTTCGACGTTGAAAATCTTTTCTTTTTTCGTGGCCGTTGTCCGCGTGCAAGTGCAAGAGTCGCTTACATCTTTCAAGCCTAATTTGTTTTAAATTAGTCGTCAATAGATATCCAGTTGACCGACGAAAGATTTTCATGTTGAAATTATCCCGGATGAGCCTTGACATGGATCTGGTGGATATATCCAGAATTTTCTATTTTCGAAGGGGATTTCTTCGAATTCGCTCGCGTACAGCTTTTAAAACCGCGCTCGTACGGGCTGTCTTCTAATTGAGACGATTCAAAAAATCGATTTATAGCACAGTATACACAAATTTTTGATATCCCGAACGGTTTTAGTAAATCAAAAATCTGGTTAGCATTTTTTCCGCACTTATACAACGCAGCAATACGATTTTCTTTTATACCCCACTCTATGATAACCAATTAGTAGCTGAAACCAGGACCATATCTGCCAAATTAGGTCATGCATATGCCACAATTAGTACCATTAAAAGCTCAGAGAACCGTCCTAAAACCTCTACTATGGATATACAACTCAAGGATATGCAGATGACGTAGTCATAATAATCAGAGGCACACATGAAACTACTATCACTGACCTCATGCAGAATGTTCTAGATAAATGGTGTAAATTTGAGGGGCTCAATGACAACCCTATAACAAAACGATCATAATCCCCTTCAGAAGAAAAAGATCAATTAATCCCTTAAATCTTATGTTAAACAACATACAAATCCCTTTTTCTAAGGAAGTCAAATACTTGGGAATCACGCTTGACCATAGACTAAATTGGCACAAACACCTAGATGGTATCAAGACAACCACATCCATATTATGGGCGTGCTCAAAACTTTTTGGAAGGAAATGTGGACTAAGATCAAAAATGGTTCATTGGACCTACCTTACCATAGTACTTCCGACTATAACGTATACTTCACTGATTTGGTGGGAAAAGGCTGAACAAATAACTGCCCAGAATGCACTACAAAAGTCCAAAGATCAGCCTGCATTGGAATTACAGGCCCTATGCGATCCTGCCCAACAACCGCATTAGAAGCTCTCCTACAGCTCCCCCCTCTCCATATCAGAGTCAAGAAAGCTCCAGCGATAAGCGCTGCAAAGGTCTCAAAGGGCATCTAAAAATCCTACACAGTCTCCCTACCGGCCTTTTTTAAAATAATGATCCTAGAGCGTGATTTTTGGGACATTCTACTTCTATTTTCCAGGCCGAAATCTACGCCATAGAATGTACTAGGCGCAACCTAGGCCTTAACATCCTGTCTGACAGTCAAGCCGCCATTAAAGTCCTATACTCCTTCTACTTTAGGTCTAAGCTGGTCTGGAAATGCCTAAACTCTTTAAACCAGCTATCTGCTCACAATAACATCACAATCATTTGGGTTCCTGGCCACAGGGCGACTTTTCCTTTTGTTCCAATTTGAAAAAGGAGTTACGAGGCCGGAGATTTGCAGACGAGAACGAGATCAAGGCGGCCGTAGAAAGTCATTTTGAAGGCAAAGAAAAAGAATACTTTTTCGATGGTATTAAGACACTGTATGCCCGATGTGAGCAATGCATTTCACTTGAGGGAGATTATATTGAGAAATAAAATTTTTTAATCCGATCTCTTCTTTCACTTAATGCATTAGGCTGCGAACTTATCAGCCGCCCTTGCATGTTAACTGTTTAATTGTCTTAACGTGGACATCGTCGTTTTATGGTTGCACGCATCACCCGACCACTTTCTCCATTTGGTCCAGAATTGGACCGTACGGTACAGTACGGTCCAATCTCTCAATGTACCTATACAGTGCAGTAATCCAAATATGTTTTCTCTATGCAAATAAAATCATAAAGTTTAATCGTTTTATTGGCTTAATACACGCAGACAAACAGGCTTTTTCTAAATTAAATGCCAACCGTTATCATTTTAAGAAAATGCTTAAAATTTATGAAAAACCATTAAAAAAAATTGTAACTTATCGTACGTAAATAATGCAGCAACGCGTAAAAGTAAATTGGCGCGTGGGGGCTGCAAATCTTCTCTCCTATGTATAAGTGAATTTCTAAATGCAAAACTTAATTCAAAATTATTTAAATAGCACTACCATTGCAATGACGTCTACTTAACCTTAATAGAATCTCACTCTGGCATTTATACTATGGAAAAGTCGGCTCATTCAGTGTGTCAAAAACAATTAAATCCACGTTGATACTGGCGGAACCTTACTCCGTTTATGGGGGAGCCGGTAGTGTAACTTGGTCAGACCACTATGTTCGGAAAAAATACCATATATAGTGGGAAATGTAACCAGTTTTTTGTTTGCCACATCTAGTGGCGGTCTCCATCATGGAGTGCACTTTTACTTTGAACTTGGAACTCATTATGTGGTCTCTTGCACATCTGGGTCATTGTCCAATGAACTTTATTGCAATAAATAAAATGTTTTAATATGTTTTTTTTTTTTTTCTTTTTTTACGGAGGAAGTTTAAGTGAGTTATTATAGGGTTGTGTTTGACTGTTTGACTCAGAGGGAATCTCGAAAATCGAAGACCATGAGTCATCGATAACGAATATCGTTGAAGCTGAAAAACTGAATAATAAATACACAACACAGAGTGACTTCATCGTGTAACGCATTTTGGTAGCCTGAATCTCTTGGTCATTCATTGATTCCGAGCGATGATTGTTGGAGATTCTTATGAATTGTTTGTAGCGCGTGTTTTTTTTTTTTGTGAAACTCGTTTTAAAATTCTGCTGATGACCGAATTTGGAGGTTTATTGGTTTAACCTGGAGGTGAAATTACATTTTGCAAGCAAATTAAGAATTTGTTTAAGAGTCATGGAGGTGTGATCTTTTTTTTCAGAAGTGCCAATCAAGGGTAAACAACCCGTTTGTGCTATTTGCTATTTGTAAAGAGTTGGTTATGATTCGAAAAGAACGCGGTCAAGGTGGGTTATAAAATAGGCCCAGTGGCGACACCAATCATAAACAATCATAAGCCACCTATTCCTCTTAAATAGCTCATGATAACACACTCCACTTTCTATGTTACTGCCGCGATCTCTGCTGTCTAAAATTTAGACGTCTTTTTCGGGATTAATATTAACCATTCGGTATGAAATTTGGAGCAAAGCTGGAAATTTCACTCCTCTGTAGCAACTTATAAATTTAATGAGGGGCTCTGCACAACATCTTCAACTACCGACCCATATACGATACAATGTTCTTTTATTGTAAGTCTATCACTTCCCCTAACCAACACGGATTTTTTAAGGGAAAATCAACAACTAATAACTTAACGGAACTTAGCACTTTGTGCGCATTAGAAGATGACAAAGAAGTAGATAAAATTGCCACCGATTTTAGTAAGGCCTTCGATAAAATCTCGCACAGTATCATACTTTTTAAACTCAAATTTCTTGGCTTTGGACTGGGTTTCATTGCGTGGATCAAATCCTACCTTGAGGAACGGTAATACAAAATCCTCTTTAGATCGTCTGTATCCGATCTCATTATAGCCACTTCCGGGGTCCCTCAAAGTAGCCATCTTGGTCCTCAACGCTGATGACATGAAAATCTTCAGGCACATATCAAGCCCCGTTGACTCGCGCCCACTTCAGGTTAACTTCAACAACTTTTCAACCTGGTGCCAAACAAATTTTCTTGAGCTCTATGTCATATATCAACAAATGTCAAAAATATTTCTGAAAGCGGTCTTCCACCAGCCCTAGATCTTATTTCATCTGTGACGAGTCCGTCTATTCCGTAAATTTATTGCGCGATTTAGGACTAAATAGAGAACTAAATTATGATATAAGCAGAGCCACTTTGGAAATAAAGTCCAGTTTAAAAAATATGTTTTCAAAAATTTTTGCTTCGCCTCATTATCATGGGTACGCTGATAACGTCTCCTGCAACAGCGCTATAAATCATACATAGAAATATCGGCAATCAGTTCAGCCCTGGGGATTACCATCAATGGAGAGGACAGAACACAAGGCAGATACAAAAATCCCAACTCTGTGTCATCCTTCTAATATAGAAATAGATTTTACAGTGCACCATAAACATTTAATGTCTGCTGACAGCACTGTTGCCATATTATCAGCTAAAACTGAATTTGCCTTTTTTTTCTGCATGCGATTTTTTTTTCCAGTTTTTCGACGGAAAGTGATAGTTTTCCACTGAAAAAGTCTGTTTTTCTTAACAATGTAATCCTACCTTGCACTCTCATCTCTCGTAAAGGCAACTATCTCATTCTAAGTATATATTTTTTTAACTTTATGTCACTTTTTTGTAGCTTCCTGTATTGCCGTTTCATTACTATCGTGAAAATAGGGCAATTAGGCGTGTTCCACGTATGGATCCCTCAGAGATTTTCCTCCGATTACTCAGCGTAGATGAATAGGAAATTAGCTACCGAAAATAAGTGCTCCCGCTCTCTGATTTTCTTTTTTAATTCTTTTCTAAAAAAAAAAAAGTCATATTCTGTTGTGTGCTGTGCATTTTTTATTCAAAAATATTAAACAAAATAGCAAAATTGCACAGAAAAAAATGTCTTTTAAAGTCTCTTACGCCAATAAACCTCAATTGCCATTTTTAAACGTCAAAATACCGCTCTCTGGATATTTGAGAGAGAGTGAGGAGACGAATCCGAACAATGTCAGTCTTACAAAATTCGAAAAAATCTCCGATTCCTCAGCTGAGATCTTAAGTTGAACATCTATTGCAAACTTTATTTTGCAACGCCTGCATAATACTACGATCCGAAGGCAATTTACTTATTTTATTTCAAATTATGATTTTGTCGCATTTAAAGCAATTAGGCAGGCCCGCTAGTAGCGTATTATCCGGACAACAGTAGAAAGACGTTTGGTTTAGTTTAGATTGTTTAAAAAAAAAAAATTGCACGAGGGTGTACAATTTTTCAACAACCACTGAACGGAATTTAATGAAATTTGTTTTGCAAGCTCAAGCTGGTGTGGCTGAAAATGATTGCAATATGCCAGTGCCTGGCTAAGATATTTGGACGTGGTATTAAAAATCCTTAAATCGTGTTTATCAGTCAAATAAGTCAGGAACATCTAAATTTTGATGAAATTTGGTACGAAAATTTGAATTAATATGTTTGAATATAGTATTTTCACTTTAAATAAACATTTTTGCAATTAGATTCAACATTTTTTGTAATTGGGTTAAAAGACCTTCCTAGTAAATCTTAAGGCCTGAAGGTTTTTCTAAAGCGAGAAAAAGTTGTACATGTTATGGCCAAAAGTGTGTTTCATGAGCTCAATTACATTAGACGCCTTAAGTTTCAAACGGGATTTTAAAATACAATGTTTTTAGCATTCCTAGATCGTTGATAAAATTGGTTTTCGAATAAGCTAAAGATTTTAAGACTACCGTCGTTATATGATTTCAAAATATTTTTTTGAAATCTGAGGGATATATTTTTGAAAGCATCTTTAATTTTGGGGCTAGAAATGTCAATTCTAATTTTCAGGTATTTACATTGTTTTAAACGACTAAGTAGGAGGTCAAAATGTACGGCTAACAGACTGACCGATTTGCAGGATCCACTTTTTATTCAGCTCTTCGACACTTCTATTACGTACGTGAAATCAAAGCCCTTTCCACTTAAAAGACGTTTAAATTGGTTCGCAGAAGGTTTAAATTGAGCCGGCTATACTATAGATCAATTTCAACGTGTCTAAATTTGTCTTCAGATGCATTAGAGGGGGTAAATTACAGATGGCTATATCTGGGATATTGCACAACTGCCATGCTTCTAGAGCCAGTCTTAAATTAAAAAAGTAAATTACTTATTAGACATAAGAGGAACAAGACAAATATCATACCGGCTGGGCAGGCGTAATCAGAGGCTGAATACCCTTTTCAATGACTTCAGCAAAAGTTCCGAAAAATAAGACTTATAGAACAGAAATTGTAAAAAAAAATCAGAAGAAACCAAACATGTTAAATCCAAAATCCGCAGAATGTGAGTTGAGTGCTGGACGCACCCATTCGGTGGAGTAGAATTGTTATATGTAAAGGGTGTCCCGAAATTCACGCAAGATTTGAATTTTGCACCATTTGTGAGGTAAAGCGTTGCCAACGAAAAAAAAACAGCGTGGCAGCTGTCTCTCTTCACTTCATCAACTGTGAAGAGATTAATTCAAAAATTCAGGGAGACTGGATCAATTAATGATCTTATAAACTCTGGCCGTCCTTCAACAAGTCAGGACAACAGGAACATCAATTCGGCACCGTGGTCAAGAGAAGCTCTCTATAGCGTATTCTCACGAAACATTTGCTTCCTCATGCCATACAAAGTTCAATTGACTCAAGAACTGAAGCCTACTGAGCACGCACAGCGAAGAGAGTTCGTTGAATGGATTATGGAACAACAACAAGTGGATGCTGATTTTTCAAATAAAATCATCTTCAGCGATGGGGCTCATTTTCATCTTGATGGCTTTGTTAATTGTCAAAATTGTGGAATTTGGGGTTCAGAAAATCCACGAATGATTGTTGAGAAACAAATGCAACCACAACGTGTCACTGGTTGGTGCGGATTTTCCACTGGATGCATCATCGGACTATTCTTAACAGACATGATAATCCAGTTTTTTGTGCCTAAATTGCTAGATATGGATATGGACGACATGTGGTTTCAATAAGAAGGTGCCGCGTGCCAACAGCTCGAGAAACAATCCAATTACTGCATGCGTCATTTCTTGGTCGTGTAATTTCCCATTTTGATGGTCAGAATCGGCCGCTCAGATCATGAGAATTAACGCCGTTGGACTTTGTTCTTCGGAGTTTTTTGAAGTCTAAGATTTATGCCAATAAGCCCATCACCACCCATGCTTTGAAAAAGCAAATTGAGCGCTGTATCAACGAAATTTAGCCACATTTATGCAAAACAGTCATGGAAAATTTCGACAAGAGAGTGCGTATGTGCCAGCAAAGCCGTGAAGACCATTTACCCGCTATGCTATTCCATACATAACCCTTCTCTGAAAATTACTTCTTGCGTGAATTTTACATGCACTCGTATATAATGTGGTCTGTTTTTTTTTATATTTTAAGGTTCCAAATTAATCATTCCCCCAAGTATTGTTCGTTAACAGTGGTTTGACATAGAATACCCCTTTATCTATTTGGTGTAGGTAACTTGTTTCTCAAGTTTATGTCGTACAGTTCTTTAATATTAAATATAGGTTACTTATAGTAAGATTCAAGACTGTTTTGCTAAAATGTACCATATCCATATTCTTAATTTCTCTTAATGTCTATGAAAGCATTCAAATGCTTTAACCTGCATCCTGTCACATGGTTACATCGTGATACCTTTAAAAGCACCGCATAGCATTGTACATTCTAAACATACGTGTAAATCACTAAAGTTACCTAACCTTGTAAATATTTACCGCCATATCAATCCTAATGGTCATTAGCCAAGAATATGCAATTTGTGGACTAAATTCTAAGTGGTTTCTAGCAACAATGGACGAAGCAAGGTTCAATTAATTAAAATAAAATTAATACAGCAAACATAAAGGAAAAACACAAAAAATTATCCTGCAATTTCCGCAGGACGAATACACACCCTTATTGTTTGAAGTTTCATTCTTCCATCGCCTGCAGAGCCTACTAGAGAGACATCTTTAATATGAAAAGGAAGCGCTTATAAGGATAATCTATGTATAAAACGAAAAAAAAAATATACACCCAAAAGGAAATTCACTTGACCCGAATTCAGCTAACAAGGTATTCGTGTATCAATGTGTGCGGCTTTTGGCACAGACTAAACAACCAGGAAAAACCTACAAAAAAAAGGAAAACAATGTAATGAATGCGGACGGTCATTTGGTGAGTTCATCGAATGTGAAATTCACACCCAAAAAAAAAACAACCGAATAAATACACACAATCGATAATCGATTCGCATATTGTGGGTCGATGTATCTTTGTTGGCGAAATTAAATTAAATCGTAAACAATTTTACGGACTTTGAAATTTAATGGGCTAAATGAGTTGAAGCGTAGGTATTTGCATATAATGACTTGTTTCTTGTTTATCGATAACTTTTTACCTTGTTTGCAAGAAGGCATTGAGCGATCTGATTTTAATCGGTTTGAAATTTGCCTTTTTTTTAAGGAAATGAACTTTCAATATAAGGTTAAGGTTTTTTGGCTGATTTGTACAGTTAGTTCTTTAAAATGTGAAAGGCCTCAGGGATTTTATGCTTACGATTATTGCGGTTGCTTACTTTTGCACAACCAGACGAGGGGCTAACGAAGATCTTTAAAAGACGCCAAACACGTGTCTGTCTGTCTGTCACATGCTTGTAACTTTTGAACTGTTAGACCTAAAGGGTTGACATTTGACGTACTATATACGTGGTGCACCGAAAATAATCAGCTAAAAATTATTAAAAATATTGTTAGGTGGCTTTTGGAGCATTATATACACCAAAAAAACAAAAATATTTACACCCCATCGTGAGATAATATCAAATAAAAATTGGAGTTCAATTAAATTCCTTATTCCTTGTTCGGCAGTAATCTTGACGCTAGTTTGAAGTCTTAAGCATCAATGACTCAACAGGCTATGCTAACTGCAGGGTATATACTTGATTAAGAACTGTAATATTTTTAACGACGTGTCTCTGGGACCAAGCGGAACCATAGAATAACTGTGGCTAAAGATGGCGGACTGACGTTATTATAGCTACTCGTAGTTTGTGAGACCAAACAAAATTGCGGATGGAGAGAACAAGAGACCTTACGTAAGGAAATTTCTACGTCCCGGAGCACTCAGAATCGATTTTCGGTCCATTGTACTACCAAGCAGAAACCGTTTTTTGGTGTAGTGATTGGAGAAACTTAAATTTTATT
Source organism: Pocota personata (assembly GCA_963082735.1). NCBI lineage: Eukaryota > Metazoa > Arthropoda > Insecta > Diptera > Syrphidae > Pocota > Pocota personata. The sequence continues at coordinate 133,699,128 of OY720431.1, read as the reverse complement.
CGTTTCTCTTATATGCTCAGGTGGCTCTTGGTTGCTGTTCTCTGTTCAGGCTCGAACCTGCACAGCAGTCACAAGCTTACATACTACCCACTATAGCGTGGCCACCCCGTCGGTATAAAATGCTATCTGAACTTTGGGCAGGACTTCTAACCTGATAAAGTAAGGGTGCAAGTATTATACATCATATCTCAACTATGATTCCTGAGTATACTCCACATACTCTAGTACTTGTTAAGCAGAATATTTTTCAATGTAAACAACCGTAAAAATCGACAGAGGAATGAACGTTGCTTACAATATCCAATCCAGTATACATTGCGAACGTCTGAAGTCTTTCTGAGCCTCACTGAATGGCTCATACCAGTTCAGCTTCCGGCCTGACAGATCGACTATCTACCAAATGTTAACATTAAGACAAATTCTGGAAATTACCAACATTTTCAATAGCGAATTCCACAAATTACAGTGAAAATTCGACGTAGATTAAGCCTTGGAAACCGCTCCTACTACGGTCTGGCAAAGCAACTGGGTTCAAAACTTCTAACTCGAAAGACAAAACTGATGCTCTACAGGTATGGTACCAAGTTCTGGACTGTATTCAAGCAAACAGAGCAGACTTTAAAATCATTCGGAAAAGAAAGTTCATTGTCGAATATTAAGCCATGCGTGCGAAGAGTCCGAATGGAGATGATACAACCACGTACTCTATTATCTGTATCAACATGTGGATATAGTTCAAAAAACTAATACAAGTTATCCTCGTGTTCGTTCTGTGCGCTCAGTAGAGAATATTGCTGCTGTTGCCAAAAGTGTGCACCTAAGCCCGAAAATCTCAAATCGCCTCAGATTTCAGCAACTGAACATTAGCCGCACTAGACTGAGGACAATTACATATGCATAGAGACCTCGGATTATTCACTTACAAGGTCCAACTTGAAGAAAAATGAACACCCGCTTCGTTATCCTCTGTTTGGGCTTTAAAGCAACTCGAAATGACGTCGATTTTGGTAAAAAAAATCATTTTGTCGGATGAGACGCATTTTCTCTACGTGCCACACAAGCCACCCAACAATCGATCTTTTGCGCACTAAGTTCCGCGGACATGCTATTTTTTTGTGGGATCGATGTTATGCCGAACCATCGAAAATTCACTGTAAAATTGGGTTAACAGAGCCAGCCAGTCGCGGTAGCCATTTAAATGAAATTAATTTCCATAAATAATCAGAAAGTGTACCCTCTTCAAAAAACTTTGAAAAATATTAAATGGATTTTTTTTATAGCAATTTTAAAAAGAAACCAACAGATGGCACATTCTTTACGTGTGCCACTTCGATGGTGTTTTTCTGGACGAATTGATATCCGCTTTTTCCATATTTAACAACAATCTTGGTCTTTTCCATAAAGCTTCATTGCATCATTGGTAATCCCTACTTCTTTTCGTCCAATAACCAGGGAACCCACAGATTCGGCATCTAGGTCCTACTGTTCTTGGTTCACTGAAGGATGTTCAGGTTTCAGCACGCTTATGCGTAAGCAATCTTTATGTGACACAGATTATTCATTATTATAATCTAACCTAAATCTGCATTTGAGTCCTTAGTAAGAGTGATGGGATGAAATGATTCTATAAGTTAACATTGCTATTCTACCATCTAGCTAACCGATTTCATCGACTATACACACATGGTTTTCGCCAAAAATCTAACATCGCTATTTCCGCAAATCATTCATGATACTTCAGTGAAATTGACACCATCACACATGTTGCAATGACACATATGTAAGTATTCATAGAGACCAATTAATTGAAATGATAAATAAGAGAATATATTTTTTTTTTTGGCAAACAAATTATTTTGCCCTCCTAAAGTGGCATCAATAATAAATTTTCAGAAATATGTATGTATCTAGATACCATTCAAGACACATGTATTTCAATTATAAATTTAAGTTTAACTTTTCTTTCAAACGAAACCAATATGAACTTCCACCAACTGTCTGAATAACAAGTTTTAAATGCAACTCAATGAAATTCGAAATGACACACATGCCTTGTATGGTAAGTATGTATGTATGTATGTATAAAAAAAAAAACAGTTTTATTTTTTCATTATTTATGTATAAATATATAATTAAATATTGAATTACATGTGATGTGGTTTTGCACTTTTTTTCTGTTTAATTGTTTTTGTGCAAACATCACCTTGAGTATAAGACTGAACTTGTGTCACCGATATTCAAGTGCATACACTAATAGGGGGAAATATGTAACTCAATATCTGAATGAGATTTTTCGGGCATTGAAAATCCAATACACGGTAAAAAAAAAATAAAGTGATTACTATGTAGATAACAAATTCGAAGATATCCGTATATATAGCTTTTATGCGCTAAATCAGCAATATTAAGTGACACCTGTTGATAATAATGACCAGATATTCATAGTATCAGAGGTATTGCTATTTACAAGAAAGAATTGCACAGATCGTACCACCAACATTAAAGTGAATACAGCTCAATTTCTCAGGAAACTTAACTTGAACCAATGTATTAAGAAGCAACCCATTATCGCAATATACTCTTGCAAAATAGCTCTGGGTCACAGATACGGTGTCAGTCAATTAGTTATACATATACTGTATACCTATACTCATGTAAGAAATCTCAACGACATTATTGTCCTCAATAAGATACTAAGAACAGTATGCAGTGCGAACCACTCATACGGAGTGAGTGGAAACAATACTACACACACTCCCCTTCGATATTTATGGAAAAAAAACATAGCAATGAAATCGGCATTTCAACTGAGGGAGTCATCGCAACGAAGGAGTATACCTGTCATAAATATTTGTACACGGCTAAACGCACTCATCGTAAGACTAGTATTGAACACATCCATTCTATATTGACAGGTATTTAATGAGTGACACTTATAATAAGTTAAAGCCAGAAGTAATCGTAAATCGCTGCGAAAGCACAAAATTTTGTCACGAGAAATGAAGATATCGCAGAACTCCATGTCTCGCATTATCAAACAAGATTCACATTATCATATAAAAGACACACTGGTCCGCAAAATGGTTACATGAAAATTTTGTTCACGGATAAACAAATTTTTACTATTCAGGAATGGTTTAATAAAAAAAATTACAAAGACTATGCCTGGACATACAAAGAAGCATCAGAACTTATTCCGCGAGTCAAACGCGCACGGGAAGGTCCAAAGTTCAGAATTTACCAAAATTCAAAAATACCATTCATCTTGCACATTAAATCTATCTGTTGACTGCACTATAATAGTAGACATTACTTCAAACAGAATGCACAGTTAGACCCTACTCATAAAACCTAACCAGTGTGTATCTTTTAAATATAAAACCTACATATATCCACGAATGTATTGGCTACAATAGTTCCTACTCTTGTACGGAATTATGCAAAGATGCAAAGTAATAAAAAATTAAATTTCACTCCATCAATAGAACAAATGATTCTATAATCCATCCTTTTTGGTTTTTGACGTTAACGTCCAACGGACAATTTTATAGCTAAATAAAATTCTATTTCATAGGCATTTGATTTTTTTTCTCTTCTTAAATTAACACTTAAGTAATTGTGTATTAAAAAGAATGTTATAAAATAAATTTTATTATTCATCTCAGGTACTCGAACTGCTGGCATAGGTACACACTCACCTATGTATCTCTTGTCAGTTTCATATTCCATATTGTCGTACAGCAATATCTTTCAAGTCAGTGGGACACTTGCTACGTGTACTATACAACAAACGTGGTTAGGCGCACACCTTAAGCGCTTTGGCATTTGTTAATTCGTCAACAAAAAAAAAAGATCTTGGACTGGTTTCGTTGATCCATGCGGAATCTGAGTGATTCATGTGACGTGCGATACTGTCTCACGGGTTTTGATGTGACAAACTCGCGACTTTACAATAACTCACACTGTGCGGTTTATTTGGTATTTACTTGGGCATTATAAAAATGCGAGTTGAAGGCAGAGTAATACGAGTATTTGCTGTCATTTGTTGTCGTTTTGCTTTTGGTTGTTTTTTTTTTGGTTTTAAGAATTTTATAAAGCTGAGATAAAGATTTAAATTGCAGGCTGAGTCAGTTTAGGCGATTTTTTTTTCTGATTTTCTGCATAAATGGTAATGAGTCAATATATTAGTTAATCAGGAAAAGAATGGCTAAGGTTAAGATTCAGATTAAGTGCTTGGAAAGCCTTCGTGATTCCTTATAATCAATAAAATAACCATGAAAGTTCTGCACTGCGGAATTAAGAGAACTCGTTTGTGATTTCTTAATCGAAAATTCAACTGATGCATGTTGCCTTATACCGGAAAGCAGTGTTTATTCCTTTCACAGTGCTTCGAAAAATTAAAGCAGTTGATTTACACAAAACTTCACGATACCAAGCATAGCTATCAGGTAGATATCTCGATAGAGTTGGCAATAGTTAAGCTAAACTTGCTGTCCTCTGCATGAATATTTCATGTTTGTAGGACGAATACCCAACGAAAAGGAGCTGTGGCACACGCATAAGAAGAAATATGTATAAAGTTGGGCCATATAGCACTTGAAGTAGAGGTTTTATCGCTTTGTTTGGAATAGACTGGACATCGGCCAAAAATACTTGTGTAGAAGAACGCCTCCTCAATAGAATGGGAGAAATCCACCTGGAACTGAAGATTTGTTACAATTGAGATCTTTAAAGACTGTTTGTGTATTTGGTTTAAGATTAGGCTTTTCGCGAAAGTCTACAAAGATTTACTACCTTTAGGATGCTACACCATTTGGTGATTCCGCAAGAATTTTGCAGAGACTTTGGTTTCCTCAGAAGGTGTTTGGTGTCATAACGCGAAAGCCTATTCTTTCTTTCGAGCAGCAATCGCACAGATCGGATTGAGCGAACGAAGGAGATCATTCCAAATAAAATTAGTCTGCAGTTATGTACCTATGCGATGATATTTAGGTCTCTGTAAAAAGCCTTGAAGAACGCATTTATTCAGTCTTTCAACTCATATCTAGGATGTGGGCAGCAGAATCGGGGAATCAAAGGGTATGCTGTCAAATCTGAAAAAGGATTTTCGTATCATCCTAAGGATTTTCTGCATGATTCGTATCTCGAATGAACAGCTTTATGTGGAAGCAGGTGACGAACCTACATATAAACACCAATATTCGACGAGTGAAGTGACAATGGATCGGTCACAACTTACGGCGCGAAGAAAATGTCATGCAATGGAATCTATTTACCCAATTCAGAAGAAAAATGGGTCTCTCAAAGCAAATATACGAGTAAATGGTCGAGGAGGAATTGAGAACACTGGGAATGGCTTGGAGAGCACTGAAACGCATTCCAGAAGTCCGAATACGATGGAACGCAGGCCTTATTGATGGACATGAATAGATAAAAAGAGAATATAGACTTCACAAAGTATGATAGGTATGCATTCAGGGCTTAATTATGTTGGTTGAATTATATAATTCGGAGGAACAACAATGCTCCGGCTCGGAGAGTCTTTTAAACCATCATTAAAAGAGCGTACAACAGAGGGGTCATAAGCCACAATCAACTTGATGTACACAAATGGAGGAGACAACTGACACAAAGTAATACTGCTTATAGAGGCTTAAAGCGCGTTTTACAGCGGACTGCGCAAGTCATTCAAAAAACTAGTATTTGGTGCACATTGAGAAGCTGTTGGAAATTGTACACAAAAACCTCTAACGTTTCAACACCTTCACCTTAAAAATTACATTTTTAAATGACTAGGCTTGGTACGCTTTAATTAGTAACTCAGACCACGTGATAAGTACATTTTTGAATATGTGGGCAATCAACAAGTCACACATTTGTTGACATTTTCAAGTCAAGGCCCATACCCTTCAAATTACTTTCCAAGTTGAAAAAATGAGTAAAAAAAAAACTGACAAGTGATTACCACCACGACTAATAACTTAATACTCTGTAAGCCACCCCACAACACATTTTTCCTTAATTGTCTTAAAAACACATACCAACTGGCAAAAGCCAACGCCCTACATTCTAAATTTATACCCAACACTTCATAAATCATGTTACAAAAAATATTTAAAAGAAAATAGATTTCATTGCAAAATCAAAGTTGCACCATGAACTATCATATAATATTTGTCTTCTCATCAATCAGTCAGAGCTCTCATTTAAAATGTCAGTTTACCTCGTGTTATCATTAGAACACCCGCTATCAGCGTTTATCAACATCCAGCTGTTTATCTTTCTCAACTGATAGGAAATTGTTCAATTTTAGCATTTTTCAGGTGAAATTAAACTTCTTTTATGCATTCCGAAAAACGCATTAAATTCATATTGACAGTAGATAAAGTAAATTCTACCATATGGCTGCTTTCATAATGACATCACCCCTTCTTTATAACTTCCTTCAAAGTGAGTCGATTGATCAGAAAAAAAAGGGGTCTTAGAAAACAATAAGAAGAGAATGTCAGATGTAAGGACAACAAAAACAACAAGGGGATCAGATCAGCCTGTCATGAATTTGCTGTTTGTTGTTTGTATCTTTACATCTATTTGCTCATCATCCACTTATACCATAAGTACCTTTACACAGTACGTTGGAAGATTGTTGAACTTATAAAACCAGTATGAACATCAAGTTGTAGTTGCCATACTCATCGAAAGGTTACCTGTGAATCACGATGATGTACCACCAGCGCCACCAGCTTTGCAAGTTTCTTTTTAAGATTTTTATTATTTATCACGTTTTCTGTTGCCCCAAAAACTGGAACGAATATTTCGTGACAAATATACGGAGGGAACGGCACCTTTAGTCCCATAACCTAGGATGGGTTAATTTTTATAATTTCTAAGAACTAAACAGAAAAGTGCCGGTACAGCATCTACATGAAGTCGTATTTTGTGGTAATTTCAAAGTACATATAACTGACATTTTGTCATTTGGTGTACCTACTCGTACAGTGACGATCACAAGTGTGTGATTTCATATCAAAATCCTTCTAACTCCATTCACAGACGACAACAAGTTCGTGTGTGATTTTTACTGCGTACATGTGCCTGCAGTTTATTGTATTGTACAACTAGGGAGAGAGAAGTAATAAAAGAATAAAAGGGCAGGAAATACATAGCATTAATGATTATGTGTATCCTTATAAATACATTCTGCATGGGTATGTTGTTTTAATGACTTACCATGCAGGTGACTAGTTTATCTTGCTCAGTTCTATTTGGTGGAGTTGTCATAATGGCATAACTCGACAATAGATAGGATTGTTGGTAAATAACTTAAAGTGACATGTTGACACTTTCATGTTTAGACTCATCTGAGAATCATTTTATCATGCTAACACTAAGAAGTCAATCACTATGTATGTATGTACCTGCTGACAGTATTGCCACTGAAGTAAAGTGTACGATTTGTTTGCACGTACTTGCACCTCTACGTATATGAAGTGAATTTAAAAATGAATTAATAATGAATTAATGAAAAAATCTTATTTTGACATGACGTTGTATACCTTTATATGTCAAACATTGTTCAGATATTAATTTAAAACAAATTCGAATGATTCGTAGTAAAGAAATAGTCAATTTTCAAAAACCAGTAGGTAACTAAGTAAAAGTACCAATACATGGATTTTGACACCTGCTACGCCATCTGACAGCATATATGTAACCCACAAATATGTCAACTCTTTAATTTTGAGGTTAGATTACATAGTCTTAGTATAGATTGATAAATATGTAAGTTCAGTAAGGGAATACAAGTACTATAACTGAAGTGAGTTATAAACACTTTTAAATTTCTATACATACCTATACCGCATATGTCACTAGTTAGCCAGACCTCAGGCCGAACTATAATGTGTGTGTACGTCGACATACGTCAAGGAACTTGTACTCGTATTGTATGATTATAATACATAGCTTCTTGCTTAGATTCATCAAGTTTTCGTTCACTTTTGCTCACTTACGAAAAGAGCGAACCCAATCGCTCTTTCGTACGAAAATTTAACATTTGGCTTTAATTCTGACAATCGCCTCAGACAATCGCTTCCGTTCACATACGCCTATTATGGGCAACTTGAGCAATTGACATTACTGCAGAAAACTTAACGTAGAATTTTGAGATTAGCTCCCAATTGCTTTCGACTATTATAGTTGAGCCTTTACTATTGTATCCGTTGTATGCATAATAGCTGATTAGAGAAAGGACTTTCGAAAGCCCGAGCAATTTGTTCACAAATCAGGTGACGAATAAATTTGATTTCTTGTTCGTCCCAGAGATTTACCAATACTAAATCTAAGTTTAAATACTGCTTGTTAGAGAGCCTTAACTTCAATGTACCATTCTGTACTTGTGGCATTCAACGATGTGACTCGGGATGTCTATGGCTTGCGGAGATATGATCACATATCAGGCAACCAAAACAATATCTTAGGTTGCACTCTCTCGCAGGACATCAGTGAAAGAAATTGTATTTTTCTCCATAAAATCATTCATATAAAGTCACCACGTTATTTGTATAACAACCTCAACTTCTGTCAGTCTGCGAGAACGTTCAACATAGTAGCACCTATTTGAATTCATCACGCGTTTTTTATGTTAATAGCATTCTTTGGAATTCTTTGCCAGTTAACATCAAACAAATCAGAGATTTCACAAGTTTTAAAAATTATATATTTAACTATTTTTCTATTCAGCGCTAGTTCTCTTTCTCTACCTGTTTGTTCATCTTCTTCCTTATTTCCCACACTTTTCTATGCCCTTCTATCTTCATTTTATACTATTTTATAGAAATGTTTGTTCAAATAATAGGTATTAGCTTCGATATCACATAGTATTTAAATTTAACCCACATTTGTAATATCCCTTTCATTGTACCATACAAGACAAAACGTCTTACTTGTATAAATCGATAGAAATAAATAAAATAACTGTCCCGTCGCTCGGCTGTCAACATACGAGACAAGACAGTGATCTTAATTACCTGTCATCCTTGAACTGTGACTTCAATTTTTAATAACAATTATAATAATAAGTAATAATTTTTAACACAATTAGATCAGTATGTCCGGCATTGCGTCCGTCCGTTCAATTTGATCGTGGTTGGTGGTCTGTCAGACGGTAAGATTCGACCGATCTGATCGTGTAGAGCGATGTGTCTTTTATCAGATCAAAGAAAAAAACATCTGTCGGATAAACCTTGTAATTCGACCGATTTCACTTCGTATCTCTCACGAATTCTAAAATTATATATGGGCCTTATAAAACGCACTCCATTCGCAGCCCTAGTTAATAAATACTTTTTTTGCCTGTAGGCGGTATCACATCAGGGCCAAATGCATCCAAACGTTACAATGTCATAATTTGTCGCAAACCATATCATACCATAAATTTTAGAAATTTCAAAATGTCTTGTTGCTTCTTATTCACGCTATGTATTCTATGTATTGAAACACCTTCAACATCGAGAGCATTGACATTATTTTCGAACGCACCCCCAATGTCACTCATGTTTTCACCGGAAATGTCTGCATAATGTTGGCATACCTAAAACGGTTTTACCACCTTTTTCAAACACTCCACCATCCATGTCATCTTCCTGTACTAACTGCGGCAAATTTAATCACATTATATGGGTAATTAAATGCATATTGTTAAAGTTTAATTTACTTATCACGCAATGCAAACAGCGGTTATTTACTCAATGACAGAGACGGTAAACGCACTCGAGGCTTGGTGAAACATCAACTCAAGCGGATAGCACGTCAACGTGGTTAAGAATAGAAAATCTCTTTGTTTCTCACTTTTAATTAATTAATGTCACATAAAAGAATACAAAATGTCATTCTAAGTGAAATTCGTCATTTATGGAGATAATATTTAGATTATATGTAAATTTAGAAGAAATAAAATCCGCAACTTAGAAGTGTGACTAATTCTATAAACTTGTAGAGTTCTTTCCTTATTTGTTTTTTATTTTAATTTTGTTTTATCAAAACATAATAATTATTTTATGACGGTGATTCAGATTCTAAGGCTGAGTAATATAAGGTCCATGAATCTTGACATTAAGTAACAATTCATTGCAAACACAAAACAAAGAATAAGAAACGATGGCTTAACGTGTTGAATTTTAAGTTGAACCATTTCGCTTGTGAGTGGGTGGAGGTAAGTACATGAATTGGATAGGTATTCAATTGTTGCAAAATTGAAGTAACAAAATAAGAAGACATGAATGGTTGATCAGTTATTAGTTTTCTTTTGTCTGGACTTTCTTTTCATTGACATTTCGAAATATTTCAATGCATGACAGTTTGGTTTTTCTTTTTGCCTTGAATAGAATAAATTAAAAGCATTATGCACACTCTTTTTATGTTTACCTTGCATCCAATTAACCGAATTAAGTTTATTTTTTTTAATTATTTTTTTTTATTGCAATCGTAAGATTTTGCAAAGTGGCATTTACATTTTGAAAAGTCAGAATTGAAGCATTTTATTGCCAAAAATGTTGCAAAATTTAAATTTTAATACACTTTTTTTTCAAATCATAGAGCTTTAACATTTAAAATCTGGTTTTTATTTTGTGTTTCTTAAGAGAAGCTGTGCAAATGACATTTTGATTATCATTTCGTTTCAGTGAATAGTTAATATAATCTGGTGTTTATAATTTTTTTGATTTGTTTAATGAACTGGGGTCTTAGTATTGCTGTCACTAAAAGATGTAACTATAAATTGTCCAGTTTTGCGTAAAGGCAACTTAATTACCTTCATTCTCATAGTCGTGTCACCCATAAAATAAGGTGACAGGTACAAACTTCTCTTCTTAAATTCGATCGAATATTGAGTGACAACGAATCGTTAGCGTAATCGTGAGCGAAAAGTAATCGCGACTATTTTACGGAGCCTTTTGCAAGATGTGACAAGGATGTAGGTCCCTGTCTACCACTTATATGTAGCAGCTGGCTCTCTGAGTCAGCACCTGCATTGAATTTTTTGTTGACTGCCTAGAGAGGCTCTGCCATTAACCGGGATTCCGGACTCATTAAGATTACTTTCTCTGAATGTATTGAGTCGTCTCGTACTCAAGGCCCGATGGTTCCGGTATTGAAAATTTGTGTAATTCACACGATATTTTACATACGGGAACATTCATTTCCATCCTTTTGCATTTTCATTGAAATTCTCTGACCACGTTTTCTAACATACCGATGTAATGCACCAGTTATACTTGATCTAAGCGTACTATACACTGAATATCATCAAGCCAGGCCAGGTGAAGTACTTTTTAGAATCTTTCGCTAAACAGGTGTGTAAACTTTGCTCTTGGTCCGCCTGTCGACCACTGCGAATGTACTACCATTTGCAAGTTCTGATAATGTATTCACCGTCTTCACCATCGGTGGGGAAGCTATATCGTACTTGTTTTTAAATTCATGACTTGAGTTGTTTGAGTTTTGATACGCATCTCTGTTGCAGCAGTCCCAAATATGGCTCTAGTGGTTTGAGCCTTATCACATTTATACTTTAGACTACACTTTTATTTCGATTCTGGACATAGCTTGACATGCTAAGGTACTCCTCACCTTATAGATGCAATTGCTTATTTTTACTAGCTCAATACAGTCAAAGCCTTTAGGACTATATTCATATTTTGATATTGTTCCTAACGAATCCCTTAGAGATACAACAATGAGTAGGGTGCACAAAACTACAGCTGCACTTAGACCCTTGAGCGAACTTGTTAAGGAAAATTTTGTGCTGACAATCTTTGATAAAAGCGGTCCAAAACCAGTTCCCTCCATCTCTTGCGAACCATCCAAGTTCTGTTCCTTCCTGTCGTGACGGTAGATGGCATCATGACTATGTGAAGCTTATCACCTCTGCTGAGCAGAAATCTGCTGATTTCTACACTTTTATAATCCCTGGCTGACCAGGAACATATTCCTCAATCCGATTTCAATAATCATCAAGATCAGAAATCGATGTGAATATATAGTTTCCTATTCTTAGAAAGAAGACCTGGCCGATGTAGACATGAGAATCTTCAAAAAAAGTTTAACGAATAGAAACAAAAATGTCTATAGATACTCATAGTTGATCTACTTTGGTCTAAGAGTGTCTTTACATAAACCAAATTGTCTTACTTTAAGGACATTTGTTTGTTCATATTTTTTTCAGACCACGGAACCCTATTGCTCTCTCTAGCGTGTCTGTCTGCCTGTCATCGCCTTCGAGCGCCTTCTACCTCCTATGAATAAAATCCAAAAAAATTTTTTTCAAATTCAAAATTTTAAATTTGAGCTCACAGTGGAGGAATGTCTGCTAAAAATGAGTGGCCTCCTTGAAATGTAATCTTAGAAAATCTAAAATCACCAAAAACGGTTAATAGAAATTATACAACAAAATGGTCTGCATTTGTGGTTCTTGAATTGTGGTTAAAAATTTTTAGCATCTTCATTCTAACGGAACCCTCCATATGCGAAAGAAGTCGCGCTTACAAGAATGTAAAGCTAAAGAAAGAATTCAAAATTATAATAATTATAAAGTTTGACATTTTCTAAGTCTAATTATATTCCAAATTATCAAGTGAACACAGATATATAGGTACATGGCCCTAAAAGATTATGTATATTTTAACACGTTTTTAACGTTATGTGGGATAGTAAATTCTTAAGTACAGACCATCAATTCCGTAGAAAGCAGAAGAAGTGTATAAACAAGAGAAAACAAACAACTAGTTTATATTTTACAGTAATGTCAATATCATTGATCTGCTATGTTCAAAATAAAGAAATAGACAGATACACGACTTTTGCTAACGCCCTACAGACTTTCATTTCAATCTAATCGCCAGATTCGCATCAAGTAATAAATTTGAACTTATTTTTGGGTGCGTCAAAAGTTTTTGATGTTTTCTTTAATTTTCTTTTGAAGATAAATTTAAAAGGGAAACCAATAAATTACAAAATTATTCTTCAAATTTAATGTGACGTTGCCATTCTATTGGTTTGGGTGCGATAAATTATGTATGCCGATCATGAAGCAAAATACCTAGTTAAAAAGGAAAGTTTGCTCATTTGATTAACGACGTCAAACAGACGTATAAATTAGGAGACTACTCCTAGTAGTTAAGTGTAAATTTATTCTGGTTAAACTGATCTGTTGAGTCAAATGCTAATACAAATAGTTACTTTAAAGTGGATTTTATAAAAGTGCATAGGCTTTAAGAGGACGTTAAGACTAATGTTGTCTTCAGTTGGTAGTTTGTATGAACATTCCACTTCACATATAGCAGCTCATACAGCTAATTAGCCCCGGCAACTGAGGAATTTAGGTGGATCAGCTTTAAAAAGCGACCACCTTATACGAGCAAATTCAGGACAATCACAGAGAAAGTGTTTCACTGTCTCAACCGTCAATGAAACTCCTGACAAAGAACACAGGGAGACCCAACGCAGGTTAAGAAATCCTCTTGAGCATGGCTGTCGCTACAGACGCAGATGCTCTGCCACCTTCCATTTGTTCTACACAATATGCAATAGTTTATAGCCATTAGGACAACAAAAGTCTCAGCTTGGAAGACAGACGCATGTTTCACTAACGAGAAGTGGAGCCTAATGTCGTCTCCCTCCATGAAGACACTAGCACCAGACCGGTGCTAGTGGTTTAGAGCCATCCCTGAAAATTCTACTACAATTCTCAAATTCTGGCCCAAACCAGTTCTGAACACGAGGTCAAATTTAAAACGCAGCAGGTGATGTTCTGGTTTTATTGCCTCTTTCAACAGTATATCCTTAAGACAGCAATCGAAAGATAATTAGCGTGCTAGGCGGAAAATAGCTTTGACATGCCGTCCCATAATAAAGTTATCAAGGGGAGGGAGGTTCAACAATGCATCTAGGGTGGAGCAATTCTTAGTTTAGTGACGTATTTACGCGAAAGCTTTTACCACCGAACAACTGACTCGTAGGGTCCATAGGACACTTTCGATGAGAAGTACTATGTCTTGCTGAAAACAAACTTTCACTGACAGAAAACTAACAGCGCTGTAACAGTTCAGGATAATTCCTAAATACTCCATTGGAGAGTCGAAAGAAATGTCAAATATTGAATTTTCTACATTAAACTGACAGCACTTACATATGTACATATCCACGACATTTAATTTCTTGACTAATCAAAATAACAAAATTTCATAATATTAAATGTCAAAAGAAATGAAAAAAGGCAAAAATCTTTCCACTTAGGTTATCTAATATTTTATACTCCAATTATAAATCTCTTTAAGTTTTTTCAAACTTTTTTTTTTTTCATTGCAATTCGTCTGTTTTTTTTTTTTTTTTTTTATTACTTTCCTCTGGACCGACATATTACACTTGCATTTCTGTTCATCTGAGTGATCGTATTATTATTATGTCTTGTGGCCGTCGTAATACAATCGGTCGAGTGAGATGTCTACGATTGTCATTAAGTTCCATCGAATTGTTATACCACAATATGTATACAGGCACACAAAGACCGCAACATACTATAGGCAGCTAGCCCGCTGACAAATTTAACACTGACAATAATATACTTTTCGGATAACGAAGTGCAATTTGATCGTTTTATGTAATTGTTAAGCAGGCGTGACAAACGAACCCCAACTTTGATATGACGTTTATGTATGCGCGAACAATAATTAAAAATTGAAATCTTTTCAAATTTTGTGTAAACTTCAAAACTCTCTCAATTAGCTTCGATTGAGATTGTAGTAAATGTGATTGTGACAGAATTTCTGTGGAACTGTCAAATGATAAAGGTAATGGTTATATTTTTTTGCCTGTTATCGTTAAAACACAAGTGGCCAGGAAATAATAATTTTATATGATTTTAATACATTTCGATGGTTTGTCAAACATAGTTATGTAAAAGTTTTGCGATTTTTATCGTAGTAATGGAAAAAAAATCGTCTGATAATGTTAAGTGATCAGCAATTGATCTTGGCAACAAAATAATTTGTATCTATCAAATTAATTACGTTCGGTTTGTTTAGATTAGTACATACATATATACTCGTAGATGACTGACTATATTGTTGATTTTTATGACAATACCATTACGTGCCGTTTGAGTGGTTTATATAAATTATAACACGATCATATCGTCTTTTACAGCTGCATTATATAAGGTTTCCGTTTAAAATGTCAAACACAGGGGCAAATAAAAGGTTTTTAACGGAATAATGACATTGGCTTGGACTGAATGGCGTGTTGACATGCCGACAATTTAAAAGTCTGCAAATCGAGAAAAAGCATTTCACAATAAATGTCATTTTCAAAATTTAAACTAAAACATAGAGAACAATTACAATCCGTCTCAAGCGAATGGTATAATAAGCTATCCCTCATCTTCTATCCGATGCATAATAAAGTGGAATGATACTTTGTTATTCAGGATACTTCTTTGATTTTATCAGAAAAACTGTTGTTACGAATTTTTTTTTCCAGAAAGTGGATGTGCTGTCACTTCTTGTAACCAAAATTCACGAACTTTAATCAGATATTCAAAATAATACGTAACCATTACTGTTATTACATTACATTAGCTTTACAAATACAAAATCTTGTGCTATATATTTTGTTAAGGCGATTTTTTTTAAAAGATAAGATTTTAAAAAGTGGACTTGTAATTGAACCGATTTCAAAAATTCTTAAATTTGTAGCTTATACATATATGAGATTTCAATAGACACTTGCTGCTGATGACTTTCAACAACTTCAGGCCCTTGTCGGGGAGTCTTTAGAGAAAAAGAGTTGATACCTTTTGTGATTCATTAATCTTTTTATTACTACTGTAGGGAAACTCTTTTGTGTCCTCAATATCTGTCCCTGGGTCTGCAGCCTAAACCGCTAGAAGAATTTTCTTAAACCTTAATATCTGAGGTCTGTGTATTCACAATTCGAAGGGAAATAAACATTTTCTTTCTAACCCTAAAATTGACGTTTCTCAACTACGTACCGATTTTAAAAGTTTTCTTTCAAGAAATTACCGATTCTAGGATTTTTTGTGGGACATTTTTTTTAACCTGGCAACACTGGCTGGAGAGTACATCGTGGACAAGTAAAACAATATGGATTGGGTCGACCACTGAAGGAGCTCACAATTCCTTTTTTTAAGACGATGTTACCTACCAATACTATGCGCTTAAACCTTATTAATTAGAGCGCTATACCACACTCTACACTCATCAAGTTTGTGGACGTATTCGTTCCATTTTTAAGACGGGGACCTCTTTAAATGGTTTCTTTCGGGATAACTTATAAAATGATAAGCATAACCCTTGCATTGACAAGTGCCGCCGTGAGTAGGAAAGACAAAGAGAATGACGGGAAAGTAAAGAAAAAGGAAAGACTCAATGCCGGAATCTATTTTCCGTACAAAGAGCAAAATCGTGCACACTTACTAAGCCGAACTATCTTCAACCTAACCTACGCTAACCTAAATTTTATGCAAGACTCTATTCTATACCTGCTCTATTTTACAGCTAACCTGCTCTATCCACATTCCATGCTCTCTCCATGGTACAGGTTCATCTCGTTTTAGAGACATGGCAGATTTAGGGGCACTAGCTTAGTCGTACGTTGGGCGCCATTATTGTGAGTGGGGGGGATGGTGGCACGTTCGCAGTTGTTCGGCTCAACTTGATGGAAACTCAAACCTACAAGTTATATTTCATCTAAATCCATTTAGCAATTTTTGAGTAAAGCCACTGAGATCAAACAAGGTGTTTGTTTTGACCTAAAAGATCAAGTCTAAGTTTTGAAATCGGAGACCATACATTTTAGTACCCATGTCATCTTCCAAAATATCCGATTTTATATGGAAGTTAATGGAAAGCGTTTTTGAGTGCGAATATTACAAAAACGGTACGTCCTAGGCAAAAAAAATTCAGTTGAAATTTTAGGTTTTAAAATTCCCTAGGAAATGGTTACCGAATTTTTTAAATTTGAATTTGAAAATTTTAATTTCCAAAATGTCCGACTTTATCCCGAAGTTAATGTAAAAGCTTTTTGAGTCTGAATATCTCGAAAACGGTGCGTCCTACGGAACAAATTATTGAGTTCAAAATTGTAGACTTTGAAATTATCGGCAAGGTGAAATATATGTAATAAAAAAGTTATTTATTCGTTTGACAACAAAAAAAGACTAGAAACACTTTTTTTCCTTGATTTTTTTTTTTTTTTTAACTTTAAAATAAACAAATAAAACGTAGCACATTTGAAAATCTCATTATGTGTCACAGTCACAATTTGCTTTTTTGAAGAATTCAAACCCCCAATAGCACGAGTCGCTACTGATGAAGACGCTTACCTATGCTAGAAATACTATATATACACAAAAAAATAAAAACAAATACTTACTCGCAACAGTAGCACAAAATTTGTATAATCCTCAAATCGATTGTAGATATTTTCGTCGTTATTATCACTTTATTGCCTTTGAAAAATCAAATATTCTAGTTCACAAGATCTATGCAAATCAAAATTGATCACAAAAAATAAAAATCACTCTTTCTCTGATGCAAATTAATTTGACACTCCCTGTACACTTTCTACAATGAATAAATTAAAATTAAAATTTTATCTCAATATAAACATAATTTTCTTAGTAAAAAAAAAAAAATAGATTTGCACATGTTCTAGAGAACCGGCATAACGACACACGACAACGATAGGTGTAAACAGAATTATAATTCTAGACCGGCATTTTCACTTTTTTTTTTTAATTAATTGACACCGATTAATATACAATTTCAATATGCCAACTCCCATGGCACGAGTATTATGCCAGGAGTTGTTTAGTAAGTATCCACCTCAGATAGGTTAATAAGTCTCACGTCTCATTTAATTCCAATCAATCGTTAACTCGACCAATTCACGGTTTTTGTGCGAAAGCCTTCCTTTTCCTTATAAACTAGCAGACAAGTTAGAAGAAAACCTGAAATTCGACACACAAGTAGCTGGAATAGTATTAAAACAACAACAAAAATCAGATTAAAAAACCTGACCCGCTACACAAAAGATCGAAGTCGAAGATGGAAAGGCCTCTCCGAAAACCAAACCAAATACAAAAGAAAGAAGCACACCACCAAAAACAGGAATATATAAGCAAACAAGGTAACAAAAAAATATCAACAAAAAACCGGCCTGGCAGGCAAACTGGCTCTATATACTTTCCTCTTTGAATTTCAAAAGGAAAAAGGCAATAGATACACGGATACTTAAATGAAATATGGTTAACGATCGTTAATGATCGTGAATCCTTCAACAATTTGAGAGGGTCACGATTTAAAGACGTCTCTATAAGTGCAATCAAATGTTATACCCGGATCGGATTTAATTGGAATTAAATGCGTGAACCTATAAAAAGCACCTCGGGAGTATCCTTTTTACCTAATTGACGAAATTGCCGGTGTTGTTTGAACTTTACGCTACGCGAAGTTATGGTATGGCTGCACAGCAGAACATACACGGATACACTCGATTTGAAAGACAAACGGTGACTGGCTGACTAAACGAAAATTTACAAACGAAAAAGTCTGCTAGCAGCTAGCCGACGAACAGAGGATTGTTGACGTAAAATCGAATCGACTTGCACATTGCCGTTCACAAGTGAATGACTACAACAACGACGACGATGTTGGGTAGGCACAGTGGGACCGAATGGTTTGGTGATAGTTTTAATTTTGTTTGCTCAATGATAGAGTGTTTGGTGAAAGATTACACAATTTAAAAATTATAATCGTTTAGAACACAATGTGGGCGGTAGCTAAAAATTAATATTGTGACATCATGACTTAGCTTAATGTTTTGCCATGTGTCTGAGATATATTTTAAATGTTTTTTTTAATTCCTATGCAATTTTTAACAATAGTAGGAAAATAAGTCTCACTCCAGTCTGATAAAATGCTAGATGTTAGGTCAGTGTTTGAAGTAGTTAAATAAAAATAAGTGACTATCCATTCATACGAGCTACATACACATGTAGTTGCCATAATGGAAATTTATTGATTTTAAGAGCTAACCATTCATATAGACATTCAGTAAACTTAATTATTCAGCCCTAGTTGTAGGAAGATACTATACCAAAACATGATTAAATTACTTCGAAGTACCAAAAGTTCGAAGTACTATACTTAATTAGGTCATTTCTTCTATTATGGGTCTTAGACCATCAACTGCTGACTGTGCTGCGAGATGTTTTTAGTAGGTGGCCAAATTGTCTTCCCTTTTCGATTTAGGGCGATTTTCAAAAAAGTAAACATCTATTAAATCTAAGACCCAAGGAATTAAAGGCCTCAAAACCTGATGCACTTAAACGAATGGACAGACCGACATGACTCAAACAATTTCTTTAAAAACCCTGATCATATACCCTTATATACTTTATAGGGTATATCTTTATTATTGTAATGTGTTACAAACTATGCATTAATATCAGCATACCACTATCTGTGGATAGGCTATAACAAATGCAACAAATATCTATACTATACTCATTGTTCTTTTATGATCCGGAAGGTCTTATTGTAGTCAACATAGACTGTTTATTTATTATCAAGTATTTTTACTTGATATTAATTAATGCATACAGCAGTTTTTTTTAAAAATATTATTTTGATTATTGTGGAAAGCATGCGGATACCTCTCCAGTTCTTACATTATGTTAGATTGCTTTTCTTTGGTAGCGTGACTATTATTTCTGTCGGTTTCTCAATCCTTTAAAATGGATGCAAAAGGTTGCTGTAAGCCCTATCGCCTTTTTTTATTTTGAGTATTTTGGCCGCAGTAATGATATTGTCCTTCTTAGCAAGTGCGAAATGAATGTTGCTCATTCAGACGTTGAGGTATGTTCCCTACATCTTCTTAGGTGAACCTTATTTAAAATCAACGGTGAACTATTCAAAGCCATTAAAATTTGATGGCTCTGTATACGGTTCTGCTGTCACATCTGCAATCTGTTTCTTCGGCTTGTTTAGCCGGAGCTTTAATATTTAGTTTTTTTTATTACGGCACATGCTACATTAGACTTTATTTTATTTTCATACCCTATTTCACTTTTATTCTTTGCGTTGGTAGCTGCAATGCAAACTTCAAGTTGTTTCCGCTCCTCGATCTGTCTCCAGGTACCTGTGGTCATACCTGTGGCTTCTCTGAGATATTCCGACAATATTTTCTGCTCCAGTTACAAATACTTTTTTTTACAGCACTCCAGTGCTCCTCTGCATTCAGGGACATGATGCTACTGATTGTCTCTCGTTATTGTGCTAGATGGTCCCTAAGCTGTTCGCGTGGGATTTCTTAGTATGTTATAGCTGATTCCTTGAGCGAGTTGTTCTGGGATAGATTACAGTACGAAGGTGGTCGTCTCGTTTCATTCTAAAAGACAATACCTACACCATCGACTAATAGCCGTAATCATAAATTTGGTTGAAACTTTTCTGCTTGGTAGATGGGCCAATGCTACAGACATCTCGGATCCTTGTCACGTGGATTTGCGTGTATTTTCATTATGACCTCATTTTCGAATTTACTATTTTGTATCGACTTAAGACTACGTTTGACCCCACAGACCTATGACGGCAAACAGTTTTGGTTGATGGTATTGGACAAACATACAACACCACTGCACGATGCTTTATGTTTTGACATTGCCAGCCGTTGTCTTGAGTGCTTTTCGCGCAAAAAAAATAAAAAGAACCGACTTTCAATTCCAAAGCATATAACTACACTCACTCACACTCCCTGAGAGTTTTGGGGGGGAATTTAAGTTCACCGGTCTGTGGGTCATCTGGATGTGTACTTTATGATTCGGCTTGGTTTTTGGCACAGTGGCCAAGAAATGTGACATCAAAGGAAGTTGAATCGTACTATGTATGCTGGTGGAAGTGAGTTGGTTGGGATTAGAGCTACAACCAGGTCACAACACAAGTCCCATCTGTACTCTGGAATCTGGGTGAAGTGAGCTTCAAAGCAAAAGAAAGGAGGAAGGAAATGACGTTATTTGATGCCAAGGTTGGAGATGCGGCTTGCAATCTGTGGATGCGGATATGTTCATATGTAGTTGCGAAAGGTCATGATATTTTTACACGTGCAAAGATTTTGGGTCAACTTATTGGTATTCAGTGTAGCAGGTTGTTTAATAAGGACCAACTACTGCAGGATGTTTCATCATGCAATCTCGTAGATGCAGTGTGTATAACCGACAGGTAAAATGAAACATGATCTTATGAAAGTAAACAAATATTCGTTAGCATTTTTATCTGTAAACTGTGTATTCACAGGTGCATACGTTACAAAAGGAAATGCGGCAAATCGTCTATTCAGAGTTAGTACAATAGTTTAGTAGGAAGTTTATCTTTCGGAAAGATGAAAGAAAATGTAGATCGTAATGTGCACTGTAACTGACTGCGACTTTAAATGGTATAAATTGCGAGTCGAAGATAACTTCTAAAATGTAGATTCAAAAGGTACATATTGAGGTACAATGTGATACAGGTAATATTGTATGAGAGACATCAATCTACCCAATGCGTCGGCGATAATGACCCTTGTTTTTTGATATATGCGTTCATATTACCCCCGCGGGGGCAGGATTCAGAATAGTTCTGATGTAAGGTATGTCTGCCGTACGAGCAATGCTGTCTGGGGTCCGGTCCCTGGGGATCCCTCTCTAGACACTAGACAGTAAGATCAAGATTAAAAGGCGAAACTAAAATTAAAATCCAGGTGATAGACAGGAACCCACCCCCTTGTCGCCCTCTGATATACCACAACATCTAGGCTTCATGAAGTAGTCATGATTACGTTTCGGAGCTTGGCAGATGGCCCGATACTGGCATCTCGGGTCGCTGTCACAACTTGTTGGTTCTCCTATTTTGAGACACCTTTAAAACAAAAACAAACATATTATCTCAGACCCAATTTAGTAGCTCTGATTAGTTCTAGGCAATGATTCCTCACTCCGTTTGAAATGTCTTGTACTGGGATTAGACCCTTCTAGACAAGGAGATGACTTAGAATCTGGAGACTCTCTCGACTCAGTTGGAGAACGAATTTAGGCGGAAAGTTAAGAAGCCACCTAAGTTTGGGGTATCCAGCCGAGTTTAGTTTATTAAATGTACACCGGCATAGTGAGACCCACAATATTGCATAGCGTGATTATCTGGTAGCCTGCCCGAGACAAGATCATTTATATAGACTTGTGGGTGATTTGCGAATTATTGCAGCAGCAAAACAGGTAAGGCCTCAACAAATTTTGTTTCGAATTGGGAAAATTCGAATCTCAAAGCTCCTGTTACCGGGAAAAACGAACTGTGTCACTCCCACTCTTGATTAAAAAATACTAAAAATAGTATTTCACAAAGATCCCTAACGGATAATTAACGTAGTTCTTCATGGAGATATATGATAGAAATAGACAACCTTGTTGGGTCCCATTTTGTCTGCTTTCCACAAGTCATCTTAGCCTGAGTAGTAGTTTGAAAGGAATTTGGCTAATATCCTCTGTTTTCAACCAGTAGTAGTACTCGTAGCTGTGTGTTAGCAGAGTACTACCTCTTCCTCAATTTCACTGAGCTTTAAAAATGATGTAAAATTGAACAAATTATAAGCCCTCATCAAAAAAATAAAGGTAAATTGAAAAAATATTAAAATTTGTCACTTTATGCCTGCGTTCCTCTAAGTTTGTCCTGCAGTGTATTCACTTCTGGCTTTATATCAACGTCCTCCACTCATAATTTCCAGGTATCGTCTTCCACGTCTTTATGGGTATTAAAATGTAAAAGAATACTATTATGTGCAGCACACAGTTTCGTCCTACAACGAAATATCAGCCTAAGTCATTTTCCCGTCATTGGGGTCAGTCCGAGACTTTTTGTTGTTGAATTACTCATATGTTTCCCTATCGTGGTCAGCAAGTGAAACTCATACATAATGATTATGGGATCCCTAGCCAGTTTTGTTGAGGGTAATGCTTTACATACATTTCATTACCGGAAAACTCCTGTGTCTCAGCGAGTGGATCATATAAACTCACGACTCGTTAGTTAAACTTCATTAAAATGAAATCCAAGATGATGACATAAACACTAGTCCATTTTTAAACGCGATTTTCTATTCTTGGACCCTAACTTTAAGAACATTCTCTACGAGTATAGGCACGATTCTTAATCAATATTTCAGGAAATACAAGATACAGGGTGGTTTGGACGCTGCAGCTCTAGTCCTTAGTGCATAAGACTGCTGAGGATGCTGTCTTAGGTTCGAGTCCCAGCACAAACAAAAACACCAAACAATTCACGCGAATGTCATAACCACCTTCTCTCTTTGCCTTTAGCATCAAATGCAATACAATTATAGGTCCCTTTCGTTCCCATTCATGTGAAAAATATATGTGGCTTTATGCCTTCGTTGGAATGTTGTTTAGCTATATATTTCTAAAATATAGTGCGGGGAGAGATTGCAGATAGGTGATTTGTTCTACATTTTATAGCATTCAGATATTTTTATCGCAGTCAATCCGATTCCTTCTCAACTACGATTCTTCTAAAAATCGATTAAACATTTCTCCTTATATCTTATTTTCATGAGTGTCTCACAGTCCTTCATCTAAAGTGAGCTCAGTTTCATTTTAAACTTAAATTTAATGAGAAATATAATAAAATTTATCATTAGTGTACAATATTTCAATTAAATCCCCCTTGATTATATTTAATTAAACAAACATTGATATGTACTGCATGAGGCATTTGATAAGGTAAACGTACGTAATAAATTTTACTGTTTTCCGTCAGTTTGTGTGGTTTTGAAGAACAATTTAAAGTTGTAGATATTTTTTCACGTTTATTTTATCTTTGCAATTTTTTTTTTTAAAAAAAATACAGTCTCTGCGTAAGAACATATGTATAGATAGGCTGACATTCTTTTTACTGAAATTGATAGCAAACTTCGACACTAGGTTAGGTTGTATTGTAGTGGCAACCAAAAGTATGTACAAATATGTCCTCTGTGAGAGGTACTACTACTAATGTTGACCTGTCCTCCCAGTGGAGTATAAAACCTCAATGAACCTCCTTAATCTGACTCTATTTGGAGATTTCCTGGAGATAGCAGTTGCGAATGTACATCAGCGCTCTGTCCTGAAAAGTTCTTGTATCCACCGTGGAGGAACAAATAGAAGTTGACGTCAATCAATTTGGATTGCCAACTGGTGACAGCTAGCTAAAGATCAAGCTCACTGATGTACTTGTTATTGAGATCCATGTCCGTCGATTGTGAATTTATTAGGATGATAGTGACGAACAAAACCACGTTTAATGCCTTGCAATATTATGTAAAGATCTTTTTATAAAAGGTGGCGCAAAAGTCCTCACTCAATTTTCTAAGGCAGTACCTTTGTTTGTAAATAAATTGATTCTGTTTGTTGATTATGATTATTTAGACGTATACATTTTTTTCCATTAAGATAATATCGGTCAAGTGGCCGCAGCCAGGCTCGTTCCACAGCATTTTCTATGACTTTTCTCAAAACTTCGGGATTAATTCTCCATTTCTTGTCTAATGTTCTGTTCGCTGTAAAGACTATCTGTTGATGCCCAATTCAAAATCCCGTTGTCTGGACATCTGCAGCCACAGCAGCGATATTCTCAACCGGCTGCCCAGAGGCCTGCCACGTCTGATAGTGTCCCGTGTTGAGCCAGTCTCCCCGAGGCAAGCGGTTAAATGCCGCAGTGTTTGCCCAGTTGGTGCCACACGATCGGGGAACCGACTAAGAAATTCACGCTGAGCCAAAACCACCGACCGATTATTTGTCAAAAACATTGATATAATTATTCCGCGTTTTTGAAGAGTATAGCAATCTATGCTTAGTCTAAGTGTAATCTACTTCTGTTTACCTCACAAATATCAAAGTCGTGATGCCATAAGACGCCATTTGCAAAAATGAGAGCATCTTCCGATAGGGTGATGACTTTTGCGCAACCTTGTACTTTCGATTGGTTAATCCTGCTGCTAGAAGGTTTAGATTCGTTTGTTTACTGTCCACCAAAAAACAGTCTTTTGGTAATTAACAAAAATAAAACAAAGAAAAACAGTATTTCATGTTCTACATATACCTACTTACGACAAAATAAAAATGAATCATAAGAAAATACCATCATTGAAAAATAGTTCATCGTACATGCGTATATATGTACATACAAATGTGTACCAAGAAATTGTAAATTTGTTCTTTTTTTTTAGGTACTCCATTTGTGGCTTCCCAGGTAAGTGCATGATTACCCAGTATAATATAAGCAATTGCAAGAACTGTTCCCTATACATACTCGTATATATATATACATAATGCAGACTAGAAAAATTACAAAACAATACTCAATAGATTGAATTTTGGTATATAATTTACAAAAAGATATCAAAAAGATACCAAACACCCTTAAGAAATCTCTTTAACGTAATTATTTCTATAAAACATTTTCCAAAAGCCTGGAAAGTAGCTTAAGTAATTGTAATTCCCAATCCTATAAAAGATCAGTCTACTTACTACCAATTCTATCAAAATTGTTTGAAAAATTATTTGCTATTCGACTACAATATATGTATATATAGGTATATTGAACGAAAATAATACAATACGCAGACATCAATTCTGATTCAGACGTAAACATTCATCTATACAACAAATACACCGCATTACCAATAAAATCTCAAAAAACATACTATAGATGACAGCAATTTTTGCGCTGCACTATTTCTAGATATATCTAAGGTATTTGATAAAGTGTGGCACAATGGCCTGATATACAAACTAAAACTTTTTCTCCCACCTGGCTTTCAACTTTTATTAATGAGCTGTATTAGTGATAATCACTTCTATCTGCACTATACTGAAGCCGAAGTTCCACAAGGAAGCATGTTAGGACCCCTATTATATCTAATATACACAGCAGATAATCCAACTCCAATAAATAATAACACAATGACAGCCACTTTTGCACCGAAATCTAACAGTTAACCTACGCCAAAAAAAATCTTGAAAAATAGCAAACTGGTTTAAAAAAATGTGGTATAAAATAAACGAAGACAAAAACCAGCAAGTAATATAAACGACAAGGAAAATTACCGTACCCACCAATTGTTAAACTAAACAACAAAACAGTATCCTCAGATAATCAAGCTAAATACTTGGAAGTTTATATAGACAACAAACTAACATGGAAGCAACACATTAAGAGAAACCAATTAAAAAATAAATTCAGACTACACTACTGGATGCTCGGAAGAAAGTCAGTGCTTTCAAATGACATGTTTGCCGCACCGACCTTGCAATCAATTTTTTAATCATGACGTCACGTCAGTGTAAATTACAGTGTTCGGTTAATATTCAGTTTAATGGAAGAAAAGGGGAAGAAATAATAACAAAACACGCGTCACAGTGTGTTGTCGCCCTTAGGAAAATTTCCTCGATGGGTTCGATGTTTCGTTTTCGTTTCCTCCCGTTCCGAGCGTAATCTGCCGATCCGCCGTCATTGTCCGACAATCAGATTTCTTTTTTCTCTGCCACACATATTCTTTTTGAGATTTGGCTGAGTCACAATATACCTGATAATTAATGAAGTATAAAGCAAAAGATATTGAATCTCGTTTTTAATAAATAACCACAGAGGGGAAAGGGGTAACAAAGGATTAACAACCCAGTTGTCCCCAAACATACTGTGTTGTAATTTTTCACCAGTTCACCGTTCTTTAATTCCACATTGGTTCAATTCAGCTTGGGCATAGCGTTGTCTGTTCGGAACGCAACAAATTAGGATGTTCGTATTCCATGAGTCTGACTGCGCTGCATAATACAATATTATCAATATGTAGGTCGTAATGTAAGAGGGAGAAATACAGGTACGATTGCAGCGCTACCACTATACTAACAATTCTGTGCACCCTTCTGAATTTATTGTGATTATACTGTTTACTTAAAGGTCACTGTACGAGTGACCAGAAAGATGAGTATTACATACTTGGGCTACCCGCCTCCAGATTTGCACACGAAGTTGGTTGGGGTCCCTTTCCACTTTTGTGCGCCACCTTAGGTGATGGATTCGAAGATTTCCCGACCGGAGCGTTGATGTCCATTCGCTCTAATAGATTCGGACCCTTCTGACTAGGTCAATGTCACTGTACAACCGGTGTAGATGGTTGTTGTATCTTCGCCTCCATTCCCCGTCGATGCAAACGGGATAACCAAAGGTGTTTTCATCCGCCTTTGATAACGTTCATGCTTCTGCGCTATATAGCAGGACTGGGATGATGAGAGTTTTATATAAAGTCACCTTAGTCGTCTGTGAGAGGGCTTTGCTACTCAATTACCTTCTTAGCCCAAAAGAAACAGTATTTGGCAAGAGTGATACTTCGCTTAATCTCAACACTGGTGTCATTTTTTGAATTTAAAGCGGAGACTAAGCAGACAAATTCATTCACTACCTCAAAATTGTAGCTGTGACACTCTGTCCAAGTCGACGATGTTGACTATCCTTTTGTTTCAATACTTTCGAAAGATCGTACCCCTGATGTTAGCTTGAGTATTTTGAGCAATCTGTTCAAGTATGATTTTAAAGAAATCGCATGACAATTCGTCACCTTGTAATGCAGTGTCTTGTTATAAGCCTCTTGCTTTGCTGGGTGCACTTGGCTTGTGATTGCTTCGTAATTAGAAGCTTTTTCCATAGTAGAGCAGTTACCCCGACGCACATCCCCCAACATTGAGGGCCAGATGCTTCATTAAAACCTCTAGGACAAAATGCTGGATATTCTGATGCCAGTAACCCACTACAGGTATATGAGCGCTACCGTTGGCCCATCAAGGGTTCATCCGCCACCATATTGTTTAATATTTATTTTTTTTTTTCAATACAAAGTCTTGGAAATCTTTATTGACCAACCATATCGAAGTAGCTAGTCGCTAAGCTCAGTGTTGACTTCATCTGTTGATCAAATCAGGTCAATTTTTCCGCCGCACGTCCTGCTTCTAAAGAACTCTTATTAGACTTCTGAGACGCAGATTTCAGCCAATCAGGTCAACAAGAGATGCCTCGTCCGGTTTGATACATGCATGCTGAAGTTAACCTAGCTGTGCTTGCGCAGTTACGAGTGTTCTCCTATATACGTTCAGTCAGACTCAGCGTAGCCTCATCGTAAAGTCACTATTAAATAGCTATCCAGCAGGCACCGCGTGGAGGTGATGATGAGATTTGGCCTTATCGTGGATGCATCGTGAGTACATTCAAGAGATCAGCTTTGGTTGGATTCCTTATTTTTTGCGTTATTTTCACTTCAACAGGTTTTCAGAAAACTTAAAAGAAACAGTTAACAGGTCTTTAGTTAGCTTTTTACAGTTTTGTACGCTCTACATACTCGTAGTACAACCCTTGTTCAGTAAATGACCTAAAAAAACGGTCTGGACAATGGTGCCCAATTCCAACAAGGAATCTTTTCATTTTAACAGCACAGTTGCATTAACAACGCAAGCCACTAGTTCAAATTATTCTTCCAATATTTTCCAATTTAAAAATATCAGTCAATTATGTAGCTGCCTTATCACACACCCTAAGTTTTCTAACGTCTTCGTTAGGTACTAAGGCAAGAAACCGAGCTAAGTCGCTTTAAAATACTTGAAAACAAAACGTGCCCATACTTTCGAACATGGAATTGACAACTCACTACACTTTCTCACTTCTCTCCCAACAATTGCGCCAAGAAAGAAAGAGTGAACTATAACTACTCCCAGCTGATTGTTGAACTCTCAGCTGTTTCTCTCGGTTTTCGACCAGCTGGATCAAAGAAAGCTCTGCATTCATCCATCATCCAGCAGTGTAATCAATCGCCGGTGTATTTTCTTGTATTCACTATTTTCGTCACGTAGAGGCTTAATCACGTACAAATATTACCTCAAATTATCATTTTTATTATCAATTTCAACATTAACATTAAAAGGTAAGTAAATTCTGCAAAAATATACACAAATTTGTGCAATTAAAACCAAACGATGGTATATCGAAAAAAAAGCTCATTTCCCCCCAACTTATCTTCGAAAAAGCACAACCCATCGGTTGACAGTTGCTTTTTTTTTGCGATAGGCAAACTTGACGTACGTCCGCTGTCACAGAGTCAGAGAAGTGGATTTTTTTTGTTCGTTTTCACACATAAAGGCGACGTTCTTCAGCTCCCCATTTCGTCAATTTTTGTGTTACAGAAGTACCAATTTGTTCTCGTTAAATTCCAAAAAGTATTGTGATTTCGTCGCGTCGGACAAAAGAACATATGTAATTATCAACGACGACACGCTGACAACGACCACTTTTTCTCTCAAATTCTCAGGAAGACTTCATTTAAGAAGATCGAATTTTTTCCGTTTTTTTTTTTTTTTTTTTTTCTCATTGTATGAAAGTGTGTGTGCCCGTGAAAACGAAATTAAAAATTTCTTGTACATAAAGGAAAATCTTTTTACCATAAAACCCGAAAAGTAAGTGTTTTTAAGCGAAACAGAGCAGAGGAGGAGAAGAAGGAGGATAAAATTTTTGGGGAAAATTGTTTGTAGGAAAAAATCAATTCACATAGAAAAAAAATCGAGACAAAGAAAAGTTCCCTGACGTCTCTGCAAAGAGAGGAGAGCAGAAGAAAACCAGGAACACAAATCTTTATTTCGATTTTTTTTTTTATCGCCGAGACTGCGTCAATTGTATTTTGTTGAATTGTTTTTTGCTTGATGAGACATGCACTTGGAAACAACGGGGCTGATGTACGAAAAATTTATTGTTGCCAACCTGCCTGTGTTTACGCCACCCCGCCCGTTTTCCCTTGTCAAGGAATGGGATGAAAGAGAAGCCCCACAATAAACACAATTGTCGCATGTTGAAGGTACAGTGAGTCAGGGGATTTAATAAAGTGTTGGTAATTAGTTGGGAAGTCCAGTGACTGCAGTTGGAGCGATTTAGACTTAACTATCGTTATTAGCTAATAAGAGTATAATTTTATTATTTTCTATCGGAAAGAAGCAAGGCATGCCAAGTGTATACTAAGCGAGATCTTATTTTTGCTACTTATCCACCTACATTGGCGGATAGCTAACAGTACGCAGCAAATTGAGGATCGGGAATAATCTCGACATACAGGGTGCAGAGGCTATTTGAGAACAAATTTGAAAACACGGAAATGCTCATAACTTATGCAAAATAAGACGTTTATTAGAGTGAAAAAATAAAATAAATGTTTTGGCGCTAACAGCCCAATGCAGGGCCTGGTCTAGCTTCTCGCAGCCACTCGTGGTGTGCGCCTCACGAATGGTTGGGACCTACAGTTTTATGCCGTTCGAAGGGCAATTTTTTTTTTTCGATTGAGAAGTTTCTCATGACAGTTTCACTCTCGGATGTTTGTCAGACGTTCGCGAGAGGTGGAACCGTGAGAAAACTTTTTCTTGGATTCGAACCTAAAACACCTTCGCGTCGATAACAGCCTCAATTCGTGACCGGAAACGTGAGCATACCGGAATTAAATGAGCTTGTGAATGTTTGTTGGTTTTATGTTCATGTTATGTCCCACAAGAAGTAATCCAACGGAAGGAAATTGAACGCCATCCATTCCTTAGTCGTCTCATGTTCCTGCTGGAACACATATGATCTTCCTTCACTAATTGTCTATCCAGGGCTTAACAATTGTCTCTAGTACCCCGATGTATCCGGTATAATTCACTCGAAGACTTAATGGGAAAAAGTTGGGAGGCATAACATGACCTTCACTGTTCACTACTTATAAAGACTATCACATTGGCAGGAAACATTTCACGGGAAATCTGAAGCCTCTGCACACAGCCATCTATCGTCCATTATATTGAATTTCTGGTTCTGGTAGAAATTTTATTCATCGTGAAAGAGCTTGCATACATCGGAAGTTTTCAAGAACCGCACCGCGAATTAGTTGCTCAAACATTTGAAGGTTTCTTCCAATTGACTTCATCGACGTTCCATGGTCCTTGTGAATATAATGTTGCACTTATTGAACAAGCTCCGGGCTCTTCTTGCTGTCTAAACGTGTTGAATGCTTCTTACGTTTCGGTAGAGGCGAAACATTGCCGCCAAACGCGAACCTTGTGAATAAACGATCTGACGACTTTCAAAAAGCGCGATATTTCGAGATCGCTGTGATCTGCACGTATGTACATATGTCTGCCTGTGTGACTGCTTTGAAGAACCACTAAACCAATTCTGGAAAATTTTCTGAACATCTACAGGGCGATCCTATTGGAGGTTACAATTTAAATTTGAAACAAAACACATTGGATTCTAATAAACTGCTGATATTTTTATGTCAATATAATGTTGAGACATTGACATTAAAATTAAAAAAAAAAAAAAATCGGCCAAATGGGCGCCACGGCTGGCCTTATAGACTTCCGCCCTTTTTGATGAAATTTTGCATTACTTTTCGGTATAAATATTGCGGTATTTCATAAATAACTCATCGAGTCTTGCCGTTTAGCTATAGAATCATTTCGTTCTCATTGGCATACACCTCCTGCTTCACATAACCTCAAAGAAACAAATCTAACGGCGTGATATCGCACGATTTTGGTGGCCAATTTTAGTCGCCCAAATGAGAGGTGACACGATCGAGAAACTTTGTATGCAAACTTGTGGCATTTTCGTGAAATGGACTGCGAGTTTTTTAAGTGGTCGATCATTGCCGGTTGTATCAGATGGATGTACTTCTACACCATTCTCGACTAATGCCGGTGTTTCCCATGGCTCAGTACTCTCTGCGTCCATTTTTCTGAGTTACATAAATGACCTCATTTTTGTTTCTCTTAATCCGATTCATTCCTTCGCGGATGACAGCACTGTAGTAGAATTCAACTGTGAACATTGATGCAATGATTGGGGTTCGAAAACTGAGTTGAGTTATACGCGTCAAAAACACAGTGCTATCTCTTGTCTATGAAGAGGGATACTAACGTGGTCAAACTCAGAATGAATGGAGTTGATGTTGGATCTAGTGGTTTGTCATTGC
Source organism: Pocota personata (assembly GCA_963082735.1). Classification (NCBI taxonomy): domain Eukaryota; kingdom Metazoa; phylum Arthropoda; class Insecta; order Diptera; family Syrphidae; genus Pocota; species Pocota personata. Next base: position 133,666,986 of record OY720431.1, on the reverse strand, counting down.
TTGTCATGTATTCGATGGAACCAGCATATTATAGATACTGCTAGATGCCTACGATTCCTTAAAAAGAGGAAATGGTTTTTTATTCCTGCAGACTTCGCCACAATATAACTCAAATATTTCGACGAAAGCTCCCATCACATGCATGAGTTTACTTGATGTTCAGCGACCATTTAGCCCCCCTTTCTAGCTGATTCTAATCCACATTTAGATACTTGCGAATGCGAGCCCAAGCTCCAATGTCAAAATAGAAATGGTAACTTGAAAAGGCAGTGATTCCTGAACGATAAGAGTCCAACTTTTTATTTATTTTTTTATTACAGTTTTGAAATCAGCACAATTAAATGCGTCGAATGGCAGCAAAGAAAACTAGAAAATCTGATTTAGACCTAAACTGCATTTGTGCACTACAGGTGGCGAACGAAAAATTATCGATTTGACTCGAATAACGCAGACTGTCCCTGACTGTGTAACCAATATCAATGCGCCTATGGCATTCGCTTAGTATCGGACCTTCTCATCGTATAACTACGAGTACCATTGAACTAACATCATCACTGCACTGAATCGTGCAATCAATGAAGAGAAAGATTCACTTGAAGGGGGTTTTTAACAATCACAGCCGCAGTTTGCTTTCTATTTTTATTACTCTGGAAGAGACTGGGAAAATTTTACACAAAAAAACAACAAAGTTGAGAAATTAAATAGAAATAAAGTACATGCACCTACTCGTACACTGTCGTCCATAAGTTTCCGGACAATACATTCTGTCTTTTTTTATTTTAATAATCAAAATTGTAAATAGCTTCATCAATATTATATTATAATAATTGAACCCAGTAAATTATAAGGCTTGGGTAATAAAATAGAATTAGACCTCTTCTTCGTCGAAAAATCCACCTCGTACTTGGCACCACTTGGCCGTCAATCTAGGCATTCTCTATCGATCAGCTTCTTAATAGTTTCCAATGTTGCAAACACAGGCTACTTGAAGGATCTCCCAAAGTTTGTCTTTCTATGTTGGGCATTGTCTTCAAACCTCTCTGTCAATATATATTAAACGAAATGAATCACCCCGTCTCCATCCATTGGACCTATTTTGGCCTAAGTGCTGCTCGTGGCCACTCCTTCTCTTTCATCAATTAACACTGACCTCCCCTTCATACGTGCTTATAAGCGTTGCTCCAAAGAAACATTTGTCATAAAATAAAACTTCTTTAGTATACGGATTCTCTTAGCCAAATCTGTTGTGTTTTGTCTTTCATCAAAGTAGACCAGACATGAAATGTATTTCTAAAGACTGCCTCACCTCAAAAAATTGGGGTTTCGACTCCAACAGTTCTTTATTAAATCTCCGAAATATTAACCAATAAATAATTTTTCTTTTGAAATGATGTGTCATCCACGAACTTCCGCTCAACCGAAGTCTTTTCTAGCCTGAACAAATGTCGATTTAATTGGTGTCTACAAATAGAAAATATCACAGCATTTTGTCTTCTGATATCCGCAATTGTAATACAAATTCGTCTTCACACTACAGAGATTTAATGTTCACTCTTTAAAATACCAATTTTCGTGTTCACTTTATTATTGGTTAATCTTTAATACAGTTATTACGAACCTCAACGAACCAAGAATATCAGTTCATTATAGCTGACGGTTTCGAAAATTATTGTGGACCAACAAAATCTTTTCGCTACAAACGATGGTTCGTTATAACCGGATACGAAATATATCCGGAATTGACTGTATATATTTAGTTTCTTGAGAAAATAACAATAGGCCCGCGGTGATGAGGACACTAGTACCAAACCACCATCAAAATCTAATCTAATCCATTATAAGTAATTGTAGGCTATCGCAAAGTATTTAAATGTATAAATGTCAATAAAATAACGATCGAATTCTGTAAGGCAAGACACTCGGAGTTGGACCGAAGAACCTGTCAGGTGGTACAATTTATTAATAAATTGGACGGTGCCAAGGAGGTAAACAGTCTAGTTCACTTAGACTATGATTCATCCACCAAGACTATACGAGCAGGGCAGCAATTATTTCTGTTATACATCATACGTACAAGATTCCTACCTTTACAGCTTCTAGTTCACTTAGACTATGATTCATCCACCAAGACTATACGAGCAGGGCAGAAATTATTTCTGTTATACATCATACGTACAAGATTCCTACCTTTACAGCTTCTGCAACCTCAGCTGATTGATTTCGATCGTACTTTTTTGCTGGGATCAGCAGGTAAATTACCATTGGATCGAGGTTGTTTGGCTCTCAAAGAGGTTATTCTTTCTGATGGACATATAATAGTATGGACACTATCTGACCAACGTTTTTCACCTGTCTGATTATGGAGCTCACAGTATTGTCCCTCTTGATGTGTTCTGGTGCATACGACTCTATCGTAAAAGAATACTTCTTCCACCACTATCATTGAATCTTCCGGATTTCGAACTTTCATACTGTTGTCATGCACTCGGTTATCGACGCTGATATCAGCCAATTTATAAATATATTATCTACATTATGACGATTTAAAATTTTGCACTCATTTTGACTAATTCAACAAATATGGCGTTGACTCCGGACTCCGTTTTTTACACATGAATCGACCAATAGTCGTGTGCACCCTCCAGTCATTTAGTATTGTTTTTGAACACTTTCCGTGTTTACCTCCTTCCAGTGATGAATTTAACGTCGATGTAAGTCAGTTGTTCTAAAGTGACATTTCTTTGTGAATAGTGTGGCTTAAATTCGAGTGGTATTACGTTAGCAATACCAGACTTTTGTAGGTCAACATTCGAATCGAACAGCTTACCAAACTAAAATTTATCTAAGACCGTATTTCCTAGTATAACATTTTCAATTCGTTATCCGCTTTTAAAAAGCATTTTTAAACATTTGTTTGGCTCTTTATTAAAGCTTACAACTAACAAAATATGTACACCATCTTTATAGAGAATCACTGTAGTTTAACATCCCACCGCGGCATATGTTTTGACGAATCATTTTGAAAATATTCCAAGCGATAAGACTTAATTCATTGCCGAAAAATATTTAAATTTCATTCCGAAATCTTTCCACTATCAGTCAGTCGAGCGGAATATTTTGTTGAAATCTGCAAAAACACAAAAAGAGAAAAACAAAAACACACAATCGAGTTCTAATTCTGTCGGCGCGCGTGTCTCCTTCGCCGCGAGATGAAGCCTTGGTCATGGAACAATGACACCACTTCTAATGTGCAATTTCATCTTTAAAATTAATAAAATTACACATTCTGTTGATGGTTGCATCTGTGAGATAATCGAGGCATATACAGATGCATTCTGTATAGAAATTAATTTCAATCGATGATTCATTTGTTGTTTAAAAAAATTAAAAAGACTGTAACAACAAACAATACTCGGCGCACACGCTCTATGTACGAGTGTGAGTGTGTTTTAATAGTTCACGCGATAGTCTGTCCGTCCAGTTTGAGCTATTTTTTTGTTTTGTTTGTTTAATTTTGCGTCGTCTCTTCTTTCTATTTTTCGTTGTTTTGTTTGTGCACAGAACATTACTCAGTTGGAAAGACACAAAACAATCGAAAGCATTATGGGCAGTAATCGGAGCAGATTTAGTTAAAAAAAATATATATGTATGTATGTAGGAGGTACACATACATAAATATATGTGTATATTTTTTATCTAAACCCTGACTAACGCACTATAGTGCCCATTGTTGCATTAGAAAATGATTTAACTGTGATGAGTAACACAGGGAGAGAGAGAGAGAGAGAGTAATGGGAGTAAGAATATAACTTTGATTGATAAGGCATTGTGTTCACATTATCATCAGGCATTATGTTATATTATCAGAAAAATCGCGTTCAGGTCAAAAGTCAGTCAGTCAGACATTAAGAGTCGATGACTCTGTTCGATTTATTAGACCAGTCTCAATATGGAATAAGGTGTCGTAAGATGTGTAAATTGATAGTAAAGAAAAAAAAAATAATAAAAATACGTGAAAGTCGATAGACCCCAATAGAGACAGTGGTGTAGAAATTGAATTGTATGTTTTTGTTGTGTGATATTTTTTTTTAAAACCTTGGATTCGGGTGTTGTGGGGCGTGTATAGAAATCACGCATTCATTATGATTACAATCGACAATGTTAGCGAAAATCGGAATAGAAAATTTGCATTAATATTATATCATGAATGGAGGTATAATTATTTCTTGTGATATTCATCGCCTCGGTGTGAATGAAAATATAGCTTAGAGACTATAGAAATTGCTATTTGTAAAGGGTGGGCCATTTGTTGGTTTCTTTTTAAAATTACTGTAAAAAAAATCTATTTAATGTTTTTCAAAGTTTTTTGCTTTATGGAAAATAATTTCAAATGGCTGCCACGACTGGTTTGGCAATAGCCCATCCTGTCAAGACAATTTAGTAGTATGTTTTCGGGGTTGTATTTCACGAATACCTCTGTCAATATTATGCTTAAGTGTCTGAATCATTTCTGGATTGTCAGCATAATATCAATCTTTAACGACATCCCACGAAAATAAATCCAATGGCGTCAAGTCGCAACTCTGCGGAGTCCAAGGAACATCACCAAAACGGTTTATTACACGATTATTGAACTTAGTGCGCAAAAGATCGATTGTTGAACGGCTTGTATAGCACGTAGCGCCGTCTTGACGGAATCAGAGATCGTCCAAGTTCATTTAATCAATTAGCATGCAAATCTCACAAACTTGCGTACAGCAGGCACGGTTGTTGTATTATTTCGATCGAAAATTCGCACTGTTTCGGCAACACAACACTCACTTTGAAATTAAGTTTTCAATATTTCTTAACGTTGTTCAAGCGTAAATCGATTCATTACGTACCGCGGAGATTAATACTGTGTTTCTGTCAATTTTTTGAGCGCGAAAGAACTGTCAGTGTCAAAATGTGGAAACCAGCAGATGGCTCCCCGTTATATGAAAAAATATACTTCTCAGCTTCTAAATCACTTAAATGTGTCTCTTTGATAAACAATCTTTATTTACTCATTTCCATACTACAGTCTAGGATTGATTATTCTCTTGGAAAGAAAAATGTTGACCATGGGTCATGTATTAAATTTTGGACAATGCTCAGAGCAACTCTGGCACTGTAGTTGTTCAGGAAAGTTTTTCTAATCGAAAATCTGCATTCTACATAGATTTTATCTAAACAGACTTTTTCGTCTGTCTGAAGGTTAGGGTGCGGCTAACTTCTACATACAGTGGTGTTCACATAAATAGCACACCTTACATTTTAAAAATTATTTTGTTCATAAATTTGTTTAAATGCGGATTATAAAAACTGTTTTTTCAGATAATTAAAGATTTCACTTTATTACCATAAAATACAATTCTTTCCAAAATATCAATTTACATTAAAGAGAAAGACTTCACAAACTTAAAAATGGGCTTCTGTAGCACAGACAAATTTAACAAAAAAAAAAAAATAACAATAAATTCACAAGAAAATAATTAAAATACAATTTTATTTAGTATTTGGTAAGATAGCCTTTGCTCTTAATTACCCTTGGCAACGCTTTAATGGGCTCAACCAATCGCTTACATCTGTCCGAAGGGATAATACCCCACGATGACTTTATGGCCCGCCAAAGATCATCCAAATTCATTGAATTTAGCCCTTCACTATGAAATCCACATCGTTCCAAAGGATTGGATTTAGAACGGGACTTTGGTATGGCCAATCAAGTACCGATATTTGCTGCTCCGAAAGCCAGTTCTTCACAACACGCGAAGTGTTTATTGTCGTGCATCTTCTTCTTATGGTTCCTTTCCGTTCCGGGGGTTGGATATCATCGATGCAAGTGATTGTTTATTTTTCTCCTCCTCTAAACAAGTCGATCCATGTTGACGTCGGTCCTCCGACGCTCCTGTTTCCTTCGATCTTTCCTTGTAGAATTAGTTTGAGAAGCTGGTATTTGTTGTTAGAGTTTTCTTTTCTTGATTGTCAGCATTATTTAACTTTTTCTTCCTACTCGTCTTAAGACTTCTACGTTAGTAATTCTGCCAACCCAGGAGTGAGAATCATCTCAGCTCTAACAGTCAAAGCAAAATCCCGTGTAGGCTGCTCTCCAAGCTTTTGAAGCGCTGGTCAGGGCGGGTGCAAAAACACCCCTCATTGAACCATTCTGGAGTTGCGTAAGAGCGCTTACATATATGATTCTTATAAGCCGATTGAAAATCACATTATCTAGGTTATTTCGATGCTCTTCAACCCTCTAATCTAATCTACATCATTGGAGTGAGAGTTTTCTTCTATCTCCAAGGGGTAGATAAATTCAAGCTTTTCCAATGGCCTCAGATATGGACAGAGCATAAAGTAGCTCTAATGAACGGGGTTTGTGGATATATGTGATGCAGATTCAGGGCGTTCAGTTGTTGATCTCAAAACCAGAGACAACCGTTTTTAAAGAAATTTTTTTTCCACAAATGGAAGACCACCTCCTACTGCGGTCTAAACAATATTTATCCCTTATACCTCCCTAAGACTGACGCGATCTGGAAAAATAATTGAATGGTTCACTGAGTGACACATAAAACAGTGGAGTGGTACGTAATTATCGTATCGTACAAGTCCCCGCTTTTAGTCTTCTGATTGTTGTTGATTCATTAGTTTCTATCCACCGAAACACAGCCTCAGCCGACTATTGAGTGCAGCCAGTAATGAGCTCAGGCGTCAAGTCCCATTTATTTTTCCGCAAAATCGACCACAGTGGTAGACTATTAGCAGTGTTGCGGGTCTGTTTTATAAATGATCAGTCACGGTTGGTGGGCTAAAAATATGTAAGCCGTCGCTAAAGGCAACATATAGAACAGATTTGGTACTAAGTGCAGCTGTATATCAAAAGTTTAATCTCATATTCCGTATTATATAAACGCTCGGCATCGTGTGTCTGGTAGCCGGCTTAGAAACTTCGTAGACTGTATCTCGTGTCAGTGTTTATTTTGTTTACGAAACTCATAGCAAAGTACATAGTGAGAACTTTCTGGCAACCCAGTTTTTTTTTTTTTTTTTTTTTTTTTTTTATTCTTACGAACAATTATCGACTACTACGTCTTCGATTCGAAAGTCGATTTTGTACCTTCTTATGGGTTAATCTTTGTCTCTCCAGTTTTTCCTCCTTCTTCTGTGATGTGACCTCACAATGGGACACATCAGTTACTGAAAACTTTTACGCGGATTCAATCTTTATTGCTTTCTAAAACCCTATTTTCCAGATAGATTATATAATCAACAACAAAAGTAAAGACGCCACCAAACACAAAAATAACCCACCACCATCTCCATAAGCAGTATCAATACCAACAGCAGCAGCCATGGCTCGTAATCTCAACAATCCAGCTCTGCACAGAGATTATGGGGCAACATCATCTACGAGCGCATCAGCCATCACCAGTATACCAGATGTGAATTTCTCTGGCTTCAGCCCCACAGAGTTCATGTCGTTAAGCGAAAATATCGCATATAACATAAATTCGGTGAATTCCAGTTGGAAACAATTGGAAAAAGCCCTCAAATTGATCGGAACTCAACGGGACACTCAAGCGACACGTGACAAAGTCCATACCCTTCAGGCACAGACCAACATACGAATCCAGACGACAAGCAAAGACCTGCAACGTCTTACGGCCGTGGTTAGTCGTGCTGACAAGCAGCAGAAACTCCAATTGGAAAAGCTGACAAATGACTTTCGTCAAGTGGTGGAGAAATACTCGGCCAGTCAGCAGTCGATAGCGAGCGCCATGAAGCAAGTCTTCCTGCAATCGGTGCAAGCCCAACAACAGGATGAGGAATCGGCGAATATGAACACTGAAGATCGTGAGGAGCTTCTTCAGCGGCAGACTCAAGCTAAAGCTGGTTTACAGTTTGAGCAGGATCTGCTGGTGGATCGAGAGAATAGAATTAAGGAGATAGAGGCTGATGTGTTGGATGTCAATGCAATTATGCGAGTATTAAGTAGTCTAGTGGAACAACAAGGGGAACAACTTGGTAAGACTTAACCAAAAGCCATTTAATCTTATAGGAGAGCGCTAATACATACATACTTGCAGGTACAATCGAAAACAGTATTGATAACACCTGCGTCGAGGTGGAGGCCGGCGCAGCTGAACTATTGAAAGCCGCCGAGTATCGAGCACGTTATCGTCGAAAAATTTTAATACTACTAGCGATCGCTGTGATAATAGGTTTAATTGTGACTGGAATTATTGTAGGAAAGTTAACCAGTTAAATTAATTAACAAAGAGCAAATGTTTTTCTTTCTTAATTATTATTAATATTATTACACACATTCTTAATAAGTCTTTATACATATACCATGCATATATATATATATATAACTCTAATTACTTGTTCATTATAGCAGAAAGAAAATGTTTTCCTCTTCATTTTCATTTCGATTGTTATTAATCTCTTCACCATCGTTTTACTTTAGTGAAAACGTTTATAAAGTGTCGAAGAGAATCGTAAGACAGAGGAGAAAAAAAAAAGTTTTGTAAGCATAAATGCTGAAAGTGTTAGTTATTATTATTATTACATCTTATTTTGATTTTAAAAAAAAATTTTAATATTGTTAAGTGTGTCATAGATATACACAATTTTTTTTTAATACATACACAACTCAAACTCACAAAAATGTAATAACAAATGGCAAAGCAAGGAAAAAGGAAAGCCATTGTTTCAGGAAAAAAAAAAAAAAAAGATTTTGCTGATTTTTGCAACAAAAATAAGCAAAATCATGTTCTTGTTTTTTTTTATTTTATTACTCTATTATTTGTCTTTTAAATTAACTTTTAAAAAAAAAAAAATAATTTATAAAAATTAATCACATTGTTAGAAAAAAAACATTTAAAAGGAATTTTTTTTATATATATAAAGACTCGAGATTTCTATATTTATGCCTGCTTCTTTTATTTTGTTTATTTAATGTAGTGACACAAACATTTTGAGATAGTCCGGTGGTCGTCATGGCTCCCTAAACTAGGCACCGTATAATACAAGGTGCGTTCCATCCAAAGTAAACAGAACTTTTTAGAAATAAGAATAAGAAACATTTTTTTTTTTGACAAAACCGATTTATTTTATTAAAAATAGTCCCCTTCCGACTGAATACAGCAGTTTGCACGGTGTAAAAGCATGTCGAATGAGTGTTGTGCGGAACAAATCGTGCACACACTTTTCGGTAGCACAAATGTTCGGTAAAAATGCGATAAATTGATGTTTTTGCGATGCTCAATTCCAATCCCATGAATTTCAATGAAGATTTTGGCTGATCTTTGATGAATTCATGCACAGTTTTGATGGAATCTGTTGTGATCACGGATTTTGGTTGGCCAACATGTTGCTCATCATTTATGTCCTTACAACTTTTTTTAACCTGCGTATACCACTCATGAACTCTGTTACGAGATAAACAAGCATCACCATAAACTTGGTTTATCAATTGAAACGTTTCGATAAACGTTTTACCAAGTTTAAAACAAAAATTAAATATTAACTCTTTGTTCGATGTTCATTTTTGTACCGATGACACAAACATACCGTCACTTCAGACGCAATAACTCCGCGTCTATTAGTCCAAATGTCATGAAATTTTAACAGTACAACAGTTGTAATTACCAATAGATGGTCTCACTAGAAATACCTATTTTTAAAAAGTCCTGTTAACTTTGGAACACACCTTGTAGAACATATATGATCATCAATCTGTAAGGCATCAATTTTGTTCTGGGAGTTAGTTGTTTTGCCAAGCTGAATTAGTTGGTATTTCTTAAAAAATGTAGAACATATGTAACGATACGATTATGCTAAAATTGCTAAATTAACTGCCCAAGTGTAGCACCCAAAGGTGTCACAAGAAATGCAAACCGTCGTAGGGTGCTCCCGACAGATTACTATTTTAAAAGTGTCCCTATACTAGAAGGTGGTGCTTATAATCTGATAGCGGCAGTATGTGAAATTCATTTAAATATGTTAATGCGATATAAACAGAAGCCACTACGGTTTACCATTTAATAACCTGTCTTCAGTGCATGGCTTTTGAGCTGATATTATTCATTCCTATACCCGAAATGGAATTAAGGGGCTACACCAGCCTGACGCTCGGAAAAACTTGCATAAAAAGAACTTCTTTTTTTTTTGACGCAACTTTCAAGTATGCAATTTTTTTTTATTATACTATATACACTTTACATTGATGAATATATTTACATTACAAATCATTAAAAAAATATCGAAGACATAAGCAGTTTTGTGGAACGCCTTTGCCGGGATGCTCACTGGCTATGGAAGTTGTTGCACCGTCAGAAATGAAAAAGTAAAATATTTCCTTGTAAAGAAACGTAATAGCTAAAAGGCTGCATAGGGATAAGATTATTAAAATTTGTTTGTGAAAATGAAAGTTGTTTGAAAAAGATGTAGATTTTTTGTTAAAATTTTAAGTTAAAAAATTACGAACGAGGCATCCAAACAAAAAAAAAAAAGCCTATGCTACTTTGTAGAAATAGTATAAAGAAGATATTGTGTAAGTTTCTTTAAAATCGGTTGAATAGTTCTCGAGACATAGTCTCCATGAGTTCGAAAAAAATAGTTTCGAGAAAAATGCAAGACGCGTCAGCGTCTTATAATCAAAAATATTTGTATATTACCTTGAATCTGCGATTTCTGGTCCAGACACAATGATGTCGTCCAATTCTTTTTGAGCTGCTCTTTTGAGTTTTCTTGTAATACTAATAAAAAGTTTATTTTTTGTAATACACGTAGCGATCTGTACTCTACTGCGTAACAAAGCAAATTGATTCATCAACGTAGAATGTTCAACGAGTCAAAACTAGATTAAACTTTGTATACCTCGGTCAATTTTAACTGCCTAAATTCCTTGAAAAGCCATGATTATTATAAAGGGCTTTATTCGGAAGGTAAGATAAAGATTTCTATGCAACAATACCTATTGCAAATCTTTGTCCGCTCGCACCAGTCCGGTCGCTACCTGTGATGCGAGTCTATTCTCTGCCGCGCTCACTTCAAATTACTATAACTCCGGTAATATTGGGAATATTAGCAAGGTTAAACTCTTAAAGTATAATTAATCAATCCAAGCACAAAAAATTCAGATTTTTTGAAAATCTAAAGGTGGTGTAACCCCTTAAGAGATTGTCACTTTACTTTAACCCTGTTCCCGTTTGAAAACTTCATGCGAATTTGTACAAGTTTTCAATACGGAAACACACTTTTTGCAGCCTCACTTTTCGGGTGACACCACTATGGGAATAAGGATGATTTTGTTTGAAAATGATTTCGTCAGTGGATGCACCCTACTGAAGTATGACTTCCAGGAAGCTCCAATGGAAAGTTATCGAATCAGATTTTTTTTTCACATACTGAATAGTTGCGCCGATTTATTAAACTAAATGGGCGGACTGCTGTAAAAATTCCGCCAAACCAAAAGTAAAATTCTTTGTCGTGCTAAGGTGAGCTGTGTGATACGACTTTGGAAAATAGTTCATGCAATGTACCTGTTAACAAGTAGTAGGCGAAAGTACAAATTATAGTTTTTACCCCGATCGACTTAATATGCGAATATGCAAGTATGCCTGGAACGTGCATTTCGTGTCGACCCAACTTAGGGAGTAGGAGCATTGATCTCTCGAGGCGCAGAAACGACTGACGTGAATAAACAAAACTAGACTCTTTTCTTTCCTTAAGTGTGATTGTATGATAGATTCGTTTTTTTGTCTGTCATTTTTAAAAGAAGGCAAATTTAAAATACATTGATATTTTTCAATGATTGGAATCTTCTTGTTAATGTACTGAGTTCTACCGAAGTTGTATCAATTCAGCGATATTCCGTTTATAAACTTTTTGATCTTGTTACTACTAACAATTTAGGTTCCACAACGCTTCTTGGGGCACACTCAGCTTTTGATTTAATTAGAAGAAAGGGCAGATTAGAAAAATTGTAATGAAATCTTTGGCATTAAGAAGATGCTTTTTTTATTCTTTATATATTTTATTTTTTTTTTGTTTGTTAAATACTGAAACAAGAACAAATGATAGTAGACATTGTTGTTGTTGTTAAAAAGTTAATGTTGATATAAGTACATAGGCGCCTTTAATTAATAATTATTCTAATATTTTTTTACATTTCTAAAACAAAAACAAGGAGACTATAATAATTAGTGAGAGCTCTTAACTTTTTGTAATCAATTGAATTAATTTTTTTACACTTTTTTTCAAATTTTTATCCTACTCACAGAATAACTTTATAATTTTTCTATAAAACAAACCAAACAATAGAAAGGACTAAAATCATAACATAAATACATATACACAATATATTTCATAATATTCATCAATATATCAAGAAAACCATAAGCAAACCAAAAAACAATTTAAAATAGTGAAAAGAAAATCAACAATGGACGAGTTTTGAAATGACAAATAAAGTGTGCTGCACAAAAATATTCTCGTATAACCCTTTTAAAAGGTCTGAGCAGAAAAATCGTAAGTGTTACGAAACAAAGTTGAAGTAGAAAAGATAGTTTTCTTTTTGTACTTATGAACACTTGCACCACCTTTTCCTTGAACGACAAAAAAATGACAAACCATCGTCTAATATAAAATTAACCCACAAATGCAGCATTATAATTATTTGTCTTTTACTGTCCCGCTCCATTTAATAGTTCATCTCTCATCTCATCCACGCATGTATCAAACTACAATATTCAATTAAAAAAAAAAAACCATAAATATTCAAATTATTCAATTATTCAGCCATCTAGAAAACAACAAATTTTGAATACCAAAACAAACGAAACAATTTTTTGGAAATAAAATTATTTTTTCAATAAAAATATAATTCTTAATATATTACCCGAAAAAAAATAAGCAAAACAAAATCAATTCAAACAAAAATGGCATGTGATAAAAATAAAACAAATAACATTAAAAAAAAACCATAAATATAGTAGATATTTGTTTGTTTCAGGAAAAAAATTAAATATAATAATTAAAAAAAGAAAAAAAAATATATATGAACCAAAACCAATTTCATTAAATTTAATAAACCAATAGTTTAGAACCATTAATTAACCGAAGTGATGGGAGAAAAGTTAAAAAAAAAACAAAATAATATATAATACAAACAAAAAAAATTTAAGAATGAATGAACATTGATGCAACAAATTTATCTACGGAAAAATAATCATGTTAAATTAAATAAAAAAAAAACCTATCACTAAATAAACAAAAGTAAAATATGATTAATGAATTAAGATAAACAACAAATTATGAGAAATCTATATTACTACGACTAATTAATAAAGAAAAATGGCAAACAAAATCCCAAGAAACAAAAAAAAAAAGTTGGCTAAAAGGATATTATCACCTGGTCGGCGATACTTTTAAGAAAATAAATGAAAACAAAAATTTCTATAGAAATAATCGTTGTGTTTGATTTTTCACTTAGACTTGCTTCCAGTAAGTCACATATTTTCTAACTTTACTATGCGGTTTTATGATTTTTTTTTACTGATTGTCAAAGTCTCACGAGAGGCGTAACCCTCCTACGTACTTTGCACGGTGTAACCTTATACTGAAAAAAGCAACACCAAATTAATGTCCCAAGTTCCAGCGAATGTAAAATATGTTGTTCTTTTGCAAAACCCACAGGTTTTAAATTTAAGCAACATTTTTTTAAAAAGAAAAAATCTCTAAAACAACAGAGATGCCACGTTTTTGCTTAGAAACTGACTTTGAACAAGTCCGCGTGGCTGGTACGCAATCTGATAGCATACCCTCCAGGTCATTTGATTACCCTCTCTATATTATAATTTTTTTTTGTTTGTTTTTTGTTTATTTGAAATTTTATTTTTTTTTATTTTTTGTAGAAGAAGATTTATGCAAATGTTAATCCTTTTTTCCATCACTTTCATCAATGTTTCCGCATTTTATAACTTTTATTTCCACTTTTTCTCTGCTACCTGATGACAAACTGGAAACAATTTAATGAAGCAAAAAGAGAAATCTCCATTTTCAGTTTTTTGCCTTCTTTAAGAGAGACACTTGATTACCATCATCAGCTTGTTTATAACATTCAAAGCGCAAGGTTATTTAAAGTTAATAAAACTTTACTACTTTTTGTTCCATTCTAAAGAAAGATGGGTGGAGGTAAAACACAAGTAAGAAAATTATGTCAACCGAGAAATTGCTTAAAAAAAAAATTGTCGAGATCCTTGGACGATCAACAATTTTCTAAAAGATCCAGAAAATTATGGGAAACATTCCAAATTAATGCGTCCGCTCGCAAAATAAAGGAGAACAGTATCCACATCTCCGATGGTAAAAATCGTAGATTGGAATTTTGCTGGGTTCATTTTAACTGGAAAAAGTGCTGGAGAAAAAATTTGATTTGAATAGCCCTGATAGCTTAACAAAAAAAAAAAAAAGATTCGAGGAAATCGGAGTTGTTCCAGTCACTTCGTCATGATGCTGTTGGTTCCGTCATGATATGGGCTGATACTTTTATTACATGGCGCAATAGATCTGGGTGTCTTAGAAGATCGGCAGAACTCAGCGAATTACACTGAGCTTCTTGAAAAGCAGAATTTCCACTTTTTGTGTTAAAACTTGCCAAACATCAAATTTCACAAATTGAGATAGTATTGTTTGAAAGTTTCATCATGAAAAACAACCATAGTATACCCCTAGATGGTCAGTGATGGGCACGAGCGAATGTAAGGCCGTCGCAACAAACTTGCCTTTGCAGTACGCATGGGACGCCGATAGTATAGCTGGGTTAATGCTGCAGCCAAGTGGAATTCAATAGTCTCTTCAGCGTTTTCAGCAAGAAGGAGGAAAAACTGATAGGACGGAAGATTAACATGTGAACTTCTACTTGTTTTAGGTATGAAGAAAACGACCAAATATTTGCACTAACTAACATTGCCGAAAATTATAAAAAAGAAACACACAGATGCTAAGTGAGCAATTTTTTTCGATCTGGGGACGCTGAATTATGAATAATTTTGTAACCCAAAGCTCAAAACAAAAACTTTTTCGCGCAACTGCAGCATCAATACTTTTATATGGAGCCCAAGTTTGGTGATACTGTTCTTTCCCAGTAGTGGAAAAATGTTTCCGATACTTCCTGAAGCAAATCTTTCGACTACCGTGTAGTACGCCAAATTATATGTTTTATCTAGAAACTGGGATGTAACTTATGTTTTTAGAATCTTTAAAATTACACTTCAACTATATAGTCAGAGTAATGTCAATGGATGAAAAAAGGTTGCCGAAAATTGTGCTTACATATATTTTAACAACAAGAGCTAATTTCGTGAGTGAGTGGCAGAATCTTGCGTCCGAGTGTGGTGTAAGCCTAAGTATTTCTCCAGATGTGCAGCCTGCCTTAATGAGATTCCAACTTAATACTTTGCTTGGAAAAATGGGAAATAATTTGTACGAGAGATGTGCTAATGAAGCCCAATCATCTCAGTATAGGTTAAGATATCATCTCCAAGACAGTACATATTTTCTACACTACAACTCAACGGACAAAATGAGTACTATATTCAAATTGAGAGGGGAGATAATTCAGCTGAGTTTTTTACCACCAGATCTTTCAATTTTGTGCAACCTGAACGTACGAGAAGATGTGTTTCTTTTTCTTGCCGTTTGTCCAATTTTAAAGTAATTACGATTAAGATTCTTTGGATCAATTATCCTGGCTGAAGATGAAACAATCTGCATTTTGAATGGATGAGAAGGATGAGATTTATTTTACAACTATGCACTGAATGCCCTTCGCTATAGGAAATGCATTATTGAGGAGAAATTTTATGTTATGTATTATTAAGATAAAAAAAACAACAAATTTTCTTGTTTTTGTTAATTTCTCCTTTGGAAAATGAAATAAAAGTCATTTAAAACTTAAAACTAAGACGATTACTACATCGTCCACAGTTTGAGTATATGGACAAGATTCAAATAACCCGTCATAATAATTTTAATGAAAATTGCAATGGGTTGAACACTATGTACAGTGTTTTGTGATAGTCCAAATTCACAACCATGCCTAAAGCTAACCTAAAATTCAAGAAGCGTAAAAAATGCTAAAATAATTTAATTTTCGAAAAGTAACGATATATCTTTTTCTAGTGTAATGTCACCTTAAGCAAATGGCATATTCCACATTTGGCAGCGCTGTCAAATGTCAAAAAATGTTCCTGTCAACAAAAACAAGCGTGCATTTCTTCTTCCCCGCAGTGAAACTCAAAATAGTCTAAATTCTTAATATGGCTCAAGGAAAATTTAAAAAATCGACACTCCCAGCAAATGTCCAAAAGAAACAGAAGCAAAAGAATTCGCCTGCATTTACAAGACGCTCAAGTGAGTAGTGAAAACCAGTAAACATCTTCGCAAAATCTCAACTCGACGTTTTCCACTTTGCAGATGCTCCTATTCAACCGAAGAAAAACAAATTTACTGAAAATCAGAAAATTAAACAAGTTGTTACGAAGAATGTGAACAAATCCGCCGAGAGTGAACTACGGGGACGTGCTAAGGAGGGAAACATTAATTTAAGTAAAGCCCAAGAAGCAGTGGTGAAACACCATAAATCCATGGCCACTACAAGTAGTGCTCCAAGTGAGACGTAGTTTAAGGATTGCAATCTTTTAGAATATATTTGTATATACAGTTACTCACAATCAATAAAAATGCGGATAGAAAAGTCATAGTCCATATGTAAGTCCTATTTTTGGTTTTCATGAAATTCACTTAAAGCGAAACTAAGACAAGAAGAAAAATAACCGGAATTCAATTGTATAACAGAAAAGGTAATAAAAAAGCATCTGAACCCCATCTGCTATACACTCACACTAAGTCGGACACGAATGAATTTTCAACGAAAAGACGTTATTGAAATGGGAAGAGCCATATTGACAGATCAATTTCAGTCGCCTAAAGTCCTTTAAGGGACAGTATCATAACCAAGTTGATTTCATATTATAAGTGGAACTTAGTTTATTGTAGATTACTCCCAAATATTTAAGGTCATCTGAGCGGCGACTATTCATGGCAATGCAGTGCAGCCAAATGCCACATGCCAAAAATTCTCCTTTTTCCTTCAGTAATTTTAGGGGATGTCTGCAAATGTAAAATATTGCTGGAAAGTGTCTCTATTGTCGCAAAAACTCGGCTATACTTGAAACTCCAAAGCTTCTTAAGTACTACTGAAATGCTTTTGACCAAATATTTCTTCCCCATAAGTTAAGTTCAACTTAACTCATATCAGCAAACGGTCCAATCTCCGTATAAGGACGGGTTAATATAAAATATCACTGCATAACAAATGCATATCGCTTGTTGTAGAAGGCGACTAAAGGGGAAAATCACATCTAGGCAATTTTTTTAAAATATCCTAGCGACACATGCAAATGGCATATTCCACATTTGGCAGCGTTGTCAAATGTCAAACAATGTTCCTGTCAACAAAAACAAGCGTGCATTTCTTCTTTCCCACAGTGAAACTCAAAATAGTTTATTTAAATTCTTAATATGGCTCAAGGAATATTAAAAAAATCTCGGCGATTTCACAACCGTAAA
The DNA here is from genome assembly GCA_963082735.1 of Pocota personata. Classification (NCBI taxonomy): domain Eukaryota; kingdom Metazoa; phylum Arthropoda; class Insecta; order Diptera; family Syrphidae; genus Pocota; species Pocota personata. The sequence continues at coordinate 133,649,322 of OY720431.1, read as the reverse complement.
CTTAAAATTTGTATTCATATTTGTCCTAAAAGATCTTTATGCTGCAATTCAAAAATATAAGTGCGAAATTCTCTCGACAGGAAGGCCCACCTTCTGGCCTACAGACAAAAGTAAGACACCAGATCTGATTGGTTTTTTCATAATCAAAAATTGTCAAGCAGTTACCATACATATACACGAGTATCTAAGCTCTCACCATTCACCTACAATTTTTTAAATGAGTGAACATATAATTAAAAATACAGATATTAAAGCCTTAACAAACAAAAGAACAGATTGACAAGCCTTCAAGCTGAACTTAAAAAAGTAGAATAGACTTAATGATACCTCTTGTAAACAAAATATAGAAAAAGAACTGCATAAGTTGGTCAGCGATTTTTAGCAATCGGCCTGGGAAAGCACACCCGTAGTAAATAGAAAGATCACGAAAAGAAACCACCCGAAAGAAATAAAAGATTTAGTAGCAGATAAAAGACGAGCAAGAAGAACATGGCAAAAAACAAAAGCTCTACAACATAAGGTGAAGCTAAACAAGCTTTGTCAGCAACTAAGAGAAATGAAAAAAAAAAAAAAAAAAAGAAATTGAAGAAGTCTCAATGGAGAGATAAGCTCAGAGAATTAACAGCTGAATACGTAACTCTCTATGGAAAGCAACAAAAGGATTAAAACAACCTACTGTGGAAATACTTCCAATTAAAGCAGCTGGTGAAAACTGGGCAAGAAGCGATGAGGACAGAACCATTCTCTTCGCAGAATACCTAGAAAACATATTTAAACCTCCAGTTGTGTAATTCAGGAAAAATGCATGGAAATCGAACCATCTTTTTGCAAAAAGCTGGTGAATAGTTATCCAAGACGTTTTGAGGTCGTTATGAATTTGTCCGACATTTGATGTCAATGTGTACATGTTAATTACTATAAATTATAAATGAAATTAATAATAATTCATTCTAAATCATTTATTTCATCGACACAGCAAATTCACTCATGTAAGAATCACGTCGTTATAAGTTTGTTTGATGAGTGCACTAGGGCGCACTGGTTTCGCACTACCGTGTTGGATGTTCGCGAGTGTTGCACTAAATTCGCACTAATTTTTGCAGCACTGCGTTCGATGTGTGTACTGGGGGCGCATTGAACTCACCCCAGTTATTTTTTCGGGTCAAGAAAAAAATGCTGCAAAAAACTAAATTGTTGGCTGTCTTTCGATTGTGATATATTTAAGACCACATACTTTGCATTGTATAGAAAAATATTACTAAAAATGTGTAAATATAGGATTGTAAATGTTTACAAAATATAATAGTCAAAAACCATTTGTGAAAGTCAAAGAATGACAGCTTTCATTCTAGAATATCTGGTGTTGCTCTGGGGTTTTATTACGGCCATAGAAGTGACCTAACATTACCCAGGGTGCACTGGTGCTTGGGACATAGAACAAACCTCGTAAAAGAAGGTCGTCGCAGGAGTTTTCTGTGGTTTTGATAAGAAAGTTCGAGGTGAAAACCCTTTTCGTTTACGTTACGTTCTTTACTTGGGTTAGTCAGTTGCACATCTCTAGAAAATAAGTGACATCGCTTTGACATTTAACATTAAATCCTCGATTTGTCATAACAAATGTTGTTGAGAGAGACCATTTCACATTTCTTTGTTTTTATTTACTAAATTAAATGGAAATATTTACTTGGAAACTTTCGTTCAAGGAATTTTTTGCAAGATCAATTAATAAACTGTACAAATAATGTACGTGGATGGACATAAATACTGGCTTGCATACAAAACTGGTTCCGTAAGGTAGATACACCAAGGATTTATACATTTCTCTGTTTTTAAGTACCTATTCCAATTAAAAGAGCGGTGTTTTCATTATAAATCTTTCTATCCGTTTCTTGCCTACAAAAGTTATACATAGTGCTAGGTTTCGTCCCGCTGCAAAGTCGATTGGCTCGAGTTCATTTTTGGTAGACTGGTAGATTGTCTATTGATAGCAGTATAGTGCCATCCACATCCAGAACTGGATGATTGGTGTTTTTCTTTGAGCAGTAATATCCTTCGCAAATCTATAAAGCTCTCTTACACCAACCCTTTTTGCAGCGCACTGCACTTTCTGCGGGCTTGTCTAATTGTTACCCCTTGTCACGTCTCGTAGCGCTGTATTGTCTTACAAGCCACTCAGATTCATTTGGACACGATACTCGTGTTGTTCAGTCTGGTGACAAAACGATGACATTCAGAGGTTTAATTTAGGGCTTAAATGTTGAATTTGGTTTTCCTCACTGAATCCACTGAGTGGCATTGACCAGCTGCTATCCGGAGCTGTTGACTTCCTAGAGGGAAAATTACCCCTGCATATCTGGTAAAGCATCGGACTATTGACTCTTGTAAGTCAAAGACCCTTAGAAGATGTTCCGAGGACTCCTCCACTTAGTCTGTTTTTGATTAAGGTGATGCAAACTGTCTCAGCGGCTATTGCGGGAGGTTCAAGTTCGAATCTTAGAATCCGTTTTCAGTTTTGGGAGTGCTCTTATGATTCATTGCTCTTTCAGTAGCTTTTTTTCGAATAGCGTGTCTTCCCTTGCTGTAAAATAGTTCTGGTTCCACGAAGCGGATCATCGCCCCCTATTTTGCCCGATTGTGGGATTTCTTCAGTATACATAACTTTTCCCCAAATGTCGTGCCTCCTCGACTGTTCTACGCCATGTTCTCCTGGCGTCCTGAGTTAAAGGGTTCCATTGCATAGCATGGTTAGCTGTGGAACTGTCACCTTTTCGGAACGTGTGACCAATCCACTGCCATTTCCGTCATTCGATGGTTGTGGCTATTGGTTATTGACTCGTTCTCTAGTAAAGATGTTCGTTCGTGATACGGTTGGGCCTGAAAATCCTTAAGATGTTTGGGAGGCACATGCATATAACAGCACGAATGCAACGTTGGAGCGGAAAAGTCTTAGCTTGGTGCGAAACTGATTGCATTGCTTCACCATATTTTGGAAAACATCCCGAACACAGACATTACATTGGCGATACTGTCGTCGAGACAATACTCCCAAGATACTGGAAATACTCTACTCTCTCTATCGGTTGTCCAGCAATGCATATTTGAGTTTGTTCCAAAGCTGATAATTTTAGTTCTTGCCGTATTAATTTTAAGCCCCGCAACACCTGTCTCCCTCTCCACATCTGCTGTCATTTGGTGTAGGTCCATAATTCTGCGAGAGAGTAAGAATACATCGTCAGCGTAGTCAAGATGTTTCATGTCCAGTCCTGCCACTTTGTTGCTTTTCAGTGCTTTGTAGTGATCTCATCCTTACTGGGGGGCCGTGGTGCGTATTCGGGCACTTCTTACTTCGGGCCTCTCAGTCTGATTTGGGAGATACTCGGTTCAAAACCGTAGCAAAATGCTCCTTCCATCTCTTGAGCTAATCCTCATCCGAAATGCGCAAAAACCGTCTTGGCTTTTCACTAGGTGATGGCTGGAGCTGCGACCACCTGTCAGCTCTTTGGTGATTCTGTAGGCGGTTCCGTTGTCGCACCTGCTTGTAGCTTCTTCTGCTGCTGTAGCCAGCGCGTTTATGTAGTTGCGCTTGTCACGTCGCACGCTACGCTGTACTTCTCTTATCTTCATGCAATATAGGGATTCTAGCTCGCTCTTTCAGCTGTTTTCGTTCGTCAATCCGTCTCCATGTATCCTCGGAAAGTCATAGGGCGTATGTCTTCATTGCGATCGATTGTCAATTCTTTCAGCACCAGATGCAAAAACATTTTTCACAGCACACCAATTGTCTTAAACGGTTGCGGGCAGTAAGCCGCTGATTGCTTCCACACCTTGCGAAAGGAAATCTTGACCAGGCTGTTGAGTTTGTCTAGACATTCCCAAACCATTTTCCAGCTGATTAATGGGGAATCTGACCTTTGGCTCCGAGTATTTGGTTCTAGGACCAAATGTTTTTGCCACATTTCGCTCGACTTGAATATTTGGGTATTCTTTTTTTTGTACTTTTGGTGAAATTCTTTACAAAATTGTATTTTGTGACCATTTGTGACCAGAAGGATGTACTTTGCCTTTCCTAGACCTTTAGCGACTTCCTGAATTACAAAGTGTATTTTCACTTTTCCAAAGTTTTTCTACGTTGTGCTTAGATTGGTCTCACCATCGTGGTGTTTTTCCCTCTAAGCCCTTGTCCACCATGAGAGCTCGAATAGTTTAAGAACTTTCGAAGTCATTTCGTGGAAACAACTTTCAGCTTTTCATGGCACGAAACCAAACCAACATTTTTCTTTAAATTTCAATGGAATTCTTTTTTTGTGCTGCTGTACAAAAATTCCGACCACTACAATGCTCCAGTCCACATTGATAATACCCCTCCTCGGGGACTTGTAAGCGTTTTTATACTTTTCAGGTCAATTGCATAAGATGTCCTGTTTTCTTTTTTCTAGTAGAGCCGGTTAGAGTCCATCTTTACCTGGTGGCATAGATGGTCACAGCCATTCTTCCCTACAGTCTCCAGTAGAAGCAAAACACTTTGTCATTCGCTTTCTTGGGTGAAATAGATGCTTCCAACCTCTTTGTATCCCTGGCTACCATTGGGATGCAAGTAACGCTTTCGTATAATGTCCTAAAACTCTAATTGATTTCCTCATTGTACTTACTGAGCCCCCTTTCCTAGCTTTGACATTCTCAATCCTGCTTAGTCTTATTAAACAGCTTACCATGGACTACTCATCTCAAAATATTAAACATTTCCTTCATTTACACCAAAAGTTACTATCGTTGTCACCGCCACAAGAGCACCAAATGTCCGGGACGCCTTACAAATGAAAATGGAAAAACTAAAATAATTGTCGAACATGACCATGCACCCGCCCCAAATCAACTTCTCGTTGATGCGTTCCGCAAGGTACTTACACAGCGTGCAGCTGATGAAACAACCGATTTGAACGTGATTTACTGTGATGAAGCAACTAACCGCCATGCAGATGCTGCCCTCCTCTATCCATTCACCTCGGCTGAGAGTGCCATGCGCAAGGCGCGTCGCAAACAGCTGCCCAAAGAGTCTGCCACAAAAGTCGCCGACATAGTGAGCATCTTAGACGGAGGCAAAGACTTTCTGCAGGTCAACAGTGGTTCGCAAAAGGAGCGCATCTATCAAAAGACAATTAGCCTTCCCGATGCAACGTGCATGATATTCATGCACAGAAAAACCTTTGAATTGTTACCCCGTATCGATGAAATCCACATGGATGGCTCGTTTGAGTTTGTGTGTCCAAATCAGCCGGATTACTATCTACTGACATTTCATGCTGTTCATGGGCATATGGTGGGAGTTTTCATTTCTCTAAATTGTGTGCTTGTAAACCATTTCTTGATCTTCCTTGCAGACTGCTCCAATAATATACTCTATGGTTACGGCGCGGACGAAATCAGCATACGCTGCAATTTTCGATTACATCAGGCAGGAGCTGAAAGTAACTCCAAATATTATCGTTTCCGATTTTGATCATGTCGTGCAATCTGAATTAACTTACGCTTTCCCCGAAGCAATCATCAAAGGATCTTGGTATCAGTACACAGATGCGGTGCTCAACAAAATGAAACAGCTAGGCTTGCAACGAGAAACAGCAAAAGGAGTGGGTGCGAGTGCTTTGCGTATGTTGCTGGTGCTTCCATTACTTCCGCCAGAATATATGGTTCCTGGATTGGAGGCCTTACGAAAATGGATGCGGGAGAAGAGTATCTTTTCAACAGGCCTCTCCAATCTCTGCGACTATGTGGAGCACACCTGGTTGCGCGCTGTTGGCACCGAGAAAATGTCCATATTCGGAACAAATCGCATCGCTTCCAATCACATAAAGGTATTTAACAAGGATTTGACCGATCGAATCGGGCAAACTCCAGTGATTTGGACAATTTTAGACTCCATCCGACAGTTGGCAACGAAAATGTACGTCAATCTTAAACGAAAGCATGGTAAGCCTTCAAAATCCAAGAATTTAAACTCGGCCATGCGTCAGAAACGAAACGAGATGGTAGCGGAGAAAATTGTCGAGAGCGCAACACAGCTGTGGATAAAGACGCCAGTCCACTTGAGAAATCCACTGCAGTTCCTGCAGTTGAGCAGTCATTGTATAACTGACTCTATGTACTTGGCGAATCTATCGAACATCAAAGATCGAAACTACACAATGGCAACGTATCCGAAAACCGGTAACCCATCATCTAACACTGTACCATCGCCAGCTGTTAAAACCTGGGTAATGATCGATGCCAGCACTCTAGAGCTATCGAATTCCAATACGGAGAAGATCTCAACAAACTCTCAGCCAGAATCGAATTCTCCTGTCTCGGAATTCATTCCAACGGCTCATATTCCACAGGACTCGTACAATTGTGGTGACATTGTGATAAGCGATGATGGTCCGGGAAATATTTATCCAAGTTGTTTTGCTCAGTGTTCAAGCATGAAGAGCTGTCCTGGAGACCTTAATGCCAACGATTCAGCCCTGCATCAACAGCCTAGTCAGCCGCGAACAGAATCGTCAAAAGAATGTTCGGAGAATCAATCAATGTTACCTCAACAGAGCAGTATTAAGCCAAGAGATTTGTCAAGTCCTCCTCCATTAGTTTTCCTGCCGCACGTTAAAAAACTAAAGGATAAGAGGCGTTTGCCAGTGCTGTCGGAGCCACCGCCACTTGTACTCATTGGTTCCAAAAGACAGAGGATTAAGTAGATTTTAATTTTAATGAGACTGTAACGTTACTTAAGTTTGTATATATGTAAATTAATTTTTTTAACAATAAAGACTAATAATTTGTTTTAAATAGATTTTCCATGATGTCTGTCGGATCGGAAGTCTTTAAGTAACTCTTTGTTGGAAGCCTTGTGGATTTCAAGTGAATATGTAACTGGAATACACTTGCTTCCACAGACTTTTTTACTTCTTTATTGAATTCCATCAAGCTGTTGTCTCCTTTTATGTTACTTTGATTTCGTTTACATAGATAAGTCGGAGAATTCAAAACGTGCTCAGTGGCACTTTTCGTCTGAACTATTGGAGGGTTCTGCTTTCCTCTGTGTAGGTTCCTCATTACATGGCAGTCGTCCAAGATATGCGACAGCTTAAATAAATTAGCAAATATTTTGGTGCTAACAGCACATACCGGACTTGGTCTAGTTTCTCGCAGCCATTAGTGCCGTGCGACACACCAATATCAGTACAGTTTTATGCCATTTTCAATTCAGAGAAGCTTCTCATGACAATTTTACTCTCGGATGTTTGTCAGATGAGAGGTGGGACCTTGAAAAAAATGTTTGGTGTTTTCTGGAATTCGAACCTTGAGTCTACCGCTCAGTGATCATGCACATAACCAAATAAATGGAATATAAACATAACCAAATAAATGGATAATAAACTTAAGCTCGTTTGCGAAGAATGCATTTATATATGCATGTATTTGATGGGGGCCCATAATGGCGGATAATAAGCTTATTGTACTTCGGTTGAGAACGGCCCGCTCCACCAGTACCTCATCTTTTATAATTAATTTATAATATAATAATCGCGGGGGTGTTAAAAGGTTAGAAAATAACAATCTATGAATACAGACCTCGACGGGAGACGGGAGGTCATGACATGTTTCCAGTAAGTCCAGACGGACTCAAAGGAGGGGTCTGCAGCTCCAGTCAAGTCGCATTATTTAGTGAATATTCCATGGGCTACTTCGACATATTCAGATCTGTAAGAATTTTCAACGCTGAAGTCAGGGTTTTTAAAGATGCACTTAAATTTAAAGTGGCGGATGCACTCTTATGGGACAATGGCAGTGCTCGCATGCGCTAATGGGGTTACTGGCATCGGTTAACCTTAGGGATTTAAACTTCTTCTCGTTCTTTTCCTTACGGCGAGGTTATGACCCGGAGTAGAAGGATCGCAACTCTCTCACTTTACTGCAACCCTACTGGTCCGCCTGTGGGGTTTGCCGGTTTGACTTCAGGAAGTACCGGCAGGCTTCCTGGGATTTAAACTAATTATCTAATGATCCATGTTGGGAGTTGTGCGTTTGGGCAACTGCCTTAACATTTAAAAAAAAAAAAAAAAAAAAAAATTATGGACAAGGCTCAAATAAGGATGATTCAACTGTTTAGGATTTGCGCGTGGAAGCATCTTGAATACACTAGTGAAAATTCTTTTCCACTATAAAGCAAATATAACCGCTGTCCAGGAAGTAAGATGGAATAGATCGAGCTGCTACTACGAACAGAAGTAGCGCTTATTCGGGTGCGTGTCTATGGTTAGTCGTAAACTTAGACAACTTGTCTCTAGCTTTTGCCATATTGGTGAACGATTAATAACAATCTACATTAAGAGTGGGAATTTCCAAACGTCAGCCTCAACCTCAAAGATTACTTATACGAGCTCCTCGACAACACCTGTGAGCAATGCTTTCCTTAAAAAAAAAATCGGATCCTGTATTTTCCCGTATGTCAGAAAATTGTATGAAAATTGAAGGAAAATATTTGAAAATAATGAATATTATTCGACAAAATTATAAATATTGTATGAAACATTGTATTATATTGAATTTCATGCTGCAACTGTTTTTTTGTTCTGTGAATTTCAATTCCATAAAAATAAACCTAATGCATGCACAATGTGTACATTTGTCATAAAAAAAACAACCCTTATGCTATCTCATACGACGTCTAAGGAGGTGTGGTATAAAAAAAAAAAAAAAAAAACATTCTCGTTGCCATAACGATATGGGTGACCGATGCAGATGGTCGAGACAAACCTTGGACATCAGTTCCGTCACTTCTAACGACTTGCTGGCAGTTTTACCACCTCATCCTTCCGTGTTAGTCGTTGCTGCTGATCAATAGCTTTAGGGGCATCAGATCGGAAAAATGCTAAAGCAGTGCTTTGCTATTAAATAAATAAATATTTTGGCGCTAACAGCCCATACAGGGCCAGGCCTACCTTCTCGCAGTCATTCGTGCCGTGAGCCGTTTCCGAAGGGCAATTTTTGTTTCGATTAAGAGCGGGTTCTCATGACTACTTTACTCTTGAAAGTTTGTCAGACGTTCGCAAGAGTTTAGGCCGTGAGAAAACTTTCTGTGCGTGTTTTCTGCGATTTGAAACTTGAATCTCGCGCTCCATGATCGTGAACCCACTTGTGCTCCCTTTGCAGCCCTTTAACATTTAATTTTATTGCAGTTTTACTTGGATGCCAGTGTTGAGTAAAATTTAGTCCAATTACACGATTAAAGATTAAATTTAATCTTAAAAAATCACGTTTGAATTTTAAGGTTAATCCGAGTTAACGATTAACGTGCTCCATTGTTGTGATAAAAAGTTAAATTCGTTGTCTTACGTACTTTTCCATCTTATTCATGTTTTCAATCCATTAACACTTTTATGTAAGTCCATCAGATTTAATATTTAAACAAAATCTATTAAATATTCGTTGGCATGCAATTTCTATACACGTGTAGTGTGCTGATTGATATTTTATGTTGGGCGGAATTATCTATACCGAAATCGAGAAACAACTAGTTTTGTAATTCGGTTAATAAAAAAAGTATTTTGTTTTGGAAAGTAAAATCATAGAGATAGGAACAAAACCAAGTTACACAAACGCGTAAGGCAGCTTAGCGAGGGGTTTAATTAATATAAAGGGTGGTTAAGTTTTAAGGGCCGATGTTGATTTTGAATAAAACACAAATTATTTAGGAAATTACTGTAATTTTTTTTTATTATGATAATATTGGTATGGTTCAATTATGTATGGAACAAAATATCGGCCAAATGGCCGCCGCGACCTCGGCGGCACACCTCCATCCGATGGTCCAAATTTTCGATGACGCTAAGGCATAATTGAGGTTCTATGCCGTTAATGTGCCGAATTATCTCATCCTTTAGCTCTTGAATTGTTGCTGGCTTATCGACGTACACCTTTTCTTTCAAATAACCCCAAAGAAAGAAGTCCAACGGTGTCAAATCACATGATCTTGGCGGCCAATTGACATCGCCACCACGTGAGATAACACGGCCATTGAATTTGTCGTGCAAAAGGGCCATTGTTTCGTTAGCTCTGTGGCAAGTGGCACCATCCTGTTGAAACCACATATCGTCCACATCCATATCTTCCAATTCGGGCCATAAAAAGTTCGTTATCATCTCACGATAACGAACACCATTCACAGTAACTGCCTGACCGGCCTCATTTTGGAAAAAAATCGGCCCGATGATGCCGCCAGCCCATAAACCGCACCAAACAGTCACTCTTTGTGGGTGCATTGGTTTTTCGACAATCACTCTTGGATTATCATTCGCCCAAATGCGGCAATTCTGCTTATTGACGAATCCACTAAGGTGAAAATGTGCCTCATTACTGAAGACGATTTTCTTCGAAAATTGATCATCCACTGTTGCCATTTCTTGCCACCATTGTGACCATTGACGACGCTTGAAATGGTCAAGAGGCTTTAGTTCTTGAGTCAATTGCACCTTGTAAGCGCGTAAATGCAAGTCTTTATGCATAATGTTCATCAACGACGAGCGTGAGAGGTGCAATTGTTGGGCACGACGACGAGTTGAGGTGGACGGCTCTTCAGCCACACTATCGCGAACAGCAGCAATATTTTCTGCAGTACGAGCTGTACGAGCATGCACTGGTGTTTTCACATCTCCTACAGACCCGGTTTGCACAAATTTTTGCACGATTTTTCCGATTGTACGCACATTTGGACGATTAAATTGACCAAAAGAATCACGAAATGCACGATATGCATTTTGATTTGAACGCCCATTTTCATAATAAGCCTGAATAACTTTAACGCGTTGCTCGATTGTGTATCTTTCCATGGTTCAAATTGAGTTAGTCTGAAATTGAGAAATGTCAAATGAAATGCAGAAAAAAACTTGACGTTTAGGTGTGGTTCACATTCAACATCGGCCCTTAAAATTTAACCACCCTTTACTTTTGTCCTCAACGATAAAAACAAAAATCTACAGACTACATTGACAAGGTTAAAATGGCGCCCAACTGAATTTAGCAGAGATATCAGAACTAGTCATGTCATGGCAAAGCTCATATACTTAATGTCCACGTTGACATACGTGGGTGGTGGGTATTATGGATATCAATTTGGTTCTGTAGGTTTTTTTCCAAGACTTGACATTAGTTGGGAGCTGGGTCGATATCTAGGACTAAAAGCGGCCTGTAGTCTATCAATTCGCAAGAAAAGTTTTTAGGTACGTACATGTTACGCTGAATATAATTCAGGAGACTTTTAACTTAGTATTTAATACAGATGCAGCTGTTTTTTTTTTTGTGGATTAAGCCCGAGAATTAATGCGAATAACAGATGGGCGACGAAACCGATGAAAATTTAAAATTCTAATTTTAAATTTAAATTTAACAATTTGCATGTCATTCTTGTTCGTCGCCTAACTCAAGAATGTCTGAGCGGACTTTGATGAATTTTGTTTTGAAGATAGTAAGTTTAAGAAATTAATTGATCATCTTTCTCACACGTACAACTGAAGAAATAATTAACGGATTTTGATTAGCTTTTGTATATTTTTAAATTAAGACGGATATCTTAATACCGTCTATTCAAAAACTATCAACGGGAGAGACATGGTTTTTGAGATTTCTTGTTCAACGTCTAATATTTAATTCTCCTTATACCCTTTCGTCTCTCACCAACACTGGGTTAATAAACTTTAAAAGGCAAATCTTAGGTGATGCAAAATTTAAAAAAATTGACCGTGTGCCTTCGACAAATTCCCATGCCATATTTTTGTGGAAAATCTCAGCTCTCTAGGTTAAAAGATTTAAAAGTTGTAAAAGTGGTATGCCTATCTTAGAAAGCAATGATGTCCGAGATACCGGTCCCTGGCAGTGTCCCCCTAGGCAGTGAGGTCATAGTGGAAAGGCAAAACTGAAGTTAAAATCCAGATGCCCCAGAGGGGCGGCTGCTAGACACACAGATGGTAGACAGGAACCCATCCCCTGTACTATAGAAGTAGTCCTGATTTGCCGATGGACCGGTTTTACGGCCATTTTGGGACGTTGCCACCGCGTTCTATGTAGGTTCGCCTTTCCTGAGAAAAAAAATAACATTTCCAAGGTACGATTTGTTTCATGTCTCAAGGAACGATTTATTGACAATTCTGTTCCAAGAAGTTATGGCTATCGTGCCTTGCAACTCACCCTACCAACTGCGAAAAAAAGAAATAACACCTATTTGCGTATATTTATTATGTTTTATTTCACTTTGAATGTTTGTTTTTAGAAACATACACTTCCTCATGAATACATTTAAATATATGCCACATAAAATAATTATGTATATGTATAATTATGTAAAATTACAATGTAATTTGTTTTTGTTTTTCTGTTTATTTCTATGCTTTGCCAAATTAAATATATAAAATCTTATTTAAATAGGTTTTCTTATTGAAAACACAAACTTTTTTCCGGTATTGCATTATTTTTTCTTGTAGGTATAATATTTTATTTGTTATTTCTTGTACGAGTACAATTTGATATATATATATTTTTTTTTTAGAAATAACAAATGTATTTTTGTTTTGTTTGTTTTGGCATCTATTTGAGTAAATATGTATATTGAAACATGTATTAATTATTATAAATACATACAGCTATGGCCGTCAATTTCTGTTATTGTTCTGTTTAAGTAGGTCGTTTATAAAATATAATAAAAATAGTATAAAAATGATAAACGAAGTTCAATATCTATTGTAGATGAGGAAAATCAGGAATTCATCTGATTTATTTTTTTACTGTTAATTTAATGAAATTAAATATTTGCCATTTAATAATGGAAGTTTATATACTCGTTAAATAAAGATTCATATGTTTTTTTTTATTATTTGATCTAAAGGGTTATTCATTTCGATGTTGGGATTTCACATCCCTGCCATATGGCATCTGTCATCCATAGTGACAGGTAGTTAGTTCTTGCCTTGCCATTTTACAATATGGATTGTTTAACCACTTTGTAATATATTTATACGTTATATTCAACTGAGCAAACAATTCGAAACACAATCACCAAATTCGAATAAATCGGTAGTGTGCGTGATTTCGTAAGGCCTGCATTAACTGTTGGAACACAATGACGTCGCTGTTATTTGAGGTCGCGCACCGATGTCTCATACCCTCTCAAAGGATTCGTCCACAATGAAGTCGTGTACTTTCGTATACTTTTTCGGTGTGCTCCTTTATTGTCTATTACTTAGCCTCGTCCAACTCATACGACTACGACAGCGACTCATTGTATTCACATTTACGTATTTACGTTTATTTCAACTTTTGACAGCTCGTACGAAGGTGACCATGACTACGACAGCGACGTCATTCTGTTCCAGCAGTAAAGATACTGATATGGCGTTTTAACAGGACGGCGTCATGTGTCATACAACACAGGCTCTATTTCATGAAAACTTCCTCGGCCGTTTAATTTCGCGATTTGGCGACATCAATTGGCTTCCAAGATCTTGAGATCTGACCCATTTGATTTTTTTTTTTTTTTTTGTGGGGCTATGTTAAAGATGGCATATGCAGACAATCCCCAAACTTTGGAGCACTTAAAAACCAAGATTCGTGAAGTTATGGCCGCAATATAGTCAGAACTGTACCGAAAAGTCATCGGAAATAATCTAACAAGAATCGAAGTTTGCTAAACAACCCTGGCGGCCATTTAACCGATGTTTTATTCCATACATAATGGCATAGTCCAGAATTTAAAATAGTTAACAAATCCTTAATACTTTTCATTTTATGTAAATTAAAGCACAAAATGAATAACCCTGTATCTTACATAAATGTGTAGAATATTGAAGTGTACGAATATAACTTTTCTTTTACACAGAAATTTCTAGTGCCTACAGTTTGTTAAAAATGTGTAATTCTATTGGGCTGTGGGATAAAAATACATTAGTGTAATTTTATAAAACAAAAGATGGAACTAGACTATCATGTTGGGTTATTTTTCGTTTTTTTCTGTATTGTGGTTTAAAGAATTTAAATTTTATTTGTTTCTCTTAGTAACCCGCAGATAGCCAGGAGGCTTTCTCATATTTGAAATATAAACTGTTGATCCCTCCTGGTACTTGAACCAATAAGCTTAAGCTCAGAAGCCAATACACTATCCACTACACCAGTTTTTGACTTATGCACAAATCTGTCCTTTATAAATATGTATCGTCCGGGGAGCTATCTACAAAAAAAATAAAATAAAAATGGTGCAAACGCATTTGAGAAACCAAACTCCAATAAGTTTTTATGGAAAAACGTCAAATACTGTCAGAGAATTATAGGCCATGCACTTACCGACTTTTTAAGTGTTCCATTAGATTATTTAAAAGGAAGACCTTTGGACACAGACAACTGGAATACTGAAAATTTGAATGGTCAGTTGCACGAATGCTGAATTTATTGCGCAGTACTTTAAGAAAATCAGATGCAACAAGATATCGACTAAGAGACCGCTTTGGTTTCTTCGAAGATGTGTGAAGAAGTTGTTCGTCATATTAAAACCTTTTTTTCTGTGATCTTAAAATGGATGTCGTCTTTCAGGTCATTGGCCATTGTAGGGTTCTGTAGACGTTTATTTCAAGAATGTAAGAATCTGACGATAATTGCAAAAAAAAAAAAATGTATGGCAGAAACATACAATCTGGAGTAGTGGTGTCAACTTAGATCGTTAGATCTGGATTTACTTTAGTTTTACTTAACCACTACAAAATAAACCTAGTAAAGCAGTCATATCTCTGGCAGCTCAACGAAATGCTTATCTCATGTTTCTTTTTTTTTAAATCCGTCAAAAAGCAAGACATATTTTGGCAATGTTCCAAAACTTAGTATGCCATAACCTTGCATATATCTAATATTATTATAGCCGATAAGTCAATAAGACTGGTCTTGAAAATTGGCCAGTTAGGTTATACGTAATTTGTTTGGCAAAATCCTGGTACGCCATCTGTACCACGACCACCATAACTCAAATATCAAATTTGATTTCGTTTTCGAGAAAATAGATTTTTTTCCATCAAGCCGCACAGAAAGAATTGAGTTTGTCTATTATAGTAATGTCAAGTTGATCAAAATTTCGGGATCAACATTTTCAGAAAACTATACAAGTAAAACCTTATACAAGTAAAAATATGCAACCTGTCATCTGTCGCTCACTATCCTTGACTCGTCATACAGCCATATTCTCTAAGTCGAACCGTTCTGAGATTCTCGTGACAGTCAGACAGTGACGGCTCGTATCGGTTCTCCTCAAAACAATTGTTGGTAGGACATATCACGAAGCAATTTGTAGAACTTCGCAATTCCGTTTTATTAAACATATTAACTAACTTCAAAAAAGTAACTTATTTAATGCCATTATTGGACGGCGTGAAGACATAGAAACTATGTTAATCGTTTCTGTTATTACCGTAGGTAGCAGTTAGTTGTAATTAGTTTATGAAGCAATTCGTCAGACTAAAGTCACGAAATCGTAAACAATTTATTCATAATTTTCAACGGTTTCAACATTGAATACGAAAACAACACAGTAATTCAAAAACCAAACTTGTGGCTCGATATCTCTGCTTTTAATCTTTAAACTATTACGCCACAATCGAAGGAACATAACTTATTTCTTTTGAGTTCTACACTTATTTCTTGGTCTTATCTTGTCTTGTTGCGCACTTCCGTTTTTCACTTGATTAGTTCTACAGGTCTTTCTTGGCTTAGCCTATTTTCAAATCTTAATTATTCCCATCCTCCACGCCATCTCTTTAGTTCTACTCTTCTTTTCGCCTTCTTCTAGTTCCACACTGTGTTTCTGTTATGCGGACTCGACCTTATACGCCGCAGTTTTTAATTTTCTGGGTAAAAATAGACCTGGACTAGGCGTGATACTCTTTCGCTATTTATAATCTGTTAGGATACACGTGCATTTAGCATTTGAAACATGTAATTGAATCAGTAGGGGTATTGAAACTTCGTTGTATTTGGAAAAGTATAAGTTTATTTTTTTTACACTAAAGAGTGCACGCATTCTTTCGCATTTCTAGCAACACTGAAGCTTATGTCAGAATCAGCTGATTTTCCTCGTCTATATTTCGGTCAATTTTCCATTTCAAGATTATTAATTGAGAGAACCAAATGACAACAACCAGCTGTCAAAATCATATGTACAGTGCAATGTTACACTTTTTCACTCTCCGTGACAAAAAGGTTGGAGCATTGGTAAAGTGTAAAAGTTTAACAAAATGACAGCCAGTGTATTTTGTTGTTGTATTGTAAGAAAACGATACATTTTTACAACGATACAAGACCAGATACAACGAAGCGTGAATACCCCTAGTATTGTTGTGGAGAAATAGCTTAAATAAATTCTCCAGGGATTTGCTCTATTGGCATCTACAGTTCGATCCCATATCTATGAAATATCTTATTTAAAAATTTTCTTACATAACTCGAGATCTAACAAAATTGTAATTGCCAATTTCTCGAGCTTTTCACAGGAAACGCCAAACTAATTACATACATATCTTGAGATTTATTCGATTGGCATCTATATTTCGATCCGGTATCTAACTAGTCATGTCATAAAATACTGGTACACGTTTAAACGCACTCATCGTGAAACTAGTTTTGAACACATTCATTCTATATTGACAGGTATTCAATCAGTATGACGATATTGAAAGCCGTGTTGTGGTAATTGGCCTTCACAAGGGAATTATGAAAAAAGGAGATACATATATTTCAGACCTTACGACCGCTTGGACATCCGGAATTTTGTTTTTAAATTGTTTGAGGACACTGGTGGAACAACTGACCGTCAAAGATACGGACGCTTTCACACTGTCAGAACCCCCAGGCGATCGAAGCTGTTAAAGCCAAGATCAATCGGAAACCGTTGCGAAAGCAGAAAATCTTGTCACGAGAAATGAAGATATCACAGAAATCTATGCCCCGCATTATCTATCAAGATTTAGGCCTCAACGCATATAAAAAACACCTGGTCACTTATACACAGCTCAAATAAAGCAAAGACAAAATGAAAGTAACCTCTACGCCGTCGGTATGCGCAAAGTGATCACAGGGAAGTCTTGTTCACGAATGAAAAAATGGTTACTATTCAGGAATCGTTCAATAAGCAAAATGACAGTCTATACCCGGTCATCCAAAGAAGCATCAGAACATATTCCAGGAGTCGAACGGGGCCATCATCCCGCATCTGTGATAGTTTGGTGGGGAGTCCGCTACGAAGGCGTTACCGACCTTAATTTTTGGCGAGAAGGTAGTAAAAGCATCGGCAAAAGAATCGGCAAAGGGGATATTCCGGAAGGCGTTATGAAGGAACTTAACCAACAATTTATTTTCAAACAGCTTATAAGGCAAAAACAATACAATGGTGGCTCCAAAATAATGTGCCGGACTTTATAGCTGTAGACGATTAGCCGTAAGGAAGTCTAGACCTCAATCATTTTGTTTTGCTGTTAGTGTCATTGCTTATGATTCACAGTATTTTTTTCTGTCCTCCTGTTGTCATCATCACGATCAAGTTGCATTGCGCACCCTACTGTCAGTGTTATACCTTCGCAATATAGTTACTTAGCTTTCCCAATTGATCGATTTTTTTTTTGTTTATTTCATGCGAAATAAATATGTAGATGATTCTTGACATCAGGATTTAAACCGTGAACCCACCCTCGACACCCAAATATTGAGTCCTTGAAGCGTGCACTTATCCGTGCAATGGACAATTTAAATTGTTTAAATATTGTTTCCTAAATAATCAATTAGTTTTACAGAAAAAATACTTGTTATCACTAAAAATGCCTGTACCGGTATTTATGACTTGACTAGGTATAGAAATCTTCTACTACGCACAGAAGAGTTTCTCTTGTTACGAGTATATTACTTGCCTCCACATGTTTATGAAATTTTCGTCTTACACTACTACACCTCTACATAAAATGAAAATCGAAATAGTAATTGTAAGAACAAAAAGAAAAAGAAAATAAAATCTCTTTGATTTACGATTACTTAATTGCATTTTCCTTCGTTTATTTTGAAAATAAAACAAAACAAAATTATAATACAATTTATAAATGTTTAATTGGTAGTTGGTCCTATTGTTTCTAGTTATTTTATTTTTATTTTTTCACATCACATCAATTTATAATGAAAAATAGTTATGAAACTGTCCACAAAAGCGCAGCTAATTGTAGAAAAATAATTTTTGTTTGTTTGATAGGGAATATGTTTCCATAAATACTACTAAAAAAAAAAAAAAAGAAGAAGATAATATTCATATCATTATAATAGGAAAACATAAACACACTCATAATAGTATTGTTTTGTTAAAAAAGCAGATTCTATCTTTTCAATCTTGCATTAGTTTTTATGTTTTATTAATTATTAAGTTTATTTATTTTATTTTGTAACACTTAACACTTTCTGTATTTTTTTTTATCTTTTGTTTTAAGATTGATTTTTTTTTTAGTTTTAGTTTTAAACATTCAGTAAAACTGTGGATAGAACTTATTTCTCTTTCTTCGCCTGACAATAAAATACTCATCTCCTCTCTCTAAATCTCTAGATTTCAACATATTAAATTTATTTCTGATCTGTTTGGTAGCTGTGGGGAAAAAGAGAAAATTTATAAAAAAAATAATAATCATAATTTTTTTTTTTTTTTTTTTTTTGTTGAGTGAAAGTTGAGCTTGAGTAGAGTAGAATTAAATTTTCGAATTTTATTTTTTTGCTGTTTCGATTTTGTTTTTGCGAAAATAAACGGTCAAAAGACGCACCGAATAATAGGAGGAGTAGCAACTAGTAGTAAGTAATAGTAGAAGAAAATTTTGGTTTTTTGTGTAATATTTGGAAATTTATTTGTCTACTTCAAAACTAACAGTGAAATCATACTTCAATTGGTTTGTTTTGCTTAAATTTTTCTCAAAAAGAAAAAAATACGTTTACTTTTGTTTGTTTTGCTTTTATAAAACTAGACTTCTACGAATAATAGGTAATAAGAATGATTGCAAAAAAAAAGGTTTATTTTCGGGTTTTTATTCTCTCCGAATGAATATTTAATATTTAATAATAATAAGGATACGAAAAAAAACCTATAGAAATATAAATTATACTTTGTATGTTCTTTTTTTTTTTTTCTCAAATCTAAGTCTATATGTATTTACGATAACTTAAAATTAATAAACTATAAATTATATAATTAATTAACCTGTACAAACTTCCGAGTGATCATCCCACGCTGTAACCTGTAAAAAGAGACAAAGTTAGACGTAGAACTAAGATAAGTGGGCATTTAGGATACAAGTTTGGGGTTAATAAATTAGGTTCATGTCGCGATGTAACAAATGAATCATATTTATTTAATGAAATTTTAATCCAATTAGAAATTTTAAAATGATTTACCTGACGGTTTTTAAGACTAATACAAATGAGTTTAAGGCCGGTCTACTAAATATTGTATACATTCATATGTCTACCGACGACGTCATTGCAATTAATATTTAATTTAGGATACAAGTGTGGGGTTAATAAATTAGGTACATGTAGCGATGTAACAAATGAATCATATTTATTTAATGAAATTTTGATTCAATTAGAAATTTTAAAATGATTTTCCTGACGGTTTTTAAGACTAATACAAATGAGTTTAAGGCCGGTCTACTAAATATTGTATACATTCATATGTCTACCGACGACGTCATTGCAATTAATATTGATGCAATAACCTTGGAGTTGCAGTAGCAAAAGCAACACTTAAGGTTAGGTTAGGTGGAGGTGGCTGTCGGCTAAAAGCATAAAACACTTAGACCAGTAATAGGTTCATTGTGATACCACATGGGTTTGGGAAGCGGCCTCTAGCCTACTCGTTGAATCATTTGGAGCTTCTGAATTTTGTTTTTAATAATTTTCGCGTCAAAGGGGATATGAATACCCTTATACTATTACAGGGCACGGGCGTCTTGAAGAAGAAAGAAAGATTTGGTGCAGTAGTTTGAAACTCAGGTGGCATTAAGTTTCTGTAAACTCCAAGGGTAGCGTCCAGATAACTGGGGAGTATTTTTTGCTTTTATTGTCGTTGCTTATGATTCACAGTATTTTTGTCCGTCCTCCTGATGCCATCATCACAATCAAGTTGCATTTTCAGTCATAGTTTTTGCTTTTATTGTCGTTGCTTTTGATTCACAGTATTTTTGTCCGTCCTCCTGATGCCATCATCACAATCAAGTTGCATTTTCAGTCATATGACCACCACTTCTAATGAAGCGTAGAAGGTTCCCAAAGTTTATTTTATTCAGATCATTTAGGTCGTTGATACAGAAGACTCCTAAGTGGAGTTTTATTCTTTGGGAGAGAGCTAAGCAGGTGAAAAGAAGGTTAAGAATAGTCTCCTCCTCGTCCATGCAGCTTCTGCAGAAATCATTTGAGAAGACGCCAAGCTTTGTTGCAGCTTGCTTATTAAACAGTGTCCAGTAATGATACCTATAACAGCGCTGATATGCATTCTATTGCGAAAAATCAAATCCAACACTTAAACTTGTGCTTATGCGTCTTTGGTGTGGAGTACGCGAAATAATGCCACGTTGAGGGGGCAGAGAATTCTTTAAAGTAAATTCAACTTAAAATCGATTATGCTGTTGGGATCTTTTGTGCGCCCGTGAAAGAATTACATGATTGTTTCGTCATCAGAATTGACAAGGCCAGTAATATCAATATTTTCTACAGAGCGAATAAATTATTTCACAAATCATTGGCAGCTGAATGGAACACTTAATAGGGTTATAGTTTATGTTGTTATAATACTACTTCGCTTAAAATAGATCGCGATGAACCAGATTCCTTCAATGTTAGAGTTTCTGCGCTCTACTCGTAAGGCGGACATCTAGAAACTATGTGAAATAAGGTGAGTAGAGGCGACTAATTTCCAATCACCAACGCATTGTACCTTCTGGCTTTATTTATGAAAATTATCCACAATTTTAAGTTAGTCCGGTTTAGGTCTTTTTTTAACTCCAGATGTGCCCTAAGGCTTCATTTATTGACCGGATATCGACTGCCTTATTTAAGACAAGAGTAAGATACATTACCATCATCGAGCATTATGCTTCGACGGAGTTAGTGACTGAGAAAGAAAAGTAGGATATGTGTTGCCCACATTTTTTTAAAACAAAATGGAGACATCTTCTTCTGGGAGCTCTGTAGATTTTTCGAACACCAATCGCCACGTCATAGGTGGTACCATGTACCATGTACATCAGAAAGATCGTATGGAGATCAGTGGAAGGCGAGAATCTGACATAAGAATGGAACCTGGTCTAGTTTCTGGCAGCCACTCGTACTGTGCGCCTCAAGAATGGTTGGGACCTACAGTTTTATGCCGTTCCCGAAGGGAATTTTTTTGCGATTGAGAGAAGCTTTCCATGACAGTTTTGCTCTCGAATGTTTGTCAGACGTTCGCGAGAGGTGGGACCATGAGAAAACTTCTTTTTTTTTTTAATTTTTGTGTTTCCTTGAATTCGAACCTTGAACCAGTCGCTCAGTGAGCGCGCTTAACCACGGCTCGCATTCACAAAACCAACGGAAATAATTATTTGTTTGTACAAAATGTTCCCAAAAAACTGCAATTCCGGTATTTTTTGGGAAAACTAGGTTTGTTTTCTAACCATAAAGGCAGGTTGCGTATTTTTCCGGTACCAGTTAGTCTTGAAACTTCAATATTTAAAGTTAACCGATAAAGAGTAACACAAAAGAACTCAAATGGGCAGAACCAAGGAACAAATTGAAGTTGAACGTTTTCGCTTAATAACCTTGCATAAAGAAGAGCTATTTATTGCAGATAAGGTTAAAATATCAAAGTCGACAGTGCACAATACCATACATTCCGTTAAAGAATCGTCGACTCTTAAGATCCAGAAGAGACGCAGAAGGCCCAAATTAACATCAAAACAGGAGGACCAGACTATAAATGAATAAGTAAGAGGGATCAAAGGCTTACAGCTCCAGAAATCTGTGCAGAGTTCACCCGTTCGCACTCAAAGCAGATATCAGTAACAACGACAAAAACGTGTTTAGCTGCCGCAGGCCTTCACGATCCAGTAGCAGTACGAAAACCTTTGCTACGATCTCAAAACGAAGCCAACAGGCTAGATTGGGGAAGAGAGCACCAGGATTGGACGTCAACCGATTGGTCGAAAGCCTTATGAACGGACGAGTCCAAATTTGAAGTTTTTGGACAAAACAGGAAAGTTTACGTTCGGCGGTTTGCTGAAGAAAAGGTGCTCTCTAGATGTTTGGTCTGGGCATGTTTTTCTTCTGCAGGTGTTGGAGACCTCAATAGTATCGATAGAATCATGAATAAGGAGAAGTACAAACAAATATTAGAAGAACACATCTTACCATCGGGTAAACATAAGCCCTGGATTCTTATTAATGCAAAATAACGATCCGAAACATTCTTACAATCTTTGCCTAGGATACGTGGACCAAGAAGAACAAGAAGGAAAGCTGAACAATATTAAATGGCCTGCCCAATCACCCGACCTCAAACCAATAGAGCTGCTTTGAGACGAACTTGACAGAGAGGTTTGAAGACAGTGTTAGTAAACGATTAAATAACACATCCGAAGGTTGGGGAAATGTTAGCCTAAACACTTATGGAGTGAAGAAGATTGGGTGAGTAGTGGCATATAAAAACACTGCTTACAAAGATAGCAACAAAACACAGAGAATTCAATTGAATAATAGTCGATTGATAGTTTGCGGTCTAAGTTTTTGATACTGATTTTAATACTGTTCAATGCGCAACCTTCAGCAAAATAGCGCTCGATGCAGACATTTTCGTAATCATCCCGAATTCCCACACCGTTTTGAGCGCCGCGCGAAGATTATCGTTTTACTTGTCGTGCGGTATTTCATAACTTATTTATTTAGTAGTAGCTAAGCCAATAGGATGGGCGAATAGTTTTGATTTTGAATATGTTTTCGGGTGGATTCCGGAGCCTAAAGGAATTTCGTGATGCCAGGGACCAAATCTTACGTGACCAGTTATTCGTTTACGGATGAGGTAATTTGGCACAATTAAAAAAAAAAAAAAAAAAAATAATAATGGCGCCCAATACTTTTTTTCTTAAAATATTTATAAAAATTTTTGATTGAAACAAAAGTGAATGTATAGAAAACTATTCTTTTTCTTCATATATCCACTAATCATTGCAACACCCTGTAATACGATATAAGCGGCGCGCCACTGTACACAGTGGTAATGGCATGTCATCTAGCCATGCATCCTCACTTCAAAAATTGACCAACTCGTTTGTGACACCCTGTATAATTTCTCAAGAGATTTTATTGCGAGAAGCCCTGGATGGCCTAGAAAACTAAAACTTTGCGAACTTCTAGTATGAATCACGCGGAAAACCTTTACGGAACCGGATTTTAATATTATATTTCTTTAATATCATTTTATGATTTCATAATTGCGCTGCTTTCATATGACCACGGATGAAGTAGAAAGTGGAAAATTTACAGTGTTGGGCGCCACTTTTTTTCACTTTACGCAACTGAAATTACCGTTTTGCAAGAATGTCCTGCAGCTAGTTGGGTGAAAATATAACATTTCGCAGTGTTATTTTAATTTCAGCGACGGAATATTGCCATTAATGAATAAATGGTTTCATTTGACCCTCGCAGGGTTTGGTCAAGAATAGCCCAGATGTAAGGTATGCCTGTGGTACAAGGCGACTAAAATCTATTCAGTTAATAATGCTATGAGTTAATAAGGTCTAAAAGCAACCCAAGAATGGTGCTGCACGGCTGGGCTCAACATAAACCTGACAAAAACTACAATAGTACCATTTACGATGAAAAGGCAGAAGTTGTCGGGCATGCAACTGACAGCAGTAAAAGAAGTGAAATATCTAGGATTACACCTAGACAGTAAACTCATGTAAAAAAAGCACACAGGAGCCTAGCGGTAAATCTTGGGAACTTAACCCGAGCATTCTAAGATGGATGTATATCGCCATGGTGAGCCCAATGATCATATATGGAGCAATAGTGTGGGCCAAATGAACTAGTCTAGTCACAACGAGGGAGACACTCACTAAAGTGTAAAGACTTGCTTGCCTGTGTATTACTGGGACAATGAGAACATGTCCAACTGCAGCCATGGAAGTATTCCTGGAACTAAATCTGCTTCATATCGTAGTTGAGCAAAACGAAAAGCGGACGATCTTAAGGATGGCAAACGAGTGCATTGAGAGGGAGAAATGCATCAATTCGAGAGAAGACGATGTGCTTTTCAAGAAACATCCCTGTCTAGCAATCCCTAGGGGCGAAAGTACCACCAAATTTAACTTTATAAAAATAAAATAAAAAATAAAAAAAATTCCGTACGAGGTTGAGTAACGAGAAGGCCTGGAGCAATGAATCCATAATATACGGATTGAGTAACCACACAATAAAGTGGTATACAGAGGGCTCGAGAACTGAAGAAGAAACAGGGGCAGATGTATTTGGGCCAAGAACAAAGTACTCAGAACCTATGGGCAAAAGTACCAGCTACCAAGGCACTTGACTCCCATCTCATTAAATCAAAACTTGTGTGGGAATGCCTATACAAACTTAATGAATCGGGTAGCAGCAACAAGGTAACACCTATTGGATACCGGACCACTCTGGAATAGAGACCAACGAGAAGCAGACTACTTGGCAAAACAAGGAGCAGGAACGAAGTAGGGAATCATACCATATGCGAAGAATTCAGGAAGATGGAGAAAGAAGATAGGGTGAGAACTTGGATTAATACCCCAGGTACTCTATCAGATGAGGATATGCCAACCAACCCACTTCTCATACTCAGATTCCTAAGAGATTAGAGAGGGTGCTCTAATGCGAACTATCCTTGCCAAGGCAAAGAAAGATTGTTTGACCCTCGATAACAATTCTGAGGGAAACTCTAATAAGGGAATAAACCTCTCCTAGGTATTAGTAGGGGGTACAATAGACCATTAGGTCGCGGTGCAAGATAACCCTACATAAATGATAACGTCATAGTTGAAAGGTGAAACTGATGGTAAAAATGAAGGTGCGTCCGTCACACAATAAGTGGCACACTGGTTAGCATCTGACCCCAGAGAGATGGATACTACAAATACAGATAGTAACCAGGGAGCCACCCTTGTCGCCCGGCTAGATACCACCACATCTTGCTATAGACTCCATGAAGTGGTCGTGAATACGTTTCGAAGCTTGACCGATGAGCAGGTGAAACGGGCATCTCGGGGCGCTGCCACAACGTTATAGGTTCAACTTTCCTAAGAAGTTTATAAAAAAAAAAAATGTGACCAACTGAAGACGGCATTGTATTTTCAAAATAATAATAATTTAGAAGGACACTCACACTGCCCTCGTTTGATGTCCACAGCTGACTAGAAATTGACACATACAGTGGAGCTGGACACTATAATAAATGAAAAAGCGAATGAATTGCAATTATGGGATCGGAAATACACCCTCTTTACGTACTCTTTCTTTTATAAGAGTCTCAACCGACAGTATAAACAAGACAATCGGAATTATACGTTGGACTCCTATTGGAAACATGCACAACCGCAAAGCTGCACAGTGCTAAGGTTGCTGAAACAGTTTAGATGTCAACTCGCATAGGCCTAGATACATTTTTAATAATCCAAAAATAAGAACGATGAAAACTATTTTTCTACTATGACCCACTGGTAAAGAGATATCGCAAAAAAAAACTTGCGTTGGGCGCCAATTTTAGGTTTTAGGCAGCTGCAGCCATTGAGAAAATATTTCCGACAAAATTTGTAGGAATTCGTACCCTTCTTAAAAAAAAACCTGTGTTGGGCGCTCGTGTGTTCATTTGTAACCGCCATAAGGATAAACAAAATGAGTAGAATTATTATGATATTGATATAGTTTAGATAATTTTCCGACAATTTGGATAAATAAAGAAAATAAAGTGTAAATCAATTTCTATAACTCACCTGACACTCCCGACTGCAATACCATTGATTACCACAACCGGCGCACACAAATTGGGCTTCATGCTTCTTACATCCTTGGCAAACAGGAACTTCGTTCTCATTGAACTCTTGGCCGATAGCGTGTGGAGCAATTCGCTGATGTTCTTCGCCCCCAACCATGGAATCCACACCTTCATCAATTACTAATCGATCGACACTATCCTCGGCGTCATCATCATTACCAGCAGATGCGGCGGCAAAAGATGACTGAATGCACCATAAATTGCCGAACAAAGTTAAATAAAACGTAGAAAGAAATAAAAGAAAACACAAGGCGATAGAGAAAAGCAAAAGATCGATAACAGGTAGTAAGGGGGACAAAACAAAAGAACAACGTATATAAATGGCTCTTACAAGTTTTAGAAAATGCTCATCCTTAACACTGTTGCCACTCATAGCTGCAGCGGCCCGTGTTAGCACCTCTTTCAGCTGTTGCTGCTGTAACTGCTGCTGTAGCAGCGACTGTTGATGCATGGAATTCATTACCGGTGTGATCGTGATTTCGCTATTGTGACCCACCACTTTGGATAGGTTGACGCCAAAGCCGGGCATAGAGTGGTGAGCACTACCACTGCTAACATCTCCGGCTGCAGATGAGTTGTGGTGACCTTGATTTCCACTGGATCCTGCTGCACTAGCGGAGGAAATACGTTCAGGGGCTGTCAACAGCCTGGCGAGAGTTGGCGAGAAATTACTTATATAATTTGCTGATGTTTGATTGGCAACTGTTTTGGTATTTGCGGATTCATTCGGGCGAGAGAACTGCGAGAAAGAAACACGTTTCAATAAAACAGTCAAAGATAAATCGCTCGCATCCCACCTTTGTTAGAATTCCATGAAGTAGTGACCCTGTCGGTTGATCCTGTCCACCAGACGCATTCAATGGCGTCGACACCGGATGCAGTGTAACCTCTGGATATGGTGGATTCTGTTGTTGCCCACCTGCTGATCGCAAAGAAGCTGCTCCTTGAGACTTTGAAAATGGCGCCAGGACATCCTTAAAGGAGTTCACATTATTATGATTGGTTGGCGCCTGATTGGTGTTACTCATGCTATGCGACGAGGAATCATTACTCGATGGCCGGGAATTCTACGAAAGAGAAGAGAAAAAAACATTCTTAATATGCCTCGCTCCGGACTGTACTCCCACTCCCACCGTATCAGATTTCAAAGCGTTCCCCAGAATCGTATTGGAATCCGATAAGTTGGAATTGTTACTATTCTTTACTCTTCGGCCACGGCGTGGTACCGCCTCTGGGTGCTGTTGTCTGAAATCTGCAATGATGCTCCGTACATCCTTGAAGGGTCCCTGTCTTCCGACCATTGCTGCCTGCGAGTTGTTGTTCCCTCCAGCAGCGCCTCCATTCGGCAGGCCACTATGATTGTTGTGATGCCCGTTCATCATGTCTACCAGCTGTTGGACACTGTCTGCCGATGTTAGATAACTGTTTAGGATTGGCTGATTACTGGAACTAGGCGCCGATGGACCATTTGTTGAAGGGCTCTGTTGATTGTGGACCGCAGCCGTCGGCGATGCGCCGGCACTGGGCTTCGGAAGAATATTTCTGGAAACAAGAAGGCTGTTTTTTCAGAAAAACAGGAGGAGGTGCAGGTTAATTTTAACAAGACAAACAATTAATGTGGCGATGTTAAATTATGAGTGGGATGAACAAAATAAATAAAGAAAAATTAAAAATATATACAATTAATTTAAATTAAAATGAAATGTTATTAAGGTAAAGAAAGTTATTTAGATTGTTAAAGATAGTGACTTGAGGTGTGCGGCCATTCAATTTGAGGTCAAACAAAGTGCGATAGTCTCCTACAGTCATAGCAAAGGGCACAATGGTTGTAATAAGATTTTATGCCGAACTACAATCATTATAAGTTCCCTATATTCTATAGGCACAGTAAAATTTATAAAACAATCTCGTTGTGCATTGGTTGTACAGACTTTTAAATAACAGCCAACTGTAAATTTTACTGGAAAACCCACTGCAAAGATAACATCTCCAAACTCACAAAAATCATCACCGGACTGATAATTTCTGCACAAACTGCAGAGACGAGAAGGGGGAGGAGAAGACTATAGTTCATTACTTCTGCACATGGCCTTCCCTTGCCTATATCAGAAGCGCTTCTATAGGAAGATACTTCTTCAACTATCTCAATAAAACCTGCAGTGCCAAAATCAATGGCTTCATCAAAAGTAGTTATACGAGTAGATCGAAATCCATGCTCCATAGTGGTATCAAAATGGGCCAATGCTGGTCTAAGTGTTTTTTGTCGAGGACCACTTTCAGTACAAGGGGTTAAACCTAGTACCTGTAGATTCGGTGATGATGCGAATTAGACCCCGGCACATCTTTTAAGAACCTACGGGGCGCTGACTCATAAAAGGATAAACTGTTCAGGCGCTCATAGAGACTTACGCTCTTCAGTTACTTAAGTTTCAAAAGGAAACTAGACTGGAGAGGGTGCTTTAATTGAAAACATCGTCGACTAGTCACATGAGGGGTACACTACATTCATTAATGCCACAAGGCTAGCGTTTTCGAAAAGTAAGAGAAGAAGTAAGGATTACTCGAGAAGGTTTCAAATCTTCTTCTCTGGACAAAAATAAAAGAACTGAAAGCATAAATACTGACAGGACAAAACAGAAAAGCAGGATCGCCACTTAGTTATTTGTCGTCCTAAAATTGAATGGAACAACGGATATATGTTAACAAAACAAAAGCGTCTCTAACTGGTCTACGGTCTAAAATGAATCAAGCAAGTCAATGCAACAAAAAAAAAAAAAAAAGTAAAAACTCACCGATGCAGTCTCTGGGTGTTTGCCTTCTCTTTGACCAAATCAGAGCTTTTCATGTTCGCTCGATTCTGTATTATCAACTGGGCAGTTGTTGGTGCCGATGACGACGAACTACTCACTGCTGTAAAGTTACAAATGTTACTGCTAAGTGAACTGATAGCTGCTGCTATCGGGGTAGATGATAATTGGGGATTTTGTTGCGGTGGTGGTGTTTTACCAAGCGCCAATGCAGACTCATTGCCCAGATAATCTTCATCCAGACCCGCCGAATGACCTGCCTCACCAACTTTGGTAGCCATAATTTCCATACACTGCTTCCGTCGTGTTAGTCGGAAACAGATCTCCTCCTTGACCTTCTTCAGATGCAACATATTGTTCCATTCGACTTCTTTGGCTTTTATCATGTCATTGAGCGTTTGAATCTCGGACAACATCTGTTCGATGTGTCGCTGTATGGTATCGATGGAATCATTCGAGGTCTTCTCTATGTATTCATTTAGAATGCGATCATGGGCGGGGTAATTGGATTGCAGTTCTTCACGGAGTTTCTTTGTTGGATGAATGTATTCTTCATCGTCATCTTGATCTGGTGCAGAGGTGGGTTTAGGTGTCTTACTTTTATCCTGTGCGAAGGAAGACGACCGACGACGTTTGGATGCTCCAACTGATGCTGGCTGTGGAGTTGCAGTTGGCGTGGATCTTTCTTTCTCTTGGACATCTTCAATGCTTACTTTCGAGGCTGCAATTTCTTCGACTGTTGGTGGAGGTGTGGTTGTTTTGTCCAATTCCTCTTCCTTAATGTCTACTTTTAGAGATGTAACAGATGCAATAGTAAATTCGGGTGCTTTCAATGTACTCTCGCTGGTATCTTCCACTGTATCCATAGCTTCTTCAGTTGGAGCTGTGTCCTTGGGTTCAGCAGATTCGGCCTTCGACGCGACTTCATCTTTCTCTTTCTTTAGTGCTTCATTACTCTGTAGATTCTCCTTGTTTTGTTCACAACTTAGGCGAGTTACTGATTTAGACTCCTCCACTTGATCGGTGGACTTTTGTATACTGTCACGAACTTTGTCTGTTTGCTGCATTATGTTGCTTTGCTCTTCTACTGTTTCTTCTTTATTATCAGGTGGTTTCTTTACACTAGTCGTTGAATTTCGTTGATCATCACTCTGACTGCGAGGTGTTGACTCCTCTTGGACTTTTTCTGGTGACGAATCTAAATCAATGACATATTCTTCTTTTACGGATTTCTGTGGAGTTTTTGTTAATGATGGAGTACGTGATTCAACTCGGGATATTATTGGTGTCGATGCGGATGGTTTCAGTAGATGCTTCTGTGCAATGGATGTAACAGACGGTGGAGTTATTTTTAAATGTAAGAGTCCACCAGATTGATCACTTCGCATTGCAGCTGCAATTGTACTGGGTTTACGCCGCGGCAGAATCAATTTGTAGGCTTCACGTTTCTTCTTGTTGTATAGCCTGCAAAGAATATAAGAGAGAAAGAATTAAAGTAAATTTAAGAAGCAATGTACGTAAGGTAGGTCTTAAGTTGCTAGTTAATTGATAAATTCAAGATCTTGGCGGGTAAAGAAATCAGCATCCCAAAATCGTCAAAATAGCTTTGAAAAAAGCGCTGCTGAAGAAAGCAGTTTCGAATCTGGCTGATTAAGAAAATAAATCTGTTAGCTGAGAAACACAGTCAGTAAAAGGAACGTTGCAACGGACTCGAATCAGACCCAGAATGTTTTTTTGATCGACAAACAATTTTGCCTAAGAGCCCAAAGAAATCCAAAGCCACCACTAATAGAAATAGGAGCAATGTAATCCCGGTCTGAGGAGACGGTCACTTGGCGCGGCATTTCTCTCTGAAAACCAATCCAGTGCAAAAAAAATTATAGATCCCTAGACAAGTTCTATCGAACTCTCAAGCAGATCCCCCGAATCCGAGGATGAGGGTCTGAGTTCTATTTGAACAGAACGAATTCCAGTAAAATGCTAGATCTCACTTTCTGCCGAGTCTCTTTTTATGCTCAGGAGTATAAACATTGAACTTCTTTACGAGGAGCGTTCGATAATTCTGTACAATCTCGACAGGTTGTGGTGCTAGTCGCAAATTTACGTTTGTTTGACGTGGTAACATTCTACAAACTATGATACACCTATAAAATATTAGACAGATATGTCATTTAGTTTGTGTTGGATGGCCCAATTGGAAGCAATCAACTTCTCGTATTTCTGCAAACATGGAGAAAAGTGAATTTCGTGTAGTGATAAGACATTATTATTTGAAGAAGAAAACAGCTGCGGAAACCAAAGCAAAGTTGGATAAACTTTATGGGAACTCTGCATCGTGGCTTGAAATGATTTACAAATGGTTCCGAAATTTCCGATGCGGTGATATGAACGCCGAGCGTCCTGAACGTTCAATTGAGGTCACGACACTAGAAATGTTAGATAAAATTCATGGCATGGTGATGGACGAATAGAGAAATAAAATGCGTGAGATTGCTGAGGCTGTAGGTATTTCAAATGATCGGGTGCACAACATTTTGAAAAATTATTTGGATATGATAAAGCTGTCGCGATGATTGCTCACTCTGGACCAAAAATATTTCCGAATTGCATTACGAATTGCTTCCCCATTAACCATTTTCTCCAGATTTAACCCCTTACGTGTTTTCAAACACGAAGAAATGGCTTGGAGGTAAGAGATTTGAATCAAATGAAGAGGTTATCGCCGGAACAGAGGCCTATTTTGCAGAGTTCGACAAATCTTATTACTCGGACGACTTAAACAAGTTGGACCATCGCTAGCCTAAGTGTAACTAGTTAAAAGGAGAATAAATTATGTTCTCTGCATTATTGTACGGAATTATCGAATACCCCTCCTAATAAATACAGCCTTAAAGAATAATTTCACCTCTATGCTTTTAAAAAGGGACGAAACCCACACCCTATACCTTTCACGACATCCGAGAGATCCTGTTTCACACCGACCATTTCCTAAAGAAGACGAGGACTTGATGCTACAGTTGTGGAGATGTCTCAACTAAAAAGCGATATCAAGCCCCAACTTCCCATAGCCTTTGCCTTGGTTTTTAATGTTTTCTGTTCAACAAACTTTATCAAAGAAAAAAAAATATTTTGCACTTTATTTTGCAAATATGTTGCATGATGAGGTGGAAAATTTGTTTCCCTTGAAGTATTTATGCTCCCAAAATTATTTTATTTTATTGCAGCTATCTGGGTCTAACGATTTAAAAGTTACAATCGTGTGACATACTAACAGAGAGACCGACACCGTGTTAAATCCATTAGAAAAAAAATCTTGTAAAAACTACAGTGATATATCCCTGTTAAATTGATACGTTCAAGACCTGAGCTGATGTACTGTGCGAACGTTGTAAACCTTCCTGCGCTACATTGATTGGTTCATACCAATGCAATCGATAAAATGTTCGCACTGAAACTGGAAAAGAACAATGAAATTCAAGTCAAAACCCACCATCTATTCATCGACTTAAACTCCACAAGACGATGGCCGACTTTTATAATCAAACTGCACACCGTAACACTGAAAAACATGCGACGTACAATTTGCACAATAACTCCTCTCAGTTATTCCAAAAGTGCACCAGATTTCCAAAGGGTGACGCGTTATCATATGACTTCTCAGAATTCCGTCCACCATCTAGGACAAAACTTCAGTGTTGATATCTAATTGAGGAGTTCATCTACGTCGGGATATCTAAACTCCGCAAATTACACACGAAGGTCCACCGACGATTGACCTTGCTTGGCAAAACAACTGCGTCCAAAATTCTAAACTAAGAGAACATAATTGATGCCCTACAGATCGATGCTCCTTTCTGTTCTATTATGCTATGCCAATGGCTGTACTATAAGCAAAAAATCTGAACAGAATTTACGTTCCTTCGAAAGAAAAATCATTCGTCGGATATTAACCTCGCGATGGATGTAACCCAATAAGCCAATACCCGACGACTAAATTGGCTTCAGCGATGAGGATCTGCGAACTCCGGGCTCCAGATTGAAAAAGACTAGAGAGACACACAAAGACCAAGGTTTTGTGAATGCCGGACCGAGCTTGGTCTGGAAATCTGGAAGTAAAGTGCATGTGATCGACCATCGGAGATTCTTCAGTCGGGAGCCCGATAAGAAGGATGTATAATGGTAACCACTACCACACTGAAACACCCCTGCTATAATGAAGAGTGCAGGTAAGCGATTCTTCGTCCCGAAAAATTTTAAAATTCACACTTCGTGTTCAGAACTGGAGATAGGTAGCTAAACAATGGGCCAGTTGAACAACCTTATCGGTTGAGATTCAATTGAATTGTTAGCTTGTCTTTCAATGACAATAGTGACCGGCTTCGCTTTCGTCTGGTTTGCTCGTCCTATTTCACAACAATTCACCGGCTTATTTCACATCAATAGCAATACAGACAAGGCGTGCTAAATCGATCACATGTCTGATATCATAATAAGTGTTCTGAAAAAAATATGAGAACGTATAAGCTCATAGAACTCCCATTCCAATGAACTTATTGTGATTCAGTTTTTTTTCTAACGAATAGTCTATCGATTTATTCTCACAACTTCACTGTCATAACTCTTTAAACCGTAAAGCTTATCACGTTGTAAAGGCATGCTCACAACATTCATGTCCCAAACAAATGTAATATCCATAAGGGTTGGACCTGCAAACAGTCAATCCCGAATTATGCACTTGAAGAGTTCCCCCAATTAATTTGCATCCACTTGAACGAAAAAAACTCTACTTTCATCCCCTGTATCTACAATCTATTGGATTTAAATGCATAGATACACACACAAAATAAAAATAACCATAGCGTAAAAAACAAAAATCACAACAACCAATTACAGATCTCTTCCCCTGCGTTACAATCTCTGCTCCAAGGTATCAATTCAAAAACACATAACCATATCATAACATAAAATATAAATAATACTACAAGTATTTACGAGTATTTAACAATATTTATTTATACGAATGCATATAACAAAAAAGGCCAACAACTCACTCTTCTGCATATACTATGAGCAGGTTAGTCTGTAGGTTAGTCTGTCTGACTGTGGTCTATATGCAATTTTAGATTGCGTTCTGCTACTTGTACTGTATCTAATATGTCTACTGGTGCTTTTGTTTTTGCCTCTATGGCCACTTTACTTCACTTTGCTTTGGAGTCTCCCTCATTTGCATGTATAGATACTATAGGTGGTTAATGTAAATTTTGTTTGAAACCTGCTGCTACTACTGGATGAGATTGCATAATACCAACAATTACATACAAGATGTATCTATCTATCTGCCTGCCTGTGTGTGTGTGTTTCTCTGCTGAAGGTGGAGGAGTGATGATGATAAACAGCGGTGGTCAAAGGCCCCCTTTTTTGCATATACTTTTCTCTCGAATACTCCTTGTTGCGTTAGGGATTGCAAAACGCCCACCGGCTAAAATTGGCCGCTCGTGGATGGTTGTAGTGATGATTATGATGTTGGCTTTAATGCAGGGGGGATTATGTACCGCTGTACAACCGAAAAGCCGACAAAAAAAAAAGAGACATGCAAAACAAGCATAAAAGGGGGAAGCAATAAAACGAGCAAAAAATGTCCCAAATACGTTTCTGTTTCGATTCGCACTTTCGCTTTTCTTTAAAAAAAAAAAAAAAAAAAATTCACTTCACTTTGCCTTTTTTTTGTATTCGCTTTTGTTTATTTATTTTTGGTCTTTCCCGGATGGATGCTTGCAAAAAGAAAAAAAAAAAAAATCCACTTTGAACCCCGATATATTTCTAGAGCCCGTACTACGTATTCAATGCCGCTCCGATGCAGACTGGCAGCGCCGATTGAAGGTGAATTCTGCTCCGTCCGTCCAGCGATCTGTTGCGAATTGGACACTTTTTATTCACAGAGAGATAGAGAGCTAACTAGTCGTGTATGAGTTGAGGAGAGAGAAAATTGGATGAAAAACTGAGAGGAGAGCGCACTGCTAATGTGGAAAATTCAATGGGAAAACTTTTTTTTTCCGAGACATGCGTCTCGAGTATCGTAGTCGTATCGTAGCCATCATCAACAGCAAATTGCTTGCATGGAGGAGGAAAAGCTTTCATGAGTGCATTTGCATTGGATTTGGACACCCGAGACCTGACCGAGAGGCAGCCAGCTATTTGGTTGGGTGGCGGTTTTTAAGGTGAACAACGTGGTTTAGACGAGCGAACGGGTGTGCGGATGCACTTTTGAGTTTACTGAGTGTCGATGGCATTTTTATTTTGTCATTGACAAGTGCATTGTGGAGGTTTTCGCTTTTTTTATTTTTTATTTTTTTTGTTTATTTTTTGGAACAAGGTTGTATGATGTTTTTTTTAGGAGGTAATTGTACATGTTTTGTTTTGATTTTAAGGTGATTTTACATGTGGAAGATAAGTGGATCCTTGGTTACATGTTTTCATAATAATCACTTAAATTAGCCGTGATTCCAAAATATGCCTCAGCTTTAGTAAGAATGTTGTCTTATGAGTTAATTGCAACTTTTTAAGTTTCCCATGATTCGTAGGACATCAATTTTTGACAATATTCCCCTGAGTCGTTCAAGCTTTTCGTTAACTAACGAAATTTTTCCAATAGCCCATTTTTTTCTTCCACGACCCACTCTCTTCAATCTCCTCTGCATAGCCCGGCTTTGAGATAGTAAATGGAGAACGGAGCAGTCTTGCCAAACGCTGTTTCTTTGGACCTTTGACTAACAAAAGATATGACCGACCAACTGGAGAGACTCTCGTCATCAAAACCAGATTAAGGCACTATAAGACATTTTTCCTTCAAAAACACATTCCAGAAATGTACCACACACCAACAGTGCCTACATATACTACTTCAGTGAGCCATGAGTATCTTTCTGGACAAAACACAATGATTAAGTGGTTTGACTTTTGTTGCAGAAGAATTGTAGAATTTTCGGCGCAAAAAAAAAGTTTCGGCAAGCTGCCATCAATTCAAGAAGAAGACTTTCCAATGACGCAAACCATTCATATTTGTAGCGCATAATAAAACTACAAGACATAAAAAGACAAGTTAGTCATTGGCAACTTGCAAGTCTCACACCCGTATTCATAAACATTGCTATGCATTTGCTGTGCGTAAACCGTTGTTGAATCATTCAATTGGAAGACGTTAGCATTGGTAAAATGTACCCAAAGACGCTTTCGAGGCAGAGCTACTCCATTGAAACACATATGTGAGACTGAAGGGAGAGACCATTAACTAAATTCGAAGCAAGATAATTTTTTTTTTTTTTTTTTTCAAAAAAAATACTGAATTAAATGCTTCGCATATGACGAATGATAAGCCAGAAGCGAATGATGTAGTTGATCCTGTAGAAATAGAAACTGGTTATTTTCGTGAAGCTTCCCTTCCTAGTTTTGCTCTCTAAGCAACAATAAAACGTCCAGAGCACCACAGTATCAGCAACATCTCACCGCAAATGACCAAAGCTCTGAGCAGCAGAAGGCTAAGTACGACTCCAATTCCAAACATGACACCTTAAAAACATCAGTTACGTTCGTTCCACCTAGTGGATTTCAACGTGATGATGTCTAGGGTAGTAGGCATGTTCCCTCTACCATAAAAGACTTAGCAAAAGTACAACTTCATGCCGAAATTGTATAAACAGCAAGCTTCTCAGTTTTTCAACAGAATACTGTGTCTTCGTTCCAATGGTGGGGTTCGGTCTACAAAATTGATGCAATAGTTTGCAAAAATATTCAAAGCTACATCTCATCAAACAACTAATCCCCAACAAGTTTTCGAAAAAAAAAAGATGGGCAGTTGAGGCATTCACCCCTATTTACAATGTTGTCACAATAAAACAAAGCTCATTCGGATTATTTAGGCTGTTTTAATAGGAGAGGGAACTAGCACTAGCTAGTCCTAGTATCTTAAAATCCGTGCATGCTAATTTTTTTTTGGAATGCGTGTGGAAAGAGTCGACTCGCCTGTCGTATTTTAAAGATGACATCGGCAATAGAGGTGAATATATGTGACTCCGCCTTTTGCTCAATACTCCCTGCTGGTTTTTTTTGCTAGAAACTTTAATCAAGGTATAACGTGAAATAATATGCTTTCATTTCTATTTAGGTAAACCAGGCAATCTAATAGTTAGACTGCTGATTTTGAAGACATAGGAGGACTTTTAATGGCGCTAATCGATGAAGAAAAGTATTTCAAAGTTGATTTTTGCCCATAAGCACTCGGTAATTGTGCCGCGATATGCTAGTCGATAGATATTCATATATGGTTTCAGGTTTACCGGATTTCCTGGATACCGCTTTGAGAAAGAACAGGAATAACAAACAGTCCCGCAAATTTTATAGCGTTTCTCTCGTCAAGAAATATACCAAAAAGTTCAAGGAACCATAAAAGTGCTACCAAATCTCCAAAATATTGCGGAAAAATAAGCGAGCGAGAAAGGCAAATCTTATCAAGTTATCTCACACAAGTGCTGCCAAACATATACAATGCAATAGTGTTGTGCTAAAAGAGAATTTAGTGAAATTTTAGAAATGCTTTAAAACTTTAACTATTATTCCATAAGAAATGGGTCGTTCTGTCGGCCACTTATTTCTCGCAGACATTATTCCGCTGAGCTTAATAAATGCGAGCTCTCTTCACAACTTCGTGGAATTCCAAATTTCCGTCAAGCTGATACTTTGGGAAGTTTTATTCCACAAGTCAATTCGTAGTCATCTACGTAGAGAAACCTTACTAATCCCTGCATTCTTTACATCTTGGTATGCCCATGTGCCATAGCTGGACACTTTGTTCAATGAATTCGTTAGCAAACAAGAATTTCTCTGAGGGAAAATTCAATCCAACACGCGTGGCGAGTAAACATGCAAGGTTTAATCAAATTACTTATATTTTTACGCCCATTCATTGATAGTAGTTAAAAAAAATATGCATATATAATGAATATACCTCAGATATGTGTATAAGTATGTACATATGTCTGCCCTAGTTGGGCTAATTATTCTGGTAACCATTTCGTTATGTGCTTTCCGTTCTATTCA
Source organism: Pocota personata (assembly GCA_963082735.1). Taxonomy (NCBI): domain Eukaryota; kingdom Metazoa; phylum Arthropoda; class Insecta; order Diptera; family Syrphidae; genus Pocota; species Pocota personata. The sequence goes on along the minus strand of OY720431.1, from coordinate 133,611,285 downwards.
ATTTGCAGTACAATTACATGCACCATTCACTGTACGACAAGCTTCCTCTAGTATCAGCCGTTGCCTACTTTGCATAACGTTCTAATTTAAATAGTTGAATTTAGATTCACGAAACTACGATATAGAGAGCTTTAGTTTTGTTTTCAATGAAAACAAAAGAAACCCTCAACACAACATAATGGTCATTGCACTCTTTGTTTACATCTAATGATTTATGTGTAATCTTTATGGGAAAGTCTGAGCTTTGAAGATGCTTTCTGAACATAGTAGGCCCTCATTGTTTACTTCAGTATAAAAATATAGAAAACAGCAAATACATATGATCATAGTTTTGTTCACTAGGGCATGAGTCACTACTTCAAATGGGTGCTGACGTTTTTTTTTTTTAAGCAAATAAGGCTTGCTTTTAACGGAATTTAATTAGTAGCCATGGGCTTGCTCGAATGGCATAAGTTGATGACCGAAATACAAACTAAAATTTTAACACAATCAGAACATTCGTAGCCAAATAATTAATCTGTGTCTTGTGAAAATATCGGCGATCACAAAACTTGATGTAAAATAAATATGTAAGTTGCGAGCACGGCGACACCTTACATTTCTGACAAATTTCAGCCTATAGTACTAGCGTTTAGCCAAGTAGTCAGGTCCAAAAAGGAGCGACTTCGAACATTTTCAAAATTTTAACTAAAAATTTATTTTTTTCCAAAACACATTAATCCGGGTGCACCCCATAGTATTCGGCAAAAATAAACGAGTTCAAATTTGTTTTAAAGTGACAGTCAATGGCCGTAAATGAATTTAAATTCCCGTTTTTTTCTTAAAGTTACGTCTAACTCCAAATCGGTAGTAGTAAACATGAATGTCACTCCTAAAATAGGAAAACAGTAGTGGTTAACACGCCTCTAAGTCGGTTTTAAAGTGACAGTTAATAAATAGCTTTTCAAATGAAAATAGGAGATGGGAAAATTGATTTAGATATTATTCATTATAAAACGAATAATACAACACGGAAAATGGTAAAAGAACAATCAAATGTAGGATACTAAAATAATGCAACATTATTAGTCTGGAAATCTGAATTGAATTTCTTCGATCTGTCAAAAGTCAGCTGTGCAAATTCACAGTAACGAAAAAGTGAAAATGAATCACAATAACTATTCTGAATTTGACTTAAGCTAAATTTGTTTTATTAGTAGAAACATTTTAAAGCAACTTACAATCACCTAACTAGCTGCGATTTTAGGAATTGCTTTTTAGTATTTCTGTTATTAAGGGCATTTATTTAAAAAAAAAAAAATATTTCAATTTCGGTGCTCACTGAAAGAAAATAGTTTTGCACGAAAATAGGATGCAATTAGCTATAATTTTGTTGGTACAGTAATAGCTAAGGCGTAATGTAGGGCGATGAATGTAAAATTTGTCATCCTCCATATGAAAGTTCACAGTTTATGAATTTGGTGGACTCTTCCCTACGCACATACTTCTGCCGATAATTTAGCCCACGATCATTACATGAAACAGTATTACAACTTCGAAAAATATAATATAAAGCCCATTTTTTGCTCAGTACTATTTTCGTTTAGAGAGGACCAGTCATAAGTTAAAAAATTTTGAAAGTTTTTTAAACTTTTTTGAAAGTGTTACTTACAATCCCAACCTTACCCAATGCACAAGAATTCAAAACTCCTGAAAACCTGACTACCGGCCTAGAATGGAAACAGTATTTTTCGGCAAAGTTTTTTTTTTCTAAATTGAAGACACCAGCGCAAAGTTTAGTAATTGCAATGTTGAAGTTAGCAACAGTCTTATTACGGTGTATGAGTTACAATCAACAACTCAGGGTTCTGTGGCCTATCAGAAAATAGAGTTATTTCTTAATTCCACAGTGTTTTTAAAGAGTGTAATAGGAAACGATAGAGGTCTAGTTCTAGAGTTTTTATTTTAGATCAGCTGTCAGTGTGACAGTCCCTGCAATGTACAGTATGAGTAAAATAGTAGAAATCCATATGTATAAGCAAGTACATGGCTCGTTTTCTCAGAACGATTTTTGAGTGATGACAAAGTCCTTTTAGTTGTAATAAATGCCGGAACTACAAATTCAACTCTGCTGCATTGATTAGCTAATAAAGATTGACTGTACTATCACTTAAATGTTCAACAATTTATAATACATATTTATCATGAAATTCGGATTGTAACGCTAGTTACCAAATTTATTATGTAACGCGAGTTACACAGAAAAATTTTATTTTATTTTAAACTACTGAATAATGTATAATTTTTTTTTTTTTTAATGTAACAATATTTGTGTGATCAATTGGTTAATTAAGCTGAACTTGCTGAAAGAGTCTTGTGAAGAAAACATTGTGTCCCGAAGTTGTAACGCAAGTTACAATCAAGTCAAATGCCTTTCTAAATAAAAAATCTATTGCTACCATAGTTGTTCTTATCCTTAATACTAACAAGCACAACCCATTCCTAAAAAAAAAAACAAGAAATGATAGTACCATGTAAATACATATTGCGATAACGAAAACGAATAATGTCAATGTAACGAGAGTTACAATGCAATATCCCTGCATGTTATGGTATCACAATGGATTTAGCTTTGTAAAAGCTAACCCTTACAATAAGGAAACAGTTTCAGTTTTGGGAGAATCTGGAATGTTCATCATCAGAAATGGTACAGTTACTAAAATGAGATAAAAAATAGAAAAGCACAGGATGCTTATCAGATATAGAGAGTGAAGCCGAGTGGGGTAAATATTCTCTAACTATTTTTTTTTTTTTTTTTATTTAGAAGTATCTCGACATTCCAGCAATTAACTTCCGGTGACAATGAGCTTTGCGACATCTAGAATTTTTAATGCAAACTTTAAAATTACCTCTTTAGAGGGAGAGGAACAGACAATTGTCATTTTTCAGCTCCCTTTTGTTTATTAAATATAAACAAAATATCATTTCATTTACAGATAAAAATTATCTAAACTTGTGCTGAAATGCAAATTATAACTCAACTCAGAAAAAAACAAAAAACCCACCCAGAGAGTAAAAAGCAAAGTACTAACTAGGAAAGCAAGAAAAAAGCTCCCCATATTCTCATCATCGAAGCAAACTATAAACTTATAGATAACAAACAAACTGTGGGAGAATTCAATAGACAAGAGAGAAGCAAACAACGATGATGATGATGATAGAGAGAAAATAGTAAACGAATTTTACAAAAAAAAAATAAAAAAAAAAAAATAAACTAGGGAGAAAAATAAAATGCAAAAAGTTCAATGGACTTTTCCCGACCATCATCACATATCTGTATCCGCATGTATCTGTTGTAATTGTATAGGTAAGTTTGGCGTATTATGCACGATTTGTCATTTGCAGCGCTTTGTTGTTTCCTAATTCATTTTCGTGTGTTTACTTTCGTCTTTATTTTACTTTTTGTGGGCGAATTGTTTTCTCTGTTTGTTATTGCAAAATAATTTAGTAGGTGAATTATTGCAAAAGCTGTCGTCTGCATTAGAGATACCCAAACTAGATACTTTGCAAAAGAAACTATAAAATTTAATGTGTGCTACTGGAGAAGAAAGAAAAACGTTTTTTTTTTGTTTTTTTTTTTTTTCTTCTATCTTTTGTGTGTGTGGTTGTTCAGTAAAACCGAAGGCAAACATACAACACAGTTCGATGAACTCTTTCGCATAGATAAAGTAAGCTAAACGATCAAGAAAACGACAACCAACAACGAGACGGCGACTAAGGAGAGAAACGAAACAAAATGAAAGGCAAACCGATGTGTGTTGGGTAACCGATTCCGAAATGCAACCTTTTCGGGAAAAATTTGCATTTTTTTGTTACTTGCGCTATCAAAGAAAAGAGAAAGGAATCCCATTTCGGGGAGGTGTGGTGATTTATCTAGATTCTAAATAGATTCATTTCTCTCCTTGCTCTGCTAATAAATTTTATGTAAATGATACATCATCACATAACTATGTGGGGTATACAAAAATTGAAATTAAAATCGAAGGTAAAACTTGACATAAAAAAAAAAGCACCAGAAGAAAATGAGAAACCTTCGCATTTGTATCTTTTTTCGTACGAACGGCATTGAGCAGATGAACATAACCTAAAAAAGAGTCAACGCAATGACCTCGCTTACTAGCAGCACTAGCGATGTGAGGTGAGGTTTTTTTTTTTTTTTTTTTTGTGAAAGAAGCCGCTCTCGCATAATAGATTTTTTTTTTCTTTTAATTTTTATTTAATTTATTTCGAAAATCCATAACTGAGTCATAGGAGTGGAACACAATATTGTGTGGGGACTATGCCTTGAAGTGCATTCTTTGTATAAAATATGCGCAGCTAATGCACTTTGTTTTGAAAGGTCTTGTGTCTGTCCTTCAGTTGGCGAATTAGAAGCGACACGTAAGGTGAGCAGTTCAGTTTTTAGATGTTATTGGATTAGTTGATGGACGTCTGTTGTTAAGGAGAAGAAGAAGAAGAAGAAAATTGAAAGGTTCTACAACTGGTCAAGGTGAAATGCAAGGCATTTTGTATCACATTCACTATTCCTATAAAACTCCTCAAACGTATTGCAGGTATGGTTAAATTACAAGGTTATTATGTTAGGTACATATCTATGTATGTACATAAAAAAAATTTACTTTGAATTTGCCTAAAGGATATCACGTATACGACATGCATAACTCAGAACGTTTCTCTTTCTATTTGTTCTTATCAAGCGAAGAGCATTAAGAGGCTGTAAATGCGACCCTATAAAAACAATAACATCCCTGGGAATTAAATTGCACAAAATTGTAAACAAAAAAAAATCGGAAATCGTTTTCGAGAAAATTGCACTTTTTAAAAATTAGACAATTTGACTGAAAATTCAGATTTCGCCTCGGGATGTGAACCCACAAACCACAGGTATGAAGATTGAAGTAAATCCGTCCAGCCCTTTAAGCTGGAGTCCGAAGTACAGATGAACAGACAGACAGAGACTCAATTTCTTGAATTTCTCTACTAAGATTGATCAAAATCTCGAGACCGAGACAAAATCTTTTTATGAGAGTAAGTGCAAGTCGGGCCTCGCACGTCTAGTGTTCCATACAGTTATTTCAATTGTATCACCATTTGGGTAGCTTGTTAATACGAAGAAAATGAGTATACCTATAATCGTATTTGTAAGGATCAGATCAGAACAAATATTACAAATTACCTGTCTGTTTGTTTTCACATAGCTCACTCGAGAATGATTGAAAACATGTGAATGAAATGTTTGTTCTGACTTATAGGTATTTAGTTTCGTAAAAAAAATGTCAAAAGCGGATGGTGAGAGGGTAAAATGAGGGGAGCGGTGTACATACATATATTCAAATCATATTTATTGGTCTCTTAACTCAAGAATGTCTAAACAGATTTTGATGAAATTCGTCTCATAAGCTAAGACTACGGTGTTGTTTCATTTTAAAATGATCTATTGGGTTGACAAGAAAGTAATTTCGGTTTTTTAGTGTGAAATAATACTTTTTTTTATACAAAGAATAAACTTTAATCAATTACATATATATTTTCCATTTTGTTCGATGACCTTCTGCCATCCTTCTGGCAACTTCATGATTCTGATTTCTTCCTCTAGTTTCATTAGTTGTTAACAGTAAACATCTGAATTGATCGTTTGGATCCTTGGAAGCAGCTCAAAATGCGCAACACCTTTATAATTCCACCAAATTGACAACATAACCTTCTTTTGATGCAGTTCAGCTCTCGATGTGGCTTGTGTTGGTTCATCACGCTTAGACCATGAGGGTTTTCGATTGATGTTGTTGTAGACGATCCATTTTTCATCACCATTGATGGAAAAAGGAACAATTACATCGCGTTTGAGATGCATATTGCAAATATTGATTCGTTGTGTTAAGTGAATCTCTTTCAGTTCATGTGGAACCCAAATATCGAGCTTTTTTACGAGTCCAAGACGTTTTAAGCGATTTTCACTTTTGATTGTTGTGTGTGATGCATTTAACCTCTCGCACAGTCATGACGATCTGATTCAATTATGACTTTGATTTGGTCATCATCAACTTCTGTTGCTCAACCAGAACGTTGCTTATTTTTGAGTGAAAAATCTCCAGAACGGAATTTTGTAAACCAATTCTGACACGTGCGTTCTGTTAAGCAGTCAACACCGTAAACTTCACATATCTCTTTGTGAACCTCAGCAGCTTTTTTGCCTTTAGGGAAATAAAAAAGCAAAATATGTCGAAAATGTTCGTTTTTGCATTCCATGGCAAAATTGGCACTGTGTAAATAAAATTAAACTCGATTCGTTTCTAAAGTAAGCTTAAAGTGACAGCTATCAAATGCCAAAAGAAAAAAAAAAATCATGACATTGACATTGTTTTTGTCTTGGTTTTTGAGTTTTCTTGTTCAACAAACTTTATCAAATAAAATATTGTAGCATAATAATAACTACGCGCCTATGTCTATGCAGCAAATTCCGAAGTGACTTTCCATTCTGGCAGAATTTTGGTTCAAACTGTCCTTCATTCGAGGTTCGTGTCGGGGACGAAGTCTCCACAGCTCATGTCAACGAAAGAGACGAATAATATTAGGGATAAAAGGGAATTATAACTGCAAGAATTATTCCAGTGGTCGAAGAATTTGCTAGAAGTTTCTGGCTATCAGAAACTTCTGCTATATAAGGACAGATGGCGATCAAAAAAAAACACAGTTGGTTTAGAACCGTGGCGAAGAGATTGGAAAAGTGATAATGGGCGAAGTTGTAATTTGGTGATAAATTGAAAGTTGAGAGTGAACAAGAAAAAGTAATTAGTTTGGATTTGTGAATTAAGTAATTGAAAGGAGATAAAGTGATTTAAGAGGAAAGAGACATTGTAAGAAAAGAATTTGCGAAGAATAGTATAGTGTGAACTTGAATTGTTCTATAGAGTAGAAAATAAAGAAATAATTTCACAGAATAATTGTTTTATCTACTCGAGCCGTAGCTCGCATATTACATTGGTGTCAGAAGCGGGATAAAACTTATTCTGTGAATAACTAAACTGGGAAAAGATGCCCTACTGATTCGTCTGGAAGAAGCAGTAACGCAGGAAGGTGAAAATCCGCATGACATAGAGTTTGACGTGGAAGAGGAACCAGCAAGTACAGTAGCCGACCCGGGTATAACAAGTCTGCTCCTGCAACTTAAGTTAGTCATGGACGAACAAAAGAAAGCAATAGAAGATCAAAGTCATAAGCTCGATGACCAAAAGAATTCTCTAGAACTTAAGCTGGATGAACAAAAGAAAGCGATGGACGAACAAAAGAAAGCAATGGGCGACCAAAGGAATTCTCTTGAACTTAAGCTGGATGAACAAAAGAAAGCAATGGACGAACAAAAGAAAGCAATGGACGAACAAAAGAATTCTCTAGATGCTCTGGAAAGTAAACTTGATGAGCAAAACAAGAACTTGGAATCCAAATTCGAAGTGATCGAAGAGAAAATCGAGAAGGTCGAGACGCAACTCGAAAAAGTCGAAATTAGATTCGATGAAAATTTTGAGAAACATGAAACTCAGTTCGGGAAGATAGAGACTCAGTTTGAAAAAGTGGATACGCAATTCGAGATAGTAGGAAAGCAAGTCGAAAATCTTGCTAAGGAGCTCAGCAACGTGAAGAGACAGAAAGCACGGGAATATTCCACTGACGGTCTGAGAAGAAAGGAGATGCAGCCTCCTATCTTCGATGGTCAAACATCATGGCCAATTTATAAAAGGCAATTCGAAGCGGCCGCAATGACCAATAGCTGGGACGATGAAGAGAAGTCCATTGCACTCACACTTGCACTGAGGGGTCCAGCTGCGGAGCTCTTGCAGACCATCCCGGAAGATAAACAGCAGAACTACGACTCTCTGGTTCAGGCTATCGAGATGCGGTTTGGGGATGAACACATGCAGCAGGTGTACAGGGTTCAGCTGCGTAGTCGAGTCCAGAAAAGGGGGGAAACGCTCCAACAGTTGCAAGCGGATATAGAGCGACTAGCCCATCTTTCATACCCTAAAGCCGGTGAGGAGCTTATCAACGAAATGGCGGTGGAAGCTTTTATTCAGGCCATAGAGGACAGACAACTGCAAATGGCTGTAAGGATGGCTGAAAAGCGAACACTCCCCGAGGCATTGGCATTCGCTTTGTCAATGAAGGCTGCGGACCAAGCATACCAGGGAATACACCGTGTCAGGGAAATGTCCGTCGTGGAATGCTCATGCCAGAGAACAGCCGTCATGGATGAAGACAGAGCTCGCGGAAGTCAAATCCGTTGCTGGAATTGCAACCAAACGGGACACCTACAACGGCAGTGCAGAAGTGCACCTAGACGAGGAAATTGTTCACATTGCGGAAGTAGGAGAAGCAGAGAGGAAGCATCTGGCTGTCAGTCAGACTTCGCAAAACCAGCAGTCGGGAAATGCGTAAGGACCAACTTCGCGGGGCAGAAGTTGGTTACTGGAATCGAGGCCCCCAGGACCACCATTCAAGTTTCGCAAACCAAACGGGGTAACAAGAGCCTGACAGTGGAGGCACTAATCAACGAGAAGAAGTGCGTAGCCACCATCGACACAGGTGCCACTGCCTCCATTGTAAGAAGAGATATCGTCAAAAGCTCCTGGCTGCACAACACCAACAGCTACTGCCTGAAGACTGCAACAGGGGAAATGGCGAAGGTATTTGGAGAAGTTCGTCTTACGATTACTCTGGCAGGACTGACGTTCTCCCATGCGTTTCTGGTGGCAGATATATGCGACGAGTGCATCATCGGAGTAGACTTCATGAAAGCAAATGAAGTAATCTTGGACATCGGGATGCAAGTACTGAGGTATCGAAATGTGGAGATTCCGATGGTGTACGGAAATGAGAATGCCGTAACTCTCAGGACAGTCATCAGCAAAGACGAAGTTTTGCCGCCGTCTTCAGAGACAATCATTTGGACGAAGCTGGAAGGTGATCTTGGGAGCCACCGATTCTACATAGTAGAACCAGACCCAGAGAAGAATTCTCAAGACTACATCGTGGGAAAGACGTTAGTCGAACCAAAGAACACCATGGTTCCAGTGAGGGTTTTGAACGCAAGACCACACACTGTCAAACTAAGGCGAGGGGAGGTGACTGGAAAATGCACGCCGATTACCGCCGTCGCAACAATATCTGAACGTGATGCTCCAAAACTTCTCCCATCACCTTGGACAGCGGAAGCGAGAGAGACGATTCTCCAGTCCAGTGAGCTGAATCAGGAGCAGCGAACTATGGCAGAGAATCTTATCAATGAGTACGCTGATGTATTTGCCTCACAGGACGGAGAATACGGCCGAACACACCTGGTACAACATCGAATAGACACTGGTGATACTAGACCAATTCGTCAGCCTGCTAGGCGCCTTCCATTGGCAAAGCAGACAGAAGTTGCAGAGATGGTGTCGGCAATGGAGAAAGAAGGTCTGATTGAAAGTTCCAAAAGTCCGTGGGCATCACCGGTTGTACTGGTAAAGAAGAAAGATGGCAGCACGCGGTTCTGCGTGGACTATCGGCAGCTCAATTACGTCACCAAGAAAGACAGCTACCCTCTGCCACGGATTGACGACACGCTAGACACACTATCAGGAGCCCGATGGTTTTCCACTCTCGACTTGAAGAGTGGCTACTGGCAGGTACAGATCCATCCAGAAGACCGGGAGAAAACCGCCTTCACCGCAGGAAATGGGCTATGGCAATTCACGGTAATGCCATTCGGGCTGTGCAATGCTCCGGCGACTTTCGAGCGATTGATGGAATGTGTCCTGCAAGGGTTAACATGGAAAACCTGTTTAGTATACTTGGATGATGTCATCGTCGTAGGAAAAACGTTTGCGCAACACCGAGACAATCTAAGGGATGTGTTTCAAAGGCTTCGAAGTGCCCACCTGAAGCTCAACCCCAAGAAGTGCGCCCTGTTTAGAGCGGAAGTCAAGTACCTGGGACACATAATTTCAGCGAAAGGAGTGAGAACCGATCCAGAGAAGGTCGAAGCGGTGAAAAACTGGCCAGTCCCCAAGGATAAACACCAACTAAGGAGCTTCCTGGGCCTAGCCACCTACTACAGACGGTTCGTGAAGGATTTTGCCGGGATCGCAAAGAACCTGCACCAGTTGACGGAAAAGGGAAAACAATTCAAATGGACAATTGAGTGCGAGAAGAGCTTCAAGGCACTTAAACAACGGCTATGCGATGCCCCGATACTGGCTTACCCCACTCCCGGGGAAACGTTCATTGTGGATGCAGATGCTAGTAATGTTGGGGTAGGAGCCGTACTCTCCCAGGTGCATGACGGCCAAGAGAAGGTGGTTGCGTACTTCAGCAAGGTGCTCTCTAAGCCAGAAAGGAACTACTGCGTGACAAGGAGAGAACTTCTAGCTTTGATCTTGGCTACGAAGCATTTTCACAAATACCTCTACGGGAGGAAGTTCGTTCTTCGCACAGACCATGCAGCCTTAAAATGGCTATTACAGTTCAAGAGTCCTGAGGGTCAGGTCGCAAGATGGATCGAAAGGCTGCAAATCTACGACTACGAAATACAGCATCGTAAAGGAAAACTCCACTCTAATGCGGATGCACTGTCCCGGAGACCATGCAGAACGGATTGTAAACATTGTGCGCGTCAGGAAGAACGGGAGCTGGTTTCCATCCAAAGAATGAGAGCCGAACCTATCGCCGGCTGGAGCGTAGATGAGATCCGGAACGCTCAGAAGGAAGACCCGGATATCGAGCCGATTCTGGCCTGGAAGGAGAACATGGAGAAACCGGATCATCAGGACATCTCTCACAGAAGCCCGACCTTAAAGGCATATTTTGCGCAGTGGGACTCCCTCCATGTCCAAGAAGGTGTTCTGAGAAGAAAATGGGAATCCTCCGACGGAAAGTCGTTTGTAATGCAGCTTGTCGTACCGCGGACGAGGGTCAAGGAGGTGTTACAGGAAATGCATGGCGGGGCGACCGGAGGCCACTTGGGAGTGAATAAGACGCTAGAAAAGGTACGAGAACGTTTTTATTGGTTAAGAGCGAAGGAAGATATCGAAGACTGGTGCAGAAAATGCGACGTGTGTGCAGCTAGCAAGGGTCCGAGAATCAAAACTCGAGGTAAGATGCACCAATACAACGTGGGAGCACCTTTCGAACGAATCGCCATTGACATCGCAGGGCCCTTTCCGGAAACCGACAATGGTAATCGGTATATACTCGTAGTGATGGACTACTTCAGTAAGTGGCCGGAAGCGTTTCCGATCCCTAACCAGGAAAGCAGAACCGTGGCGGAGCAGATCGTCTACAATTGGGTTAGCAGATTCGGTGTGCCCTTGGAATTGCATTCTGACCAAGGGCGGAACTTCGAGTCAAGAATCTTCCAAGAGATGTGTCAACTACTCGGAATCAAAAAGACAAGGACAACCCCGCTTCATCCACAGTCGTACGGTATGGTGGAGCGTTTCAATAGGACTTTGGACGAACATCTCTCGAAGGTCGTAGGTGACTACCAACGGGATTGGGACCGGCAGATTCCCTTGTTTTTGATGGCCTATAGAAGTGCCGTGCATAGCACTACTCGACATACGCCGTTCGAAATCTTATTTGGTGGAATAGCTCGTTTACCCAGTGAGGTGAAATTTGGATCTCCTACCAATGAGCCCAGAAATGAAGAAGAGTACGTGGCGGACCTTAGGGAAAGGCTTAGGGACATACACCAAAGGACCAGAAGCCAGATTAAGATGACGAGCGACCGCATGAAGACCAGGTATGATGCCAAGGCAACAACGTCAGGATTCCAGGAAGGAGATCTGGTGTGGCTGTATAATCCCCATCGCCAAAAGGGGAAATCACCTAAGTTACAGCGGAACTGGGAAGGTCCCTACAGAATAGTAACCCGCATCAACGATGTTGTCTACCGCATCCAGCGAGGACCAAGGGCCAAAATGAAAGTGGTTCATGTGGACCGACTGAGTCGATACAATGGCCGAAATGAGGATGCACTTGTTCGGGACGAACACGTCTAAGAGGGGGGCAGTGTAGCATAATAATAACTACGCGCCTATGTCTATGCAGCAAATTCCGAAGTGACTTTCCATTCTGGCAGAATTTTGGTTCAAACTGTCCTTCATTCGAGGTTCGTGTCGGGGACGAAGTCTCCACAGCTCATGTCAACGAAAGAGACGAATAATATTAGGGATAAAAGGGAATTATAACTGCAAGAATTATTCCAGTGGTCGAAGAATTTGCTAGAAGTTTCTGGCTATCAGAAACTTCTGCTATATAAGGACAGATGGCGATCAAAAAAAAACACAGTTGGTTTAGAACCGTGGCGAAGAGATTGGAAAAGTGATAATGGGCGAAGTTGTAATTTGGTGATAAATTGAAAGTTGAGAGTGAACAAGAAAAAGTAATTAGTTTGGATTTGTGAATTAAGTAATTGAAAGGAGATAAAGTGATTTAAGAGGAAAGAGACATTGTAAGAAAAGAATTTGCGAAGAATAGTATAGTGTGAACTTGAATTGTTCTATAGAGTAGAAAATAAAGAAATAATTTCACAGAATAATTGTTTTATCTACTCGAGCCGTAGCTCGCATATTACAATATATTTTTTTACATATTCGAATTTGTTAGAAGTTCAGCTTTAATATGATATGTTGCTGGTTGGGGTGGACACCATTTTTTTTCTTATAAATAAATAAACAAATGTTTTGGGGCGCTAACAGCCCAATACAGGGCCCTAGCTTCTCGCAGCCACTCGTGCTGTGCGTTTCTGAAGGACAATTTTTTTCGATTGAGAGAAGCTTCTCATGACGAGAGGTGGGACTGTGAGAAATCTTTATTTTTTATTATTTCTGTTTTCTTGGATTCGAACCTTGAGCCCCCCACTCAGTAATCGCGTACTTAACCACTGAGCCACGGCCGGCGAACAGAAACAAACAAAAAAATAATAATAATAATAATAACATTGATAAGTTCGCGCCCTAATGCATTAAGTCAAAGAAGACACACGATTAAACATTTAGTGCCTTAATACCACCGAAAAAATATTCTTTTTCTTTGCTTTCAAAATGACTTTCTACGGACGCCTTGATCTCGTTCTCATCTGCAAATCTCGGGCCTCGTAAATTCTTTTTTTTTAAAATTGGAAAAAAAGAAAAAGTCTCTCGGGGACAAGTCTGGGCTGTAGGGTGCGTGGTTTATCTGTGTCAGCTGTGTCTTTTAATGTGTCAGCTGTGTCTTTTAAGCTGTGTCTGTAAGCTGTGTCTTTTAAGGCCTTTCTCGAAACCCTGCAAAAGCAACACTCCGTGGCTGAGTTTCCCACGCCGCTTCCATACGACCGATTCACGAACCTGAGTCAATAAATTTACATAATATTGACCATTCATCGTAGTCCCCTTTGACAGTCATCATAAGCTTCGAAGCCGACTTTTCTACCTCTTTCAATCCACTGTATAGACTCTTGTTTGGACTCCGGATCGTATTGGCAAACCCAAGTCTCATCTACATTTACGAATCGGTCGCAAATTTCGTCGAGATTTTCCCCGGCTAACTCCAAAAAATCGCACACAAATTTATTTCATGTTTAAATGCTCGTACAAAATTTCTCCAATCCAATCTTTGCTGATGTGCAACAACTCGTCAGCTATCTACCACATTTTTATTCTTCGGTCGGCCAGAACTAATTTTTTAACTCTTCCGACGTTGTCTTTAGTGACCAATGACACAGAACGCTCTGGGCGGGGCCTATTTTTTGACCATGGTATACAAAGGTGCAGAATCCTGAAGAGTCGAGAACATATCTTCGAAAATTTCTTTAGGCAATTTTCCTTTTTTCACGAGGTACTTTATCACGGCGCGGTGCTCAAAATTGCGAGAATTTCCGATTTCGTCTGACATGGTGATGTTTATTCTACCACAGATAATAACACAAAATGAGAGTATTTCAGGCCGCGAACTTATCAGCCGCACCTCGTATGTGGGCCGTGATCATCTGGTGGCACTCATTCTGGACAACTAGGAATAACTGATTGCTGGTTCAGCAATTCATAAACCTGAACTCTTCTTGGGTGTAATGCAAATGACCAACATAGTATGGTGAAAGGGTCAGATTATGTATTAGACGAAAACAGTACTCATTCTGAGACCACCAATACCTACCTTAAAGTCAGCATAAATGACCACTGCAGGAGGGTTCATTGGTCCTAATGTAAAGACCCTGTTAGCAAATCAATATCTCGTTTACCTCAAAATGGAAGCGCTCAAAAGTCTAATAGAAGAAATTGTGAAAAGATGGCACTGGCAAAAAAATACGAGTGCGGTTTTTAAAAAAAATAGTAAGGAGGGAGTTAGCGCCAATATTCCCGACGTTTGTTTTACGAAAAATATACTTTTCGAGTCAGACACGTATCCTAAAAGTCGTAAATTTTAACGCAAATCTTGGACACTAGAGAATTCCTCTGAGATATCGAGGTTTTGAATGATCTTGCCTAATATTCCGATCATCTCTAGCCATGTTCGGTACCTATTACCAATTATACGGACAAAATCCAAGATCACAATCCAAAAATCACGATTTTTATTTTTAAAAATCAGAAGTAAGAATCAAATAATAATTTTTAGTAAAAATTAATCATGCTTTCTACTTTGAAGAATCTAGAGAAAAAGTCCGATCATGATTTTTATTCTTAGGAATCAATGATATAAATGAAATAATATTTGCGGAAGACCCAAAAAAACGACAACACGGTAAGATCGGATTTTGGAACGCATATCTTTGAAAAACCGTGTCGCAACTGCCAAAGATTCGAGAAAAGACATGAAAGAGAGATGTTCTAAATTACGTGGGTCTTGAAACCCGTAGACCTCCAAAAAAAGCCGCTTCTCTCTGCAGTAATGGGTTAAACAGCAGCGGGAATGAACCGCCAACGATAGGAAAAGGGTCATATTTTCTGACGAATCCAAATTTAATTTGATTGGACCTGATAGAAAGTAGACAGTTCGAAGGAGAGCTAAGGAGTGATAATTAGAAGAATCTTTCCTTCCCACCGTTAAGCATTCACCATATGTTACAGTTTGGGTTTGCATGACAAATTGGGGTCTTGGCTTTGCTTTTTGGCGGTTCTGTAAATGCAGCGTAATACAAAGAAATCATTGCTGATGGTGTTGTTCCTACAATAGAGGAGTTATGCTGCTACATCCCAATATGATTACGCTCCCTGTCATCGCGCTCATTGCGCAAGAAAAACAAAATTTGAACTAAAATTTTAACTCAAGACCACTTCTAAATACTGCTTTCTTCTTTTTGCTTTGAAATTTGGCCACAAATTTATTTAAATTTCAGTAGAATATCTACAATACGTTTTAGAAAAGATGCATCGGTGCGACGGAGTGTTGCCAAGTGAAGGAATACAGCTTTCTTGTGGTAAATTCTATAAACAGGTAGGATTTTTCGAAACTTACCTTAGACCAAAAAGTCAATTTATTATCTAAATACATATGGTAATCCCTTCTATAGGACATTAGTTCCCTGGGCCACACTGTGTACGCTGGATTTCTCCGACTGTTTTTTTTTTTTTTTTTTTAAGAAAAAGTCATATTAACCGAAAGGTAATAGGCAAAAATGACAAAGCCCTAGAAAGAGTTTGTATTTGTACAGTTTGTAAAGTGAAAGAGAGAGGTCGTTACATACACATTTGTTAATAAAAATCAAACAATCTTAGTTCGGTCACCCTTTAAAGGTTAAATAATATCTTTAACGTGTTATTACCACAACACGAAAATGAACTTTAAGGTACCAATAAGCATCTTTAACAATTCAGTTAGGCAATCCGTTTAAAGGCAAATCCAAAATAAATATAAATTCACGTCCCCCCTTGGCCATCGCCTTAGAGTGTCAACTTACAAACAAGTTACAACTCACCGATTTACCAATGAAAATCCAAGCCTAAACAACCGATGACAAATGCCAAGGAACAAAAGTATAATGATAAACGATCTAAAGCCGATCACACATCGAGTACTCTACACAAACACTATCGCGCACAATAGTCGCATAGACATACACCAGTTATCTAATGCAAATCCATTTGATTTTTTTTTTTTTAGTTTCAACACAAAACCACGCGCAAAGACTTCGGGAATCGCGAATATGGAATGCGACGATAGAAACAAAGCTACAACTACTGACCACCTTCGGTTTGGTTCGACTCAATCTATTGCAAGCGTAGTACACCGCACTGGGCACTGCTAAGACACAGTTGTTGCTGCTGTATACACAGAGAGCAAGAGAGGAGGTGGCTAAGTACTACATATAGCTGCACACAGTACAAAAATGAACTGACGAACGCGAATGAAGCAACGAGCATTTGTTCAACTCAAGATTCGAGGTTAATGGACTTTTACCCTCTGGATGACTCGGCATGCACGATTCGGGTGCATTATGAAGGTCATTTATTTTAATGCAACACTGTGCAGTGTTACAGAGAGGGAGAGACGCGCAGATAGCAGGCGAACAGCGTTCTAACAAACGGATGCAATTGGCATGTGCGATGCAAAGTGTAGAAGTCAAACCATTGCCACACATAAAATGGGAATGGGAATCATAGAACGAACTACAGCAGAGATATTCTGTCACCCTGATGGATGAGTGACAGCGAATGCAATGAAATGACGACGACAGGATCATTCGAGTGATAATAGCGTCATTTCCAGGTGTATCAACCTTGCGTAATTTATTTGAAGACAAAGAATAAAGAACAAACACCATAAAAGCTTCCACTAGGTTATTTCAAGGATATTGCTATATAACCTTCTGCGAACAAGGATACAAATACCCTTCCCAGGAAGGAAATTGAATTAATAGTTGATTGGAGTAATTGAGTAAAAAAAAAAAAAAAAAAGAAAGCTTTGCTTTGCTGTTTTCTCTCTGGGTCTCTCTTGGGGCAGCATATCCTTCCCCCCAAAGGTGAGGAGTTCAATAAACACATACAGAATAAAAGATGAGCAGTATTGTTTGAGTTGGAGGGAGTATCCTTGAAAGTCATACAAGTACCCACACACATAGAAGAAAAAAAACACCGTTCTGTTATTCTCTTTCTTGACAGAGACTAGAACGGACAACGACGGGCGGAGTACACAGGAAGAAGAATGTAGGAAGTGAAAAGTTCAAAGATCCTTGTTGAGGGAGTATCATCTAATAGGACACCCACCATATTGACGATATTTATTGATTGAACGTGGGCGGGGTGTCTGATGACACCATATGTCAAGAAACTCATCCCAGCCAGACCTTTGTTGATGTAAGCTCTGTTCTCAGTGCGATTATTGTCCTTCAGCATGTTAATTTAGTAAATATCATCATTGGTGTCCTGATGTTAAATCAATAACTGATGGGTGGTAGTGCCCCAGGGTTGAGGACAGATATTGCAAATCGAATAAATGCTCCCGTTATCTGTATGAGTCGTCGAGTGGTGGTAATTGACCGGAAGAGGGTATGAAGGATGCATGGATTGGATTGGTAATTGGATTTTTTCTGTTAATTATTTTATACTCAGGGACAGATAGAACGTGGGCTACCGAATGGAAGCAGGATGAAAATGTCAAGTGAATGGTAAAATAGCCCGTGAGGAAGTAACGAAATATGGATACGGATGATTTGAAACCTCGCATATAATATAATTGAATAAATCACTAAAAGTCCTTGCAAAGATTCAAATTGCGTTGGGTTCGATACGAAGGTTTGATGTATGTAAATGTGTTGTAGTGGTTGGTCGGTATTTCAAAAAAAAGTTTTTAGAAAGCATTGTTGAATGCTTATATCGGAGAATAGGCGACGCGGACAAATTTTACAACAGCAGGGCTTAAGTAGTTCGTCAAATGCTACAGGCGACATTTGTTGAGTGAGCTCCTTTCCACACACATTCCACAACTATCAACTTATCAAACGTCTTAACTATTTGGACCTGTCATATTTTGTGGAAAAACGACACCGGCAATACGGGTGAATGATAACAATCAACCTGCTGGTCATATTTCCCAAAACTAGTATGGTAAATGAAAAATCTCCTCTAATGCGAAGTTGGTGCAGAAAATTGTGTTCCCATCTTCAGGTTAACAATGACTCCTCTTGGTTGCTCAGCATCCAACTTCCAAGCCAAAACAAACCCTTAAAACATTTCAAAGAACTCCAGGACAATGAGGCCTCCTAAAAGCAAGAGGGAAAAGTAATACGTTGTTTCATATTGGGTTCAAGTGTAAGAGAAACACGTTATATGAAAGTCAAATCTGTGGAGACAGACCTGCACGAAGTGGTAGCTATAACCAATTTAATGCCTGCGATAAGCAGGCTACACTTAAGTCTCGTTATCAACATCCTAATCTTGAAGGTTGTACTTGAATATAACAGATCTTTTCAGGATATGCAGAAAACGACACTATACATCCCATTTAAGAATATCCAAGCTACAGCGGGACACCAAAGGCGAACCCAAAGGTATAAATAAATAAATATAAATATTTTGGCGGTAATAACTCAATACAGGGCCCGGCCTAGCTTCTCGCAGCCACATGTGCTGTGCGCCTCACGAATGGTTGGGACCTACAGTTTTATGCCGTTTCCGAAGGGCAATTTTACGATTGAGAGAATCTTCTCATGGCAGTTTTACTCTCGGATGTTTGTCAGACGTTCGTGAGAGGTGGGCCAATGAAAAAACTTTTTGTTGTGTTTTCTTGATCCTCTCGCTCAGTGATCTCGCACTTAACGACTGAGTTACGGCGCCCACAATACACAATACTGAGCTCACAATGCGCCCAAAGAATACTCATGTACGAGTATAATCAACGGCGAAACAAAATGGTGTCATTCACGAGCTATGCAGAATGTTCGAAGAGGAGCTCGACAATTAGAGTGAAGATAGAAAGAGATAAGTCTATCGAAGATCCACCACTCAAGACCCATAAGGTCCAACTCACACCAAAGCGACATGGCATGTGATCTGACAGTGGCGTGGTACTGGCATGGCATCTTCACATTATAAATCAACGTCCACTAAACATGGTAGCATGGCATATTCTTATATTGGTTTCAAATGAAGTTACATGCCAGAGAAGCTGCGCGACAAATGATCTGACATCGTCGTGGCAAATGTAAAAATTTACCATGTCGTGTCACTTTGGATTGTGTTGACCCATATACTCGTACATACATATATCTACATTGGTTCCAATTTGAAGATGCTTATCACATGCCGTGCCAGATGTGACATCGCTGCCACGTCGATTTGTTGCACATTGAACCTTAGACAAATTGACCAAAATGCAAATGATTTCATTAGACAAAAACAAAGCAAACTATTGCGACATTATTGACTTACCGTCTAATGTCTATTCAATATGTTTCGGCAGAATCCGAGGGCTATTTCAATTGTTCCGTGCATTATTACATCATGTTGATTACATCATGTTGTTAAAGTTTGTGTGACTAAGTTAAAGTACTAAATGTGTTTAATTACACACAAGATCCTGTTTCTTATTATTCATTGTTGCTTTTGTCTGCCTTACGTTACATTCCGAATGCCACAGAGTACTGCATCAAATTCAGCACATAAAATGCACAAAATAAAAATTCAGTAATAAACTAAACTAAATGTGATTTCACATAAATGTACAAATTATAAGCATTCAACTGACGTCAATTGGATATTTCTATAAGCAATAGAATTTCAATCCACCTTCGCTTCCAATTGTACTCTCTCATCATATTAAAGCTCGGAAAATGCATCTTTGCTCCTTCCTATTTAGTATTCGCATTTGCTCCCTATTAAGTGGGCTTTTTAGAGTCGATTGCACATTGCCTTCAAAGTTACCCCCTGCAGTAATGAGTCCACAGAGTGGCTGAGTGAAAACCCATCAAACGAAATAAATAAAAAGAAAGATATTTAAATTTATAAATTACACAACCCGTGGTGCACTCAGAACCAGTAGCAGGGGAAAAAAAAAACTCAGCAAAAAAAAAAAAAAAAAAAAAATTAAAAACTGCTGCCATTGCTTGCTATATTGAGTTCAGTGACCCGGAGACGAGCGATTGGACAACAACGTTGGATTACGGATTGACTTACTACTGCCTGTGCCCGAGGAGCAGCACAGCGCTCTTCTATAAGTGGAGAGAAGAATAAAACAACACGACGAGAGTTCATCGTGCAAAAATAAATAGAACGTGCATTCATGCAACTGCGACGCTTGCGACTCTGTGTCTATCGTTCAATGACTCTTTAGGCGAACCTCCACCAATACACAGCTACTACCAACGGACGATGTGTGGTTGTGTCGCGTTAAAGCTTCTGCAATTCATCGTGTGGCTTGAGTGGAAGCATAGCGGTGCAGTTCAGAAGAGACAGAGGGTGGGAAGCTGCTAAAGCGCGTTACGCTGGCGTTTGGTCGGCCAACATGTACGTTGAATATACTCTCTTCATCGTTAGATCTTTGTTTGCCTCTGTTTATCGATGGAAGCTGATTTTTATTAGATTCTTGTTTGCTTCTTCCTTTTGCTATTATGTATTTAATTTTCATTCCGATAGATACATATATGAAGCTGTGTTGGTGCAACTTTGATTGTGAAATCCATTTCAAATGAATGCGTTTAGAAAAGTCTCGGGATATTGTAAAGGTGTTCTTCTTTATGTTATTTAGTTTTCTAACTTGGGGGTATTGTACCTTTAAGTTCAAGTTTGTTCATCGGATATAAAAAGATAAAGGAAGGTAATCATTTTGAATCGTTTAGCAGTATAGATGTGAAAATTATTTGCTGGTTTGAAAACTACATATTTGTTGGTATGGTCTGAGCACGATCTCTCAAGTCGACTTGTAAAGATTTTTTGGGCTATGAATTAGTCCAGTAATACTACAAAAAAGGGGTGTCTGCAACTCGTCCAAACTTTTTTTCGAAAATTCTTATAAAATTCAAATTTCGCAAAAATCCTAGTGGCGCTTTATTGTTTATTAGAGTAAACAAATTCAATTTTCTCGTAAACTATTTAAGTAAATCAAATGACAAAACAATATCAAAAGTTAAAATGGTTCAGAAAAGCCCTAACTAATAAACAAATTCAATTTCCGCTTAAACCAATGAAGTAAATCAGAGGAAAATATGCGAAAATGTTTTCAAATCCGGAATTAAAACTTAAAAACTCCCGTCTTAGACAGAATTTTTGACGTAAACAGAGCAGATTAACTGCTTGTCCTGTAGTGATGATGAAGACACTTTTCAGTTTTTACTTGCACCTATAGGACAAGTATTGGTTTCCTGAAAATCTTCGATCTGGAAATTTTGATCAGACTTGACAAGTGGGTCTCTCAATTCTGTCTGTCTGTCTAGTCCACGAACATCAATTCGGCACCGCAGTTAAGAATTGGACATTTCGAGAAGCTTTCCACAACGTATTCCCACGAAATATTTGCATCTTCATGCATACAAAGTGCAATTGACTCAAGAACTAAAAGCCTACTGACCACGAACAACGAAGAGAGTTCGTTGAATGGATTATGGAACAACGACAAGTGGATGCTGATTTTTCAAACAAAATCATCTTCAACGATGAGGCTCATTTTCATCTTAATGGCTTTGTCGAATTTGGGGTTCAGAAAATCCACGAGTGATTGTTGATAAACAAATGCATCATAAACGTGTCACTGTTTGGTGCGGATTTTGGGCTGGAGACATCATCCGACCATTCTTCTTTGAAAATGCGGCTGGTCAGGCAATAACAGTTAATGGTGCTCGCTGTCGCGACATGTTTTTTGTGCCTAAATTGCAAGATATGGATGTGGACAACATGTGATTTCAAACAATTCAATTACTGCAGTGGTTTAATTTCCCGTTTTGGTGATCAGAATTTGCTGCCCAGATCATGCGATTTAAAACCAGGACGGTTGGACTTTTTCTTTGGGGTTTTTTGAAGTCTAAGGTTTATACCAACGACCCCTCACGTCTTAAAGGAGCGAATTGAGCGCTGTATCAATGAAATTCAGCCACATTTATGCAAAACCGTCATGGAAAATTTCGAGAAAAAAGTGCGTAAGCAAAGCCGTGGAGGCCATTTACCCGATATGCTATTCCATACCTAACCCTATACTGTATAATTTATGTATCAATACATATACAATTTTTAAATAAAAAACCTGTGTTTTCTATCACAATTTCTTGCGTGAATTTTGGGACACCTTTTATAACGGTACTTACATATCAACTGGTTCTTAAAAAATTATAATACTATTTCTATTTTTATTGATTTTGTTCGAAATTAATATCTAAACAATATTTGACATATGCAAGATCATGGCACATCAAGTTTTGGAAAATTGTAAAAACATTTTTTAATTTTAACAAATTTAAAAAAATATATATGTATAGGGTGTTCGATAATTCCGTACAATAATATAGAAAACATGGGTTTTTCGACAAAAATCTATTTTATTTTTCAACATAATCTCTTTTTAATTTGATACACTTAGCCCAGCGCCGTGGCTCAGTGGTTAAGTGCGCAATCACTGACGAGAGGTTCAAGGTTCCAAGAAAACATAAAAATAAAATAATAAAAAATAAAAGTTTTCTCACGGTACGACCTCTCACGACATCCGAGAGTAAAACTGTCATAAAAAGCTTCTCTCAACAAAAAAAAAAAAAAAAAACCATTCGTGCGGCGCACAGCACGAGTGGCTGTGAGAAGCTAGGCCAGGCCCTGCATTGAGGTGTTAGCGACAAAATATTTATATTTATATATATTTAGCCCAGCCGTCTGAGTAATCAAATTTGTCAAACTCTGCAAAATAGGCATCTGTTCCGGCGATATCCTCCTTCATTTGATGCGAATTTCTTATCTCCAAGCCATTTCTTCGTATTTGAAAACAGAAAATAGTCGCAAGGAATTAAATCTCGAGAATAAGGTTAATGGGGAAGCAAGTTTGCTTTCAAGTGGTTTTCGTCTTATTCAAAAAAGTAGGACTCAAAAAGTCAAAGTGGGTTCCATTTTTAGTGACATAAAGACAATTAATCTGGGTGTTCCGCAAGGTTCCGTTCTCGGTCCAATTCTTTTCTTCATATATATAAATTCAATTTTTGAGCTTCTATTTGTAAATGCAGATAATCTCGCTATCGCTTATGATTCATCTAATCCCTTGAATGCAGTTGCTGATATTAACCATGACATTAACTTGCTGATAAGCTTATGGTCAGTGAAAAAACTAAATTAATGCTGTTTAGCCTTGCATTTAAAGAGCTTGTAGATATAAGTGTTATATTTCATGCTCCAGATTGTACTAAACACTTATTATTTAATGCCAGCTGTCCAGGACTTAGCTCTATATGTCCGTATAGAGAGGATAGTGTTTTAAAATTGAAATAGTTCAGCAATTTAATAAATATCTTCTAGCAACTATTCGATGTTTTTACCGTCTGCGCAAGTTTGTCTCTAATACTACTCTTAGAACCATTTATTTTGGAATTTTTCATTCCAAGTTAGAATTTGGAATCTGCTGCTGGGGAGGAGCCTACATTAATAAATTGCAACCGCTTACTCTATTGCAAAAGTGCGCCGTAAGGAAAGTATGTAAAGCGATTCGCTTAGCCCACTCTATGGATCTCTTTCGACAGGTGAACATTACTCCAGTAAGACATTTGTTTTAATTTAAGGCCCTTAACATATTTTTATGACAGGTGGTTATTTTATAGACCGAATAATCGCCCACCTGAACGTGCTATTCGTCGTGTTGTGGATAGATTTCGCACCAATTTAATGCTACATCAAAATGGAAAGAACAAGAATGAGACTAGTGCGTTCCGAATAAAATAATGTCCCAGTTGAGGACAGTGTCAATGAAGACCCGAATTTGTCAAGGAAAGGATCTTGGCCTAATCCCTTACAATATTCAATAATTGGTGCAAGAATTGAAGCCGATGGATCATGGACATTCGCTGAATGGGCTCAAAACCAATTGCAGGATGATCCGAAATGTTATGACAAAATTGTGGTCAGCGATGAGGCTCGCTTTTGGCTCAACGGATACTTCAATAATCAAAATTGCGCGTATTTGGAGTGAGAACAATCCGCAAGTGACTCATCAGACACCATTACATCCACAAAAATGTACTGTATGGTGTGGTTTACACGCTGGTGGCATCATCTTTGAAAATGAGGTAGGAGCTCGATTTACAGTGAGTGAGAGGTGACCGATGCAGAAAAATGATCAACGAATATTTGCTTCCAAATTTATGCGACGTCGATGTTGACGATATGTGGTTCCAGCAGGATGGGGCTACGTGTCATACAGCGTCATCATCGATTTATTGAAATAAAAGTTTGATGAGAGAATGATTTCAAGATTGGGACCTGTAAATTGGCCACCAAGATCTTGCGATTTAACGTCGCTCGATTATTTTCTGTGGGGTCACGTGAAATCGCTTCTCTACGTGGATAAACCAGTAAAGATTGAAGCTTTGGAAGGCAGTATACGGCGAGTTATTGCGGATATATGGCCCCAGATGCTTGAAAAAGTGGTCAACAATTGGACCGACAGGATGCACTTTGTAATTGTCAATCAAATGTAGTGTATTTTTATTTAAATTTGTTGTTCGCACCCTCTTAAAAAAACACCCTTCAGCAGCACAACTGAAGAATGTATAAATGTTTAATCTGCCAACGAATATCACTTTTGTCAACGTTTCTGTTTTTTGGGTAAAAATTTATAATAACAGTCCATTATACGAGTAGACTATCAAAATCGGGTGCCCTTGCAGTCTTATAGTGGAGACAGACTGCTGGTATTGATACCATGGTACGAATATCATGGTATAGTGAATACTACGACCCCTGACAGACTGCATTTCGTAGTATTCGGTGACTTTGGCGTTAAGTAGTATACTTTGACGTTTGTGTTGTATGTAATAACAAATAAAAATAGAAAATTCGAGACAGGATGAATAAAAATGATTCACTTTTGTGCCAAATGATGAAAATAAAGAAAATTCAAATACTTAAAAGCGAAAGTGCATACCTAAGAATTGTCAAAGAAGCTACGGAGACTAGCCAATAGAGAGAAATTGACGCTGCAATCAGTAAGATGGTGGTATACCAGCAAAAAATTGCGAATCTCAATACCAGGTATATTTCATGGTATACTAGCTTATTACGTAGTATTGCAGTGACAGACTTGTGGTATAGAACGTAGTATTGCTATACCATGGTATCAATTCCAGCAGTCTGTCTCCACTATTAGAGGGACAAATTAGTTGCACGATCTATGTATTTATATTGGCAGATACCATCTTCAATGGCGTGCGCCATTGGAAAGGCCCCTTAACCAATTCAACGTATATAATTGCAGGTAGCAGTTTTTGAAATTTCTCTGATTCATATTTGATCCTCCGATTAACTAATTAACTCCGACCACTCAACTGCAATCGTTTGAACCACCAGCAAAGTTCATTACACCATTTAATAATAATTAACATACCTACACGTAGGACATTAAATAAAGAATAAAATCCCCCACTACAATTCACATGTTCCAATAAAATACATAATTTTTCCTGTTTGCTATGTCTGAACCTGCGTTTAACAACCCCCAACTTGCCGTGCAATTAAAAGTTCAAACGACGACAGAGATTTCCTTCATCCCTCTGAAGTATGTTTGCACACATAGCAATTGCATTGTTCGGAGAGGGGTCGTAAAAACCATAAATGCTTTGTTTAACTATAGGTTTTGAATATCACGCGCTGAATAAATAATAATAAATAAATTAGTTTCGGTACAAACAACGACCAATTGGCTGGTGGGGAATGCATCATCCCAAATAGTTTCTATATTCGTGATTTCTACCATTTATTGAGATTTCTCATTTAGTCAAGGT
Source organism: Pocota personata (assembly GCA_963082735.1). NCBI lineage: Eukaryota > Metazoa > Arthropoda > Insecta > Diptera > Syrphidae > Pocota > Pocota personata. Next base: position 133,585,337 of record OY720431.1, on the reverse strand, counting down.
TACATGTTTGTTTGGTGGCTGCGACGGAGACGTTTACTGCGGTTCGGTTGCGCTGCATTAGAAAATGCACCGCCTGTTGGTGCAGTGAGACAGAATGTACATACATAGTATTTGTATACATTTATATGTATACCGACGAGGTCATTGCAATTAATATTGATGCAATAACCTTGGATTTGCAGTAGCAAAAGCAACACTTAAACTTGTGCTTATGTATGTTTGGTGTGGAGCACGCGAAATAATGCCACCTTGAGGGGGCAGAGAATTCTATAAAGCAATATTAACTTAAAATCACTTATGTTGTTGGGATCTTTTGTGTGTCCGTGAAGGAATTACATGATTGTTTCGTCATCAGAATTGACAAGGCCAGTAATATGAATATTTTCCACAGAGCGAATAAATTATTTCACAAATCATTAGCAACTGAATGGAAAACTTTAAGAGGGTCATAGTTTAAGTTGTTATAACTCTACTTCGCTTAAAAGTCTAAGTAGATTGCGAAGCAGTAGATTCATTCAATTTGAGAGAGTTTCTGCGCTCTACTTGTTAGCCAGACATCGAGAGACTATGTGAAATAAGGTGAGTAAAGGCGGCTAATTTCCAATCACCAACGCATTATATCTTCTGACTTTATTTAAATCCAAGGCTTCATTTATTGACCGGATATCGACTGCCTTATTTAAGACAAGAGTAAGAAACATTACCATCATTCAGCATTATGCTTTGACGGAGTTAGCGACTGAGAAAGAAAAGTAGGATATGTGTCGCCCACATTTTAAAACAAAATGGAGACATCTTCTTCTGGGAGCTCTGTAGATTTCTCAAACACCAATCGCCATGTCATAGGTGGTACCATGTACCATGTACATCAAAAAGTCAGGTAGGAGGTCAGTTGATTGTCGACTGACCGGCAGTGATCAAGTTGATCGTATGGAGATCAGTGGAAGGCGAGAATCTGATATAAGAATGGAACAAGATCACCTTATAGTGGCTTATGTAACACTGCCTTGGGACTGCAACTATCTAAAGCAATGAAAGCTCAACGCCTCAAAGAGCCAGATACAGAACCGACAGACAATGTAATCGCTGTGTAGTGTAACTAAAGAGCAGAGTCACAGCTTGCGTCAACACCTGGTGAAGAGTAGAGATAGTTCTCTGCTAATTTTAGAGCTGCGAGTAAGATAGAGAGAGTATTTTTCCACCGTTTTTAACCACATTATGAATAGACGTATTAAAATTCAAGGATTCGCATTGCACACCAAATAAGAAGGGCGCCAAGGCTTGACAGTATTCTCGACGATCTCTACAAAACTTAGCACAACAACGTAAGCATACCTACTGCCTCCCTGATAAGTGGGAGAAAGGATTCATTGTCAAGGGTTCACAAAAAGGCAACATGAACAAATAAATCGCCAACATTATAACCAAAATAATTCCCGATTGCATTAAGGAACGCCAGGAAAACGCCTTTAACAATGAACAAGATTGTTTTAGTTCTAGGTCCTGGCAGAAAAGGGATCACCGATAAATTAGCGTTTATTGAACGGAAATGACAACCGCCGCATAACAGTAGTCGATCAGAGGGATACACGCGAACTGGTCTGAAGGCAGCAGACTGTCTGTGGTTACGGCGGTTGAAAAAGATAAAAATATCAGCTCCTACAACGCTCTCCGCGTAGGCAGCAACTCTTTGAATGAAATGATAAAAGGCAACTTCTATCTTAATAGAACGATCAGACGAGCAGAAAGAAGTCAAACTCATCAGCTTGTTGTCGCCGAGTTTCGAGCCGATAGAACTGAGGGTGACATCGTAATCGTGAAGTTGGCAGGCATAGTTATTGGCACAGATGTACCCTAATGATGCTCGAGCAAATTAGGGAAATCAAAACCATCTTTAGAGCTTGGCAACTAAGCTTTATAATGCGGATAATATTCAGAAGAGTTTCCGAGCAAAGGAAAGTAAAAGAAAAAGGTCTGGGAGCTACTAAACACGCCAGTCATGCTGATGACCAATTTCTGAACAATCTCTGCTAAACCGAAGAAGACTTTGTCACGAGACGATTCAGTCGCATTAGCTTTTGCGAGATTCGTCTGAAAGAGGACGAACTACTCGAGCATTTCAAACATGGCTATCCGCTAAATGTTAGGAAATGGGACGGTGCATAGCCGAAGTACAATGTCCAATAGGTAGACTCTCTTTCAAATGTATAGATGTCTAATACTTACATACGCACCAAAAACCTGCCAAGTGTCTGGTGCTATTAATTTCCTGGACGGCGTTAGAGACTTATATTATTCTGGCTATGGTTATGGCCTTGCTTAAGACTAATCATTTCAAAAATAATTCGAGGATGAAAGAACTGTCTGAATCCGATTGAACTCACTAACCCTAAGTACGAGTATTTGTTTTTTGTTTTCTGACAACGTAATGCCTCTCTCTGATCCCAAGTTTCAAACGACTGATTGAAGCGTTTTAGAAGGATACTATCCGATTCCTATTTCATGATAAGATTTCGATTGTTAATGAGGGCAAAACAAAATATATGCTGTCATCAAAAAAAAAAAAAAAAAGGAAACTCAACATCGGTGACTTGGACAGAACGTCACAGTAGACAGTAGTTAGGGTAGTAAGGACTAGGCTCCGCTGTAAATTCGAATAATGACATGAGCGGAGTTTGATTTCGCGAATAACACCCCCGATATCATCTTTGCGAGATTGAATCGTTTGTGGATCATTAGCGTACGAGTATACCTTATTCTTAACATATGCCCAAAGAAAGAAGTCTTGCGGCGTTAAATCGCATTGTTCAGGCAGCCAATTGAAGTCTCAAACAAAATCGGTTAGCATTGTTCGGTAGCACATGATTTGTGGCTGTCACGGTGGCACCGGTTTCATTTTCGAAGAAATAAGGTCCGATGATGCTGCGAGCCTCAAAAACCATACCAAACTGTCACTTGCTGTGGATGGAGCGATCGCTCGACAATCACTCTCGGGTTTTCGGTGCTCCAGATGCAACAGTTCTGCATATTAACAAAGCCTGCAGATTTGCAGATGGAAATAGTCCTCGTCGCTCATGATGCATTTCTAACACCCAATCAGCGAAAGCACGGTGTTGCCTATGGTCTGCCGGCTTCAATCCTTGAGTCAGCTAAAGTTTGTAAGCATTCATTTCAATATCTTTATGCAAAATGCGGTGTAGGCTGGTTTGAAATATACCTAATTGCTGGGAACTTCTTTTAATGTGTTTTCAGCGACACTTTCAGTCACAGCAGCAATGCTGTTGTTTGACCTGGCTTTGCGACCACGAATTAGAGACATCACTAACCTGGACATTTGACTCAAATTTATTGATCAGGTTCACAATAGCTGGGCGAGAAGTTGCTTCATAGCGACTGAAAAAGTACGAAATTTACGAAATGTCTATGCGAAATGTTCATCGTTGTAGATAATTTTCGTTCCATTTTCTTGAACCGTATAGTTTTTACTTTGACAGCTGTCAAGAAATGACAGTTCTATTTTTGAAAAGCACAAAAATACCACGAAATTTAAAATGAAAACTCTTAATGGAAGGGTGGTTTGAATGAAAAATTCTTCGAGTCATTCGAGTAGAAGACAAGATACAACAGCGAACTATACCGACTGTACAACGACAGCAACCTAGTCAGAAGGGTTCGAATACATCTCGATCTCGATCTACCAAAGATCAAGGATCAGTCAAAGCAAATAGACCTTTTGGGCCAATTAAAAAAGAAAGCAGTGAGCTGCCATAAGAACTGAAATCCATTCTCTTTAAAATGAATCCCCAAACGATTTTTCACTTAATTTAATTCAAACAGAATGGAATGTATCACCAAAGGAGATAACGAAAAAAAAAACCTTGACTATAAATTAAACGTCGCGAACGCATTTACATATAAATCATCATAGTGTTTGGTTTGGTTTCTTTTCGGTCTTTCTGCATGAAATAAAATAAAGTGCAATTTACACTCGCAAATTGTGTCAACCACTTGCCATGCCCTTTTACATTACGAAATTCGTACAATAAAAAACAAGAAAATTAAACCAAAAACGAAGTCCAAAAGAAACAATGCTCAGGGTCTTTTCAATAATAATAAAAAATTAAAAAAAAAAAAAAAAACGGAACAGAAAACAGAGGAAGCAAAGGCAAAAGCTTTAGCTACTCTTCACCACTGCAATACAATACCGTAACGCATTGGTAACCTTGAAGCTTTATATTTTCATTTTAATAAATCAAATAATTTCTCTCGTCTCCATAATATCTGTGAATTCTCCGCGAGACTCGCATACTGCACTTTATAAGCGTCCACTTGCTGCGAACCGCGCAACTGACCACCATCAAGCTATACAAGCGTCACTTTTCATTGGACATCGTGAGACGAAGCAGCAGCGATCACTAACGTCATAGGGTGTGTTGTGTGCAGTCTAAGCGAGCTTATACGTGGGCTTTTGTTTCCAAGTCACAGCCTCGTTATGCGATATGGGTCAAGGATAGGTCGTTGGTACCTTCTACACACTAATCATCGAAACGAGGTCGCTTTCGCACATAAACGACAACCGAATGTATGCACATGGGGAACACATTGAGAGACTGGTTCACTTTAGATGATGCTTCACGCTTACCTTCGAGTGATCTCGGTGGTGGTGATGGCCACCATCGGGTGGCGGTGTATAGTTTTAATAATAAGGAGGAGGCAACTTACGCTGCCAGCTCATGCGTAATAAGGTGCGCGTAAACAATATTTAATCTTCTGATTATGACGGCACAGACACACAGTGCAAACTTTCATTGAAATGGTTTCGTGCGCGCGATGCGATATTGCACATTAAAACAATTTTTTATTGCTATACGATCTGGGAGGTAGTGTTATTATTTGTTTACGAGAATATGATTGGTATGTAGTTTATCAGAGAGGTTTATAAGTGGCAGGTTCATTTCACAAAGTATCGTATTATGCAACATTAAACATTTTTGCATCTGTTTCACATCCTTGTAAGGGGATGATAATTGTGGTCATACAATTTATGGAAGGCGGAGGATAAGAAAAGTGTCCGCTATCCAGTTCTTTGCTCCAAAGAAAGTAGCAACTGAGGATTTTTTATAGCCATAATAATGGGTGGGAAATGACACCACTTCGTGGACTTTTGAAAACAAACAACAAATATAAGAGCGGAGCCGCCGCATCTTGACAGCGATCAAAGCCCTCAAACTCCCAAGCAAAGAAAACCTGGCGAAGACTGGCACCAAATTATCGAATCAATCTAGTGGGACTGAGGAATAATACGGGCTAGACAATAGCTTTCAGACATGTGAACGAATTAAATAGACTTAGAATGTGTTACAGAATCCATTGGCGCGCATACATTGTTGAGCAGATTTTGCCTACAGAAATAGGTTGCGTCACATGAAACTGCTTCAAAGCTAAGTACGACAATATGTTACGCCCTCTTTCAACGAGCAACGATAACGAGAAAACAACTTTACCCTTCGTTTGTATACGAGTATCCAGTACTATTTTTTAGGAAAAAGTTATATTTAGAAACGTTTCCATTCAATGGTCTCGGTTTTATCCTGGGTTATCGCATGCGGGACTCTCTATGGGAGAACTTTTCCAAATAGCCAAATAAAAAAAGGTAGAGCACATGGGGAACACATTGAGAGACTGGTTCACTTTAGATGATGCTTCACGCTTACCTTCGAGTGATCTCGGTGGTGGTGATGGCCACCATCGGGTGGCGGTGTATAGTTTTAATAATAAGGAGGAGGCAACTTACGCTGCCAGCTCATGCGTAATAAGGTGCGCGTAAACAATATTTAATCTTCTGATTATGACGGCACAGACACACAGTGCAAACTTTCATTGAAATGGTTTCGTGCGCGCGATGCGATATTGCACATTAAAACAATTTTTTATTGCTATACGATCTGGGAGGTAGTGTTATTATTTGTTTACGAGAATATGATTGGTATGTAGTTTATCAGAGAGGTTTATAAGTGGCAGGTTCATTTCACAAAGTATCGTATTATGCAACATTAAACATTTTTGCATCTGTTTCACATCCTTGTAAGGGGATGATAATTGTGGTCATACAATTTATGGAAGGCGGAGGATAAGAAAAGTGTCCGCTATCCAGTTCTTTGCTCCAAAGAAAGTAGCAACTGAGGATTTTTTATAGCCATAATAATGGGTGGGAAATGACACCACTTCGTGGACTTTTGAAAACAAACAACAAATATAAGAGCGGAGCCGCCGCATCTTGACAGCGATCAAAGCCCTCAAACTCCCAAGCAAAGAAAACCTGGCGAAGACTGGCACCAAATTATCGAATCAATCTAGTGGGACTGAGGAATAATACGGGCTAGACAATAGCTTTCAGACATGTGAACGAATTAAATAGACTTAGAATGTGTTACAGAATCCATTGGCGCGCATACATTGTTGAGCAGATTTTGCCTACAGAAATAGGTTGCGTCACATGAAACTGCTTCAAAGCTAAGTACGACAATATGTTACGCCCTCTTTCAACGAGCAACGATAACGAGAAAACAACTTTACCCTTCGTTTGTATACGAGTATCCAGTACTATTTTTTAGGAAAAAGTTATATTTAGAAACGTTTCCATTCAATGGTCTCGGTTTTATCCTGGGTTATCGCATGCGGGACTCTCTATGGGAGAACTTTTCCAAATAGCCAAATAAAAAAAGGTAGAGCCTCGAGAGATTGTCTGAACAGCTCTGACACTGCGGTTTACGATTTGAAAAGCCCATTGTCTCATATCTCAAAAAGATCTAGAGCAATTTGACACCCCATAGGTTGCTGGGAAGGTTACGGCTTGGCTAAAATAACCAAGACATCGTTGACGGTTAATCACCGTTTCTATGACTTTGAAAAGCGGGGATGCTGGTGCAATTGGACGGAGCTGTATAAATGTCGATATGAAGGCATAAAATTAGCTGCAAAAATTGGATACAAACAGATTCGCCTTGTCTAAGGACCTTGTTATGTACTAGAATATATATATGAGCGCTGGACATGAGAATTGTTCGCAGTTTAGATATTACAGGACTCGGGCTACTTTCATGTTCGGAAGCGTATTTGTCATGGGGAAGTTAGGCCTAGATAAGGGACACAATACTGCCTGAAAGTAAAGTATATATTAGGTGGAAATAATACGGCTAACAGATTAGCTTTCTCTTTAGAGTTAGTGACACCTTAGCAATTGTGAATGGTTGGTTATTCCTAATAACGCAGAGACTACGAAGTTTTGTTGCCCTTTAAAAAGCTTAAAACTGTTTGCCTCACTCTATGATCGCAAAGACATTTATCCCGCCGGCATTTAGCCGGCGATACTTTTCCAAGCGACAGCCAATTTGACAGCTGACAGCTGATCTGTGCTCAGTTTCTCACTTTGCCATTTCACCATGAATAGACTTACGCCAGAACAACTCTTGCAAATTGTGCAAATTTATTTCGAAAATCGTGGTTCAGTTCACGAAAGTTAGCGTGAACATTTTTTTTTTCAGCACACAATTTTGTTCAGCGAAGAGGTTCATTTTTGGTTGAATGGCTACATCAACAAGCAAAATGGCCACATTTGGAGTGAAGAAAATCCACAAGCCATTATTGAGACGCCATTACATTCACAAAAAGTCACTGTTTTGTGTGCTTTATGGGCTGGTGGAATCATTGGTCCATATTTCTTCAAAAGTGATGCCAACCAGAACATTACAGTCAATGGGGAGCGTTGTAGTGTAGATCCATGAATACTGACTTTTTCGTTCTCCAATTGAATGACATTGATGTGGAAGAGCTGTGGTTTAAACAAGATGGCGTAATATGCCACACATCCCGCGCAACAACCAATTTATTGAAGGAAACATTCGATGAGCGCATAATTTCGCGGAATGGACCTGTTAATTGACCTCCAAAATCGTGTAATTTAACATCTTTGGGTTATCTTCTGTGGGGATATCTGAAGACCCTAGTTTACGCCGATAAACCAGAGACAATGGACGTCTTGGAAGCCAATATTCGCAGCGTTATTACCGATTATTACCGTCGAAAATTGGACTTCCAGATTACGCTTTATTCGACCCAGGATGGGCGCCCATATGCCCGAAATTATATTTAAACACTAATGGCATAAAATTACCTTTCCAATAAAGCTAATACCATGGCCATTACCATGATTTCATTTTATTTAAAAGTTCTATACCTCTAAAAAAAAAAAAACACCCTTTAGAAACAACGAATTTACTCTGATTAAATATCATACCACAACGCTAAAGCCTCTTCTTCCATTCTCATGGCATACAATACATAAACATAAGTTATTTTTAGGGTTTCGTACCAGAAAGGTATAAAACGGAATACTGATGGATTCAACACAGTGTTTGTCTGTCCGTCAGTATGTCACATAAATTATTAATGCGAAAAATGTGAAAAAAAATGGGTGTTTGTAAAATCAACGGCTGTCAAAATCCATTTTTGACGAAAATTGGACGACGTGAGGCTAAAAATTACCCCACCATATCGTACCACTGTTAATTTTAGGGCAAACATATCTACGGCTTTGGCCATAAATGAAAAGCACCCACAGTAAAATACGTTTTATAAAAAACTCCTTTAGGTAGGTGAATTCCCAGAATTCGTTACCCATTAATGACAAAATTATGGGGAATTCATGCGAATTTGAACTCTGGATTTTTTCTATGCAGTAAAATTGGTATCATTTCGAAAATAGTAGTGAAAGTGTGCACATCAGTTTTTTGCGGATACCTTATTACTCATTCATAGTTTTTTGTGTTTAAATAATAAAAGTAATCAATCTAAAGATGGCTAAGCCAAAAAGATACGAATTCAGTGAAGCTGAAAGAGCCCAATTTGTCCTTTTGGCCTCTCAAGGCATGTCCCAGCAAAAAGTTTCAAAAATTCTTAAGCATTCGAGTGCAGCCGTTCAATATGCCTTAAGGCTACACAGGGAGACTGGAGAGTACATTTCTAAGATCGGATTCTTGCCCGGGAGTCTTTAAAAAATGGTCAAAAGACCTCTTCTGAACTAGATGCTGCGCTTCAGGAATGTCAAAATGTTACTCTTAAGGTCTACTCACAGCTCAGCGGCCTGCGAATACGAACGAACGAATCTTCGAAAATTTTGACATTTCATTCACAGCAACTTTTTTTCTAGTCGCAGCAATCTGTGAATTTCACTTGTCATTCGTTACCATCAAAAACAAAACAAAAGAATTGTAAGGTTAAACTCTCGCGAATGTTTTGGTCGCGCGAATGTGGATTGCGTTTCACATATGTGGAATGTGAATAAAATTTCACAGTTCGCAAGAAGTATTCGCCTATTCGGGGAAAAATCAGCGAATTGTTATTTTCTTTATAGATACTAATTAAAATTTAACTTTTTTTCCTATTAATCGATAGATAAATTAAGCTCTGTTCTTTTGGAATAGTAAAGTTGTGAATTGTGTGCCTACTAAAAATGGTTTGTTCGCAGTCCGCCCGTTCGCCGGTCGCTGAACTGTGAATGGATCTTCAGAGGTTGCAAGGCCAGAAAAAAACCCTGGCTTTCTGAGGACAACCAGAAACGACGTCTTGAGTGGACCAAATTGCATAAGGGGGTTGGAGCCATGAAGATTGGAGCAATGTCGTGTGGTTAGACAAGGCAAATAAATTGCATACTTCTAAAAACAAAATCATAAGCAGATTTACGAAAACATTGGGCATTTTTTTAGTAAAATCTTTACAGATTTTCGAGACTCATGGCGCAGTCTACGTTCGCAGCAGGAAGGGAGAAGAGTACCATCCCGATTGTGTGGTACCTGCAGTCAAGTTTGGTGGAGGTAGTTACATTGTGTGGGGATGCACGGCGGCAGGAGGCATAGGAGAGCTATACACGTGCGACGAAATAATGAATAGCGACAGCTACATATATTGATGGAATGGTTTTCAAATCAAGACATTCAGGTTTCGGAGTGGCCAGGTCAATCGCCAGACCTGAACTCGATTGAACACCTGTGTACACTTCTAAAAAAGAGGATATGACCAAGGCTTGTAGCCGAATCCTAAATTCCATCAAAATCCGTTAAGTGGTTCTTGAGTAAGAGAAATATGATTGAACGTTTTTTAAAACTTCTCCCCACTTCGTTCCCTCATTTGGACCATTTATTTCCAGGTGAGAAAATTTCATCAAAATCTGTTCAGAAATTCTTAAGTTAAATAATAAAAATAATTTAAATATAAAACCTAATTCCCAGCCTTTACCAGAAAGTACACGTCAACTCTATACCGGCTTCAAATGCACGGTTAAATTACCCACCCGAAGGAAACCATGCATCTTCTTGGCGTTACAGTCAACTCTGGAGTAACATGATGCAACCACATATCACATATAACACCGCAAAGCCGGCGTCCATGAAGTTGTTGCTACCTGTTAAAAGCAAAGAGATGCTTTACAGTGCAGCAGCTCCTTCTCTTTTACAGAACACAAATTAGACCGGGACTTGAGTATTGATCTCATTTAGTTTTCAGTCCCAAAACATTTTCTTTAGTTACTCGACAGTAAACAGTGATGAATAGTCCGCTTAATGGAATATTCTGCACTAATACCCAAACGTTGGCTTCTTGAAGGCTGGCAGCAGACCTATATCTATACTTTATACGTATGTACTACCTCAAGAAATACTAGATTCTACAAGTTTGTCACAGATCTAGTAAACTTTGGAACTCACTCCAGGAAGATATATTTGTAGAACCTTTTAATCCTCAGCTATTTAATAGTAGAATCAACAGACATTTTTAAGCACCCAATGCCTGATCGACTAAATCACTTTTATTGTGCTCAGCGTATGTCGACGGACGAAAATGTTATTTCAAATATAAAAAATTATCATTTTTGGAGAATTGCACAAAGAAGAAAACATTTGATCTAAGGGTAGGGAACGATCCTGTGATGGATATGCTTATAGCCACCAACGCTTCATCAACGCTTCACCAACATTTGATATTCAATCATTTAACATCTCAAGCAAGAGTAAGGGTCGAATCGTCTCACGTAAAACTGTGTACGTTAATAGATCAACCAACAACATAATACTAAATACACAGTTTTATGTGAGAAGATTCAACCCCTAAACTGTTTTATTCTTAAAATTAAGCTTCTGACGACCATAGGACTCAAAGGTTAGGGTCTTTGTGAGATTAGTAGACGCACCTAGGGTGAATACATCCTTTGAGATGAAAAACACAACTTTGGAAAATGACTTCGCCTGAAAAGAGTTCTAGAGCAAATGTGAATTGAGGGGAAGATACCTACGTCCTTGTTAACAATCAAATAAGAATTATCGGTGGTAAAATCTTTTGCTTTTTATCTAACAGGATGACGCTTGGTGGAATAAAGTTTAACACAAAACATGTATCGCATCTGTTTGTCCTCTGATTTACAAATGTCCTGGCTTCGCCAAACCCAAACAGAAATGCTAATTGTCACCTAATAGTCTAGGGTATTGCCCCCTTTCACTTTTTGTAGAACTGCTAAAGAACTCTATATCTCTCATGTGTCGTTTTGATGTATCTCACTACTCTATTCTACACACTGTAAGTTTTGTATTCCTAATCAAAATAATAAATAAGCTATAGTGGACATATATACTTAGTCCTGCCATAAGTTCTGTTACAAGTACAAAACGCCATAAAAATTAAACAGCAAAACATTTTGGATTAGTATTTATAAAATTTATTTACTTAAATAATTTTAAAAAAAGGCGGTTTATTCAAAGTGACTGTCTTTTACTTTAACCCAGGCCATCAAACGGCATGGCCACTGGGCTACAACGGCAGTGTGTTTAAAACACTTTTGAGTTTTTGGTTGGGTCTCTTTCAGGCCATATTCTCCAACACTGACCACAAACAATAATCCGAAGGATTCAAATCTGGGATTCCTGAAAGCCAATCCTCGGATGCAATAAAAGCAGGAATATTAATTCTAAGCCACCGCTGAATTGTTTTGGCTTCATGTGCTGGAACCATTAAAAATGGTATTCTTCAAGCCTTTAACGACGCCTTCTAGGCCATCTTCTTGGTACACCTTTGCGCCAGTTTTGACTCCTTTTTCACAAAAATGGAGAGCAGTAACCCATTGATGGGATACCCCCCACCAAACCATTACCTAAACAGGATGATGGCCGCGCTGAACTCTAGGAACTGTATTTGTTGCTTCTTTAAATGTCGTTGCATAAATTTTATCGTTTTGTTTATTAAAAACTTTCTCGACGGTGAAAATCTTTTCTTCCGCAAAAAGGATATGTTCGTGGCTGTTGTCCGCCTCCAAGTGTAAGAGTCGCTTGCAGCTTTCAAGCCAGTAGATGTCCAATTGACCGACGAAGGGCTTTCAAGTTAAGATCATCCCGAATAAGCCTTGATATGATTCTGTTGGATATATCCAGCTCACGCGATATAATTTTCTGTTCTCAAAGGGGATTTCTTGGAATTAGCTCGCGTACAACTTTTACAGACGCGCTCGTATGGGCAACGAGCGGACGACCACTTCTTTGGCTGTTTTCTAATTGAGACGATTCAACAAATCGATTTATAGCACTGCACACAAACATTTTTGATATCTCGAGCGGTTTTAGTAATTCATAGCATTTTTTCCGAACTTATGCAACGCTAAGTCAGCAATAGGATTTTCTTTCACACCTCACCCCATGAAAACTAATCAGTAGCTGACACCAAACTAGGTGATATTTATTGCCTTTTGTGCTGTGTGTTCTAAAAAAGTTAAAGTTGTAGAAATATAATAGCCTAAGACAAATAGTGCTTGGCGATTGTAACGCAAAAATTGGAAAGGAGTGCATATTTGGAAACACTGTCGGAAAATACAGCTTGCTAGACAACAACACACAACACTTCTGGAAACGAACCCAGGTTAATCGACTTACAGGCGAAAAACATCACTCTAGCTAGCACACCATTCCCGCACCATAATATTCATAAGGGGATTTGGCGATTGATGCAATGCGCAAAGCAGTACTGGTAGAAAATTTAACATCCAACCGCTACAATCGCAAGAGACTGCCAGAGCCGTCTCCGATCGGGTGTCTCTGAACCTCTCAAGAATTCCAATGCCGCCAACATTAAGTGTAGATGAGTACTGGCATAAGTGTCAGCAAGGCATCAAGAACGCCGAAAACCAAGCGTACGCAACAAAGCAAGAGGCTTATAAATCGACGCTGCATAGGGTGATGAGAGAAGTTTACGACAACTACAAGCAGAAGAGAAAGGATACAACACCAGCTTCTAAGAAGAATGAACATGAAAAGCGCGAGATAGAGTCAATGAAGTGATGTTATAGCAAAAATGATATTCAAAAGTTTTACCAGAAGGTCAAAAGAGCAAAAGGCATAATTTCAAGACTACGCTGTCAGGCAGAATTAGAATTCAACCCGGAAAATGACGATCAACAATTTCGTCAATCCGACCAAAGTGAAGATAGCAATATCTAGGCTTAAACCCAACAAAGCCGAACTATTTACGTACGGAGCGGAGCATACATTGTCATCTGTAAAATATGGTCGGATGAAAGTATGCCCGACGAATGGAACCTCAGGTCGGTAACAACATCACCGAGGCTTTTGATGTCAGAATAGGACTTTGTTGCGGCCATAACTTCACGGATATTGGTTTTTAAGTGCTCCAACGTTTGGGGATTGTCTGCATAGACAAGATCTTTAGCACAGACCCACAAAAAGAAATCCAACAGGGTCAGATCACATGATCTTGATGGTCAATTGATGTCGCCAAATCTCGAAATTAGACGGACGGGTAACTTTTCATATGGCTGTGTTCTGTGGCCGTCCTGTTGGAACTACATATCGATCACATCAATGTCTTCCAACGCAGGCCAAAAAAGTTGGTTATCATTAACCATATCGCAGAGAATTCACAGCAACAGTGTCGCCCGTCGTTTTCAAAACGGTCCAAAGCGCGCACCAAACTGTCACCCATGGTGGATGTAATGGCCTCTCAACGATCACATTTGGATTCTCAGAATCCCAATTTTTCAATTTTGATTGTTTACGCAGCTGTTGAGCGATAAATGGACTTCATCGCTGAAGATTTTGTTCGAAAAATCTGCGTCATCTTGTTATTTTGCACCATCCAGTCGGGGTAAGTTCTGCGTATTCTATGGTCAGCAGGTTTTAGTTATTGTGTAAGCTGGACCTTATGGGATAAAGATGCAAATTCAAGCGCACAATACGCCAACCGGAGCTGTAGGATATGCCCAACTGCTAAACACGACGTGGATTTAATAATTCCGGGTTTTTGACGACTTTTTGAACAGTTGATCGAGCATTACGATGATGCACAGGCCTTCCGACATTACAAACACTACCGGTTTGTTTCAATTTGGTGATTATACTTCGAATTGTTTGTTCAGTTGGGCGATTATGACGACCATTATGTCCTTAAATCGCGGTGCACACATTTTACATGACTGTCATTTTTTGTAGTAAGATGAAATAATTTTAATGCGTTGAACGGTGGTTGAACAATCCATATTTTAAAATGGCAAGGCAAGGACTAAAGACCGAACTATAACAGAAGAATGGTTTCGTTTGACCACTTCCGAAACAATGCGAATACCAAGGATCCATTCGCTCTTTCGTACGAAAATTTGACACAACAGCTCAAATGACAGGCAAAGCGATTTGACAGTTGATTCCGAACACATACGCCTACTCGTATTATGAGCTACTTGAGCAATTGACAGTACTGAAAGAATCTTAATTTAGAATTATGACATTAGCTTTCGATTGCTTCCGACTATTCAGCGCTAACTACCTGTCACTATGTAATTGTAGTTGTAATTACTTTATTGAGACTTATATCTGTTACAGTTTGTACAATATTCTGTTTCTTCTTACGTTTAAATAGCGGCTGTAAAGTATGGCCTGCTTACATTGGTTACTAATTTGTTTATTTGCCTCATGGCAAGGTTGCTTATATTGGGACTGCTCTTGCTCCCGGACCGGTATATTGCTGTTGCTTTTGACTTTAAGTCTTACCTGTCACTATGGATGATAGATGGATTTGACAGATGCTGTATGACAGGGATGTGAAATCCCAACCTCCAAATGTATAACTCTTTACTTGAAAGGATTGTACAAAATTATGAAGCTAACATCGTACGATCTTTCAAAAGTCTGCACAACTACTAGCGCACGCCGACAACAATGACATGCTTTCGTGAGTACTGAAACAGAAGCAGCGAAAATGGGTTTATCGGTTGACGAGGGCATTCAACATTGGCGACTTGGACAGAATGTCACACTAGCTATAGTTTTGAGGTAATTAAGGACTTTGTCTACCTATGCTCCGCTATAATTTCAAATAATGACACATGCGAAGAATCACTCTTACTAACCGTTTTTTCTTTGGGCAACTGAGTAGCAAAACCCTATCACGGAAAATTCAGGTGGCTTTATATAAGACCCTCATCATCCCAGTTCAGTTGTTTTGAAAGAAAAATTCTTCGAGTGATTTTTGGTCCCGTTTGTATTGACAGGGAATGAAGGAGAAGATGCAACAACGATTTATAGCTGTTGTAGAGCGACATCGATCTAGACAGGATTCGAATTCATCGCTAGGACATGTAGAGCGAATGGATATCAAAGGTCCGGTCCGAAATGTCTTCGAATCCGTCCCAGAGGGATGATGATTGATGTTTGGTGGAGGCCCAGGTCCACCCCGGACTGTAACGCCATTTAAAGTAAGTAAAAACGACACCGAAATGAAATCAGTTCATTCGAACAGTTTGATAGTGATGATTCGGCTTTGTTTCTCAGATTTCAGAAGATGAATGTATAATACTTGCATAAGTAAGCCTTTTAACAAAAATCTGTTATCGAATCTACAACAAATAAACCTAAATCTACAACTCACCAATTGAGGGACTTCTTCTTGGCGATCCGTCCATAGTTGATCCTTCGCGTTAGCACTCTAATCTGGTCTGCTTCTTTCCGCCGCGCTATATTCGGTGACTCGGATCGTTGACGTTTCTTAACTGGTGACGATGAGGCCGAGGAAGACAGTCCTTTAGTCGCCGATGTTACCACGGCATTCATCAGATCATCATCATCGTAGTCATCATCATCGTCGTCATCATCGTCGTAATCCAGTTCTTCATCCTCATATCTACGGGCTGGTGTTTGTTCGGGTTTTTTCACTTGAACGGGTTCCCTTCGCTGTTCTATTATTTCTTCATCATCTGATGAACCAATGACAACTGCTGCATTACTATCATCCTTCAGATCCACCATATCATCGTCATCATCCTCCATGTCGTCGTAATCATCATCAAAATCGTCGAGTGGATGCGATGGCAACAGTCCCCTTTTTCTAGCCTTACCATTGTCTTCATCTTCATAGAGGTCATCGTCATCTTCTTCATCGTCGTCGTTTAGAGCTTCGTTGCTAACTCCTTCGTCGACTTCATCATCGTCATCGTCATCATCGTCACCATCGACGTCGTCGTTTTCACCTTCCACATCATCCTCGTCGTCATCGTCGATGGCTACGATTTCAGACTGCTCCTTGTTGTCGCTACTATCAACGTGGTGTTCTTCTTCCTGGACCTGGACAGTAGTTAGTTCTGTTAGCAGAAAGCGTTCATTTTCTGAACTACGACTTGCTGCAATAGCTTTAGATCTCTCTTTAATAGGAGGGCACTCACCCTCAGCGGAAGCATCTGGAACTTCATCACCACCGGTATCGCATTCTTCAATAGTCTGTTGCGATTCTTCTTCTATTTTTTCCTTCCCCAAGACAGGAATTTCATCTTTTTTTGGCGCGACTTCCACGTTTTCTGTTTCTTTTGGTTGTTCCCCGGGTTCATCGCTAGTTTCAGCAGCAGATGCTTCCGGCTTGGCCTTTAATTCTGATTCTGTCTCCACCAGCACCACCACCGCCTTTTCCGCGTCACTTACTTCCGCTTCAGACGATTTTTTCTCCAGTTTACCACTCTCCCCATGCTGTTCAACGACCTCAACGGCTTTATCCAGAGCATCTTCAACTTTTTCACTATCCTCCATAATGGTAGCAACAACTTTTTTCAATACAATTGGAAATTAATTAAATTTTGCAAAATCAAACAAACAACCGCGCGGTTGTAAGGAGGAATATTTCCACGAAATCCTCTCGCTACTCCTGTCAAAATTAATAAATGTCAAAGTGATTTCCAATGGAGGGAAATTTTTTGTCGGTTTCTTCCTTCTTATAAATTTCCAGTGGCACGCTACCCAAATTGATTGTGCAACAGAGTCCACTATATTTGCATAATTAACACGCATACACACAAGTAACAATGAACTGCAAACAAAAAAAAAACTGAAGAAAATGCAATCAAAGAAGAGGACAATTATAATTATCCACTTACATCGGGGCGCACTTATTGCAGAGAGACGGGAGACTATGTCTGCGCCGCAACTTTTTTTTTTTCTCTCCGGGACAATTTACCATGAAATGCAGAGAAAATTTTTCCCTCTACGTGTGGAAGAAACAAAAACACGCAAGACGCCGGCGATCAATACATTTTGTTGTGGCGGCTCTTCACTACTGACAAATCACTTAACCGTAATGAATAGATAAATGTTTCGCAGTTTTAAAGACATTAAGCTTGAGATTAAAGTCCGATAATTTGTCGAAAATCGCGAACAGAAAAAAATCAGTACACATTCATCGAGGAACTCACTGGCGAATTTTTGACAGCCATATTTGATTCGATAAACGCAATTTGCAATTGGAAATGGGAATTTATTGGAATAGACAAAATGGCGTTACGGGAAATTTTACGCGTAGCCATAATGAACACTGGGAGATGTTCGTTAATGTTCGTTGATTTTTTTCTAGTGGAAGGGAAAAACTGATTTTGGTTTTCTATAAACAAGAAAAGAAATAAATGCAGAAAGAAATTAAAGAAAAAGTGTTTCCAATAATACAGGCCTGTCCTAATGTTTTCCAATTTAAGAAGCGAACGAAATGTGATCTGCGGCTTGATTTTACATGGCTTTCTCAACTAGTCGAGGGGGAACGTTCTAACTTTTATTTCATGCATTAAACACCAAATTTAAATCTGAACGTTCATTCTCGACAAGTTGAAAAGCCATATTAAATCAAGCCCGCCGATCTGTTGGTTACAGATTGAATGAAAAGGATTGCTGCTAACATTGCCGATGTGACACGGTTGTGAGATTACTCCACTTTCTTTTTTTAAATGGCACAATGAGACGAAAAAAAAAAATTAATATGGCACGTTTTCACATTTATTATTATAAACTTTGGGTACTCTTTTTTTTCTTAAGCGGAAACGTTTTAATAGATTAATAAAGAACCAAACATGCCAATACTTTGTCCCTCCTAAAGATTTGTATATTTATGTTAGGTATTCAATAATTTCATTATTTTTAAGCTTTCATTTTCCTATTTTAAGTAATCAGTTTTTTTTTTATTAATAAACAACAATACACAAATTTCGGCTACTGTCACCTTTATAAATGTTCATAGAGAAACAGCAAATAATTTCAAAGCGAGCATTGGATAACGCTTCATTTGTCCACAGCCTTATGGTCGTTTAAATTATAACGTTTTATTTAGTTTTACTTAACATTGCTTGAGAGAAATAAAAGACAATTTACTTTACGTTGAACTCAAAACTTCTTGTTAATTTCTTTTATTTGTCTATTTTTATTTAAGTTTTCATTTATTTTTATTTCAAATCTAAACGAATTAAAAAAAAAGTCTGTTGTAGCTGTGACATGCTTATTTTCAAAATGGCACACTTTTCTGTCAGAAATGGCACAGACATTTTTTTTATGCGGCAACGCTGATTGCTGCACACAATTTGATCTGTTATTTGACGTTTTGCCATTTAAACAAAGGTAATACAATAACGGAGATACACTCCGGGACAAAATAATAAGACACTCTCATAAATTTTTGCCAAATCGGATTGAATCATTAGGTAACAGAATGTTTTTAGACCGCACTGCCATACAAATTTTTTTTGGAGAAACCCTTAATTTTCTTGTAGTAAGTAGGTTGGACAAAAATCTAGGACAGGTGGATTTTAAAATTCAATATTTGATTTTATTACGATTGACCTTTATTTTCTACAACTTCTAACACTCGCTTAGGCATACTTTTAAATTATTTTTGATCCATCTTGTCCCATTCTGTAGTAATGAATTATTTTAATTACACAATATTGTTGTACTGCTTTCCACCTGCATAAATTTCTCGGGCAAACTTTGCCTACGTGTTCTGAAATATATTCAAGTCAGGTTAATTTGCTGGCCAGTTAAGAAGGGATATGTTTTTTGAGGTGAAATACTCCGTGACTTGGCAGAAAGTTTGCCGAATTATCCTGCTGAAAAATTAAGTTTTCCTCGGCAATAATTAAAGCAAGCCTCTCAATTTTTTAGTTAATAAGTTCAATATATCTGGTGATGTTAATTCTGCAACCGACAAATTTTATTCCGTTCCCCCCGTTGTAGCCAATTCCAGCCTCCAGAGTCTCCTCCCATTTACGGCGACTTAAAATTCGTTGCTCCTTATGCAGATTGTTAAAATAGTAATCCCAACCATCAGGTCCATCAAAATTTTCATCTGTGAATATGATTTTTCTCCACTTTTTCTTCCAATGGCAATGGCTGCGAGCAAACTCTAAACGGCACGTTTTGTGAGCTTCAGTTAAAGGTTGCTTCCGAAGCAGTTTTAGCCTTTGGAGATGTTTGAACTGTTGTAAATAAAACTCTCCTCACATTTTGTATGTTGGTTTTAATTCCCGATTTAGCTGCGATTTGACGAGCCATAAAAATCGCATGTTTTTATCTTGGAGTTAATGCTGGTGGTCTTCGAGGAGACTTTCTGTTGCCATAATTTTCCCTTCACTGGCTTTAATATTTTATATTTCCAGCCTACACTCCTAAATTTAAAAATTGTTTGTACCTCACCTGAAAAATTTCTCGCGACCCAAATTGTCCTTTTTTTGAAAGAATTTAACGCCAAATGATAATAAAACAAGAGCACAACTATTTTCTCCAATGTTTACCCAAGTACATCTTTAGTGAACGAAGTATCTACACAAAATTCACATCTAGACATGTCCAAACTTTTTTCTCATACAATTTTCGGTTTTTCCCCCAAAAAAAGAAAATTAAGGGTTTTCCCTGAAATTAATTTACGGAAGTGCGGTTGAAATACATCCCGTTACCTAATGATTCAATCAGATTTGGCAAATGTTACACACCTTTGGTTTTTTCTTAAGAACTTATAGGGTGTTTTATCATTTTGTCGCGGATTGTAGTTGGTCCATTCGGATACAAACTACATATGTTATTCCCATGTGAACAAACTTGATGAATAATTTTCACAATAATGGGAAAAAGCGAGAGAGTAAGTCATTTTCGAGCCCATTTCTTCAATCACAAATTTAGTTGTGAAAAAATGTGAAAAGCGTTCAAAGAGTAAAATGTGAACAAAACCCTTTCAGTACCTACTCTAGTCATTTCCAGCGTTGCCAAAAGCCTCACTTGAACTATTTAAAAAACTTGCTCTAAATGATAAACTGTTCACAAAATTAAAAGGTTATGTAATCAAATGAAGAAAAGATTTGACAACAGACAAATTTAACTACTAAAGTTGTTACATAAAACCCTGGAAAATTGAGACAGGAGAATATAGTAGGTTTCCTTATACATAGAAGTGTTAATTGAACAATTGAGATGTTGGAAATGACATTGACAAATTAATGTTTTTAATGTTAGCATCCTATGTATTATGTTCACATTGTGTTTTCTTACATAATAGCGATGTTACAAAACTACAATGTGTAACATATGCGTTTATGTAAAGATAATTTAAGAAGAAAGTCAATATTAAACCCTCAATTGAATTAATCACGTTGGATGATGGATCTATGTAATTACCATAATGATAGATATGCATAGAACATCACTTGCTTCTTTTATTTCTATTAAATATTTGCTTCAAAAAAAAGGAAGTTTAAAATTCCCCACCATTTTTTTGTAATTTACTATTACTTTTTGACTGATTCTCTTCGTTTTTACAGATGGGAGCAACACTGGTTATTTCATTTTGCGTCAGACAAGTTTAAGCATGAAAACTTGCCCCTCTTTGAGATTCTATTCTCTCAGTTGGTGAAACTTGACTTTTGGCAAGTATGAAAAAAACACAAAAAATGCGCGGATGGATAAGTGTGAACATAACTCCAATTATTTTTGTGTGGATTTCCAAATTCTATTAAATTATTTGCGGCAATTCCACCAATTAATTTCTGATCCAATTCGTTTTCTTCACTACAGGGCAGATTACAGCTGTTCTGCCATTCTGATATAAAAACATAAAAAAAACTCAATTAGAATATTGCAGGAAAATGTTTGGACAACTATAAAAATTATATGAATCATTGAATTATGTTGAGTTTCATGCGGTAATTTTTGTTTCTGGTTCTGGGAAGTTTAATTCCATGAAAATAATCCTAATGCATGCACGAGTTTGCTATCTCGTCATGCTACCTTAAATGACGACTAAGGATGTGAAAAATCATTCTCGATGCCATAACGATGTAGGAGGCCGAAATCGTAACACGTAATCGCAATTTAGCATTTACGATAGCTAGGCAACGAGAATCGTTAAACACAATATGGCCTCTGGATCGATTAAAAAAATGCATGTAAACCTGGGTTGAGTCGTTGAACTGACAGAAAGACTAGCTTGTTTTTGATCTTTTTTGATTTTGTTTTGATTTTTTCATGATCACACTTTCAGAGAAAAACAGACAAAACTTTAACACAAGCATAATTAAAATAAATTCCAGCTCAACTATGTTTGGACTCAATTTCGATTTAATCTTTCGACTCGCTGTATCAATCTTTCGATACCCACGTGGAAATCTCAACTTAGTTTTGAATTGATCCCTCGGCTCTTCATATCAATATAATAACTAATGAACAGCTCCTTCCCAAATAATTTACCTACCTGCGAAGGCAACAGCTATCGGGATAGAGGCTACCTCTAGATCGAAAGAAGAAACAAAAACATCGTCTCGCCAGTGATGTGACTTTACTTCGATCGAAGCAGATCGATTCCCATTTTATTTCGAATGTCCAAGTTTATATTCAAATTTTTTAATAAGCAAGCTAGCTGTGATCGTTTACACGTCGTCTGGAGCTTGCTGTATGATCTTGCACAGTAACTTGCAGAATTTACTTCCTAGTGTACAAAGCGCTTTATAAACGGGAACATAAACTACCAAGGGGAGATAAAGTAAGCACTTGACCATGAACTAGAACTCATTTGATTCCCAAGTTTTGAGCTAGCAGTTGTTTGGTTTATTTATCTCATTCTACTGATTTGTCATTTGAAAACAGTGTCAATCTGTCGATTTGTGAACTTTCCACTGCTTATTCATTTCATAATTTCTTGCATTTTAAAACTAGTCAAAGTGCAAAAAATTAAAAGTCATATTGACGACACTGTAATAAAAATGTGATGCCCAACACGGCGATATTTGAAAGATTATCAAACTTATTGTTCAAGGTACGGAAATAATGTATTGGGTACAGCAAGGTTAAGATTATATCAGGGCCTTGGCTTCTAATCAATTTCTATTTGTAGTATACGTACCACCATGACCTGGACAAAATATCAGGTTGTTTTTTATTTAGTTTTCTTTGCTATGCAAGATAAGAAAATAGAAATAAATTATTTAAATATTTTATCGCATTGCATACTTATCATACACAGGCAAAAGCGATAACGAATTCGTGACATTTGTTTGAATTACGAATAGTCTCATAGTAACCGCTGTAATTCTATATTACGATTATATCGTTTTTATTGTATGTGTCTGTAAGATGTTATTTTTTATTTTAAACCACTTGACGCTAACAGCCGACATATGTTTGGGACATATGAGCGCCCACAAACAAATAAATTAACTAATTATAAAAAAAAAACCCGAGGGTGGTCACGGTGTAGTGGGAAGTGACCCGAACGGAGCAGGTTCAAGCCCCACCACTCGAAAATAAAAGGAAACGATAAAGTTTATTAAAGTTTTCTTTTCCCGAAAAAATTCTGCCCTCTGAATGCATATTTTTTTCAATTCTCACTTTTATTCGCGCATGGAAAATAGAACAGGAATAAATTCAACTTGTTTTATGTTTGTTAACCTGCTGTTCAATGCTGCCCAATTCTGTGCGAAAGCAATAAATCCATTGAAGCAGTTATTTTTTTCTACTTTGATTTAAATGTATGTATAACTCAATATGTATTGAAAATAAACGGCACTTTATCAATGGTCGATTTTGAAAAAAATCGATTTTCTGGAAAACGACTGAACGATTTTGATCAAATTTAAAGTTAAGGCGGACATACATATGCTATCAGATGGGGTATCACGTTTTTGGTTTTTAAAAATTAGCTATTTCTCGGATATAACTCAATTCATTTTGTTCATAGTCAACATGCAAGCAATATTTGATATAATAATGATCAATTTTAACGGCTTTATTTATTGTTTAAATTTCAGAGTGGGACATTTGCAAATAAACAAAAGTGCACTTTACATATTTCATTTGCTTTCCACTTTTATTTATTTTTTTGGTTATTTTTAACAAACTTATTTTATTTCATTTGTTTTGCTTTATTTACACCAAACTGGTTTCTGTGATCTCTATTCTAGGTGGCAAAAATATTTTTTTCATTTGATACACCACCTAGTGGCATTAAAATCTAATTGCGACAAGAAATACTCTTACATGTTTATTATTCACAGATGTCAAATATCAGCTGTTTATCTATGACAGAACAACAGTAGATTTAAAATGTAACCTCCAATTGAATCACCCTTCACGTGTTTTTTTTTTTATAATAGCTTCAAAGGATAACTTACGAGGACTGACTAGTAAAAAACTAAAATTTTATCGTATCATAAATTAAAAACACGGACAGAGATATTCGACGACAATCTGTATTTCATCAAAATCGGTTGAGTAGTATTTGCTCTGGATGTCACTAAGTATTTATGCTATTATTGGTCTATCTAGCTGTCGAATCTAATTTTAACATTTCTCAGATCATTTCCGGGACTAACGCCCGATTTCTCCACTTCCACTTTGTTTAACATGACCATACGTTTATATTTTTGTTTGTTTAAGTATTAAAGTTCGATTAAATGTTCTACTAAAGATTAAACTAATTAACAATGTTTTTCTTCTTCTTTTTCAGATTACTCAAGAGCAATTTATCTCTTTGTATTCAGTTACCAGGTATGTATATGTTTATATTTGAAAAAAAAAAAATATCAATTTCCGAAATTGCCACATCTTTTTATTTCATTCACTTTAACTTTTTGCTTTTAAATTATAAAACTTGAAGTTAAGAAAACCAAATAAATTTTTTCAATTATCCGTATGAGAAGAAAATAGCAAAATC
This sequence comes from Pocota personata, assembly GCA_963082735.1. Lineage (NCBI taxonomy): Eukaryota > Metazoa > Arthropoda > Insecta > Diptera > Syrphidae > Pocota > Pocota personata. The sequence continues at coordinate 133,560,794 of OY720431.1, read as the reverse complement.
TGACCCCAAGATTATCCCTGAGATTTTAAGGAATTCGTCGGGTTACATTTTATTAAAATGGGTACATTAGGTTTTCCTCGAATATACTATCTAGAAGTCACGTGAAAGGGCTGCATAATCATGGATTAAATCCAGCGTTCATCATTACTTTAATTTTGTTTCCAAACATCATAGACTTTAGTACAAACAAATCGCAGAAATATTGTACCAGTTTAAATTCGTTTTTTTTATTACGTACCTTCTATAGAATTAATGCAAATTGTGCATTAAATCTACTACAGTTCCATCTTTTCCACTGGAAGAGCAGCAGAAAAACGCACCACTCCAATGCGCAAATATTTGTTCCATATGGAAACGTCAAACTAGTTTTCATAAAGAAAAACGCTTGGTAGCGCGCGTTTTCTGGTGGTGTCGTTTTGTGTTAAAACGAAAATATCAACAAAATGTTTGACATAGAAAAATTGATAGAAGAAGTTGCCGTAAAACCGGCAATTTGGGATTACAATTGCCCCCAATATCAGATACGAAAGGAAAGAATGAGTGCCTGGGATGAGATATGCTATGTGCTGTTTGATGATTTTGAGAATCACGATGTGGAGAAGAAAAGTGAATTATGTGAGTATATAGTCGAATGTTTTTTGTAGAATTTGCTACCGTAAGGAAATATTGTTTAATTTCCACTTGGTGGAGGTAACATGCTTTTAATATTGCTTCTTCATATGGAAATTAAATTTGAGTTTTCAACTGAAGTTTGACAGTAGCCACAGATTACCTAGTAAGTATAGAAAACAAGCGACAAATGATAGCAACAGCTCGTTTCGAAACTCACGTTTCCTGAGAGTGTATGCGTGTGTGCTTTTGCAGATGAAATCCCACACAATTTGAAATATTCAGCGGTTATGCAATGTAGATAGGGGTGTCATCACACTACAGAATATTTTCATTCAGGATGTCGTGAAAATGTTTATTGAGATTTTTTATCGATATGTATCGCTAAATATAGGTAATTAAACGGGCAGGAATATATTTGCAAGAATGATGTTTCTAAAGTAAAATGTTGAGCTGAATTCAAATATGTAATTTGGAATTCGAATTCGAATACAGACCTGAATTCAGCAAACTTAGGCGAATTCAACTATGTATATTCAAATCATCGCAATCATTATTGCAATCATTGGCATTGGTTTAAAAAAAACTGAAGAAAGTAAATTTTTCGAAAACTAATTTTCGAAATTCAAATGCAGATTAGATTCAGGGAACATAAAATTTTGATAGTTTGGAATTAGAATTCGAACGCAGATCTTCAGCAAACATACGACCTCGACCTCCCTCAAAAAAATTTAAATTTTTCGAAAGCTAATTTTCGAAATTCGAATTCGAATACAGATTTGGATTTAGCAAACATACACGAATAGTTATCTCATTGCACACCGAAAATCAAATTTTTCGAGAACTATGCAGATTTAGATCGTCCGGGTTCATGTGGGGCTTGCTTGTGTTAATTTCTACGGACACAACTCGTCAGAAATCGCAATATCAGTGCGCATTTTGTATATATATCTATAACAACGTACGGACTTTTAAGTCTGCCTAATTGAATTAACAACAGATTTCGGAGTGACTTACCGCTCTTGCTTATATTGTTACTTGCCAAATTGTGCGGTAAGCATAAGCGTATTAATCCATAGCGATTTGTTTCCAACAGTATGATGGCGTGGGGAAGTTCTTGCAAGTTCGTGACGTGGGACCTTATTGGTGAAATCTGAAATGGGAAGGAGTTTAGTGTTATTTTTAATCAGTAATGCATATCTAGATTGGGAATTTATTATTGACATTTATTTTTTTTACATCCTTTTGGTGATTAATAAGCTATATTTTAATTATTTACTCTTGCAAAGTTTCTACAGTAGAAAGGTGGCTGTAGTATTGGCCCTAGAAAGCTTTCTCGATATTCAGGGTGCTTTCAACAACATTAGCGCCAAGACTATACTTAGCATTCTACTCTGGCTCTAGCTCCTTGTTATTGACGAAATGTTGATGTTTTCATTCTATTATCAGACAAAATATTGCGTGAGAGTTCGAGGTTTGTGAACCAGCCCTTTGAAGAGCACGATTTTGATCACCAAATAGTATAAATATCAAAACCCAATGACTGAATTGCTCATCAGCGTACCTTCGAAACCCCTGTGCCTAAAAACAATTTTGCATGGTGATTACTAGACGGAAATTTGATTTCGAAGGTGTGAAAAAGGCAGTTAAAAGCTCTAAAAATACTTGGGTTCCCTTTACACCTGCCTAACTTAAAAACATACAGGAAAGTTACAATCCATCTAGAATATGATACCCTGTCCCCCATCTTTTAACTCACCCCTAATAAAGTGAGCGTGGCGTTGATAATTTTGTAAAACAGATGCAATGATATTTTTATTGAATTTTATCACAAAACAGTTGTTACAACTTTTTTTTTAGCAGAAAGTGGGCTTGGCTACCAAAATTTGTAGCCGAAGTTCATGGATTTTGATGAGATATTCACAGGACTTAACCATCACCGTACATAGATTTGAGAAAGCAATATGTTTTTTTTTTGAAACGCCCCCAAAAAGTGGGTGTGGCCCACCACAAAACCAAAGTTTGCAGTACAAGTGTAAATATTGTTAGAATCCGCCCACTTTAAGAAAAAAATCTTTTGCAATCTTGTTGCATGCTTGCCTATTAGACTGTGTCCAGTAATGACACCAATTACAGCGCTGATATGCAATTTATTGAAAGAAATCAAATTCTTTCAGCGTTTCAGATCCAGCTTAGGCCAAATCTGTTTTGTCGCTCCACAAGTTATACCACTTGTCCACCTAGAATTTGTCCTTTCAATAGCATTCAGCTTTAATTTAAGTTTGCATGTAGCGATCGGCATACTCAGTGAACTTTTGTCAGGAAGGTTGGGTATTGTTATTCTATGCCTGGCAAGTTCGTCAGCCTTACAATTTCCTTGCCCCAACACTCAAATTAGGTGGATGATGATTCCAAGGATTTGATTGCTGCTTGGCTGTCTGAAAAGATACGGATATCACCGGTTGATATCACGTTTTTTTTTAGCCAAGACAAGACTTCCCTTATTGCCATTATCTCCGCCTGGAACACGCTACAGCGGTTTGGGAGACGAAAACAAAGGTTTAGATTAAGCCTATCAGAGAAAACACCACCACCCACCCTGTCGTTAGTTTTTGAACCGTCGGTGTAAACAGGACTTATCTTCCGTAAAGCCACCATCTTCCCAGAATACTCTGGAAGGGATGGTAACTTGGAAGTTTTTGTCAAAATTTAACTTGGGTATGGTGTAGTCAATGTTTTCAGGGAAGATATTATAATTGTTTAAAATGAAGGCGTGACCATATACTTTTTTATACCACTGTGAAGTAGCTTTAAGGCGAATAGCTGAGCTAGCTGCCATTTGCCTACCAAAAATGTTGGGGGGTGGTAGATGAAATAGAGTGTTCATTTTTGCAGAAGGTTAGATGGAACTTATATGCGTTAAAATTTGGTTTTACGTGCGGCATTATATGATAATAACAAATTAGTTGGTCGGAATTATCAACTCCTCCCATTCCCATATTATAATCAAGTATAATGTTTAGACTTCACGCTTATTCTTTGCAAACTACAATTTTATCAAGGCGTCCCAAAATCATTTCTCCTTTTTTGAGCTTATACATAAGAAGTAACAATTACTGGGTTGGCTTTAGATTAGAACGTAAAGCACCACAAATACTATATATGTACGTATGACGCTTAGTCATTTCTTTCAGCAATGGAACCAAATTATAGAAGTCAGTGTACGACCTGTACCCCTTATCAAGGTAATCGTGCACTAAATCAAAAGCTATATTCATTGTGCATTTATAGTTTGGGTTTTCTGTTGGTTATTCCAATTTTTGTTAGTATAGACACGTACTTTCATATTTACTCGTATACCATTAGATTGACACAGGTTATATATTTTTATGCCATATTCGTGTTTTTTTGTTTTTTATGTAAGAATATTTTGCCTAAATATAAGGCAACCTTTCCAAGACATGACCAATTCATTAACACACAAGTCAATTGAAGGAACCTAGATATTTTTCATTGTGTCGTTGAAATGATTTATTATATATTACTTTAGCGAGGCGGCTATTGTCTGTCTGTCCATTATCGGAAAATTGTACGAATCGGTAGATTATTTCGAAGCGATTGCGATTCATAAGGCTTCGGAACATCTGGATCCAATATAAATCTTTTTATGGGAGAGAACAGATACCCATGTGGAAAATCAGGCAACGAAAAACTTTCATCTCAGTTGCTCAGTTGATACAAATTCACTTCAATCTTTGTGCCGCGAAGATCGTCTCAAGGTGCGGCATGAAATAACTTGTCGGGCGTATTTATTTGTTTCTGCCTCCAAGGCGTTCATGAACTCTTGAAAAAAGTCAACAAATTGTGCAGGACTCACTTTAAACCTTGGCCGTGGTTATGAATGTTAACTCGACTGGAATGTCAACCCATTCACTATCCTTAGGTTAAATTGCATTTCCACTTCAACAAGGTCTTGTCCGTGGGAATCCTTCTCAAACTGAGGCTGGGATATATTTTCCAGTTGTTGTTTCTCATCGAAAGAGTCACCTGAGAAATAAACTGATAAGCCAGACACACACCTAAGTATATAAAGGGTGGACTTTTCCAATTACTTATGGAAAATAAAAATTTCTTTTCAAAATTCGAACTGTTTCGGCAACACTTTGAAAATAAGTTTTCAATATTCCCCAATGTTGTTTAAGCGTAAATCATTTCATTTTGTACCGCGGAGATATGACATTGTAAATTTTTTGAGGACAAAAGAACTGTCAGTGTCAAAATAATATGTAATTTAAAAAGAAACTAGTATATTCATTGTCTGTTTAATAGTTTATATGTAAGTTCAGAAGCTGCTTCATTGACATTGTGCCATAAAACGCAACTCTAAAAACAAACACGCGCGATTATGGAAAAGGCTTGCTGAATATCTTGACACATCAACTGGTTACCGTTGCACATTCTGGATACATCGGCAATTTTTGCTGTCTATCTAACATCATAAAGAGCAAAGTTTGAACTATTGTATTTGTCCAAACACTTGCAGCCCGATTATTCTCGGGACTGGTACCTAGAACAGATTTTTCTGTTTCAATGCGAACCACAAGTATTCTCGGGCTTGGATTTTTGTATGATGACATTTTAAACTAAAATACGATTTGGACCTTGGCAGCAAGAGTTAATTATGTTCAGAAAGGGGCAGGTGTAACATGTGAATGTATAATCATCAGGTAGATAATATTCAATTGGAGGTTACATTTTAGATTTGAAATAAAATACATTGGTTTTTGAAAAACTGCTGATATTTTTATGTTAATATAGTGTTGAGATGTGGCCTTGCAGACTTCCGCTCTTTTGATGAAATTTTCTATTACATTTCGCCATAAATCCTACGGTAGTTCATAAATAACGCGTCGAATCTCGCGTCCTTTAGCTCTGGAATCGTTTGCGGGTTTTTGGCATACACCTTCTGCTTCACATAACTCCAAAGAAAAAAGCTGAACTGTGTGATATCTTGGTGACCAATTGTGGTTGCCGAAACGAAATATGATGCGGCCGGGAAACTTTGTGTGCAATAACTGGATTGTTTTTCACGCTGTGTGACAGGTGGCACCGTCTTGTTGAAACCACATGTCTTCCAAATCAATATCGTCCAATTGGTGCCAAAACTTTGTTATCATTTCAGCAGCACCACGAGAATTTTCGAAGAAGTACAGCCTATCCACGCTGCCGGCTGTCGCTAATTCTACACTATACAGTGACTTTTGGTGAATGCATTGGTTCTTCGTGGATTTTCAAGACCTAAATGCAACAATTTTGTTAGTTTACATAGCCATTCAGTTGGAAGTGAGCCTCATCGACTTTGTGGTTCTCTAACACTCAATCAACGAATTCACGACGCTGTTCATGTTCTGCTGACTTCAATTCCCGAGTCAATTGGATCTTGTAGGCATGCACAAATCCTTTCTTAAAATGTGCTGAGTGGAGCTGTAGGAAAGATACAACTGTTGAGAATGATGGTGAATGGATTTTGACGGATTTCCATGAACACTGTCACTCACGGCAGCGATATTTTTGCGTGACCGGCCACTACGAGGACGTACTGTTCTTTGCACGTCCAACACTGGCTGACGCGGTTCGATCGAATATTTCCATTAATTTCTGAACCACGGCGCAAGATGGACGGTTATGTGTACCAACATTATTTCGCAATGCGCGAATCCGTGTTGGATGGGTATTAGCAATTAAAATGCTTCTTATTTAGAGATGTCAAATAGCAGCTGTTTATCTTTGACAGTAGTGCCAAACTTTAATTGTAAACTCTAATTGAATCACTCTTTATTATATATATAATATATATTATATATATACTTATTTTTACTTGCTCCTATAAAGATCAAGAATTGTTTTCGTGAACATTTTCGATCTCGAGATTCTGATCAAAGAGAAATTCGAAAAAGTCTCGCAATTTTGTCCGCCTGTCGGGTGGTTGAAAAACGATCTTCCGAATTTCACTGTGCACTTGAAAGCAGGTTTTAAGATATAAGGGTGTGCATAAGATGACGCACGTGTACTGCGATTGAATTGATGGACTGGTGGGACACAACTATAGTACTGGTATAGGTGGGCCAAGCATCCAACATTCCGGCTGTGTTTGAGCGAGGGAATTTGATTGCAAATAGACTGATCACCAATCAATCTATACTTGCATGTCGCTAAACACTACACTGCTGCGCTGTATTGTCTAAAAGAAAATGTTCTATCTGCGGGTCCTCTCTTCGAAGACCCCTGTGATTTGGCGAACATTAACATCAGGAATATCATCCGCACCATGAAAAGGCTCTGGCTGGTTTAATTGATCCATTGGGTAGTTTAAAATACCGATTGATGCCGCCTGCGCTATCAAAATGTATCTGCACTCGATCCTAACCTAACCATAATTAGTCTCGTCTTTGCTAGATACGTTGCACTGCTTTCCTATTTATTGTTTCAAATTAAAGAAGCTCATTATTTCGGTAATATTTTTAACTTCTATTTAGTTTTTTTCTTCCTTCCGTCGTAGGTCGTCTTCTTCAGCGAAAATGGAAAAGTCTCCGCGATTGCTATGTGCGTGAGCTAAATCAAAATAGGCATAAGAACAACAGGCCGTATCGCAGAAAGTATGTCTTCTTTAACGCATTATCCTTCCTAGGGAACACTTTTAAAAATCAACAGGGATCTAGGGTAAAGGCCGTAGATCCCCTAAGCGATGATACAATGGAAAGTGAGCAAAATATGAGTTTTAAAAGGGAATCAAGCAGAGGGAAAACTGAGACCACCCAGAGAGAGGCAAACAATAGTAACAAACGATTAAGATCAGCTGATATTCAAAAGAAGAACACAAACCAGCCTTCACAACAAAGTACTTTTGAAGAAGATGACGAGGATCGTTTGTTTCTAATGTCCCTTCTCAAAGACTTGAAAAAAGTGCCCGAAGATAATAAACTGGAGGCAAAAAGTGAACTACTGCTAGTTCTAAACAAATGGAAAAGATCAAACGTCGAAGCCTGGGACATGGAACAAATATTAAATGATTAATGTATTATACAAAAAATGTAAATAATAAAAATGTAAATAATAAATAAAATCCTGTAAACTTTTCGTGTACACTGTTGGAAGGAAAATCCTCCCGCCCATCCCCAATCCAATCCATTAAATGGCAAATACTCTAATCTATTGCCACCATCTGCCCTCGTAGAATAATTAACAGTTTTCATTAGCTAAATGATTAATTCATCTATCTAATGCATCTGTGGGTTTTTTTTTTATCTTACTGCTCCATCAATATACATAGATACCACTAAGTATATTATATACGCTTTAGGCCATATCATAGATTAAAACTACAGCAAATGAATGGAAAAGTTTTAAAAGTTTTTACCTCATATTGAGGTCATTGACCGTCGTCGCCGCCTCGCCTCGCCGCTGAGATAATTACCGCGTAACGCTTACCATTTTTATCTAGAGAATTAAACACATTTTTCATAAACTAGTGTACGTATGTATTTACGGCGTATCTTTACTCCTCAATTGTGTTGTGCAAAGACTAAAGAGAACCTCAACGGACCCGGCACATTGCACCATAAGGTGTTTAAAAGATAAACTGCACCGTTCTCGGTGCAAAGTACATCCAATTCATGTGTACACGAGTATGAATGGCAAACACTTGCACAGCTGCACTTTAAAAAAATAAAAATAACAAAAATTCAAAACTAAATAAATATGAATGTATGTACTTGCATACATACATTGTGTACAACTTTTAATTGGTTGTGCGAATGATTGTGCAAAAAGTTTTATATATGTATTTTTTTTTTGAAGCACGTACATACATATGTAGACGGTTGGAGCTGTGGACAGAGTCATGCATTGTGGCAGAGGTCGAATGTTTTAACCTGGTTTACATTTTGAATACATTTATGGTTAATTAAATTTATCTCTGAAACTGATATCAAATTTGAATAGTATTTGTATTTTTGATTAGAGAACTTTTAGTTAATTGGTTGGAATTCGTTCTTAAATTGCGTCGGAAACAAATCAGGTTGATTGTTGACAGAGCTATCGGTGATAACGTACATACATATGTACGTGGCCCAAATAAGTTCCACCATATTTTAAATCTTACATAATTTGCGTATTTAGTAAAATAGATTACTGTATGTTATTGTATAATCAACACTTGTTTGGAATACCAGTCCTTTATAAGGCCCACATGTATTTATAAAAACTAGTGTCTAAAAAAAATATAAAACATTTTAAATAGAAATAATAAAGTTAAATACTTTGTGATAAACATATAAATCTAGTTTTTGGAAACATGCATCAAAAAAAATTGAAACAACGAATCTAAAAAACGTATTCTCTCGTATGGAAAGGTATAGGTCTTCTAACTTCTGGAAAGGATGAGTGAATTCAAAAACGTCAAAAAACTGTGCAGTGTTATGACAACACAACTTGCTTTGTGTTGCTGCGCAAATTATTTTGACATTCAACAACAGTTGTGTTGCAATACTATACACAATAGAAAAACATGGAGGATGTAATCAAGATTTATTTTTTTTAATAATATTGACAATTTCAATTTTAAGCGCAATATATTATAATGATTAGAAGAAATTCGAAACGAAAAAAGCTGACTTCTTTTTCTTTCCAATGGTAAGTTCATGTTCATGTTTGAGTCGATTTTGGAGCAACAACTTAAAATGATCACTAAAGAATACAAGCAATCAAATATTTGCATATATGTATTATGTAAAAAAAAAAAACATTAAAATTGTTATAAGTTACCTTTCATCCATTTTTTACACAAAGTATAGGGTAAAATAAATAATAATAGCTAACGAACTGTAACAAACAAAAGCTTATCTGAAACAAACGAAAGCAAGGTTGCTCTGTTTTGACGTTTGGTTGCGCTGGTGTTGCAAAAAAAAAAAAAAATTGATTTGAGCAACACTGCCAAATTTTTGTTTTTTTGAACTTGTTGTTTTTATGTTGCCGCAACACTACCGCAGCACTGCATTTTTGAATTGGGACAATATCATTGCCTGTTGTCTGTGCTACCAACAAATCTTAAATTTGTCGGCATTAATTCAAATAAAAAAGGAAATTGACAAGTTGACCCAGATGTCATATTTTTAATAAATTTTTCTGCTGAAGTGCTAAACGGAAATCTGTCAGACAACTTTTCCTCCAAAATTTCTCATCTCCCGGACAATACATTCTGTCAGATAAATTGATATAAAACTGTTTGTCTTTTTCTTTTATATTACAAATAGTTTCACTTATTAATAAATAAAGAAGACTTGGGCAATAAAATAGAGTTTTTTTTTTTTTTATTAAACACTACCTATATGTAGTTAGTGAAATATTACAATCTAGTCTTAGGACTAATAAGCAATTTTGTTTTGACTTAAAGTAATAAAAGGTTCAGAAATAACAGTTAAAGCAATGACGCTAACTTGGATTCATAGTTTATAAAAGTAACATAAATGCACAAAAATCACAGGGCTATGATTTGACTGGACAAATACTTAAGGAGCTCACGGATAAAGCTAAACGTAAACTATTACATACAATTAATGCAGCATTCAGGCTAAAGTATGTTCCGATAAGATGGAAGGTGGCAAAAGTAATCATGATTCTGAAACCAGATAAGTCGCCAAATGAAAAGAAATCGTATAGATAAATTTCGCTCCCACCCGTAATACTTAAGCTATTTGAAAAACTGCTTTTGAAAGGACTCAAGCCAATAATAGAACAAAGAAATCTTGTATCTTCCCACCAATTTGGGTTTAGAGACAAACACTCTACTGTAAAACAAGTGCATAGAATAGCACTTGAGAACAAAAAAGTCTGTTCAGCCATTTTTCTAGAATTTAAACTGCAAAGAGATCTCCCCGAAGAGTTCTACTTGATTCTTAAATCTTATATCGTAGATCGTTACTTTCGAGTAAGATATGAAAATGAATACTCAAATTTAAAGAATATATCTGCAGGAGTTCCACAAGGAAGTGTCTTGGGACCAATCCTTTATCTCCTATATACAAGAGACCTACCTCAGCAGGAAGAAGCTAGCTTGACGACTTTCGCTGACTACACCACAATTATTACTATTGGCAACAATGCTGATGAAGCAGCGAAAAAATTACAAAAGGTCATTAAATTTGTAAGTTAGTGAACAAAAAAATGGAGAATTAAGCTTCATGAAACTAAATCTATCCATATTAACTTTACTAACAGAAGAATAAATACTGTAAGAGTTAATATTGATGGAAAAGAAGTTCCATACGCAAATACTGCTAAATTGTTGGGTATAACACTTGACGTCAAGCTCAGATGGAAGGATTTAAATATTAGACTTAGACAAATGAATTGGTTAATGGGAACGAATTCCTGTCTATCAATTGACAACAAACTGCTATTATACAAGCAAGTTCTGAGACCTGTACCAAAAAGACAAATCTAAGAATGATACAAACATTCCAAAACAAAGTACTAAGAGGCATCGTCAATGCACCTTGGTATATAAGAAATGAAAACCACAGGGATTTGCAAGTAGAGAATGTTAGTCAAATCGTTAAAACATATGCATTTAGGCACTACCAACAACTCCCAGACTATGTAAAACCTCAATATGGTGGAAGAAAACAACAATACCATTAGGCAGCTTAAAAGATTAAGACCGTATGAATTAATTTCTTAACGAAAATCTAGTTATAAGCTTCACCCCCCCAAAACGTTAATAATATAGTAGAGAAAAGTTACTGGATGAGACTTCCTCTCAGTTGTAACAATAGGAGGTGTTTTCTGTTTGGGATGTTTTCCCACACTATGTAATCCACGGCTAAAAATCCCTCCGGAAGACTATGCCTACCAAGGGCATTGTCGGGAAATTCGGTTGAAAGCAGAGGTGGTTTCAGTTAGTGTTAAAGTTCCACACTCTGGCTTTGGATGCTTTCCACCTTCCTTATTGTTTATAAATTACAATTCCTATGTTTTTTTTTTTTAGATTTGGTTAATTAATAATTATTGTGATTGCTGCACTAATTCAAAAGGTTTAGTTCTTTTAAGTCGTCTCAGTAGATTCGTGTGGTCCAGGAGTGGAGTGGTCTCAGGGTTCGTATGGTGGTGAAGCCCATCCTCATGCTTTTTGGCGAATCTATGGATCTCACTTTCTACGGACTTTATGCGTAAGTCCTTGTGGTGGTCTTCGTTTCTAATATAGAAAGGTGCATTTGTGATGTTTCTCAGTACCAAAGTTGAATACCATAAGTCCAGATGGGTTTTATGACTTGCTTATAAGGCAAAACTTTTTTATATATAGACAGGCAAGATTGTCTTCCTATAATACCATCCAGTACATTTTTTTTGTAACGAATATCAATTTCGTCTCTTTTTTTCTTCACGTGACCTTTCCAGCGAAGTTCGCTTCTAGTGTAATACCAAGATATTTTGCAGAATTAGCGTGTGATATTATTTTAATCGTATTCGCCATTTCTTTGCTTAATTGTGAATCAGCGAGATAGCTTCTTGTTTGTGAGTTGAATTCACATTTCCTTCCGCAATTGTCATTATAGCCGTGTCGTCGGCAAATGTTGCAATCGTGTTGAATTCTAGCGTTAGAATATCATGAATGCACAGAAGATAGAGTAAGGGCCCCAGAACACTTCCTTGGGGTATATCCGCTTTGATTTCCTTAAGCTCCGAATATGCGTTGTTCTCTTTGATGTGGAAACATCTGTCTGAAAGGTATGACTTTAGAATTTCTGCGTGTTGTTTGGACAGTATCCTTTTTTGTTTGTAGACTAGTCCCTCATGCCAAACTTTGTCGAATGCTTGAGCTATGTCGAGGAAGACTGTAGTACAATTTTATTTATTCGCGTGCTTTCTTGACCACGTTAGTGCTACTACTATAGTTACTTTCCATAACTGTGGAATGTATTTTAATTTGAATGCTGCATTTATGATATTAGTTAGCTTCGAAATTGCTTTTTTTGGAAGATGTTTGAGAATCTGGCCAGTTATTAGTTCGAATCCTGGTGCTTTTTTTGCATTCATAGCATTTTTAATTTCTCTCCTCACTTCAGATGATGATGTGAGAGGTATTTCTTCTACCTCTTCTTCCAGTCCCTCGCCAAATAACCAGACTTCCCTGAATTTGGACGGCAAATACTTTCGAGATGCTCTGCAAATCTCGCAGCTTTTCCCTCGCCCCATTCTCCAGCCTGGTTTCTGATTGGAGGAATATGCATTATGGTTCTTTTTAATTTTTTTTGTAGCTTTCCAGAGTGAGTACTTCGTATTTTTACTGTTGCTCAGGTTTTGTAAGTAAGAATTAACTGACGAATCTTTAAGCTTCTTAAAGGTTATTTCACTTTTCATTCCTATTTTAATCTTGCTGGGCTCTTGTTTGGTGCCATTTTTTCCTCGCTCTTCTTTTTTCAGCTATTAGTACTCTAACTTCGAGGGGATAATTGTTACCCTTCAATCTTTTTTTTTTTTTTTTTTAATATTTGGCGTATTTTCCCAAGCTGAGATTTGGATATCCTTGATAAATTGCTCAAGCTTGCCCAGTCGGTACGTTTATTAGTAGGAACTGGATTACTTTAATTTTGAATGATGTTCTCCCTCAGGGTCAAAAGGATCGGTGAATGGTCCGAGCTTAAATCTAGACTTTCTTCAATCTGAAGAAAATGACTTGAAATATTCTTAACTATGAAGAAATCAATGAAGTCAGGGATTTCTTCCGTATTAGTCGGCCAGTAAGTAGGCTTTCCTGCAGACAAGGCCTCGCATCTCGTCTCATTGCATAAAATAATTTCCTTCCCATAGTTGTCGCTAGTCTCGAACCCCAATACGTATTTTTGGCGTTGAAGTCACCACCGATGATACTCGTAAAATAGAGTTGCACCTCTTTTTCGTGTAAAAATCCACCTCATACTTACATCACTCTGACCGTCAATCTAGGCATTCTATCGATCAGGTTCTTAATAGGTTCCAATGTTATTGATCTCCAGGCTACGTGAAGGATCTTCCAAAGTGTGCCTGTCGATGTTGGACAACCTTCTTCGAACCTCTCTGTCAAGTTCGTCCTAAAGCAGCTTTATTGGGTTCAGGTCGGCTTATTGGTCAGGCCATTTCATATTTTTCAGTGTTCCTTCTTATTCTTCTTTGTATATGTATGTATCCTCGGCAAATCTTGGAAGAATGATTCGGATCATTGTCTTGCATTAATGTGAATCCAAGGTTTATTAATCGCTAACCCGATGATAAGGCGTGTTCTTTTAATATTGGTCTGCACTTCTTCGTATTCATGATTCCATCGATATGGGTGAGGACTTTAACACCAGTGGAAGAGAACCATCCTCAAACCTTTATTGAACCACCGCCATGCTTGATTGTTGGGACTACAGAGATAGGGAGCATCTTTTCTTCGGCAGACCGCCGATCGTAAACTCTCCTTTTTTATCCAATAACTTAAAATTTGGACTCGTCCGCCCATAAGATTTTCGAACAGTCGGTGAATGTCCAATCCTGGTGCTCTCTTCCCCAATCTAACCGCCTGACTTCGTTTTGAGGTTGTAGCAAAGGTTTTGGTACTGCTACTCCACCATGAAGGCCTACAGCAGCTAAAAGACTTTTTGTCGTTGTTTCTGATATCTGATTTGAGTGCGAACGGTTGAACTCTGCATAGATTTCTGGAGCTGTAAGCCAATGACCCCTCTTGCTTATTAATTTTATAGTCTGGTATCTCCTGATTTGATGTTAATTTGGGCTTTCCACTTCTCTTCCGGGTCTTAAGAGTCGATGATGGTCAAGAACCAAGATGCAGAGGGCAACTGAACAGTGTCTATCAAATTGGTTAGTTTTTTTTTGCTTAGTCAGGTTTCACACATCGATTCTTTCATTGCTTATGTTTTGAAAATCCATAAGTGGGAAAGAGAAAGGGAATGAGATGGAAAATCAGCTACCCGGACAGTCGCGGGTAGATTTTTCGACGATTCTTTTTGACGTTTGCTTTGGTTGCTGTTCTTAGTCTTGTGTGTTGCTTTATTTCCATTCGCTATCTAGAGAGGGTGCACAGTCTATTGGGTGTATTTTTGATACTGCACACCACACCGAAGCAAAACTTAAAGAAGACGACGAAAACAAATGTCAAACTGCAACAACTGGAAACAGTTGGCGTGTGAAGACGAGCGATTTTATAGAAGATTCTTTAAAAGAGATATTGTAAAACAGGATCATTAAAAGAATCGATGTGTGAAACCTGACTTACTTCGCAAATTTCAAGAAATTTAATTAAACAAAAGAGTGATAGCAGTGATACGAATTTATTTTTTTTATTTTCACAATTTCACTTGTCGAAAGAAAAAATCCTAAAATTTTAAATAATCAAAAAATCCGGATTGACGTAACATGTCACCTCTCTACTTCCGCCTTTGCCAGTAAACGTCAAAAAAAAAAAAAATCCAGTCCGTCAGTCCTGTGTGAACATCCTGGCAGAGCAGCCAACTGTCACAAGAATGCGCCCAGGGATGGTATTGGATCTTAGACAGCACACATTGGATCTTTAGAATAGATTCGTCTCACTCCCACTGCATTAAGGCTAAGATCTTTGGCAGGATAAAAAGCATACCTAGACCAACAAAAGTAAATTTTAAAGCTCTTAAAATAATTTATTTAAACATTATAACTACTTTAGCAATCGAAAATATCGTTTCACTCGTTTCGTGACCATCTGCGTATTCAAATAGAAAACGAATCTTAAGCAAATTTTATTCTGCACAGTGTCTCGTTTTCTAAACGAAAAAAAAAACTTAAGCCAGCATGAAACCTGATTTATCTACGAGTATTTAAACATTTGCATAAGGTTTCCCACGGTTGGCTGGTTGGTTGGTGGATATGTACACAGTGTGCCCAGGGATATGTAAATATACATATAGTAATATGTAGATACAAAAAAAAAAAAAAAACAAAAAAAAATTCGCGAAAAAAGGTCAACATTTTGAAGGTGAAGCCGTTGCCATTGACAAATTACGCTTTTGAATAGAGACAAGAACCACAGTGCGTGTGGGTAAGCAGCACTAAGCATCATAATAAATGCTAATTAAATTGTTAGGTTTTTTTTAATATGTCTTTTTTATGACAACTTTCTAAATCGTGCAAAACATTTAACAGTATGACTAAAAAGAATTGCTGCAGTATTTAATACAATACTATACAGGTGACTCGTAGGCTTTTTTTGGATGCGCCAATGGAATTGGTAATCTTCTAAAGATACTAATACCAGCATGCACAATTCACAAACTCTAATAATCGATGCCAGGAGTCCACTTATGCACTAATCCACACCCTTTACACTTCTACTACTCTCCCCGCGGGACTGCAGTTAGGTATTACTTTAGAAGCTGTGGGCTGTACAAATCGCCTGTAGTGGAACACTGAGTGCTCCGCGTCTTCCTCTTCATCTGGGCATTTTGGGCAGAAGGGCGAGCTATCGTGTCGGTCCTTGGTGAGAATGTCGGTGGGGATCATACCGACTATAACACAGGTTGCTTTGTTCGAAATTGTTCGAAGACCGCTTATATTGTAGTTCTGATTGCTTAGAGCCTGTATGCAAACGAGAGCTTCATTCTTGTTTTCTTTGTTGTGAATGCCCCCTCCCAGATAGGTGCAGCGTATAGAAGGATTGGGCTTACCACTTTGGATAGCAGGAACCTCCTGGTGTATCCAGGCCCACCGATGTTTGGCAGCATACGGGAAAGCACTGCCTGCATCTGTGACGCCTTTATACTTGAATACTCGACATGCGTTTTGATTACTATTTTAATGCCTCTTTAGACCTGATTGTCTGGTTGTCAACCCGGAAATTTGCGTATTCCACAATATATCGGTTATTTATTACGACAGCTTCGGTCTTGTGATCAGCTAGCTTTAGGCCGGCAGACTGTAGGCCGTGGCAGACTCTATCTCGTGGATATGTTTGGCCACAGTAACCACGGCGATATCGTCAGCAAAGTCGATCACGATAACTTTTTGTGGCAGCATTAGTCGCAGAACTCCGTCATACATTATGTTCCACAGGAGAGGTCTAAGGAATGACCCCTATGGAACTCCCGCGGAAACGTTGTGGTACTTAACGTCATGGTTGGTCTCGCACCTCAACTTCTCGTTAGTGAAGTAGTTCATGACTATCTTCAGCAGCTAGGATGGCGTATCTATTCTGGTAAGCGATCTCCTAATGCATGACCAGTTCCCCGAGTTGAAGGCATTTTTTACGTCAAGCGTTACTACTGCGCAATATTTCTTTGCACCCCCTCGCCATCTTCTCTTCAGTGTTTCAGCTGCTGTATTTAGTACCGTCTTTATGCCATCTAACAAAGTTCCTCTATCATCTGCCACCACGATCAGTCTGCCGTATATGATACATTCTAGGAACTCTCCAGATCTAGCAGATATACTGGCAGATACGACGAAGATTCTCCGGGTGGCTTGTTTCCTTTGGGTAGCAGTACCAGATGTTGAAGTTTCCATGGTTCAGAGAAGACCCCCTCCTCAAGGCTCCTTTGCATCGTTGTTATTAAAAGGTCCGGTCTCTTTTGGATGGCCGCTTTGTACGCCATATTTGGAATGCTGTCGATTCCAGCCGCTTTGTTGTCGCTTCTTTTCCTCCATGCTTCGTGCAGTTCATCCGGCGTGATTGCCGAGATGTGTTCCATGCTGGTCTTCCTCGCGATGATGCACAGAGTAGGTGGTGTATGGCATTAAAATCGTCAGCAATAACCACTGAGTTCTTTGCTAGCGCGTCAAGTACAATGTCGTCTAGCAGCTTCAGATAGTTCCTGGGTAGGCTAGGAGGTGCGTAGCAGCTATAGAAGTGGATGCCATTTATCCTACCGATTACAAAGTAGTCCGCCGGAGCACCGAATTTTTGCAGAGCGTGATTTCCACAGGTCCATATAGCTGCATTCTTTGAGTTATCATCTATCCAGCTACAACTATCCAAGGATTTATATGGTGCCAGCAAGTCCTGCTCAGACGTACAATGGTTAAGGTTGATTTGCACGACCTTCACCAAGATTTGGTGAGAGCTTTCTTGAATACCACACATTTGGCCACGTGCCCACCGTTCTTCAACTAGTCCAAAAATATAGTAAGTCCTTTGTGCAGTTCTCGGCTATGTAACCTTCTTCTCCGCATCTTCTGCACTGCTTGGAGCGGTCTGGATCGCTCTTGCAGTAGCACGTCGTGGGGCCGAATTTTAAACATCTAAAGCATTAACGCTACGCGAATCCGGCAATTCACCCAGCCAATCTTTGTCCTACTCGAATTCAGTATTTTGTTTGCACTGTCTGCCGGCAACCCAAACGT
This sequence comes from Pocota personata, assembly GCA_963082735.1. Taxonomy (NCBI): domain Eukaryota; kingdom Metazoa; phylum Arthropoda; class Insecta; order Diptera; family Syrphidae; genus Pocota; species Pocota personata. The sequence continues at coordinate 133,542,779 of OY720431.1, read as the reverse complement.
CACTACTTGCGTGCTGCCTTCCTTAAGTTTAGGACGTCTGCTTCGCATACCCCTTTCAATTGGAACTGAAATTTGATCGCCTCGCAAATATCCCCCTTGCTGGTGACCTCATCGATATCCTAAATTTCCACCATGGTTTGGCGTGTCAGCGTTCCGACGTCGATATCATCGCTAAGGGTTTCACCGATTCTGCCCTTAAACTGCTCGGTTGTTTCGCCTATCTCGTTCAGTTGGAACAGCAGGTCGCCTTTTTGGGTCCGTCTGATCTTTGTTACCGATTCACTGAGCTTGCCGAATTTGGGATCCGCCTTAAGGGATTTCCCTTCGTTCCCCCCATGGGCCTACTTTGCTTCTTGAGTTCCTTTTTTTCCAGGCGACTTTTGACCAAGCGTTGTTGTTGTCGCTTATGTTCGTAGAGAGCTCTGATGCTTTCAACGGCGTCTCGCATTGCCTGCATCAGAGGAGTTCTCAGCATCCTTGAACTCCTCTGAAATCGCTTTTCTCCGTTCTTTCTATTCATCCGTCGATGTTTTTGTTTGATTCGTATGGTGTATATGATTTTATGACCAACACTGTCTCTAGCTCATAGATTGTTTTGTTGAATTTATCCATATCTACGTAGAAAGTTTCGCGATAAGTGAACTATTCTCGGATATGTCTGTGCAGCAAGGCCCAGCTACTGGTAGAGAAAATAGTAAGCTTTGATGTTCAGGCCATGTGTTTAACTAACAACCACATCCACTGTCTTATTCGATTACAGTTTTCAATTTTATTCAATTATAGACTACTTGTACATTTTTCCATTTGACTCATGCTAATATATTAGTTCTCTAATTACCTACTAAATGAAAAGTGGTCTACATCCACACCATCCTCTTCCATCATCGTAATCGATGGTTCAAAGCACCCTAAGTTCGATTGCTAGTCAAAGGCTTACCTTGCATCCTTCAATTTCTTAATTTTTTTTTTTTTTGCACGACAAACATAAAGATATAAAATAAGATAACAACCCGCAAAATTAGTTTCTCCCAGTTGTATACGATTATGTCGTATTTTATATTTACCATCTGTGCGCCAGGCATCGGTGGAGTAGTACGGATATCTATAAACCAGGTGAGTTATCTCCAAACTCTGATGCTATCCGTCGCGCAATTTTATGTAACAGAATACACTGACTATAGCAGATTTTCACAATTCAGTGAACATAAATCTTTATGTATACTATATATATTTGTTGCTATACATTTGTAGATACATATTTGTATAATATTTTACGTATCAATAAGCAGGAGGAGAGTGAAATATGTATCTCTAAGCACTGTGAGATCTGTCGGAACTGATGCTAGAGATTTTCCAAATTCCCAATTCGCAGAAATATGCTGCTCAGGTATTTGAAAGTTATTGTTGTTTTTTGTTTTTTTAGCACGTCGCTACAGTGTGAATGTACTCTGCGGCAGTTTATATTGGTCGGAAAGTTCCTCAACTACCTTTTGTTTTCTGAGCGAACATTCAAATATTTTTACTGAAATTTCGCCGTTTTCTTGATATAGCACATATTTTTTTTGCGAATATTTTGCATTATGGTATGTGAGACATTTAGAAAGGCGAATGAATCGGCAATTGCACGTATTTCTTGAGATAAATTATTGCTAAAGAAACGGATAGTGATGCCACGGTCGTGATAAGGAGTTTTTATTACAATGAACAAAAATATCTTTAACGTGAGATTTTTTAAGTTCGTAAATATCAAACGTTTTGGAAATAAGAAGAACTCGATGCTGGCCACACCCTTATTACACTTTTGTTGTATTTTGTTTGATTGTAGACGATTCATGGTTGTGCTAAATTTATATCCTATCATGATCATGATAACCCGTAAAAATAATGTTAAAATGCTACAAACGAAAGAAACTTCCAAAAATACCCTCTAATAGTCCAAACATCGGCAGCTATTCGAAGAGTTCGTGTGGGCATATATCAAGAAAACATGCGTCTCCTTCAGTGAAGAATACCTTGATCTATCAATAGACACCAACCAATCACAATCAGGATCCATTCGCTCTTTCGTAAGAAAATTTCACACATTAGCTCAAATGACAGGCAAAGCGATTTGACAGTTGCTTCCGAACACATACGCCTACTCGTATTATGGGCTACTTGAGCAATTGACAGTACTGAAGGAAACTTAACGTAGAATTATGACATTAGCTTCCGATTGCTTCCGACTAATTCAGCCTTTAGTCTCTGCCTGAGACAACGTAATCTTTCATCCTCGTCGATCCCGGGTACATTGCTTTTAATCTAGACTAAGCTGCTTGACATCTATGATTGGTAGGCATGACTTGAATGGGCTTAAGTCAGTTTAATAGAATGTCCGAATACATGCAAATAGTATTTCTTGACCATAATGCATGAATGATAGAATACAAGATTGCGTAGTTAGGTATAAACAAAATCGCACGTTCTTCGTATGACGTCACAGGGGACTCACGATTTGACAGCTGTTGGCAGGTCCCATGTGACGTCACACAGCTGTCAGAAAAAAAAACATGCCGGACATCTTGTATTCTATTATTCTTGACCATAATGGGCTTATGCTCGTTTTCGTCAAGTTTTCGTTAATTTCAGTGGGCTTACGGAAAGAGTGAATGAAATGACACATTTTGACAGCAGTTTTTTTTTCTTCTCTGGATTATTAATTTTTGTCAGGACATTTATCTCTTTCATTGCAAAATCAAAGAATTTTTTTTTTAAATGTTTCTTCCCCTGCGCCGAAACCAAACCGAATGTAAACAATTCGACAGATTTCAAAGTTTGCTTTTAAGTCCATTATTGGAAGGCGTTTGACAGAATTTGAGTTGGCTTTTCGTTCAGTTTTGCCATAAGGTTAAGCCAACTCAAATCCATTGGCACTTTTTTTTTTTTTTTTTTTGTCGTGTCAGAAAACGCTGCACTGAAGCACTCAGATGCAACTGGTCCATTATACTACCAAGAAGCAAGCCCTGGTTTACTCATTTTAATGGAATTTCCTCATCTTCTGGAGAAAGTCATTTAAACACTTACGGTATCGGCAATCACAACATCAGCTCAGTGTCATCGCCCTCTCCACAAGCGTTACAGACTGTTGTAGCACTTAAGTCTACCACCACACTGAGGTGCTTAGCAAAAGCAAAGTGTATTTTCTGTTGAGGGACAGCAAGAATGCCGTGGATTTTTTACAGAAGTCCGGGAGCATTTGTTTAGTCTGTCCGCATCCTGGAGAACCATTCCACACACAATTATGTTCATTATTAATGTGTTCATAAGATGGCCCAACGCAAGTTTGGGTCCTGGGAAAATCTCCTCTGAGCCTCGCGACCGAATTCAGAAAGTCCTTGCGCAGCCTGACTGTCACTAAAGATGCAAATATTCCGACCCTTTCACATATTCCTTACAATACAGTTCATGGTCATTAGGATTGCATAAGTCTCCTTTTGGAAAACAGACGCTTAACGGAAAATGCAGCCCGATATTGTCGTCCTCCAACAAGACACCAGCACCAGACCCCTGACTGGTTTTGGAGCCATCCGTGAAGATTCGGTTTCAATTCGTTCCTGGTTCAGATTCTGGCCGAAGTCTGTCCTGAATACAAGGGAAGTAGACTTTAAATTTGTGCAACAACCGAAGTTTGGTTGTCATTGCGTCAGACGGCAAATCCATAAGAGGGGGTCGTAGGATAAGTGTCGCGCAAGGTCATCAAAACTCCACTGTGGGTTAAACCAAAAGACACCCCTCGACTAAGACGATAGATTGCTTCGATAGTACTGCCTATGATATAAGTATCAAGAGGAGGTATATTGAGCAGTGCATCTAGAGCAAAGCCAAGTGTACTCGGAAAAGCTCCCGTGCAGTCGAGACAAGCTGTTCTTTGGAGTTTAGTGCAAAATATCATAGTCGTATAGATCCAGAGAACATTTTTTGGTGATAAGCCCCATGTCTTGACGAAAGCATCCTTACACTGCCATAGAACTGAGAGCGCCTTGGCTGTCTTGGACTGGACATGTTTTGGCCAAAGGAGCTTTTTATGAAGGATTACTTCTAAATAATTGGCTTCATTGGAGATTCGGATAGTCACGCCCTTTAGTACTGGCTAAGTCAGAACGGTCAAGGTCCTCCTTCTCGTAAATGGAACAACCTCGGTTTTGAGAGGATTGCCCGAAAGCCCATTCCTAGTGTACCATTCATCGATCATATCCAGAGCCATTTGGCGTTGGCACAGACAGTCGCCAGGCATGGTCTGACAGAAAGTACGGTAATATCACCCGATTTGTCTGAGCGTAGACCTTAGAACCATTGAGAGTGTCCAACAGAGAGTCGACCTTGCGGACAGCCCCTGCTGACCTCTACCATTACATATCGGCCACAAATCGCATCCACGGCCAAAGTTGTGTCCATTAGCATTGTTTTTAATCCACAACACTAATGTTTCGTCTACCCCGGGTTGTCTGGCAGAGTTATGCCCATCACGTACTCTTTCCTGTCGAACGCGTATTCAATCCTACCAGCCAGATTTTGAAGCGCAGTCTCGCAGGATTTTCCGCGCTGATAGGCATTCTGCATCTCCGATAGAGGATGCAGTTTCAAAGCAACTTTGCGCACGTGAATCTCAACTAGTCTTTCCATGTTTTTCAGCAAAAAGGAAGTCAGACTTTAAGGTATGAAGTTCTTGGCGAGTGAGTAGTCATCTTTACCGATTTTTGGTGTTGGCCACTCTAACTGTTCGCCAGGATGTAGGAATATATAAGTATCTCAGCGCTAGTTTAACAGTGTAAATTCTTTTCAGAGTAGGTAGCAGCTGGTGTATATCCTGTTGCTGGATATATTCCATCGGTACACGGCGACTTGATGCCACTGCATACCTGATAGCCTCATCCGTTACCACACTTGATGCAGTATATCAGCTGCGCATAGTTTTCTGACTTAGATTCAGAATGGGTGAGAGGGCTGAGCTGGTGGAACAGCGGAAACCTCAGAGGTCACCGAGGAATCCGTAACGTATTATTTAAAAAAAAAAAACATGGAAAATGTTTTTATTTTCGGCTATTGATTTTTTGACAACTATAATCAGTCGATGCACACTTCAAAAACTGAAGTTTGCAAAGTCATTTATGGGTAAACTTTTGTTTTGACATTAGCTTAAGTTTACTTAAACCTATTATGGTTGGACCTTAATAAAAGATACTTTTGGATACAATGATTTTATCCACATTCTAGAGTCAGTAAGCTCTGAATGTCTAGACCGATAAATTTGTATTCTTTGAAGTAATTTAAATAACTGCAAAGTAATGAATGCCAAATGAACCTACAAAAAGAATTCTTTGTTAAGTCGCCAATATACATTCTACCAGATAAAAAAATAGTTAACCTCATAACCATATTCATACGCAAACAAAATATATATATTTTGATTGATTGTTTAATCGATTAAAGTTATCCAAAAAAAGAAATAATAATAATGAAAAATATGTACGAGTATGTGTCCCCTGATATTGTATTATTCTCTTCCATATAATGGAATAATTATTTTTTTTTATTATCATTGTTACGGATATGTCGCCAATTAGAATAATAAAGAAAATATAAGACTCTTTCTAACGAGTTCATTTGAATTCAAATTTAATTGTGTACCCGATTCTTCATTGACGCAAAACAAAGCAAAATTATATTCTTTTTTCGGAGATTTTCGGGGAAAATTGATTGAAGCGTGAAATAAAAAAGAAAACACAAATGATTACACAAAAGAAAAATAAAACATCTATAACCATTGTGTTGTTATTGTTTTTCCTTGTATTGGCCTTGAGGTATTTTGTCGCATAGGTATTAAGTATAAGGATTTTCTGATATGTATCTATCTATATTTATAGACTGATTGTGGTGGGTAGATTCTTTACGTGCAAACGGAAACAAATAGCTTTGAGACAGATTTTACCAGCTGGAAGAAAACATAGAAATAATTTCGCACACTAGCTATTAATAAAATCTGTCTGGTAGAATTGTATTGTTCTATTATTACTCGATCTAATTTCAGAAAGGATGGAAGGACATTTAAGAGAATAAGCGCCGTTAACGATAAACAAATTTATCTACGAGTTTGCTGTGCTGGCAATGATTACTAAGTAAGATATGGTGGGCAAGTTATCTTCACTATGATATACGGTGTTTTATGTGGGACCGCGGCCTATTTGAAATGGGAATCATTTAAAAAAGAAACACTTAAATCTTTGGGTTTTGTTATAAATGTATTATGTATTCCTTGCTATTAATGATGAAAAATAATGTCGGCCAAATGGCTACCTCTAGCACTGGCACAAACGCGTGCCCTTTCAATCACATTTTTCATCACATTCCGCAGCATGTTATCTGAAATATCTGCAATTGGGTTGCGCGTATTATCTTTCAATTGTTGCAATGTTGTTGAGAAAGAAGTCGGAGACTGTCAAATCTGCTGAGCGGGGTGGCCAATTGGATATCCCCAAATTTCGACATGACCCTGTCTGAAAATCCCTGTATTGCATGTGGCACTGTCTTGTTGGAACCACATGTTTAGGATAAGAAGCCGGGTAACTTCAGGCAAACAAAAATTTTGTAACATCGCCAGTAACAGTAACAGTTTCGCCATCGTCATTTTGGAAAAAATTGTCCAATTATCCCACCAGCCCAAATCGCACACCAAACAGTCACTCTACGAGGATGTAGAGGTCACTCATGAATTGCTCGTGGGTTTTCCGCTCCCCATATCCGGTTATCCTGTTTGTTTACAGCTCAAGTCAAAATGCGCCTCATCACTCATAATCAATTTTTGAAAAAATTCAGGGTTATCTCTATTCAATTGGTAAATTTTTCTTGAAATTCTTGAGTCACTTGAATTTTGTACAGAAAGAATTTTGGAGAAATCCCAATTTGTTGAACACGACGACGTATCGAAGTTTCCGGACTTTCACCCACATTGTCCTGTACTGCATCAATGTTTTGTTGTGCGCGCTGTACAGCGTGGTTCAGGCTTCGGTAAATCACTTACTGTGTGGATAATTAGTGCTCTTTACAGGCACAAATCCCCGTCCACGTCGACCAATAAAATCACGTAATTTACGCTGTGTTGCAATAATAGATGAATCATTTTGATAAAATGCTTTAATCACCAAAACACGTTGTTGTGGCATCAAACTCTCCATGATGAAATGCCACTGACAGCTGAACACTATTGCCAACTTTCATATAATAAAACCATCTCCGTGAGAAATATAAAAAATCCAGAAAAAGAGACTTGACGTTGGACGCCTTAGAACGCCTGGAGTAACCAGAGATTACGATGACCACTGAGAGACTGTCCGCTGTGCATTCCGCCCTCCACTGACACCAACACACAGTGGACCTCATCAAAGAGGTAGCCGAATTCACTTTGAGATACCAGTCACCTCCGAAAACATGTCCATTGTACGACGATGTTTGCAAATACCTGATAGAGGTGCGAAGATGCACATCTTAAGGCGCTGTAGTGTAAAACAAGAGCTGCGCGGGAAGGGTACCGGGCGAGAAAAAGGTAGGAGTAGAAGATCCTGCGTAGGAAGAAGAGGGCACATTCAGTCTTCTAGATCAAGGAAATCGAAGAGTAGCGTAATAGGAACAACATCCGGCAAATTTTCACACTAAAGTAAATCCTGGAAAAATCAACCAATTTAAACCGATACTCATCACCTTTTCATCGACTTCAAAGGCGCATATGATAGCATTCATGGTCTGGAACTGATCCAGCTGTACCGCGTAACGATGGAGGACATATAATGCATCGTGCATTTGGAAATCAGTTCTTCTGAACTTCTCCAAATGTGTGACTTCTTCAATCTCCTACTGGAGTAGATAGTACGTATAGCAGGTATTAACACGAAAGACAGTATCTTCGACAAATCCATTTAGCTGCTGGGATACGCAGATGATATCGACATTATCCGTCGCTTCCAGCGTGCAGTTTTAGAGGCTTTCACTCCAATTAATTAACGGTCACTCTGCCTTTTCATTTCATTTAGGCATTGAAGCCGAAGCCTCTTAAGTGGAGTTTCCTTCTTTGGGAGAGAGCTGAGTGTAAAGAAGGTGAAGAACAATCTTTTCTTCCTCCTCGTCCATGTAGCATCTACTGAAATCATTCGATAATACGTCAGCCTTGTTGCATGCTTGCCTATTAGACAGTGCCCGGTCTTGACACCAATTACAGCGCTGATATGCAATTTATTGAGAGAAATCAAATTCATAGAGCATTTTAGATCCAGCTTAGGATAAATCCATTTTGTCGCTAGACACGTTACCACTTGTCCACCTAGAATGTGTTCTCTCAATAGCATTCAGCTTTAATTTAAGTTTGATCGGCATACCCAGTTAACTTTTGTCTGGTAGAATTGATATTGTTGTACCATGTCTGATAAGTTCGTCGGTCTTACAATTCACTCCCTGTGCACCGGCACCTATCATAAGTGAATATTGAACTGCTCCGCCATCTCTATAAGAGACGATCGACAATCTGGAGCTGTTTTTGAATTTAGAGGGGAAAATAGGAAGCAACAGGAAAGCAGAGCAGATTTTGTGAACTTTCGAGCGAAAAATTCTTCATCGAATATTTGGTCCTGTACACGAGTAGGGCGCTCCATTCGTATCAAGAAGATACAACAACGAATTCTACGAGCTGTATCAGAATGTGGCTGTAGTCCAAAAAGCCAAAATACGATGACAACATTGGCTCCGCTACATCGAGCGAATGGATATCAATGCTCCACCCCCAGATTCGAGACGGTAAGGAGGACCGAACCTTCGGTTCAAAGACCATTGCGGATGCCAGAGCGCTTGGTCGAAGATGAAAGCCTGCCCTGTCACAGGCTGAAACTTTTCACGAGTCGGGAGCTCGCTAAGTAAGTATTAAGTAAGTAGACTGAAAGGAAACGCTTTAAAATAAACCCAATAAGATCTTAGTACCCAAATTAATTTTTTAACTAATTCCAGTCTGTGTTTATTTAATTAAATCCCCCAATTTGGTGCACTAATACAATCAACCCCAAAAAATGAGTAATCAAATGCTCAGCCTTAAGCCTGAAGAGATAAAATTCTTGAAAGGCAAAAGAGGAGGGCACAACAAAAAAAAACCAAAAACTCATATCAATAGAAAACAAAAATTAATTGAATTCAATTAAGTTTAATTACAGACCGAAATACTGTCAGCACGACACATCAACACGACTGACAAACCACTAACTACAGTTATCAGTCCTTCGTGCCTCCTGCCTCTCTCCCTGCTGTCGCTAGCAAAATGCCAATTTAGAAATTCGTTTAGGGAAGTTAACTAGAGTCTACTCGTACTAACACTTTTTTTTTTGTTTTTAAACGTTCATTTGAGGATGTTTTCGTCTTTTTTGACATTCAGACGGGACAGGCTAACAAATGGACGAACGTGGATTGCAATTTTCCGTCCGCGCTAATTGATTTCAATTAAGTTGATGCGGAATTTTTTTTTTCTACTTTTTTTTTTTCGTGACATTGGCTGTAATACTGAATGATTGACATAAAAGTGGTAAGCAGCAGTACGTATCCGTAGAGTGAGTGAGTTTTGTATCGTGGCTGTCGGCGAACATGAATTACACTGTGGGGGGGTAAAGTTCCCATTTCAATAGTCTTCACTGTTCTGCGAACAGCTATTTGGGGTATTTTTCCGTCATTGTTCATACAAATGAAAAATTTGTCTAAGTGAAAGAGAAAAAAATTCCCTCGCTAAAAAAGACAGATACATAAATAAAAATATTTTCCGCTATCAGTGGTATACCACATAACCACGCATTACCAACCACATTTGCATGTCAGTAAAATTTGCATAGACATTTTAATAATTGAGTTTGAAATAGAGTGGATAAACTTTCAGCGCTGGAATAGAGTTTGGGATGTGGTTGGAGTAGCAAAGGATAAAGAGATACTTTTCAGGGCTTCTTTTGGTAATCCTAATGCGAGTTTCAGTAAGATTTTAAGACGTTTTAAAAGTTAAGGTGCTCTATTTAAATCTTGTTTTTATCAACAAGTATCGCCTTGTAAAGCGTTGCTTGGATCACAGGTGTGATCACAGGTGTGATTTGGAACCATCCATAATGTAATAGGTATAGGTCCCTTTTGATAGTAATGTGGGGACTTCCTCGCTTGTGGGTACAATATTTATACGTACAGGCATTTTTCAGTGACTAAAGTTGTCGGACAAGATATTCTTCCTTGGGGTCCCTGTAAATCCTACCCACAAACCAGCAAGGCCTCGACCCACAAAATTAAGAGGGAAACACATAGAACCGAGCGGAGGTTTCAGTGATGGGCTCATTCCCTATAACTAACCAAATCTTCTCCAAAGACAGTTTTTCTGAGAATGGTTATTCTTGCCTTGGTGGAGCGTTACAATATTGTCATCGGTACTAAAAGCTAAAACTCAACAATCAACTTTTCAGGACACTGACCGCAACCTGATTCTGGCCGAAGTAAAGAGTGTTCCAAAATTCATGCAAGATTTGAATTTAGCGGTAAAGTGTTGCCAACGAAAAAAAAGACAACCAGACAGCTGACAGTTCAGGGCTGTTAAAAATGGAGTGCTACACGAAAGAGCAACGCGTTTTCATTGTTGAGCAATATCTTAAAAATAATGAAGGTTTGGCATCTACAGTTCGCAGTTTTCATACAAAATATGGTCGGAATAGTGATTTAACTTCATCAAATGTGAAGAAATTCAGGGAGACTGGATCAATTAGTGATCTTAGACACCCTAACCGTCTTTCAACAACTCATTCAACACAAAACATTGAAGCAGTTCGTGAGAGTGTTGTTGAGCTCTCTCAACGAACATCAATTCGGCACCGCGGTCAAGAATTGGACATTTCGAGAAGCTCTCTATAGCGTATTGTCACAAAAGATTTGCATCTTCATGCATAGAAAGTGCAATTGACTCAAGAACTGAAACCTACTGACCACGCACAACGAATAGAGTTTGTTGAGTGGATTATGGAACAACAACAAGTGGATGCTGGTTCTTAAAACAAAATCATCTTCAGCGATGAGGCTCATTTTCATCTTGATGGCTTTGTTAATCGTCAGAATTGTCGAATTTGGGGTTCAGAAAATCCACGAGTGATTGTTGAGAAACAAATGCATCATAAACGTGTCACTGTTTGGTGCGGATTTTGTGCTGGAGGCATCATCGGACCATTCTTCTTTGAAAATGCGGCTGGTCAGGCAATAGCAGTTAATGGTGCCCGCTATCGCGACATGATCATCCAGTTTTTTGTGCCTAAATTGCAAGATATGAATGTGGATGACATGTGGTTTCAAGATGGTGCCACATGACATACAGTCCGAAAAACAATTCAATTACTGCATGAGTCATTTCCTGGTCGTGTAATTTCCCGTTTTGCTGATCAGAATTGGCCGCCTAGATCATGCAATCTAACGCTGTTGGACTTTTTTCTTTGGGGTTTTTTGAAGTCTAAGGTCTAAGGCCAACAAGCCCACGACCATCCACGCCTTGAAGGAGCAAATTGAGTGCTGTATCAACGAAATTCATCCACATTTATGCAAAACGGTAATGGAAAATTTCGGCAAAAGAGTGCGTATGTGCCAGCAAAGCCGTGGAGGCCATTTACCCGATATGCTATTCCATACATAACCCTATACTGTAGACTTTATGCATCAATAAAACATTTACAATTTTTAATTAAAAACCTGTGTTTAAAATTACTTCTTGCGTGAATTTTGGGACACCCTTTACAAAGAACTACAAAACAAAATTTTGCCAGCACAATTTGCAGACAAGAGCAATCTTCTCTGCATGGGAGGCAATGAGGTCCACATATCAGCAACGACTTTATTGCAGTAGATATCCAACGGAATGAGGTTTAGCATTGCCGCTGTGGTTCTCGTTCTAATAGATTCTGCAATCCCGATGCAGGCCGTTCTCTGGTTGATGAGCTTTGAAAGATGATATTTCTTCTCAAGTGTCTTTTACCAGACTGTCGAGCCGTACGTTAGAGTGGGTCTCACCACAGCTGTATAATACTAGTATACCACACCTGGCTGGAAGCCCCAAGTATTGCTGAAAATCTTTTTGCATGTATAGAAGGCTACACATGTTTTCTTAATGTGATCCTCGATATTTTCTTTCCAGTATAGTTTGGAATCTAAAATTACAGCCAGGTATCTTGCAGACGTTGAAAGATTTAGTTCAACTCCTCCGATAGTTGGCGGTTTGAATACAGGGATCGATCTTTTCCTAGTAAAAAGAACAAAAACTACTGGCCCAATTCTTAACCAGTAGTAGTGCGTAGCTGAGACTCGAAGGACTGGAAGAAATTTACCTGATACCAGGATGACAACATCGTCAGCGTAGGCCATTACGTTGAAACCATTTCCTTTCAGTGTGTCCAAAATCCCATCTACCACTAGGAGCCATATAAGCGGTGATAGAACGCTACCGTGAGGAGTCCCTCTGCTGACCTTTCATCTGCTATTGACATTACCCAGGGTTTAGTTAATTATATGCGACTCAAGCATCCATCCAATCTAGTTGCAGAGGCCTGTGATAGGTTGGGCTTTGTTCAGACTGCTCAGGACTCACGTTGTTGAAAGTTCCCTCGATACTACTCCATGAAGAGCCGTAACCACTGATCTACCCTTCATATACGCATATTGTAGTTATCGCCGATCACATCTCTAACGAATATGTCTATCAATCAATTTTGAGCAGGAACGACGACAGGCTGATTGGTCTGCAGACTTTGATGCAGTGTGGCTGGCTTTCTCTGCTTTGGATATGAAAATGACACAAATCTCTTGCCAAGTTTTTGGAACATGCCTAATTTAAGGCAGCTTGTGATTCTAAGAGCATCAGTGGTCGAATGTTATCCATTCCTGGTGCCTTATATGGCGCAAAGAATTTGATTGTCCATGCTACCTTTCACTCGTCGACTATCTTATCTGATTCATCCGCATCCATACACGGCATAGTTTCCAGAATAGTTTGATAACCAGAGAAATGTGTACTCATTAGGGTGCCCAGCGTCTCTTCGTGCGAATTGGTCCAGGTACCGCAGCTCCTCTTAATAGAAGAAACCAGCGTTGGTATCCTGGCTAGGGCTTTTCTTAGACAGGACGCTTTATTTGTTGATTCTGTAGATTCGAAAAAATGTTTCCATGAATTCTATTTCGCGAATCTTATTTCTCTTTTTAGGAGCTTCACGTACTCCTTGTAAGTGGACCATTCGATGACCCGTTCTTTGGCGAGGTTCCAACTCACTCGTGAGTTACGAATAAGCTCCGCAATTTTCGCGCCCCACCAAGCTGTGCGACAATCAACCAAGCTCACAATCCCATTGCTTCTTAGAAGAATGGGGTAACAAATGAAAATAATAAATTACACGTACGAGTACCAAATCAAACTACGACGACAAGTTTAGATTGTCTCTAAATTAAATATGACATTTCCGCATTCCTTTGTCTATCTACCTGCAGGTCTGTGCAAAAGATACAACCAATTTGTGTCCAAATTATTCTTCAGGTTGTGCCAACAACCCACTGCTCAAATAGAAACAAAAATAATCACAAAATAAATTACGCCAATCTTCATCATAGAGTCCGTAAAAATGAATTATTGGTCATTGCCCTCCCGCTATGCCTTAGTGGCCACGTGTGGCCCATTAACTTGTTATATAACCTCATATCTCTTATACCAGCCCAAAAACAGAATGGAAAATTTCTATTGCGCCTTTGAATTATATAACTCAAACGCGGTGCGCAATTTTTATCTTTCACCATTCCACGATAAATGCAACACCAGTTCTATTGTAGGTAGCCACTTGAGATGGAGAGGAGGGAGGGAAAATAAAGGATATCTACTCAAGCCCTCAAGCATAAACATTTTCAAACTTTTTTATCTGAAATTTCATTATTCCCACTTGACTTTGGAGTTGGGCCGACCAAGTGACCACCTCATCCCTAATTCACACACACACATGTATACATATACCTATGTATGTAAAAATTCTATATCCTTGTCAACATTAATTCAAATAGTCTTCTAAAGAGCTTTCACGCGTCACTTGTATAAGCACCTGTCTAATGGTTTTCCATTTCCCATTCCTTAATGCTTTTGCGTATTGCTTTTTAAACACATTCAAGGCTTTAAATCTAATTTACTTTGCTTATTAGGTGGGTGGTCGGGCGGGAGAAAAGACAATCCTCGACAACAGAACTTGCCAGGAACCAAAACAAAAGCAAAGCCCACTAAAAGTGCAGATAAAAAAGAAAAAAAAAAAAAAAATATCTGAAAAGCTTTCAAAAATTTCATCGTCGATGACATTGACTTTTCGTCCTTGTGGGGTCAAAAGCTTTTCAATGATTGTTGTTATTGTAATACAAGGAATTATGTAATATTTGTTATGTTTTTGACAGAAAAGATATAGATTCATGTATACATGCGAGACGCGCGCTTATTTTATTTTTGTGGTACACTCTGCTATTGCGTGGGAGTATGTATGCGTGTAAGCCAGTCTGTCGGAATTATTATAGAAAAAGGGGCAAAAAAAATTCTTGAAAACAAATTTTAGGGGCGACTGAGTAGGAGGTGAAAGGTTATTTAACATTTTTATGATTTTTGTTCGCGAGTCTTTCTTTTGTTGAAATAACTGCGAGTTATTCTGTATATTTTTTTTTATGTTGCTGTATGTGAGAGAGTTTACGGGTTTTACGCTAAACGAGGTGATTACTTTGACCTTTCTGCGAAGGTTATTTAGGGGATTATGAGGGATGAATGGAATTTATATGTACCTACTTCGGTTTATTTTTCCATTTATTTTTTTTTATTTCCAGGGGGGTCAAAGGGGGAGGTATTTGCGTGTTTTATAAACATTTTTCAGATCTAGATATTGTACATTGCACTGTTGCTGAACGTATGGCTAGTTGCGTGCAAATAGGGTTCAATGGGGTGATAGTGTTGAAGATAGGTGGTGTGAGTTTAGGGATGGCTTATCGGAAATCGAATTGTGACAAATAAAACCACATGTAAGGATAGATATAGTCATTTAGGAGATTAAGAAACAAGAGGGGTAATACAATCGTCTCCAACAAATTTACCAGATCAACTAAGGCTGTGTGGTAAATTGCGGAATTTTATGCATCTGTTACGACTTGGCTGTTAGGGTTACAGGGGACAAAGTTAAAACAAATTTAGCCTGACTTTGAGGATAATTAATTGTGCTTCTCTGTAATAAGGTTCTCCGTGTGATCTCCACGCTGATGTCTTTGGTAGAATTAACTGCGGAACCTAGGTGGACAAATTCCACCCGAGTCAGGTTTTTAAGATATCGATGTTTTACTTACTTACTTACTTACTTAGTTGCGCAATAGTTCGGGGTGAACCTGGGCCTCATACAAAAACCCTATCCAGTTAGCCCGGTCCGTAGCTAACTACCTCCAGTTGCGCATTCCAAGCTGGTTGAGGTCTTCTTCAACTTGTGCGCTCCACCTTAGGTGAGATCGTCCTCTACTGCGTTTTTCCTCGGGTTTTTTTTTATAACTTCCGCGCGCCAAAGGGAATATGAATACCCTTAAAATGTTTCAGTGCACGGGCATTTATGAATATGGGAAAGAGGAACAGAGGAGAAATCTGAGCACGTTGGCTTTAAATGTTTGAAGGTTGTAGTGATGGGGAAATACAGACACTGGTAGATCATTCCACAGTACGACCGAAATTGGGCTTAAGGGTGAATTGATGTTCATTCGAAGCATGTCGCGTATTGTGGGTGAAATTTTAAAGGGGAGGAATGCAACTGGCTATTTCGCTGGAGCATTTTTTTTTTTTATAAAAAAAGCGATAAAATAGGGAAAGACACGAGACATTTCGACGGTGTTCAAGTGAATGTATGGAGTTCACAATGTCTCTATCACACATAAGTTGCAACGCGCGATTCTGTACCCTATCTAGTATGTGCAAAACGGTCTTGGGTGCACCGGACCAGATATGGGCGTTATATTCCAGCTTTGGGCGGATGAATGCCTTATAAACTGAGGTCAGATCAGACTTGCTATTCACCTATCGAGAATAGCAAGTCCTTCAGTTTCAGCAAGTACCATTCATTGATAATGGTTGAGAGTTATGGTTTCGCTTGAAAGGCAGAAGACAGCATTAAATTCCACTCTGTTGGTTAAATCCCGTACAATTGAGGGTACTGTCATCAACGAAGGAATGGATTGGATTAGAAGTTTCAGACAAGAGATCATTTATAAAAATAAGAAGGATTCGAAGTTAGATTCGAAGACTCTGCGAGTCAGATCATTAGTGTCTATTCGCTCTACATGTCCTAGCCATCTTAGACGACTGATGCACAGTTTTTTGACTGGGTTGTGTGCGCTGTATACCTAATAAAGTTCGTCATTGAATTTTCTCCTCCAAAGCCCGTCAACGCAAACTAGATCGAATATTTTCCAAAGAGTTTTTTTCTCGAAACGACCGAGTATCTTCATTTAGACAGAGTCTTTTACTACTCGTACCTCAAAGTTATAGCTGTCGACTGTGGAGTTTTGTTCAATTCGCCGATGTTGTGTGTCTCTTCTTGTTGACAGCATATATTTGGTTTTGCCCTCAATTATCGCTAAACCTATTTTAGCAGCTTCTACTTCAATACTAGCGAACACACTAGTGACTAGTGACACACTAGTAGTTTGCACAGACTTTTGAAAGATTTCGCTTCCCTTGTGAGTTTCGCACATTTCTTTCAAGCATGATGTTAAAGAAGCCACATGACAGCGCGTCAGCTTGTCTAAATCCTTTTTTGACATCAATCGTCTCGGTGAGGTCGTTACCGACCTTGATGGTCACAAATGGACAAGTTTGGCAGGGATGGCAAAACTAGACATGGGTCTGAATAGCTCGTCTCTATAAATGCTTCATATGCAACCTTAAAATCGATAAAAATATGGTGGGTATCGATTTGGACTTCTTGGATTTTCTCCAGGACCTGCGCGAAGTGTGAAAATTTGATCTGGACTTTCCTGGCCTAAAACCATACTGCTAAGGGCCAATCAGGTTGTTGACGAATGGTTTCAGGTGTTCACACAAAATTGCAGATAAGATCTTGTACGCGATGTTGAGGAGACTGATTACTTCTGTAATTGGCGCAGTTAAGGGGGTCTCTTGTGGATCGGTCAAACGATGCTGAGATTCTATTCATCAGGCATACATTTGTCCGACCAAATCTTAAAATGAGTTCATCGCCTATGTTGAATGGTCCATTCTGCCTAACAGCGGAATGATGGTCTTCGTCATCGTTAGTCTGCAGAAAATTGTTTTTCGTATTCTCAGCACCGATTTTGACTCTACTACAAAATTTTCTTCTTCATCTCTGCAGGTTTCTGTACGGGGTTTGTCGGCTTGAAACGTTCTTTTTACCTTTTGGTAAAACTTGCGTACTTTGTTTCTGGAGTATAATCTCTCAATATTTCGATCGCGCTTCTCATGCTTTTTGTCTTCTTTTGTAAGAAGCCAATGTTCTTCCCGTTTCTTTTGATCGTAAAGCTCACGAGAAGCCTTCGTCCTTCTTTACAGCGCCGCTTTGTATGCTCCTTATTTAGCTGCATGTGCTTGCCGGTATTCTTCGTCAAACTAGGGGTTTCTTGGTAGTGGTCGGGCGAAACACAGCACATCAGCTGCGGCGTTTCTGGTCTTCGGCACTTGATGCCGGCGGCTTAGGAGTCGTGGAGAGATTTCGGTTAACGCGATCGGCGAAGATTCTAACGGTCTCTTAAGCTTGCAGCTTTTTGGCAGTATTTCTTCTTTGTTGTAGGGCTTGGGATATCCGCAGACGTATCTTGGTAGTAAGAAGGTAGTGATCCGAGTCTACGTTAGCTGCTCGGAAGGTGCGAAGATCCAAAATACTGGATGAGTGCCTTGTATCAATCGAGACGTGATCAATTTGGTTGACAGTTTCGTGTAGTTGATCTGGTGATCGTCAGGTGTTTTTATGCATATTGAGGTACGGGAATCGTATGCTAGCTACAGTAATGTTTCATGCCGCCGCAAAATCGATTGTCCTAAGTCCGGAGGTGTTGTCGTGTAGGCTGTATTTTCCGACGGTGTTTGTAAAGATGTCCTCCTTTTCAATGTTTACTTTAAAATCGCCAAGCATGACTTTAACGTCATAACGTGGACAAAACTCAAAAGTCTTAAAGGATAATAATAACAGCAAACTGTTGGATTACAGAAATCACTCGTGCATCATCAGTAGATAAAATTAACACTCATGAGCACTATAGCGCGTTTTTTATGCTCTAGGTCGATGTTGTTTGGCCGCCATTTTGGTTTGGGTGACATTTGCTAATTCACATTTGACGGTCGCGAAGAGCAGTCGATAATAATATATTATGGAGCATCTAACGCCTCAAACATTTTATCTAAATAATCATTCAATTGTGAAAACACGAAGTAATTTGCGTAATTTTGTTGGTTTAAATCATGTGCCGAGCAACCATTCAGCGTACGAGTATAATAAATAACTTTGAAACTCAATATACACTGTCGGGTAAAGTGAAGTCAGGCCGAGATCGTAGCGTACATACAGCACAAAATATTGCTGAAGTGAGAGACAATATTAATGAAAGTCTAGGTATCTCCTTTAGATGCCGCGAAAAAGAATTTGTAATGTCGCCGCCAAGTTTGGTTAAAATAATTAAAAAAGATTCGCATTTGTACTCGCATAAGATTCAATTGACTCAACAACTAATGGAAAATGATCATATGCGCCGGCGAGAGAGGAGTGAAAAGATTTTGCAGCTCCATACACGAAATATCTTTTATTGGGGCACTGAAAATCCTCAATTCATAAAATATGCTAAAATGTTATACAAAATATGGTTGAAAGAAAGAGGCGGTCATTTGACCGATACTTCTTGTATGTATAAGAGCTCATCAATTCGAAGATTACGGTTATTTCAACTTGTAATGGCCGCCGTTTTGCATGGGAAAATACTCGTAAGAAAAATTAAAAGCAATCATCCTGCATGCCAAAGAGAAGAATTAATGCACAATCGATTTGTTATATTAATTTTATGCAAATAAAATAAAAGACGTCGATTTCAATAATTTTAACCGCTTTGCGTAAGTTATGTATGTATTGGGCATATCTCGGTTGTTCACCTTCCACCAATGTAAAAACTGCACTTTTTTAACTTGACACCGTTAATATGGTGAAGTGACAGCCGAATTCACAATGCTGATTAGGTGCAAACATAAGGTGGGTCGGGTTAGCCGACTTTATTTGTGGTGTCTTTTTAATTAATTAACGGTTCTTCGGATACACTGCGTGTAACCTTATAAATAAAAGCATATCAAAAAGAAGAACCATTCGTGTTGATTCTTTAATTCGCACGACTGATTATTTTTATGGCTTTTATGGCTACGATTTGGTTGTGGAAAAATACTTAGCACACATTAATTATAAACAAATATGACTTTTTTTTTTCTAAAATTTGAACTTTTTTACTGCAAAAAAAATTTTAATTTAAATCAAAGAGGTTATTCACACAGGACTGACGGACTTAATTTTTTTTTGACATTTACAGGCAAAGGGAGAAGTGGAGGTGTGACATGTTACGTCAATCCGGATTTTTAGATTTTTTAAAATGTTTGGAATTTTTCTGACGTTTGAAAATGTCAATCGGTTGTCACTCGACAAAAGTGTAAGAAAATAATAAATAAAAAATATAATAATAATTCCGTATTTTCACAAACACTGCTATCATTCATTGTTTAATTAAATTTCTTCAAATTTGCGAAGTAAGCAAAAAAAAGAAAAGAAAACAAACCAATTTGATAGACACTGACAATTAATATGTCAAAATGATTCCGCGGAAGTGTTCAGACAAGATTATCAATCTGAACACGAAACGTCAACAAAGTTCAGTAAGTCAGTCTAGTGTGAACATCGTCAAAGAGGCATTGAGAAGCTGAATTAAGTTCCATTCGCAAAATGAGATCGATAGGTCGATAATGTAGTTAAGGTTATGCATTTGTGCAAGATAAATAATAGTGACATAAGTATTTCTTAAAAAAGTAGAGATAATGCCACTTCAAAGGATTTAAATAAGACAAATAAAATTTAGTAATGGGTGGGGTGACCCTTAGAATTAACTTTTTAAATTTAGAAACCAAGAACTATGCATATTATAAGGTTTGTAGGATATAATTTCAAGATCGAGGCTCTTATCAAATATGGAAGATTGTTAAATAACCGTCTTAAGCAATAATATACGAGACGCGATTGTACGTAAAGAGTAAAGAGGGTACAGATACTTGATTTAAAGAATTTCAACGTAAATTATAATTCTTGATTCGTCTGTAATTAAGATTTCCTGATCGTATGAAGAATATTTTAAGCACTGTATAATATTATAAGTGACGGACTGGAAGAATCTTTCCTTGTACAATGGAATGGAAAACTAGGATGTAAACAATGTGTTTTTGAAGTAACAAAAGAGACTGGATTTTATTGAAGTGAGCTCCTCCCCAGCAGATAAACCCATATTGTAATCTTGAATGGAAAATTCCATAATAGATTTTTAACAATAGTTGAGTAGAGCAAATAATGCACAGAAAATAAAAGTTTCTCAGAGTGCCACGGAAATAATTTCTCAAGTTCTCGGTGTGGCTCTAAAACTCATCCTTGAACCAATGACAAGCCCAAAATATTTGAATTCATTAACATTATCAACCTGAAAAAATTATTCGCTGCAGCTGAGATAACTAAGAAAAGAGCACGACGACAAATTTGTATCGCAAGTGCAGTAAGAGAGTTTAAATCTAAGGCAGTCAGTTGAATGAAAGTAGACCTTGGCCCCAAAACTGATGTGCGCTGACAAATTGAAAAACATTATTTTTGTTTTTGAATTAATAACCAATGGGGTTAGAATAAAAATTCCGATTTCGTCTCTATTTGTGACCGTACAGATCCCATTTTTAGGAAACCAAAATTTGTCAAGTACTATATGTGAAAATTTTGAATGGAAGCAAAATGGAATTACAAATTAACTCTGTGAAATAAATATTTTTGATCGATGTTTACATGGAGTGTTTAGTGTTTCCATGAATACTTTTCATGGAAACACTAAAAACACACATCCAATTATCGATTTTCTATTTAAAATCCTTGCATTGGAACTGAATAGCAGAAATCAACTACATTTTATCTGTGATTTTACATATCCTATATATTAAGCTCTTGCGCATCACAAATAAATAGATGGGTAAACAAAGTCCGGTAAG
Source organism: Pocota personata (assembly GCA_963082735.1). NCBI lineage: Eukaryota > Metazoa > Arthropoda > Insecta > Diptera > Syrphidae > Pocota > Pocota personata. The sequence continues at coordinate 133,521,427 of OY720431.1, read as the reverse complement.
ACATAACGGGCCATATTTCTAACACCTCTTGTTAAAAACTGTTTAAACTAAAAGGATCGATAGGCCGAGTTTTTGCTGTCTCTGTGCATACTGAACACTGAGATCAAGTATGTAGATTTAGCCCTATTTTAGTTGAATTTGATTGCGAAAATTGGAATTTGATCGCAAGGGCAATTTAGCCAATTTTTAGTTATATTCAGCCGTCAATATAGCACTCCAGAGTGAAGTCTTAAGAACACCAAAGTAAAGCAAAAATAAATTTATTTCTATCCGGTAAGTAATAGCAAAAACAAAATCGCTTCGCAATGAAATTATCAAAAATAAAAAAGACCGCAATAACAAAAACACTCACCACAACAAAAACTGCATTCTATCTACTCGTAGTCATGTCATAAATACTGGTACACGTTTAAACGCACTCATCGCGAAACTACGAGTAGCATTGGACACATCCATTCTATATTGACAGGTATTCAATGGGTGAGGATTTAAAGTCGTTTGTAAATAAGGAGTGGGGCGATATTAAAATCCGTGTTGTGGTAATTGGACTTCACAAGTGTGATATAGAAAGAGGCAACATTTTTCAGAACTGGCGACCGCTTGGAATCACCCGGAATTTTATGTATCGAACTGTTTAAATTATTTGAGGACACTGGTGGAGTAACTGACCGTAAAATATCAGAACGCCCTCGCACTGTCAGAACTCCACAGGCGACCAGGAGTAATCGGAAATCGCTGCGGAAGCAGAAAATCTTGTCACGAGAAATGAAGATACGAGTACATATTGCAGAAATCCATGCCTCGCATTATCAAACAAGATTTGGGGCTCAAGGCATATAAAAACACTTGCCACTTACAGCCCAATTAAAACAAAAACCAAATGAAAGATCGAAAGCTCTACACCGCGGGTACGCGCAAAAGGTTCACAGGAAAATTTTGTTCACGGATGAACATGGTTGAGAAACCATTCAATAAGCACAATGACAGAGTCTATGTCAGGTCATCCAAAGAAGCATCAGAACTCATTCCGCGAGTCGAACGTGGCAGTTCATTAGGCAAAAACAACACAAGCGTAACTTCAGAACGTTGTACCGGACTTTATAACAGTAGACGATTGGCTATCAGGCAGTCTAGACTCCAATCCTTTGGATTATAAGCTATGATCAATTTTAGAGGCGATGGCTTGTTCTACTCGATACCCAAATATTGAGCCTTGGAAGCGCGTACCGTGCAGTGGAAAATTTTTCAACGAATGAGGTGCGTGCTGCGATCGATGAGAGCGATTCAAGGTCTGCATAAATGCAAATGGCGGCCATTTCGAATAAATTGTTTAAATATTGTTTCCTAAATAATCAGTTTTACAGAGAGAAAAAAAAAATACTTGTTCGTTTTTATTTTATCACCAAAAATACGTTTGCTAGTATTTATGACTTGACTAGGTATACTGTTCGTAAAAAATACTCCTAGCGTTTGAAGTTAGTTCCAGTTTGAAGAAACGATTATTGCAAATAAAGAAATTGTATCTATTGGAATTCACTTCAAATGAAATAAAATTAAATAAAAAAAAAATAAATAAATAAATAATAATAATAAATTTGGGAATGAATTTGTGTACACAAATCCAAGAATAGCTGAAGGTTTTCTGCAATATATTATATGTATGTGATGCAAATAAAGTGCACTATTTAGAAACACGTACTTGTTCGCTTAGAAACAACATTTTTGTATTTTCTTTCCAAAACTTGGTTCGATATTTTCTTGCATAATGTCAAGCATTGTTTGTACATCGAATTGTCTAAGTGCGTCCGAGAAATATTTAATAGATAAGTGAAATGTGTTATTATGCAGGGTGATTCACCAAGGGAAACGAAAAAGTAAACTTTTCTCAAGCACTGGACAATTCTTTTTCTATTTAAGAAAGCATCGCTTAATTCGGTACAGATTCGATGAAGATATAATGAAATGAAGGCGGTGATACAATAAAACATAAAACCCGTTATAACTTCATTACGGTAAGAGATCAAACATAGTTTACCATTTGTTTTTATTGATGAAAGAGACATTACTACAGATAAGGGATTCCTATCCGGGGAATCTAAAATCCGAACTAACCAACCGTTCGAAGGAAAAAATACAAGATCAATTTATAATTGTTTATTTATTCAAGTCCAACCTGAACTAACTACTGATCTAAAGATTCGTCTTCCGAGTAGCCTAACGAGTCCGCGCCTGAACAAATTCATGTTGAGTTAACAGGCCAATGGTTTGTTGTTCATCCCTTGGGCGCTTGAATGATGAGCGGCATGCTAACTCTACCCATAAACAGCCCAACTTATTTGAAATATCCTTTATAAATAAATTAAATAAATAAATAAAGGCATTAGGGATAACTGAAGTAGAAATTATTAATACTTTTGATTCGATTTTGAAATGTAATTTATTGAATACCAAAATCCAGCCCTTTTAAATCCAATCTAGTCCCCAGTTTTACTTAATAAATAAGGCGGCCAAATTAAAACTTACCAATACGCGCTTTGGTGGAGCGAAGAAGAGCAAATTATGATCTTCAACATATTTTAATACACAATATTTTAGGTAGCTTTTTGCGGACTGCTTAGGAGTATATAAGTCGATTGCTATAGTCAAGAGTCAATGGTTGGACGAACTATTTTCGATCTGAAGACGAGTTCGAGTAGTGCTTATTCCAAAAGCTGTCAATTACTTAGCTTAACTTATTCAAAGTCAAAGCTTTAATTTAGAAAATTTGGTACTCAAATATCAGCATGGCACATGTACACTACAAGGGAAGACTAAAGGGGAATGGGTATTAGTATTATAGCTATCTTTTTAGATATATAGGTACATACATACATATGTAGAAAGCAGTGTAAGCGTAGTTAATACGAATAAATATTTAGCTTCTACGAATTAACAGCCTTTACATAGGGTTCTGAGATATAGGGCCTACCGTGTTGTGGGTGTTATATTTTTCGCATGAATGGAAGGGACAAGTCTTATCGTCGTATCTGTTTAGATCAAGTTTACTCTCGGACATTCATGATAGGTGTTGATGTTGATGTTTTTTTTTACTCAGATTCAAATCTGAACCTCCCGTTTAATTAGGTCCAACTAATGAGTACTAAGCATTGAGACACTACGACTTAAGTACGCTATTTTCAATGTAGATCTAGTTCAGTAAGGTCATCGGCATCTGCATCATGTTTAGTCAGAGAAGAGAAGAAGAAGATGTTGGTTTTTAAGTTCTCTATAGTTTGGGGATAGTCTGCATAGATACGATCTTTAGCATAGGCCCACAAAAATCACACGATCTTGATGTCGCCAAATCCCGAAATTAAACGGCCGGGGAATTTTTCGTGAAATAGAGCCAAATTTGCCTGTGTTGTGTAGCACGTAGCATCGTTCTGTTGGACCCACATGGCACTCACTTTAATGCCTTCAATCTCAGGCCAAAAAAAGTTGATTATCATTTGACCATAGCTCAGAGAATTCACTGTAACAGTGGCGCCTTCGTCGTTTTCAGCAAAATATGACCCGATTCACAGCGCGCCCCAAACTGTTACTCGTGGTAGATGCAATGGCCTTTCAAACATCAGATTTTTTTGTTTACGTAGCCGCCGAACGATAAATGGGCCACATCGCTAAAGAAAATTTTGTTCAAAAAATCCGCTTTAATTTACGGATACAAGTTAGCGACAAATACGCTTAGCTCGTATAAGTGCAGTTGTTAGTTTGTAAGTTCGAGTTTTGTTTCTACCGTTGCACAATAAAGAGCTCTTTCTCGTAAAAAAATATTTTTTTCGGCTTTTAAACATAAAAAAGCTTAATTTACGGATACACAGATGATAAACTGTTATTTTTCTAGTTAGATGCAACAATTTGAATGCGTGGAGTGGTGGTTAAACGATTCATATTGTAAAATGGCAAGGCTAGGACTAACTATGGATGACAGATGGATTTGACAGATGCCGTATGGCAGGGATGTGAAATTCCAACCTCGAAATCAATAACCCATGAGAAAACATAAAACTGCTGCGCATTGCCTATAAACAGTTTTTAGGTAAAACCTATTTTTTCGAATGTTCGCTAACCCTTTGTCCAACTATTGGCAGCCTGCGTCCAACACCACTCCAAGTGGTAGATATACCAAATACGATAGCGAGCAGTAAAATTAATGACCCATATGGTAATTAAATCGAAAAGTAAACATTTAATGCGCATGTAAATTACATTTAAATGCTAAAAAAAACATCTAAAAGTCCAATCTAATTCCGGATTTCCTCTCGTTTTTTCCGTTTTATCCAATGCTTTTATTAGACGTTGGGTGAGTGTATGCTGTCAGTGTACATACCAATATCAATCGTATCCATCAGCTTGTCAATTCGATATCCATTCAGTCATCAATTTCTCCTTTGGTATCTATTCATCATCATGTCTTGAGTTTCATATGTATGAACCTATATGTACGCATACCCACAATTCAACACAGCATGGCTCGATTTATAGTACGCTTCTATGTCCGTATGAACGACGTAGATACGTAACAAGATACTGATGGGGATCGGGGAACCCTTTTCTTTTTGGTTTTGTTACTGTCACTAACTGCTGCGAACGGTGGGTAGTGGGCGGTTGAAGGGGGTGGAAAAAAGAGGAAACACATACGTAGACACTACCGGCAAATAAAGAAGAAACAAAAAAGTTGGGAAGGAAATTAACGAGAAGCAAAAAAAAAAAAAAACGACCGAAGAGAAATAAACAAAATAAATGAAATAAAAAATAAATGTTTGGAAATTCGCTTGACATGCGCCTCAGGCAATCGTAATAGAGATTTTCATTTTGTTCCTTTTTTTTGAAAATAAATTTATGAAGGTAGATAAAAAGATGAGAGATAAATTACGCAGGTAAAGGAAGTTGTAAGTTATTACTTAGATGATTGTGGTTGATGTTTGCTTGGTGGGTGGTAAAAAAATCATAAAATTTGACGTAGTCAATGCGATAGAATGTATCTCAGAGACATGCTAAGAGAAAGAGGACTGAGTCCTTGGAATAGAGAAGAGAAGCGATAAGGAATTAAACTACTCGCAGTGTCTAGAAAATCTAAGAGTTGCCAGTTTCAGGTTCTAAGAACCTAGTCTGATTAGAATCAGAAAAGAATTTTTAAAATCTGTAGATGCAAAGTCTGTTTTTGTTGAACATTATTACTATGTGTTCTTCTCCCGAGAGGTGTGTGTTGGGCGCCAATTTGAAAAAAAACTTAAACTAGGATTTCTACGAATAATTCTTTATGCGTCATCTTTACAGAGAAGTGTTGTTAGTTATCTTATTCGGAATATATTTTTCTATAAAAAAGGTGCAAATTACATTTCTTGTAATATAAAGCGTTTTTGAGTTACAGTTTCGAGATTTCTCACTTCTTATACAGGGTGCTCCGTTTCGGATGATCAAACTTTGGGAGAATATCTCAGATCAAATCTCTACACCGCATTCATTTTGCAATAAAACGCATATTTTTGGAAAAGTGAGTCTCTTTGTACAGAGTCTTCATAAATAGCCAAGTTTTGCTAATAGATTCAACGAAGTTAGACATCATCATCACATCGCAGCAATAAACATTAAAAACAGATTATATAAGACGGACGTTATTAAGTAAAAAAAAAAAAAACTAAGTTTCTCCCTCATGGGAGCGTTGAGGTTAGCTAGACAACACTATATACATATGTAGATTGTTATTATCATCCTCCAACGCCTTAATATTTATAATGGGACTTCGTGGTCTGCTGATCAACAAACCGGTCATCAACCAGATTGATCACATTACAATCGACGTACAGAATTCCTTCATTATATTTGACGTCTAAACGTTAGTTTAAAGTCATAAGAGACTACAAATCAATTTTTAATCGAGTGCCCCTTGGGCTCTCGAGAAAATCATCAGTCAGTGACAAAATTGCCAACAATTCATTAGAAAAGCCACCCCTGATTTGTTGAGTTTTTCCCCACCACCCAATGTTCTGATGAAAAGTAACGGAAAGTTCGTGTGTATTACTACTAAAGGGTTATTCATTTCGAGGTTGGAATTTCACTTACCTGCCATATGACATTTGTCATTCATAGCGACAGGTTGTTAGTTTATGCCTTGCTATTTTACAATGTGGATTGTTTAACCACCTCTCAATACATTGAAATTGCTGCATCATACCATAGGCTGACCATAGAATGCGTAGAACATACGCCTATTGAATGCTGGGAAATCAATAAGTTGACGTCGATTTTTCAAACAAAATCTTATTCAAAAATCTTTCTTGCTATGTGGGTACGTAAACAAACAAAATTGCATAATTTGGGGTTCCGAGAATTAAAATGGCATCCATCATGGGTGACAGTTAGGTGCGTGCTGTGGACCGCCGTCACTGTTACAGTGAATTCTCTGCGCTATGGTCAAATGATAATCAACTTTTTTGGTCTAAGATTGAAGACTACGTGCGACATAATACAGGCAAATTTGGCTCTATTTTACGAAAAGTTCCCCGGCCGATTAATTTCGAGATTTGGCAACATCAATTGGCCACCAGGATCGTGTGATCTGAAAGTCATAAATGAACATGAACTTCTCGAAAAGATGACTCATCCAACTTGGTAGGTTAGCTATCTAAAGATCTTGCTTACTGGAGACAGTTGTTGGTTGGAGGTCTACTCCGGACTGTAGTAATGTCTGTCATTCATGAAGCAGAAGCATTTTTAAGGGTACGTAACGTGTTAAGTAAATGTCAACAGTGCCAAACATAGCAAACAAAAGGGGTAACATCCGTTGTCTGTCCTCAAAGTAATTAAGAGCAATTAACAATAAGGTGAGTTCATTTGATTTGGGATATAACTCTAAAATACATGGTGTACCTTTGAATACTGTGTTTCCCATGATTGAATCAATTTACAACATTGCCTAAAGACCGTGGGTAACACAGCACGTAATGAGCAGCCAATTAAATATATCTGACAAGAAGAAGATTATTATTGAAGATGTGTACGTTATAAAGGGTGTTGAAATTTGAATTTGGAATAAAACAGATTGTGTTTTTGATAAACTGCTATAGACCAAATGGGTTGCAAGACTGGCTTTGCAGACTTCCACCCTTTTGATGAAATTTGTAATTACTTCTCGGCATAAATCCTGCGGCAGTTCATGAATAACGCGTCGACTCTCATCCTTTAGCTCTGGAATAATTTGGGGGACATTGGCATACACCTCCCGCTTCGCATAAGGCCAAAGAAAAAAAAGTCCAACGGTATGATATCACATGATCTTGGTGGCCAATTTTGGTTGCCGAAACGAGAGATAACACGGCCGGGAAATTTACTGTGCATTAACTGCATTGTTTCTCGCGCTGTGTGTCAGGTGACACCTTCTTGTTGAAACCATATGTCTTCCACATCAATCCAATTTGTGCAAAAAATAATTTCTTATCATCTCCCGATAATGTTCACCGTTGACTGTTACAGCAGCACCACGAGAATTTTCGAACAAGTACGGCCCAATCACGCCGCCAACCCAAAATGCGCCCCAAACAGTGACTTTTTGTGGATGTATTGGTTGTTCGTGAATTGGACGTGGATTTTCTTGACCCCTTATGCGACAATTGTGTTTGATAACGTAGCCATTCAGTTGAAAGTGGACCTCACCGCTGTAGATGAATTTGTTCGGAAAATCGCCATCAATTTGATGGTTCTCTAACACCCAATCAACGAAGTCACGCTGTTCATAGTTTTGTGGCTTCAATACCTGAGTTAATTGTTTCTTGTATACAATCAGATGCAATTTTTTTGTTAAAATGCGCTGCGTGGAGATGTAGGTTCAATTGCTGGAATTGATAGCGAATGGATTTTGACTGATTATAACGAACACTGTCCCTGACTGCGGCGATATTTGTGCGTGACCACTATAACCACAGATTTAAATTGTAACCTCGTATTGAATCACCCTTTACATACATATGAATATAGGTCCTAGCTTTTCGCAGCCATTTGTGCTGTACAACACTCGAACCTTAGGAAGTCAAAATACTAACGAGTCTATTTTTGGCTAAACGAAACTAGCTGTTGTTATTGTGGATGAGCATCAGCGCAACGATAACAATAGAAACAAGTACCTGGTAACACTGAAAACACAAAAATCTCGTAAATGATGAATGAAATGCCTCCCTCTGGCTCGAATTTCTCCAAAAGAGATGAAGAGTATTTTTATTTTTTTTGTTTGGGAATCCCCTTTCGCTTCCTGTTTCGTTTCGTTGAGATTCAATGCGTAGAAAAGTTTTGGTGTGTGAAAGTTGTTTTTATTGTGTAATCCAATTTACACATACATTCAGCTAAAACTTATCCCAGCGGCAATATCCACGTCACAGTCAGGAAAGAACGAAACAAAAAAAAGCATCTCTCTTGGGCAAGGACGTTTTAAGGGTGAACAGACGACTCTACAAACGCGTCGAGGACGATGAAAAATTACCCCACATAACTCTTACCAGTTTTTCTCTCCCTCTCTTTGCATTCCCATTTTTCATTAAAACTTTTTATTTCCGTTTGTTTTTTTGACGAAGAAGAGTGGAAAATCAATAAATTTCGGGATGATGGAGTTTCTTGGATGAAGTTTCTCAAAGTTTTCTGCTCTCTGTTTCAGCGCGTCTTTGGCGTTTCCTCTTTCCACTAGTTTTCTTTATGGAAGTATTTTTTTTTTTTTCGTTAAGGACATTCGGGTAGCAGCTGTGATTTCGGGACAGGGCGGGGGTGGAAAATCCCATCACAGTGAGACGCTCATTGTTCGCATAAATGTTATGTGCTTCACTCAAATTATGTTGTACTATTTGCGGTTTCTATTTATTTGCGGACATTCTTTTCTTTGGTTTGTATCCTTCTCCTTCTTCAACTCCTGTGGTTTTCCTGAGGGATGCCGTGCTGTGATTCCTTTGGAGCTTAAGTTTGTTTATTTTTTTTTTATTGCATTTTACATTTTCACTTGCTTTGTATTCTGTTTGTTGGTTATTGACTTCTAAATCTACTAAATGGTGGCACACGATTCAGATATTGGGTGGAGAATTACAGAGATTTACTTTTCTGTTTTGAACAGCGACGAATTTTTGGGGGTTGGAAAGAGGTAAGGGTGTACAAGTGATGCAGTTTATATTTTGATATGGGGGAGGTGTTTTCAGAAATTTTGTTAAGGGCAATGAACTTGCACAGATATTAGGGTGAGGTATACTTTGGAAGTATTATTTGAAAGGGATGGTGGGACTGATGCATTGTTTTGCAGAATTAAAATTTTGGATTATAAAATGCTTAGATAAAATCTTGTTATACAGCAACCATGTTTTTAAAAAAAGTTTCAATGAAATCAAGATGAAATTAGATTTGTTTCCTCTTCGGGAAATAAGGAAATTTCCTAATGAGACTTTTAACAGGATTTCAACAAATTTTAATGGAATTTGTTGAGACAGCACTGTCAGTGTATAAAGGGTAGGCCATCTGTTGGTTTCCTTTTAAAAATGCTATAATATAAAAAAAAAAAAATTAAATATTTTTCAAAGCAATTTCATTTAAATAGCTGTCGCTGCTGGCTTGGCAGTAGCCCATCCTATCCACCCAATTTTGCTGTATATTTTCAATGGTTCGGAGCTCTATTTCACGAATAGCTCCATCAATATTGTGCTAGTGTTTCTAGATTGTCAGCATAGCATTGATCTTTAACAGCACCCCACAAAAAAGTCCAATGGCGGCGCACTGTGGCACCCAGCAGTTTTGTACTGAATTCAATATCCAAGATTGATTTCGGATTTCTGGTTTTGGATGTTCATGATGTTCAGTCTGCTGCTCGCAGCCTCAAAACTAATTCTAAGCCTGGAACTGATGGTATTCCGGCGATTGTATTAAAAAACTGTTGCAATACTGTTTGTATACCTTTGCTAAAAGTATTCAATGCACCTGGCATTTTTCTCGAAGATTGGATAATTACGTTTTTGGTGCCCATTTTTAAATCTGGATCTAAGAATGACATCGGAAATTACAGAGGAATAAGCAAACTTTCAGCTATACCAAAGCTTTTTGAAAGTTTTGTTAAAAATAAATTAGAATTTTATGTAAAAGATCATTTATCTGAATTCCAGCATGGATTTGTTTCTGGTCATTCGACAACATCGAATTTGGTCCATTTTACATCTTACGTCATCCATTCTGTAGAAAGCGGATGCCAAGTTTGATTCTGTTAATCATACTCGTATAAATTTGTTAAAGAAACTTGAAAATTTCGGATTTCATTCTGCAATGCTAAGAAAAGTTTATCTAAACAACTGCTGCTCGAAAATAATCTCCTCTACTTCTGGAGTTCCACAAGGTAGCCACTTAGGACCGCTGCTTCTACAATTTTGCCAATGTCTAATGTATGCAGATGATCTTAAGATTGTTGACTGTTTAAAGATACAGTCCGACCTGAACAATCTATCTGATTGGTGTATTTATAATTGCTTAAAGCTGAATGTACAAAAATGCATGACTATATCCCTTTCAAGATCATATATGCAATACTCTTGTGACTACTGCATCGAATTGACATCTTTAAGAAGAGTAAATCAAATTAAGGATATGGGTGTCATTATTGACAATAAGCTAACTTTTGTTCCTCACATTGAGTACATAATAGCTAAATCTAACTCACCTGTTGAATTTATTAAAAGGAATTCAAAAGATTTTTTTGATCCACATACATTAATATCTCATTTCATCATCTTGGTTAGGTCGATTCTTGAGTACGCCTCATTCAGATCGCATAGAAAGGGTGCAGAGGCGTTTTACCAAATATATCGTTTGAAAAATGCGTTGAGACTTTGAGCCCTCTTACAGCGCTCGATGTCAATTACTTGGTATTATTACCCTTAACGTAAGGAGATATGCCTATGATGTTATGTTTATAAGAGACATTCTGTGTTACCGTATAAATAGCTCCGCCCTTTCATCCCGGGTTCCCATTTATGTTCCTGAAAGGCGTCTTAGAAATCATAATGTTCTCTTCCAACCAGGACATAGAATAAACTATGAATAAACCCTTATGAATTTCAATGAAGCCAATAGCCGTTTAGATTTTCATTATTCAAGAGATCGCTTCAGAAAGATTTTGTTCGATTTTTTAATAAATTAAATCTGTTCTCGATTTCCTCCTCTATCCTTGAAATTTGTTTTTTTTTTAAATAATTAATTTACATTCATATTTATATAGTTATTTATCAGAGAATATGCTTATCTGTAATCTGTAAAGCAAAGCTGGTAGATGAATAAACTAAACTAAACTAAACTAAAATTGAACACCAAATTGAAAGTGCATAAACACAAAGTGTTAAATGAAATAACAAACAGAAAATCAACGCTATCATGTCCAATGTGCAAGGGGACATAAAAAAAGCTTTCAAAAACAAGGCGATTCCGGAGATGAAAATAATTATCTGGTGAATTTGGAATTTCATCATTACACGCTAGAATAATAATGTGGAGTTAATTTTAAGACTGGATAATGTGCTCCACCAAGAGGATGAAACTATTGACAAGAAGGAAGTGGAAAAAGGGTAAAATCACTAATACAAAAGGAAGTTAGGCAACAACTCGGGTTAATTGTTGATACACCAAAACAAGGATTTGGTAATACAAATGATGAAGTACATAACTCAAGTAGATAAAGAAATTATTAAGAGATTCCAGGTAATTTTAGATGCATTATCATCCAAAGAATCCGTAAATGCAAATAAATTCGATGAATATGAAAAAAGGACTTCGGGTTTTTCACAGAATAAATACAGTTATAAACTCCTGAAACCAAACTTTGCCAATAGAAGAACTTTCGGAAGAAGCAGAGGAATTAAGGAATATTACAAATGATATCTATACCAAATTACATGCAAAGTTTCACGTACCTATACGACAAAACGAAGATTTGTTTAATATGCTTGCTGTATCAGACCCCCAGGTCGAATCTGAGAAAAATGATCTCTCGCGAATGTCATCTGAGAGTAAAACTGTCATGAGAAGCTTCTCTCAACGAACAAATTTCTCTTCGAAGATGGCATAAAACTGTAGGTCCCAACAATTTATGAGGCGCACAGCACGAGTGGGTGCAAGAAACTAGGCCAGGCCCTACATATTATCTGACCCCCAAAAAATTATTCTTTTGTATTATTGTTCAGTTAAAATAATGGATTTTAATCCAGTAAAATATTAGTGTAATCCTTTTTTAGTCCACACATCAATCATCATCAATACTAATAACAAATATGCCCCCCTCTTCTTTTAAGCTAAAAAATATATTACTAGTCACCCTGTCCTCTGAAGCACATACATTTAACACAAGTTACAACTACAAGAATTCTCTTCAATTAACGAAAAAAAATTATTGAAACATTTTAACAGTTCACAAGCTATGAATTTAGCAACGAAAAAAGGTATTTGGCACCACTATGCGGCATCAATTTGCAGCTCCGCGGGGGACAAGCAACATCACTAATACGGCTGACTACACGATTGTGGCTAAAAAAAAAATAGTCAGTTGGACTTTGTAAGAGAATAATCCGAGGTCTTTATGCATAATTATCGTCAGGCTAGTGCGGCTAATGTTCAGTTGCTGAAATCTGTAATACGTTGAAGTTCTCGGGTTTAGGCGCACATTTTCGGCAACAGAACGAGCACGAAGATAAATTGTGTTATCAATTAGCATGCCAATCTCACGAACTTTCTTGACAAACTTGCGTACCGGAGATACAGTTGGTGCATTATTTCTACCGAAATTTATTTTAAAATTTCGCACTGTTTTCAATATTTTCTAACGTTTTTCAAAAGAGCTGTCAGTGTCAAAATAACATGTAATGTACGAAGAAACCAGCAGATGGCCCACCCGTTACATACTTAGTATACCTATATGTACTGCCTATTATCGTTAACAAGAATGAAATTTTTCCAACATTTTCACGATTTTCAGAAAAAAAGAGATAGAAGTTAGGAAGGATGTTTAAACACTCACTTTCTTTGCACTCCAATCCGCTACTAAATCAGTAGTGCCAAACTTAACTGAACTTTATATAAAATTGCAAAGAAACACAGCTTATAATAGAGCAACTCAAAAAAGTGGTTCTCGCAATTCTGTCTGTTTGCCCGTCTGTCTGTACCTTGAGCTGGATAGATTTCCTTCAATTTTCATATTTGAGGTCTGTGGTTTAACTTCAAAATTAACGGTACTTTACTTGAGGCCGATTATCCCGAAAACGTCCCTAACGATTTCGTTAAAGATTCGTATCTGCTTTAAAATTTAAACTAAACTTAAAAAAATAACATGGGATGAAAATGTCTTGTTATTGATGCGGTGGAGAGTGATACAAACCTAAGGCCGTGAGGGTTAGTATTAAGGGAGATCATTTGCAGTAGGGCGGAGGAGTCAACCATGACAGCATGTACCTGGTGCACGAAGGGTATACCAGTGACTTCTCGATGTTTTTCAAGAGTTTGTAAATTAATCAGGTTTAGTCGATCTTTGTAGGAGGGCACATCACAGCTTCGAGCTTTCCACCTTTCGTTTGTAGTCTTATAATTGTTTCCATTTTCGTTTTTAAGGAAGAAGTTAATTACCATCTGAACTTATAAAGTAGGTTGTATGCTTATTTCTTGAAACCTCTCTTCTATAATTCGGCTTCTGTAGGGTAGTGCATTTACTGTGTAGCAGTATAGTATGTCCCAGCCTCGCCCACCATTTTGTTTCATCTAGCTCCAGTACCTGCACACCGAAGAAATTTTGGCGGAATTCCTTAAGAATAGGGCATTTTGCAATGAAGTGCAACACATCTTCCCGTTCTCTGAGGTTACATCTAGGCTACATAGAATTGGTAACTCTTGGCGGTGTGGTATGTAGTTAAGACTCAACATTTCTGCTCTTATTTTGAAGATAGCGCTAATCTTATCTGTAGAGTTGCTGGTCAAAAAATATGTCTTATCTTCTAAATAATGATCGAGTTGGCTATGGTACGATCTATGTTGGGGTGACTGGGCTTCACTTACAAAACTGGCGTACATTCTGTGTCCGGTTTTTTCCAATACGATGTTGTATTTTTGTTTGAGTGAATCTCGTTTGGTGTAATATTTAAACTGATGTCGTTTTTCGTTCCTAGCTTTTCCCACTCCTATATACATTTTACTCTATTTCGTAGCATTTGCAGAAGCACTAAACTCGGTATTCTTTCATCGACATGACTTTTACAATATAATCAAAATACAGTTTGAATGTGTCCAGAAACAGGGGTGTTACTCCAGACTCCAAGTGAATCATATAGGTGGGCGTACTACTTGACAGTTTAAACACTCGCTTTATAAAGTATCGGAGGAACTTTTCCACAATATCAAATGAGCAAAAACCCCAAACTTGTGTTGCGTATAGAAGGACGGAAGTAGCCGTAGCACGAAATATTTTTTATTTTGAGATATGTGAGACTTCCCCAAATTGCACAAATTCCCCGTTTAGCTTTAGCAAGTTTAATTTCAAGATGTTTTTTTCATGTTTTAATTTGGGGTAATCAACACTCCTAGGTACTTATACTGTTTTACCTTTTCAATCTCCTCATCTTGAAACACCCATTTATTGCTTCTAGCATACCTCCCGCCACCATCTCTGAAAATCATCATCTTTGATTTTACTAAGTTTACAGACAGGTTCCAAGTTGTACAGTATATGTATATCCAGCCGACTTATCATTAACTGCATGGTCTCTTCTTTATCAGCATGCAAAACGATATCGTCTGCAAACATTAGTGCTGGAATTTTAATTCCCCTCAGCTCGATTAATATCTTAACATGTTCAGTTATATCATTTATGTACAAAATAAATAGTAAAGTACTCAGAACGCAACCTTGTTTAACACCCACTGATTCTTCGAAGTCCTCCGACAGATGGCTTCCATTCTAAACACATGCTTTACTGTAGTACTTTTATTACCTTGGATGAAATTCCGTAACTATATAATTTATAGAAAAGTGCTTCTCGCGGGATCGAGTCGAAAGCAGCACGAAAATCTACGAAAAAAGCTTAAAGTTTTTCATGCTTCTGCTTCTGCAATGTTCACAAGCGAGAAAATTTGGTCTATTGTTGAATGATTTCTCCTACATCCAGCTTGGAATTCAGTTAAGATCTTCTTATTTCCACCCAGTCTGTAATTCTACCGAAAAGCAAACTTCCAAACAATTTGGTGGAAGTATTTAAGAACGAAATTCCTCTATAATTTGTTGGGTCATCGTAGTCACCTTTCTTGTGTAGAGCATTCGGGCACCTCCGCTGTTTCAAATATTCGATTAAATTCCTGTGTTATAGCTGTTAGAAATTCAGATGAGCAGTTGTTATAGAATTCGAACGGGATACGATCCATTCCTGGTGCTTTGTTTCTTATGGTTTTCTGGATGACCTCGAACACTTCGGCCACTGTAAACGGTGCGTCAAGAGATTCGTTTACTATCATAGGAGCTGCATACTGAGGGGACCGAAATATTTGTGATGTGTTAAGAAGAGTGATAAAATGGTTTCTTAACTGTTCAGCTTGCAGGCCTAACGCGATTATACTCTTTTTACCATTTATAAGCTTTACCGCTTTTCAAAAATCCGCTGATGATGAGGGTGGCCGTGGTGTAGTGGTAACATCATCGCTTGATTCACGGTTCGAATCCTGATGTCAAAAATCATCTATTTATTTCACATGAAATAAATAAAAAAGTCGATCACTTGTGAAAGCTAAGACAACTCTACTGCGAAGGCATAACACTGGCAGTAGGGTGGTCATATGGCCAAAATGCAACTTGATCGTGATGATATCAGGAGGACGAAAAAAAAATACTGTGAATCATAAGCAACGACAATAATAGCGAAAACAAAACAAAATACTCCCCAGTTATCTGGACAGCCACCCTTGGAGTTTGCAGAAACTTAATACCACCTCAGTTTCAAACCACACCACTCTGTCTTTCTCTCTCTTCCTTTCCAAAAAAAAAAAATAAAAAATCACACATGTTCTAAAAAATTAGTATAAGGGTA
Source organism: Pocota personata (assembly GCA_963082735.1). Lineage (NCBI taxonomy): Eukaryota > Metazoa > Arthropoda > Insecta > Diptera > Syrphidae > Pocota > Pocota personata. The sequence goes on along the minus strand of OY720431.1, from coordinate 133,505,321 downwards.
CTCATATCCCCTTTAACACGTGCAAATTATAAAAAAAAACAAAAAAAAAAAAAATCCGTTTATCGAGGCAATATTCCGTTGGTCGAAAGCAAGCTTTTTTGCATAGCAAAGTTGCTTGGAATTTATATTTGCTGTTGCGTAGAGGACTTTGAACGTGCAACTATTATTTGTTCTTAATTATTTTAGAAACGCAAATGACTTATCCCTAGCTCTCATACAGATTTTCCGGTTCGATTTTTTCGACGTGCTCGTTGGAGCCCCCTTCCTTATTATTTCAGTTAGGACGTCCATTCGAAGTAGAGAATTCACCTCCCGCAGATTTGCGAGTTCTGAGTCCATGTTACGCTTAAAGGAGTCCTGATAGCTATCTTTCCATATCAGCTTAGGAAGGAGTCTTAATCTTATTGTATTTGAAACAATTTGGGCGTTGGAAAACTTGATGAAGACCTCTACGGGCATATGATTTGAAAATGTTTTCGTTTCTACTCGAAAATTAATAAGATGCGAAAGCCAGTTCTCTGTTACGAAGCAGTAGTCAATAACTGAATTTGCTGTTCCACGTAAAAAGGTGTATTCCCCGTACGAGTCCCCTTCACAAGATCCATTTAAGACTTTATAGTCCCATGCATCTGCCAATTCGAGTATTTGGTTTCCTTTTGTATCACGGAAAGTTTAACTTAAGTTAAGTTTAAGTGTCCTTAGAGTTGCGGTTTGAATAAATTGGTGATGGATTCGTCTCATTTAAAAAATAATTTTGTGCTGACCCAATTCTTCCGTTAAAATCCCTAATGAATATAAGATCGGTAGAGTTTAAGTTGATTAATAAATTTCTTAGCTTATTAAAATCGAATAGCCAATTATTACAATTTAAATATAATATACTGCCACTAAGTGAATTATGCTGTTATCCTTTTTAATTTCCAGTACATACGCCTCTTCAATCCTCTTAAATGAAATCCCCACTCCATCAAGCTGCTTACGATATCGTAATGTCGTAGTAAGATGGGTGAAAAACTAAGAAAGTATGTACAGTAAAACATTACAAACGTAGTGAAAGGGGCTGAGCGAGAACCGCTGTGTCGTAGTTTTGAATCTGTACCTACCTATAAGTAAATTTTAAGCATTCCTTATTCTTTAGTTTACTAGCATTTGTACTACAATAATGACTGTGTTTTAAGAATCACAATTAATTGCTTTACAAGTTTAATTTTGACTAAACATTGCTCAGTTCTTTTGTTACGATTTGGAAATTAAAAAAAATATCTGCATTTGTGCAAGGTGTACGTAACAATCTCCTTGGGACAAATTGTAACGTGTTACATATAACGTACACCTTGTGCTGTTACTACTTATCCCTTATACATGTATCAACAAAATCTATCTTCGATCTATCGATCTTCAGGCCGACTTCTAGCTTATGTTTGCAATTTATTTTGTATTATTCCTCCTGGTTTTAGTAGATGTTAAATTCTTGAATTGTAATTGAACCTGTCTTAGTCTTTTATACCTATTCGGGCTTTTGGCAAATTACACAGTTTTATATAAAATAGTAAAATTATTTAGGAACATGTCCAGCATGGTTTCCTAGACCGACATTTTTTTAAAAAAGGTCGAAGTGACGGCTTTGTCATTTCACTTTATAAGTCATAATGGAACTAAAACCAAGAAAACCACCAAGTGAAATGAAGACATATCGACCCACTTCGCTTCTTTCAATTATATCCAATATTGTTGAGATGATATTACACATGCAGCCAGTTATTGACGAACAAAATTGTATCCCTGATCACCAGTTTGAATTCAGAAGCAAACATTCAACCATTAACTTAAGTCATGAATGCAAATTAATTACTGCATTTGTTTTGAATTTTTCAAAGCCTGTTGATTGTTAAAGTCGTAGTTAAATAAATCAAATCAAATCATTGACCAGGTGCATAGAATCAGTGACGCATTTGAGAAAGCTCTTGAAGAAAATAAGATTTGCTTAAGCGTATTTCTTAATGTCTCGCAAGCCTTTGATTAGGTGTGGCATGAAGGCCTGAAGTTCAGTACAGGTTCTGCCTATATACCTATATAACAACATATGTATCTCGGGATATATAATATAACAAAATGTCTTGGGAATAGAATCTTTCGTGTCAGACACGGAAACGAATACTCGTAATCTAAAGAAATTTAGGCTGGCGTACCGCAAGGAAGTGTTCTTGGTCCGCTTCTGTATCTTCTATATAGGTATAGGTAAAACAAATCAAAGAAACAAACGTAAAATTGCAAAGCGCTCAGAATATTGTTCTCAACGAAACCAAATCTGTTTATATAAATTTTACTTATAAGAGAACGAACAGCTTGGCTGTCCTTATAAACTGGGTCAGTATTCCGTCCACCAGCGAGGCTAATATACCTCGGAATTACACTCGACGCAAAACTGAAAAACAAACGCAAAAAACTCGAGAACAAATATAGAGAAATATACTGGTTACTTGGTAAATATTCCAAGCTTAAGATTGGGAAAAAGATGCTCTTATACAAGCAAGTGCTGAAGCCGGTGTGGACCTGTTTGTATACAACTTTGGGGTTGTACCAAGAAATCTAACGCCAATATTTTACAAACTTTCGAAAATAAAGTGCTAAGAGAAATTGTCCATGCAGCATGGTACATAAGGAACGACGATATCCGCAGAGTTCTCAGAAAATTCCTACATTCGAAGATGAAAGTAAAAACTTCACGCCAAAATATAAAATTCGATTAAAAGGGCATGTTAATCGATTAAGCGTGGTTAATATATTAACCGTTGTTAATAGATTAACCGCTGTTAATAGATTAACTGCGTCTAAATAGCGAAACAATCAGGAACTATTAGAAAAACACCTGCCAAACGTCGTGATAAAAAAATTGCTTGATAAATCTAATATCGAAGGGAGATGTTTTTGGTGAGAAAGAATCTCACACAGGAGCATGCATATGCGGTCCTCATAATGTCTATGGAAGATTTTAGCCTACCTTGGGAGGGTATTTGGGCCTGTTCAAGTGCATGAAAATTTCTGTAAAATTATACGGACTTTCAATGCGTTATTTCGCATTATTCCCATAGCTGCTCTACGGAATATATATTTTTACATGTCACCTTATTTTCGAGTGACACGACTATAAGAATAAGAGTGAGTATTTTCATGCAGTAGTTCCAAAAGCAGTGTCGTTCGTTAATATTTACTTCAAGGGTTGTGTCTAGACTAAGCTGGGAGAACTGTTACTATTACAAGACAAGCTAGAAATTTGAGGTAGTGAAGGTCTTTGTCTACCTAGGCTCCGCTATATGGCAATTGAGTAGCAAAGCCCTGTTACGGACAATTATGGTTGATATTATATCATCCCAGTCGTGCTATAAGGCGAAGAAGCATGGACCTTATCAAAGGCGGATGAAAACACCCTTGGTTGGTTTGAAAGGAAAATTCGTGTAATTTTGCGTCCCGTTTGTATCGACAGGGAAAGAAGGAGAAGATTCAACAATGGACAATACCGGTTGTACAGCGATATATACCTGGTCAAAAGAGTTCGAATTCTTCAGAGTTGTATAGCGAATGGACATCAACCAACTGGCTCGGAAAATCTTCGAACCCGTCCCAAAGAGGGACAACGCAGTACAGGTAGACCTCGCCTAAGGGGTTGCACAAAAGTGGAAAGGGATCTCAACCAACTTCGTATGTAAAACTGGAGGCGACTAGCACAAGATCGAGGTGGTTGGTTGGTTAGTTGAGGCCCAGGTCCATCCGGACTGTAGTGCCATCTAAGTAAAGTTAAGTAAACCACTAATGGTCTAATCATGGTCACAGATAAGCCACCTCAGTAATTTAGCCAAGACACCCACTTTCTATCGATATAACAATAATGGAGGATGATTTACTTTTGACAGTTACTTATAAACTTAAACCCTAGTTACATTTTTGCAGCTCTTTATACCTCATTCCATATGGTGTAGTTCAACGCTCAAATCAAGGATACTTTGCAGGGCAATTTGTGTTTGCGGTAAAGTTTTACAGTCGAACTTTACTAATCGATTTTCCTACTTGAAACTGGGACTTTGAAGAGCTTATGAAGTAAAGTTAAATCTTAAAAACAAGTACCTACTAGGAACAAAAATACTGTTATTACATTTATTGCGCCCATTGCGCGGCCAAGAGTTAGGCGTACCCAAAGATTGATATAACATTTGTAGCAGTTAACGTCACAATTGTTTCTTCATAAAAATATTTCAAATTTGCTTACACTTTCACTCTGGAATGAATTGAGAAAGTGAATCGGATCTTTGTCGTAGCGTTTCATAAGTGCGGTGTGAACAAAGGTTCGATTTCCAAGGTACTGCAGCAGCTAGGTATTAGCCTAATGTTTGCTTAGCGGTGTATATAATTCTTCGAGGATACGATATTGTCCTCGCACCGTAAGAACGCCACAAGTCATCAAAACTTTTAAGGCACAAAAAAGTCCTTAAAAGCAGAAATGATTCACATATCAAGATAGGCTTGAGGCTGGGGGCCTTCAAACGCCATACTGGAAAAATGCTGACTGAAGCTTTTACAAAAATTGGGTCCAAAAATCTATACGCTCCTGTTCTGTACAGAAAAATTCTATTTTCCGATGAGAAAATCTTCGCGTTGCAGAAGAAATTAAACAAATAAAGTAATAGGATATATGCACGGTCATCTGGGGAAGTGTTCGAGCCAGTCTCAAGGGTCCGTAAAGGACACCTTCCAGAGTTAGCCATGGTGTTCTGGGTAGTCTCTTATGAAGGGGTCACTAACCTGTATTTTTGCGAAAAAAGCATCGAAACATAGGCCAAAGTATACCAGCAAACCATTAAAGGACATTATGTGCCACAAAAGATACCCTACTCTTAAAGCGAGCTGTGATTGATGAGTGGACCACTAAACCACTAAAGGCTTGCATTAAGGATAAGAGAAGCCCTTTTAAATTTAGTTTCTATATTCAGAATACGTCCTGAAAGTTTTATTAAATTATCTTTTGAGGACTTTCTTTTATAGCAATAAATGTGTGTAACAGTACTATTGTCCATACTAGGTAAATTCCGCAAGTTTTGTGCAACACCAGACATAATTCTTTAGTCGACATGTAAACAATAGCAGCACAGACACAGAAAGTGAAAAACTTGCGCAAATTGCTTTCTGCGAATGTTTACACACCGAATGGAGAATGCTGCCAGATCTCACACAAAAATTTTGTAGAATCTACTTGCTAGTGGACAAAATGCTTAATGTTTTCTGATATACAATTTTTAAAGGAAAGGGTATGAGGGTATCAAGTTGCGACTTGCCGTAATACATTTTTGTATACGTGTCACTTTCCTTCAGCCTATTTGCGCACTTTAACATTTCTGTCATTAATTTGTGCCATAAGATCTTAAACGCTATCAAGTGCAATTTGTTGTAACATCTTTCCGAATACGTGTCACTTTCCTTCAACCTATTTGTGCAGCTTTAACATTTCTGTCATTATTTTTGTGCCATGATATCTTAAACGCTATCAAGTTGCAATTTGTTGTAACACCTTTCCGAATACGTGTCACTTTCCTTCAACCTATTTGCGCAGCTTTAACATTTCTGCCATTAACTTTTTGCCAAGTTAGAGGGTGCGTATCCTGTAAGTACGAGTAGGTAATGCAGAAGTGTGGAACTGTGGAACTTAGCAGTGCACTGAAAATGTATGTATATCCTTGAAATAAAAACACAGATTGTATTCTTTTTTTTCTAACTATCCAATGTTTTGCTTTAATTTGATTCTTGATTTCTCTTTTTTTGTTTATTCATTGTTTTTTGCTTCTTCTTTCATATGTTCTTTTATTTGTTTTCTTTTTTCTTCTTTAACAATTATTAATAATTAATTTAAATAAATTTCTTTATACAATAATAATAATAATAATAATAATAGCTTTATCTTTGTCTTAAAAATAAATTCCTTCTTGTTTTTCCTTTCTTTATCTGCAATTTAAATACATTTATAAACAATTAAATAAAAAAAAAAAATAATAATAATAACTACAAAATAAAATAACTATAAAATAATAATACAGAACAGTACAAGAGATATAATAATAATTAAATAGAAAAACAATAATATTGTTATAGTCTAGGATATAGTTTTTTTTTTTTTTTTTATATTCATTTGCTTCCATATATAATATATATAATTTATTTAATTAGTTTACTTTATTTATTTGTTTTGCTTCTTTGAAATATGTTTGTTTTTTTATTTAATTAAATTAAATTTATCTTTTATTTATTATGATCTCCGTTATTATTATTAGTTTTGTGTGTGTTTTGTTGCTTTTTTTAAATTTAATAAGTTATTGTTTGTTGTTAGTCAATTCACGTTAGTTATTGTGTTTTTTTTTTATGTTTAACATTTTACAGTTTACGCTAAGTTTTGTTGTTTTGGGTATACTACGTTTCATGTCATTTACTGTTTACTACGCTTTTTTGTTTCTATAATAAGGAGCTAAAGACAGTACTAAATATATCAAATATTTTTTTTTTTTTTTGTTTTTTAATTTATGCTAATTTTTTTGATGAGTTTTTTTTTTTGTTTTTTTTTTTTTTTTTATAGATACCCTCCCGCTCGGTAGTTATAGTCGTACCCAGCGAATGGAAGATTTCTCGCAGCGAATACACTTTGTGCGGCGCTACTGTTCTGATGGAGTTGTTGCACAGCGGTAGCAACATGTTGCTGTTGTTGCTGGTGACTCTGCTGCTGCTGCTGTTGCTGTTGTTGTTGATGTTGATGCAATTGTTGCTGATGATGATGTGCGGCGGCTGTTTGCATCAAGGATGGTGGTGCTTGGTGGGCGGTGGGTGTTATATATCCAGCTGCGGCTGCAGCTGTAGCCGCTACTAAAGCGGCTTGGGAATGTGCTGCGAAACCGGGTGGTATACCACCCATATGGAAGTTGTAATTGCTTTGTTGTTGTTGAAGCTGCTGTTGCTGTTGCTGCTGCTGTTGATGTTGCTGGTGTAAACCGTTTGAGCTGTGATTTTGTGTCGTTGCCCCATATCCAGATGGTTGTTGTTGTGGTTGTTGCTGCTGTTGATGTTGTTGCGAAAGTTGATTATTATGTTGCTGATGTTGTTGCGGATGATTTTGATGATGTTGCGTATGATATTTTCCACCGGGGAACATCATATTGGCCGCGTAAGTACCGAGAGCAGCTTCAGCAGCCGCATATTGCTGTTGTTGCTGCTGCATAAGGCTGCCATCGGTATAGGAATTATTACTTTGATGATTTGTGCTAGACGATGTATTGCTATTTAATATGCCATTGGCATTGGTACTATTTGTATTATTGCTGTGACCATTATTGTTATTGCTATTGGTGTTTTGGCTATTGGAACTTGATTGATTACCACCACCATTGAGTGCGGGCTCTTTGCGAGCCCCTATATGTCATTCGCCGCTAGCCGTTACAGTTGTCCATTGCCACGGACTGTTGTAGCCAGCTTTTTGTGTGCTAAAAGTAGAAAGAAAAAAAAGTTTTTTGTTAATGAAAAATTATGCAAAGGGATGGGGAGTTTTTTTTTTAAGAAAATTCAATGTGTCCTTAACCTTTTCTTTCTGGTCTATTACGCATGTATGTACCTGTCTCTCAGAGTGCTTATTGGCCTCAAAATCTTTAAAAATGACCTACAGATGCCGATGCAAACAGATAGAGATTTTAGAATATGTAGGTGAAGCAGCAGTACTTAGACTATAAAGTTAGTCAGGATACCAAGGGACTATTATCGAGGAAATAAATTCAGAAAAAAGTAATAGATACAGTTATCGGAGGTAGTAATGAGATTAATATAGTAGACTTTCCAACATTTACAAACGCGAGAGAGTACAAAGATCTACCAAGATGCTAGAAAGGATGGGAACTCTTCAATTTACTTAAGGCTATAATAAGTAAGGCTATCGCCAAACAATCCACCGACTTCGGATATACTAACGGAGAGTGCCACTTGTCAAAAGAAACTGGTTCGAGAAACGAAAAGGCAGTCATGAAGAAACTTAGTCCGCCCCAATAGTATTAGCGGGACATAAGCATGGTAGGGTGCTTGTTTTTTAAATATTCAATATTCTGTATCACTTAGGACGTTGTCCTTTAAAGCCGCTCCTAACCTGCAGAATCAGACGCTGTTCGTAGCCGCCCATTTGGAGACAGAAGCTACGGAGAGGATCATGGCTTGATTTTTATTTGAATTCGATATGGGATCCAGATATACGTTTTTGTCGATATACGAGTACTATTAGACCATTGCATGGCTTTTGAACTTGAAGGAACGGGAAGGACAAATCGCTGAATGGTTGGTGCTCTTTCAGCAGTATGATACGGATATTGCCTTGGACGTATTCTTTCCAGTAAGCTATAAGTAGATTGTCGTGACTGTGGAGGAGCAGTAGCTTACGTCTTGCCATTGGTGATCTTTGGTGACACTCAAGAAATTTTGCAATAGGATATGATGTGTGCGGTAGTTATTTTAGTAGTAGAAAAACAATGGTGTTCAAAGTTCGCACACGGGGCCACTTTTGCGATACCATCCACGTATGTACATGGGAAGATCTCGAAACTTGTGAAAAACGAAATGAAGAAGCTAATGCTTATGGATCATTACCGACCGAGGTGGATATGAAAAATAGCCTGATAGCACTGCACAATCAAGCAGTGATCACGCGCATGAACCTATGGAATGGGTCCAAAGACTCAAATGAGCATGCAACTCGAAGTGCAATGACACAAACTTAGTTGTAGAGACACGCAAGGGACACAGTAAATTAAAATGCAGACAACCTGGCAAAGCAGCTTTGGAATTTCTGAGTCCTGAACCATTTGCTGCCTTTGACAGAGAAATAGTGAGAAACATGATCGAGAAATGGGCTGTTAAAGAACACCGGGAAAGCGATAGTCAGACATGAAGAAGTGCAGACATGTCAAAATAGAATAGTTGCGATATATGCAAGACATTTTAACTTTAGGTATCATCTAAAGGAGATGAAGCTTGTGGAGGGTGATCCTGCTGAGTATGCCTGGAGAATGTCGAGACAGAGGCACATACAATCTACGTCATTAGCTAGCAGAAGAAGGATATACCAGTCTACTTCTGGTTGGAAACGGAAAAGACCAATCGGATATTCTTCAAGCAAATGATAGCGTTGACATGGAAAATTGGGGTGAGGGATGAACTTTAGAGAAATCCATAGGGTAAATCTGGCTAAGATGACTGGTATCAATTATCTTTCTCGCCAAGTAATAACCCAAATCATGAATTAATGTCCCCAGCAGCGATGGTATTCCTGATAAATAAAGGTGTTAGAACTGTCCGAAGGAGTGACAGATATTATCTTTCAGAAGTTTTCTTCCATCTTTTGGAGCAATTATTCCGTCGGTTGTTGCTCTGAGCATGTGATCTTTGACCATAATTTCTTTGGATAGTTACGAGGGGGGGTCAATAAGTCCCTGAAAATTAACACAAATTGTGTCGTCACCTTAAATTTAATTTTTATTATTGTCAAGAATCGTCTTTCAAAAGAACGCACCCAAATTTTCAGACAGATCTGTCAAATAGTTTTGTTGTGGCAGCCATTTTATATAGACGCCTACTAGCATTTTCGTTAAAATGGAAAAAAAGTGAATTTCGAGTGCAAAAGCTTGACAAATATTATGGGGACTCTTCACCATCGATTGGAACCATTCACCACTGGTTTACTCAATTTCGGTGCGGTCGTTCAAGCACAAGTGACGCCGAACGTTCACAATCGACAACAAACGCATTCGTTTGACAACTTCAAAGGTGAGTTTGGCGATGTTCCAGAAAAATTCGGCTGAGTTTTTGCGCCGTTTCGTAACCGTGGATTCACCACAACACACCAGAAACCAAGGAACAGTCAAAACAATGGACTACTCCTGGTGAATCGAAGCCGAAGAAGGCTAAGGCGGGTTTGTCAGCAAACAAGCTCATGGCGACAGTTTTTTGGGATGCGCGCGGTGTTATTCACATCGATTACCTTGAAAAGGGTAAAACGATCACTGCTGGATCGATTCCAAGCCGATTTTAAGCAAAAACGGCCGCATTTGGCGAAGAAAAAAGTTCTTTTTCACCCGGACAACGCACCGGCGCACAAGTCCGCAGTCGCAATGGCAAAATTGCATGAGTTAGGCTACGAACTCCTCCCTCATCTAGCATATTCCCCAGATTTAGTCCCCTGCGACTATTTCTTGTTTCCAAACATGAAGAAATCGCTCGGAGGTAAGAGATTTGGGTCGAATGAAAAGGTCATCGCTGAAACAAACGCTTATTTTGAGGGGCTCGAGAAATCGTATTATTCGGAGGGCATCAAGAAATTGGAGAAACGTTGGATGAAGTGTATAGAGCTAAAAGGAGACTATGTTGAAAAATAAAATGTTTTTATACCGAAAAAAGTGTTCTTTATTTCAGTTTTCAGGGACTTATTGACCCACCCTCTGAGTTAACTGAATTTAGATCTGCAGCCTGAACGAATATCTTTCTCGTACGCTTAGAACATGATAACCTAAAAAGTTTCATATTTGCAAAAACCCAACGGATGTGTACATTGTAACGTCACTAAATATTTGGGACAAAAGTTCAAAGGAAATCTTTCGGCCTGTTTTCTTACTAAAACCCTTTTCAGTAAACATAAGCATCCTGATGGAACATTTAATAAACAAATATCAAGTCTAACCACTACAGCCATCTCTATACATTTTTATTTCATCGTTCATTTAAAAGTGAACGCTAAAGATTGCAACGATGTATCGTATGAATATGTATCTGTTGGGTGATTATGACCTAAATTTCTCTTGATTTCATCTCTCGCTCTGCCATTCTGAACGACTATGCAGTTTTAGCAGTTTACTAGTCGCGCGAATTTTACTTTATTTTTTGTGTGTTTGTATCTTTTTTTTTTGCTAACATATTTCGTGCTTTCTACACATAAATGGCCTCAACGAGATGGCGTTGTTGTTCAATGGATATAAAACAAATAGATAGATACAACTATACAACAATGTTTGTGCCTCATAAATATCGGACTAAATCGAGATACAATCAACTGTAGTGTGTTTATATGTTTTGTAACCTTGAATGAGTATTGACATTTTATGGCACTGCCTTTGTGTTGCTATTTTACAGTATCATTTGCACTTAATTTAGGTGAAACAAATACATTAATTATAGTACATATAGTATATACGTAAGATAAGTATAACAACAAAACCAAGATGAAAAATTTAGTCAATATGCGATGGAAGATTGTATATTCCACCTTTCTCCCGAGGTGGATATCTCTTTGATTAGAGTTGACATTGTTTTGGAATATCCTGCAGTGCTTAGCAACACAACGATTTTTCCTTAATTAACATTTAATAAATAATTCATTAGTGTTTCGAGTAATTTATGACGAAACGGAAAAGTTAATATTTGCTTTGACAAGTCGAATGGACGATTGTCATACATCGTGTTGTGCGCGCCCTAAATATTTATCATAAACAAACAGCAACTAGAAGAGAGTGGTTTGGAGGGGTTAGCAAAGGGAACACTTGAAGTAATTAATGCACTAAAGCGGGGTTTTAATTAGTTTTTTTTTTTTTTTTTTTTTTATTTCATTGAATCACTTTAAATGAACTGCGAAGAAGAAAATTCGATGCATGCCCCATGCACGAGGTAAACAGATGGCCTGGCCTCATATAGTCGCTGTAGTTGCGTCGTAACAATTTATTGTATAATTACTTTGTAATTTTGTTTATTAAGAGGTTTTCAAATCGATAGACGTCACGTTTTAATTGCATTATAATAAATGGTAATTCTTTGGCCAAATGGCGAAAATTGCTAAATTTTCTTGCATAACACGGAAGCGTATGGTTTAACTGCGTAAAAGTTGTTGAGAAAATTGATTGTTCAGTTATTGTTAAATTGTTGCATGTATTTTTATTGGCATGCTATTTTGTTGAAATAAACAAGATATTTTTTTTTTCGCGTCAGAGGTCAGCAATAAAGTACACAATAATAGACCACTCTGTTGCTGTACGTACGAGTATTATATTTTTGTGTCGATTAAAATAATGAGTGGAATTTTATAGTCGTAGGAGTCTGTTACTTGTAGGCTATTATAGATACGACCTTAAACAATGTCAAATAAAAAAAAAAAAAAAAAAAAAACGGGTTTACCATCCCGTAAATGCAAGCTGACAAGAATTCGTCCCTTTAGTCATAGGCATATGCACAGTGGCTAGAAAATAGAACTTGTCCAGCTACGAAGAGATGACCTCCAACGAACGTTATGAATCGATTTTACGAGCGTTTTAGTCTCGCTTTCAACCCACATTTCACCCATTGCATTCGAGGACTAAAATGCGGTAGATCCATGAAGACTGGTAACATCTGGTCAGAAATTGGGCCAAAGGTAGTGCAAATGAGTAAGATTCCTCACAAGCCGAGAGCGACAGCCTGGGTTCTCTCGAGAAAAACGATCCTGCCCCAAAATATTATCGGTTACCAGAACTCTCTTTCCATGATAAGCGTTAGGAACTTCTTGGTCAAGTATGGCTTTAACGTAAGGATGAATTATTATTATTGTTATTATTGTGCAGGGTTATCTTGCAATGCGACCTAATATTCTATTGTGACCCGATTAGAGTTCCCCTTGCAATAAATTCTTTCAGAATTGTGTTTGAGGGTCAAACACTCTTACTTTGCCTCACTCTCAAACACTCTCTTTCTCTAATCTGAGAGTGAGAACCTGAGAATAAGAAGTGGGTCAATGGTTGGTATATCCTCATCTGACTGTTGGTACTAGCCCAAGTATGTCAATCTTTTGTAGATACATAAGTGCCCCACAAGACTCCAGAAGATGTTCTGTAGTCTCGCTGGACTCATTGCAAAGGCCTTCGTTTGTTATACCTAGTTTCCCTAGATGCTCCTCGAGTTTGCAGTGCCCCGCTAGAAATCATGTTAGGATATATACATAGGTTATTCTTGTTAAGACAGATGCACGCTTCGAATCTTTTCCGGTTTTAGTGTCCCAGAAGTTTTTTAGCTTGCCTCAGACCTGGAGTACTAATCCAGGTTCTCGCCCTGTTTTCTTTCTCTATCTTCCTGAATTCTTCGCATATGGTATGATCTTCTATTCCGCAGAATGGTTCAGGTCCAATGAAGGGTTCTGCTGCTCCTTTTCTTGCCAATGAGTCTTCTTCGTTATTCCGACATGGCCGGGTACTCAATAGAGGGTTATCTTGTTATTACTTCCCAATTCATTAGGTTTATGTAGGCATTCCCGCACAAGTTTTGACTCAATGGCATGGGAGTTAAGTGCTTTGATATCTGCTCGACTGTCTGACAATATTGCTATGTCGCAGTATTGTATCTTCTTTCGAGATTGAATTAGACACATACATACATATGTCTAAAGCGTATATTTCGGCTTTCAAGATGCTGGTACTTTTGTCCATAGGTTGTGAGTGCTTTGTTTTTGGCCCAAATATACCTGCCCCTATTCCTTCTTCAGTTCTCTAGCCATCTGTATACCACTTTATTGTGTGGTTACTCAGTCCGTATATTATGGATTTATAGCTCTAGTCCTTCTTATTGCTTAACTTCGTACGAAATTTTTTATTATATTTAAATTTCCTGGTACTTTCATCCCTACTCTTGGATAGGGATTGCTAGACGGAGAAGTTTCCTGAAAAGTACATCGTCTTCTCTCTAACTGATGCATTTCTCCCTTTCGATACCCTCCTTTGCCATCCTTAGGATCGTCGGCTTTGCGTTTTGCTCAACTAATATGTGAAGCGGAGTTAGTTCTAGGAATACTTCCATAGCTGGAGTTGGACATATTCTCATGGTCCTAGTAATACAGAGGCAAGCAAGTTTTTGCACTTTAGTGAGTATCTCCCTTGTTGTGGCTAGACTAGTTCCTTTTTGCCCACGCTATCGTTGCATATGTGATTATTGGTCTCACAATGGCGATATACATCCGTTTGAGAATGCTCGGGCTAAGTTCCCAAGACTTACCCGCTAGGCTCTTACAAATTATGAGAGTACGTCATTTTGGATATCTCATCTGTGTGTTTTTTCCACACGAGTTTACTATCTAGGTGTAATCCTAGATATTTCACTCCTTTTACTTGTGTCAGTTTCGTTCCTGACAACCGGATTGGCTTCAGTTCAAGCTTCCGAGAAAAAGCAAATGGTACAATTGTAGTTTTTGCCGGGTTTATGTTGAGCCCAGCCGTGCAGCACCATTCTTGAGTTACTAATAGACCCCTTTGTATGAAAACAAAGCGTTTCTTTAAACTTTCCTCTGGCAATCAGTATTATGTCATCAGCTTGGTTAATTTTCAAGTCATTCATCCACAAATAAACTTCACATTAGAGGAGATAATACTACTCCTTGTGGGTATCCTCTTGTTGTGTTGACCTTAATAATTCCATATGACATCTGAGTTTCTGCTGATCTTGTTCTCAGTAACTCGTACATCCACTTAGATACTGTTCTACTGACTTCTTTTCTGTCCAGGGCTTCGTGGGAAGTGTTATCAAATGCCCTCTTGATATCTACGAAGGCACAGAGAACTATCTCTTTCTTTTCGAGAGCTTTCTGTATGGTTTTCGTCAACTGAAATAGAGCCGTCTCAGTGGATCTGCCCGTTCTGTCTGCATGTTGACAGTAATGAAGCGGATACGTGTTTTGTTTAGTATGAGTACGTCCTCTCTTATGCAATTATCCACAGCTTTTCCATTGTTTTGAGACGATTTTAGGTTGATTGGTCTGTATGACTTCGGCTGTGTTGGGTCTTTTTTCCTACTTTTAGGATGAACATAACCTTCGCCCGTCTCCACTGCTTTAGAATATACCCCAGTGCGAGGCAACTTTTCATTATTTTGACTAGGTATGGTAGTAGTCTGGTCCCCTCTGTGGTAGGGCTGATGTGATACCATCAACACCTGGTGACTTGAACGACTGACAGAGGTTGCTCCTTGCCCATTCAATTCTCCCTCTGGAGCAGATAGCAACCGATATTTTCCAAACTTCTTTCCGAGTTTTTGATATGTTGGTCATGCTCTCTTCATTTGTATTCGCAAACTTCCAGGGAGGTGAGTTTCTAAGAGCAGTTGTGCATCTGATGGTAAAATCAGTGGATACACACTTCTCTGGCATGTCCACAAATTACTTTTGGCTTATTGTTTGACTAAAGGTTGATGTGGCGGTTAATAGTTTTGAACAATTTAAAACCCTGGGGCCGAATGGCAGCTTTTTGTCTTCAGAAGAGCTTTAAAAGAAGAATAAGTGATGTATTCTGAAGAGCTGTATGACGCTCCGAACTGTAACGAAAACCTGAATCGAGGTAAGGATAGTTCTCGGTTGGATTGACGCTAGCTAAACACAATACGGAGGAAAACAAAAACAGCCACATTCGCCGTCAGTGGTTACCTTACGACAACTAAAACAAATATAAAATACCTTGCAGTACTGCTAGACACGAGATTATCATTTGAGGAGCATCTAGCTTACGTAAGCAAGAAAGCGGCAAATGCAAGCAGCGCGCTGTCGTGCGTCATGCCAAACACTGAAGGACCAAGACATAGTCGCAGATTACTACTCGAGCCGACTTTGACATTCGTTCATGTTTAAGAGATAAGTGATTGTTTCCATTAGTTGCTGTCAGTCACTGTTGCGAGTGATGGGAAAGAAAAAACTATTTTCAACTTTCTCCATTGAAATTATTTAAAAAAAAAAATCGATTCTGTTTGTTTAAATTTTCCGAAATGTCAAAATCGGAGCACGACATTTGGATTTACTAAAAACCGGCTAACGCGTTTTAGAGAAAAAATTAACAACGCTACTATGGTTGCTCAAAAGCTGCTGAGGTCGGAGCACCGTAAAGCGGCATTGGAATTTAAAGTAGAAACACAATCTCGCGGACGCTCGTTGACAGAATGAATATAGACAATGGGATCTTATGGGGTGAAACCAAATGTGACCTCAGGCGTTTGGTCGGTTTTTGATCGTAAATATCGTAAGCGCCACCTCATCGTCGGAGTAGAGATGTTCTTTAGTACTGTCGCGCGTTATGACAGCTCACAGCTGTTTTGGTTTGAAATTATTCTTTGACTTGTTCGATTTTAGCAAGTCATTGTGTCGCGTATGTACTCCGAATTGTTAGCATTTAATATGCAAATATTTTTAATTGATAATTGATGTTTTTTGAACACAAATTAATTATGTTAGAGTATGCAGAGGTTTTTATTTTTTTATTTTCTTATTCATACACATTTCTTTGCGAAGTTATTTCTTAATATTTGTGTTTCCTAATTAAACCATAAAAATAAAAAGAGCACATTTCTACTCTTCTTTCTGCCGCGAAACCGTGTGTGGGAAATTTGAGAGAACAGAACATAATTCTGTCATATTCCTAACTTCTCATTTGGTGTTGCAAATTTTAAGGTCGCGCGTTGTGTCAAATATTATCGTAAGTCGATAGAAAGCCTGTTAAACGCGCGATCGCGCGAGCGACACATTGTGTTTTGCCCTTTAGCCTTTAAACGAAATGGGACCTCAAGCTTTTGATCGTAAATATAGTAAAGTTTATCAGATGAATATATTTTTTACTTGGTCGGTCTTTCTGACAGATCACAACTGACAGCTTCGCAAGTGTGTTCGAATTGAAATTTAATTTTTTGTTTTGCTTTACAATTACTTCTCGGGATTGGGCTCATATTATTCATTTTCCAGGTTTAAATTTGTTATTCCATTTTTGTCGCATATGGTGAGGAGGCATAGTTCTTAGGTTAAATTATTTTTGTTGTTTTACTGAAAAGCTATTTTAAATATTAACTAAAAATGTAGGCAAACTTCGAGTCTCCTTTTTGTCTCAAGTATTTTGGCGATGAAAAGTAAATAAACAGAGCTTAATAATGGCATAAGGGAAACGTTGAGTCGCATTTCGTTTTACTAATAAACAGTTCAAGTAAATATTGTAAAGTTGCTTAAAGCCTATAATAGCAAGAGCGACCTAATGCGGTATTGCGTTGCGGTCATAAGCTAGATCAACCATTACCGCCCACCGATAGAAACTACTATCTAAGCAGAACTTTGTAAATAACCTACGTTTTCATCGAATTCTAATCGAATCGTATATTAGGATAAATATGAATAAACAACACCATAAGAGAATAAGCAAACAAAATATGCCACGCATACGCGAATTTAAATTTATGCCAACGCGTCACTTCAAGGACAAGTTGATAATAACTGTATGTACATAAATACACCATCGAATATATTTGCGTCTGCAATTTGCAAAAAAAGAAAAAAAAAAAATAATTTCTTAGAAAAAATAATCACCCAAGGTCACGATGTGAACTCGCCCAAGCAACACTGTGTATCCAAAAAGTATGATTATTTTCATTTGATAAGATAAAATTCACCTTGGAAATATCAAACTGATGTTTATTATCGTAGTTCTCTTCTAAAAATAGAGTGAAGTATCAGTACCAGAATTTTGTATTTTTTTCTTTACAATTTTGTTTAAATTATGTTTTTATTTCCGGTGCTGCTTTTTTTTCGATTAGCATTATGGGTCAAGGTTTGTGCACAAAGTGACAACAATAGCACACACAATTAGCACTTCAAGCTTACAACAGCAGAAGCTGCTTTTTTTTTAGATGACTCGGTAGATTTCTAAAAAAAAAAAAAAATTCTTAACTAAAATGGCATTGGCAACACATCAAATGCAGTGGGGAGAGAAAATATACGTCAATAACAACAACAGCAGCAGAAATTGTATGTAGTAAACTAGGACACGACCTTCAATTAATCGCAGACACATAATTTATTATTGGATTCAAACAAAACGAAAAAAAAGGGGGAGGCACATTTATTGGGGGGTTAAAGCTTACTGTACGAGCGGTGAAGGACTGTCAAGTGACCTTGTTTCAACTTTTTTAGATTGAAACAACCAAAATGCCTTCAAAGTTGATTAATGTGACAGAATGATTGACATTCTAAAAATGAATCTAAGATTTTATTGATTTAATTCATGGACTACGATTTGTTTTGAATGGCTTCAGTATTTAAACTTCTAACGTGCATTTGTGCAGACTCAGGACCTCAGCCAACATTTCTTCCCAGCCAGCTGCCTCGAGTTTTGTACGCCAAGTTGGTTGAGGTCCTCTTCCAACTGCACAGGACTCCCTAGGTTTGGCCTTCCTGTACCGTGTCTATATGGAGTGAATTCAAAGACTCAGGACTGAAATGGTGCTATCCATTCGCTCTACATGTCCTAGTTTTATGGTACGTTGAATTCGAGCCTTTTTTTTGACTAGGTCAGCCAGGACATGGTTGAATCTTGTCCTCTACACTCTGTCAGTACAAACGAGACCAAAAATCACTCGAAGAACCTTTCTCCAGAATAGCCAAGAAGATTTTCATCCGTATTGCAGGACTGTACTAGTGAGGGTCTTAGGTAGGTAGGTAGGTAAAGTGGTGGTTCAAAAAAGAACCCAATTAGAGCTAAGTGCGCCGTTTTGATACCACAGAAACTCGTGTACCCTGTTTGTTTACGTGTGTTATTGGAGATAGAAGGATACAATTAAACTAACGTGCGTTGTCTGGTCCGTGCTAGGACAGGACAACTGCAAAGAAAGTGGAAAAGAGTTTCCCTCTCGTTGCTGTCTTTGCAGCTGCGACAGAAAGTGTTGTGAGGCCAGTGACCTGGAATAATGGCTACAATTCTGGCAATATCAGGACTTGATCTGCCTAGTAGCTCGTTTGATTTTGGTCTGCTGAAGCTGGGCCATGTCTTTGTTGATATGGGACAACTGGTAAGGCTGTTCCACCCGAGATTGGATAGCTGGAGGAAGTGAAGGTGTAAATTGCCCCTAACGACTCCTATCGGAATATTGACTCTTTTTGCTAGCGACCCGTTAAGGGCTTACCCTCGCCTGGCCAGTCCCTCTGCTCGCTCGTTACTCTCATAATTACTGTGTCCTGGGAAACAAGTGAGAGTAATTCCAGAATGGATACTTTGTTTATTTATTTCAAACCGGCATTGCTCTACCAGTTTTAAGGATATGGTCACCGAATCAATGGCCCTGATAAGAAGATACCTATATTTAGGTTGGACGTTGGGATATTTTTTTTTAGCATACGGCAGTCTTCCCGAATCGGGAGAAGCTCCGCTTGAAAGACACCAGCAGAGTCTGGGAGACGGAAGGATTTCGATATATTCAGTTGGTCCGAGAAAATGCCTGCGCCAACTCCGCAGTCCATTTTCGAACAATCCGTATATATGCAGATATCGAAGTCATTGATTCCCATTCTGTTTATCCATTCTGCTCTGGTAGGGAACTTTATTTAAAAAGGTTTGCTGAAGTCGAGCGTGGGAGTCCTGTAATCGGTCGAAGATTTCATCAGTTCACTTGGTATCGTCCCCAGGACCTTACAGTGGCCTGGTTTCCCTGAGCCGGACGGCGCTGCATGAAGCTGAAAATTTAATGTGGAGTTTAAATAAAGTCCTGAGTTGTTCGTGTGGAGGATTTAATACTCAATTGCCTCAATTATTGGCAAGAGTAATGTTTCTCATTGGACTGTTTTTTTGTTTTTTACAAAAGATTTACCGCAGTATAAAAATTCGATCAATTGTGAACTTAAACCTTAACGCGTTCATACAGTATTACACAGATAAGACCTTGTAAGCGATATTGATGAAACTAATTCTTTTGTATACTCAAAAATTAAACTCCATGTTTTTGCTTTAAAATATAACAACTAAGGATGCTGCTGCATCTGTAAGTGTTAATAAAGAACATTGCTATTTATATAGCGTTTAGTTTATATACAGTTTAATATAGCATTTCTAGTATCGTAATGTATCAAATAGTTGAGGTTCATACAAAAATTCTGGAGTCGCGCAATTTTTTATAGCAGAAACAGCTTAGGAAAATAGCATACAAAATAAAGGGTGTCCGCGCAAAAATAAAGGGTGTCACGCAAGAAGTAATTTTGATAGAAAACTCGGATTTTTAATTAAAAATTGTTAATGTTTTATTGATTCATAAAGTATACAGTATAGGAACGACTGAACGACTTGTTGAAGAAAGGCCAGAATATCTAAGATCGCTAATTGATCAAGTCTCCCTGAATTTTTGAATTAATCTCTTCACAGTTGATGAAGTTAAATCACTATTCCTACCATATTTTGTACGAAAATTGCGAACTGTATTCATTATTTTTAAAATATTGCTCAAGAATGAAAACGCGTTGTTCTTTCGTGTAGCAATCCATTTTCAATAAAACTGAACTGTCAGCTGTCACGCTTTTTTTTTTTCATTGGCAACACCGCAAAATTCAAATCTTGCGTGCATTTTGGGACACTCTTTATATGAATACTGGTTAATTTAATTTGCGAATTTTCCTACTTATATTACACCCCAGTTGTTTTAGAAAAGTTTAGTGTACGTCATCTAAGCATAGTACTTCAGCTTACCTACATAGCAATCGCAGTTTGTTGCAATTTTCCCAATAAAAATGGCTAAAATAGCCAATTTTCATTGTACTATTTTCCATAGCTAATTACGCTATTTACATAATAGCTACTATTTAAAAAAAAATGACAATAGAAGTCATTTGAACATGATAGGCCATTTGTATTGCTGCCGCATAGTGACACTGTGGCTAAAACTGCTTTGAAAAATAGCAATAATAGTATTTTTTCTTATCTAAAACAGCTGAGGGAGATAGATATGTTTCACTACAATTTATATTGCTAGCCTTGTTATTTTTTTTTTTGTTTACTACGGTGCTATTGTTACTACAAAAATATAAATCTGAAGTATAAATTCTTGCAGTTCTTACCAGATATTTGTAATATAATAAATAGCTTATAGGGCTATAATTAATCTATTTGTATGGCTTATACTTAGAAGCAGCATTGCTTATACTTATCAGTGTTGCTGAATTGCACAATTTCGAGTTGACTTACTGTTTTAAAATATCGATTTTTTGCTACTGTCAAAATTTGCAAAGGTTTTTGGTGGAATAGGGCCCCATCATTGCTATCAGTTTCGTCGATTTTCTATACAACGATTGTACAGACGTCGTTCCAATGCATATCCATTAAAGCCGCCGTGGAGAACGGTTTGTCTGCTGCAGTTGAATCAAGGTATTTGGAAGAGTAAATTTCTGCTGAATGTTCGTGTTCCAAAATTTCTTGACATTTGGGACAGTGATCCCAGCCTGTCAGAACTACTATCAAGGAGTCGTGGATTTTGATAACTAAATAAAAATATAGCTCTTGAATGGTGGAGTATCTATCGGGAGCTTCTCCAAGTGATACAAACAGGCTGCTCTTAGTTCTTGAAGTCTTATCGTGATCGTGAACCAATTTAGTGTAGTAAAATTGATTTCAAGTTAGCATGAAGTGTAGCAGATAGTAGGAATCTTCCAGGCTCATCAGCAGCTTAGGTAATGGATATGTCGGACCAATGTTTATTCACTGCAACCACTGAGCAAGACAGACGATGAGGTTGATAATCTGTGTTTGGATGAGTTATTATTGAATGCCACATTGTTGAAGTCAATGGAGAGCCTAGTATTGATAGCGTACGTTATTGTACTATCCGCGTCTACGTTCAACAAATTGAAGTTTACCTTATTACTCGTATGATGGAAAATGGTCGGTAATGCAGGAAAGACTCATACGTTCCAGCGATGAATAAAGTCCAGAAGGACGAATAATGTCCAGGTACTATCACAGTTATGGTTCTTTCATCCACACCACTTGCGAAAATAAGCAGGCGGCTAAACTGTCATGCATCTGTTTCATTAAATGAGAATATAAGAACGAAAGATAGAAAGTTGATGAGGATCAAATCATGCTCGTCTCCCCTTGGATCAGAGATTCGGTGAAATGGTTTGGCCAGGCAATAAATTAATAATAAATGAATCTGGTGTCCACAAATCAATATACCATAAATCACTCAACATGGTTAACAGCGAGAAAGAACAGGGTTATTAACTTTGTGCTTTAGGATTTCAGTTTTAAATAAAGTAAAAAGTTTTAAAGATTTTAATGACAGTTTTCTTTACTGTTTTAAATTGAGGACTATGCCATTATGTATGGGATATAACATTGATTAAAAGACCGCAATGGGAGTTTTTGCAAACTTTGATTCTTGTGAGATAATTTTCGATCACTTTTCCGCACATTTCTGGTCGTATTGCGGCTATAACTTCACGAATGCTGGTTTTTAAGTGCTCCAAAGTTTAGGAATTGTTTGCATAAAAGCGATCTTTAGCATAGCCCCACAAAAATAAATCCAACGGGGTCAGATCACACCACCTTGGTGTATTTCAAAATAAAACGGCCGGGGAACTTTTCGTGTAATAGAGCCAAATTTACCTATGTTGTGTGGCACGTAGCCCCGTCCTGTTGGAACCATATATCGCTCACATCACTGTCTTCAATCTCAGGTCAAAATAAGTTGCTTATAATTTGACCTTATAGTGATGAAGATGAAAAAGAGCGCAAAATTCGCCAAACCGAGCTGTGGAAATACCTAAGTGCAGAGCGTGGCGTGGAATTGACAATTCCGATGCACTCAATTGATCGAACATTACGATGATGCACATGCCTTCCGACATCACAGACACTATCGATTTGTTCGAATTTGACGACCATAATCTGTCCTTAAATCGCGATACACAGATATTACAGAACTTATATTTTTGTAGTAAGATGCAACCATTTTAACGGGTTGAGCGGTGATTAAACGATCCATATTGTAAAATGTTAAGGCAATAACTAACTACCTGTCCTTATCGACGACAGATGGATTTGACAGGTGACGTATGGCAGGGATGTGAAATACCAACCTCGATATTAACCACCTTTTATAACCAACTACATTCTGTTGCCGAAGATTATGCTGTGCAGGCTGTACGTTCCAAAAGTTGACTCTAAGACTTTTCTGGTTTCTTTTTGAATTACTAATGTCGCCATAAGCTATTAATTTTAAAGTACGAGGACACATAATAAGAAATTTCTTCTAGAATTATTTGTATCTCAAGAATACATAGTAATTGGTATAACATAGAAGTACCTAGTTACAACTGAAAAATTAAATCACTCATCAAATCCGAACATTTCTAATTCAAACCGAAATAAATCTTCAAAATTCGTTCATTAAATTTACTAGGACTATCGTGGCGGCCAGCGGCGGCGCCAAGGCCGTGCACATTCCATTTTAAATTAAATTATATGAAACATGAAATCATGCATAGAAACAGTATTTATTCGTTGTATTCACTATTTTTCTTTTCTTTTTTTTTTTTTTCCTTTTCATTGTGAAATAGCGCGTAATATTATTTTCGAAAATGATGTCACTCGTTCGCACATGACATGACCATAGAATAAAAAATAAAAATCTAAGAAACTAATACCCGCTCTAGTCATAAGCAAAATTAAATCTAAAAATAAATCACTAGGGGTTAGCTGAATGGTCAAATTTTCGATGCTTAAAACCCTGCGCTTTAGAATCATAACCCCTAAGATATATGAAAACATTAATTAATGGACATTTGCTGTGTAAGGCCGTTTTCTCTGTCTCTGACTGTTTGTGGAAGAAATTAATTCAAATTGAATATGTCAATGATTTCCACATCAAATTAAATCAAATAGAAATTGAATTCTTATACAAGCATACGGCACGGTCTTATTTAATTAGCAACTATCGACAGAAACGGTTATTAATCATCGGTCATAATCGATCATAAAATAGCAAAAATAAAAGCCTGTTTGGCAAATTACGTTTGAAAGTTTATTTAGAATTTATGACAGTCTATGCGTGGTACAGGATGACACTAAAATAATTTTAAACATTTCCTTATAGATCGAATTGTAAAAATGGAAAAAGTTTATTCAACCTTAAAGACATATCTTCAAAGAAATCGCTAGTCATAAAATCGAAACTGTGATTTACAGTCAATTTGTCGTCAACATCAACGCATTTACAAGATCATTCAGAGTCTAAGGATAGTGATTTAACCGATGTGGGGGAGTAGTAGACTTCATCTACTTATCACACATGCTATCAACGAATAAAGAAGCCTATGTCCTCAGAGAGTTAAGAAGTTTACCTTCCTCTGCCTAAATATATACTCAGCAATAAATCTGCTATAGAAGGTGACGTGTCGAGTGCTGAACGATCAGTTTGGCTTCAGCTAAGAGGATCATTGAATTCCAGTCTGCAGGATCAAGACACTTTACTGAACTTAAAAAGTTCGTTAAAAAAAAGTACAAGTGATCGCATTCGCAAATGTCTAGAAACTCTGTCTATAAAACTGAAAGCAACATAGCCTGGATTGACGGGGATAGGAGGCTGTGGTTTCTTCAGCAGACACTACAGCCCAGCAGACTAGAAGCAATATGGCCAGGGTTGGGAAAGATTGAAAAACTGCAGTGCGTCAGGCATAAGCTCCCCACAGATCGGCAGCTCGTTAAGTAAGTAATACAATACTACCAGAAAACGACACGACATGTTTTTGAAATCACATGCTGGGCGACAGTACCTATATGAGACAGTACCTATCGATTCGAATTTTTCTTAGAAAAAAAAAACTGGCGGGGTGTGGCTATCCTCATTTATAACCAAACTTCATCTAACTACAAAGAAATAAAATATAACTCTTAAAGACGAAAAAGCCTATTCTGAGCTCTATGGCGGCTCGTAATATATGGTGTTGGGAGTACACATTTCGCTAAAAAAAAAAAAAAATTGTAACTTTCATCAATTTCTTTAGACTTGGGCTCGGGCAGGGGTAGCATTCCAAAGTCGAAATTACTGTAAAAAAATGTAAATTCCACATTTTATCAATGAACACACAATGAGTTAAAAAGACGATCAAATCAATTTAGAAACAGAAACGGACCTACAAGTTTTGATAATATAAAACTTATAATTTCGATCGAAATATTTGTCTTCATAGGGGGAACCACTTTTGAAATATTCCCATTCAAAAACTATTTCTATTAACTTCCGGGAGATACACTCGCACCCCAAGTTAACCTTAAGCTGAGATGATCACGCGCCATTCTTCACACAAGACAGTCATACAAATTCTTCCACTGGTGCACCGTTGTTGGCAGTGTTTTTTTAAGGATAACGTAAAGTGATTATTTATAGCTTTAAATTTTCGTTGATTGATATCCTAATCGATAGAAAATATTACATTGAAATAGGAGAACAATTTCTGGCATTTACAAACTTTAAAATTGTGCACGTAGTTTGCATTCATAATGATGGCTCAGTTTTAGTAAGACGTTCCAGCTGCAATGATTACAGAATAATAATCCAGTTAAACCTTTTATTTTTGCAAACAAAACAAAAACAAAACAGGAATGCGCAATGAACTCCTGCATTCCAATCTACACTAATTACTATTACGAAGACTTTTTATTTATAAATGTAATTTACGTAAGAGTTTTCCCAATTTCTCCAAACATACATACGAGTATCTACTTTCCCAATGCTACATAGAAAACCATGTTGGCCAGACAAAAAAGTTCCCTAGACAGTCGTTTTTACGTAACGTTTTGCATAGCGTACATATTTTCCCAGAGAATTTTCCTCCCTCTAGGCTGAGCAAATATTTGTATAATCCATACGACATACGCTCGTATTTAACTAATTGAAATGACCTTTTCTGCTCCTATGCTGACTGAATTAATTTTGCAATAAGTCTACGACGATTGCCCCACGCTACTCTCCCCCTTGACAGATATGTCAGATTTCCTTGACCCATTTCCAAAGACAACAATTTGAACGTCATGTTCTAATGTGAAACGGAAGACAAACAAGAGCGCAGTAAAATACATTTTAAGAAAACAATAATCTGGCCATGAGATTGCAAAAATAAATCTACATCTAAAAACAATTACACAATTAAATTTGTTTCCATTTCCTTCTTCCCTCTAGTTTCATTGCGAAATAGTGACAAATTAAAACCAAAAGTTGCGTAATATTTGTACTTACGTTACAACATGTGACGTTTGTCGTAAGACAATTTGTAAGCGTTTAGTCTTTTTTTTTTAATTTTTAATTACTCAATCTGAACTGACAGTTAAGGGGTGACTTTTGACGTTATGCGCACTCGATTGGGTAATCTAATTTGATACCTACTTTAATGTTGTTCATATGAAAGCAAAAAAAAAAAACAAAAACATTTATCGTTTGTTAGATGTTAGATGTAATATTGCACAAATGTGTGAATTAATATGACACATTGTGATGGCTATGATAATTGGGTATGTAGTATAATAAATTGAGGAAATCAACTGTCAGTTTGGTTGTACATATTTGAAGGGAGAGAAAAAAGTGACTATTTAGTGGGGTTAAGATTAATTCTATAGCGTGGCAACTAATTTTAGAGAATAAATGAGAGGTATTTTATCGAAAACGTCAGAATAAAAGTCAATAAGAAAAACTAGTAGAAATCTCTCGTAACAATGCTTGTGTCTCTGTTAAAGTTACAAAATAGTTAATTTGCGTAAGGGAAAAGAGTGCATCAAATGTCATCCACTTTTCTCTTAATAGTGGCTTTAGTGACAATAGCCATCTTGTTGATCACAATTTAAGTTGCAAAGAAGTCAAATTGCGTAAAGAGAAGAGGATACCAAAAGCCATCCATTTTCTATGCTAGTAGACATCCCTGTTAATATAGGCCTTTGGCTTGTCTGTGTGTCAAAAATTGTAGATTTCCAGGCCTGCTCACCACAACTGAAGTTAAAAAAAAAGTCGATTCGCCTAAAAAGTCAATTTGGGTAAAAAAGAGGACCATAAACGTCATTCACTTTCCTGCAAGTAAACATCCCAGTTACTGCAAGCCGTTGGCTCTCGTAACAATGGTTATCTATCAAAGTCCGTAGTTTTCCAGGCCTGATGTAAGAGGTACTCTAACCCGAAACAAAACCGAACAGAACTCTATATAGACCATTC
This sequence comes from Pocota personata, assembly GCA_963082735.1. Classification (NCBI taxonomy): domain Eukaryota; kingdom Metazoa; phylum Arthropoda; class Insecta; order Diptera; family Syrphidae; genus Pocota; species Pocota personata. The sequence continues at coordinate 133,478,267 of OY720431.1, read as the reverse complement.
CATCTCCTAATATACATAAGTGTCATCGCTCTGCAAGACTTTAATCTGAGTGTACAGTTGTATATACAAATAGATATATTGAACATATTTATGTATCAAACCCTATGCAACAGCTAAACAAATTGATCGATTGATGCATTTCCAAACACCATCACCATTCAAATGCCATTTTGAAAATTAAATTCTTTCTGCAACCCCGACTTCCCCGCTTCACACAGGTATGTAGTAGTCTCCAGGGGAATCAAGTGGAAAAATAAAGATTAATAAAAGTCCGGGAGTCGGCCTGGTGAGAGGGGCCTCTCTATACACTGGTAACAACTACTACAACACTGCCACCCCATCATCACTATATAGTCGTTCCCTGTTCGAATATTGACATGAAATTAAAGGCAAACAAAACATTAACTCTAATTGTTTGTCCAACAGAGTGCGCTGGTGGTAGATAGATGCTATTGCACTCGAGTGTGTCTTGAGTGGTGCAGAAAAGGAATGAGATGGTGAGTGAAATTGAAAAAAAAAAACACAGGCAAAAAAAGACAAACAACAGAATGGCAAATGAAGAAGGCAGACAGAATTAGTGGATATGCGCTTGCGCTTATATTTACTTTAATCAATGAACTAGCGTGCATGTTTAAATAAGTGCAGGGTGGTGCTTACATTTTACTGAAATCCCTAATAGGTTTGACGTTTAATTGACAAATTGGCTTCTCAAAATGTCAAAAGCTTGAAAGCAAGTATTCGAATCGCATTTGCGTGCTTGTCAAACAAGACACCAAATAGGAGTAATGAATATTTCTACGAATTTCTTCTGAAAAGCGCTTACCAACTGTCAAATAAGACCAGTTGACACAAAATATAGCAGTTATAAATTTAGTTTAAGAAGATGTGACTTAACAAACTACGAGTATCTTTGTTCTTTTGACAACTTACAATGATTTATTTGAAAATTTTTTCTTTCACTATTGAATATTTGAAAATTTTACTCGAAAAAGACCACAATCCTTTTGAACGTCAACTCACAAATTCTGTGAATCGTTCATTTAAAATTTTGCGTTTGGAATGATATTGAATCTTCATAATAACATAGGATTATTTTCTGATCCACATTCCGCTTCTTAGTTCTCACTCTTAATTTTTCGTAATATTCGGTACTACTTAACCCGAAGTTGTTCGCAGTTGTATTTCTCAGAACCAGTTGAAGTTAGGCTCTGTTCACAAGTTCGGGTACAGTTTCAAGCTAAATTAATTTTCTTTTCCGATTACGGAAAAGATATTACTTCAGGTCTAAGGCCAAACATGATTTAATGAGCCTATCATCGCAACCTGACGTAGTCAGAAAAAGTTGACCAAAAAGGTACTGCATGATCCGAAGAGCATGTATTTCACTAGGCTAATCAAAATCTATACACGCTCTGGTAGAATTGAGGTAAATAAGGCACTCTAACCGCGCATGTGATTCCCATAAATGGAGATCCGCTGACGTCTGTACCAATCCAGAAATGAGACTAGAGGTTATGTTTACCGGGTACATGTGAAAACGATGTATCAGGTGCTGTCATGTATCAAGTGGGTACCAAATTTCGATTGATACACATACTGCAGTCACTAGCAGACGGCGGAAAACATGGCAAGGAAACAAATAAAGAGTTCTCTCATTCGCGGAGTTTCAGAAATTGAGTAGTGTATCGGTTTGAATCTCCGGAGGAGCTTTCCATGACACTACGAACTGGAAAATCTACCTCTCGGAGATGCAGGCAGAGAAATCAAGTAAACAGCCCAGAATAAAGTAAATATATAGGCCACAAGCCATGGACTTGTCTTAATTCAGGAAAAACTCGGCTTCACCTTTCGTCGATTGTTAACGGACAGATATTATTATCCTCCATGGTCTAGGGCCTACTGTTATTTGTAGTAGAACAGTCTAACAAGAAGATGAAGGAAAAAACCTGTAAGATTCCAGGATTCATCGATAGTCAACAAATGGTATAAAGTTTCAAAGTGGATTCTGATCTACAGAACCCTAATGTGTTGCTTATGCCGGATTTACATGGTCACGCAAATGAGTTCTGCATTTAAAGCGAGACAATGCATATCGAAAAGTCGGCAGCCAGTAAGGGACAGTATTACGAGTTCCAACTAAATTAGACATCAGTCTTTAGGCAGGAAATCTTTAGAATTAACATGAATGGTCAACCACGAGTGTTTTTTTCTAGTTTTCCGTGCGTGCTGCATGGCGTGACCATGTAAATCCACCATTATACCAAAACTGTTCCGTTTCTTTAAATGGGACGGCTTTATAGTGGAAATATATGACAAAGCGCATCACACTATTTCGGGCAGTAGCAACACCAACCGCCCATGAGGTGACCCACTTCTTGGCTTTCTAAATATGAATATACAAGAAATCTAGTAACAGTGAACTTGTGTTGCAATCCATCCCCTTCGTGACTGAAAGCATTATCCAACGTACCTCGAACAATTCTAGACCACTGATTGAAGTAATGCCTTGCAACGAGTTCATGTCGACATTCCATAATCCATTAAAACTAGAAATAAAACTAGCACTAGAACCAGAAGTATCCGTAACTTGTTTTCCGACTCGTTTAAAGTTTTGTCAAACCTTCGTGACCGATGACTGTAGAATAGTGTTGGGGCAATAAAGAATGAATTCTACTATCGGTAGTAAAAGAATGATGAATTTAACTACCGAATGATTTCGTTTATTCATCTGTTCAGACAGAAGCGGGAATAAACAAAAAACAAAAAAAAAAAACTCCATACGCAGATCAATTTTCCGGATATTCACACTCAAAAACGATTTCCACTATTAACTACACTATGGTTAGTCAGATATTTTTGGAAGATTACGTACCTACCTACAAAAAATCAAATCAAAGAAACTGAATGAAAGAATAACTATCGAATGAATGAATATTTCAATACTATCGAATAAGTCGATATTTTTCATTCGATAGTTCCCATCACTACCGCAGACAGATATATTTAAATTTTGCAACAGGGCAGAAATCAAGGACATTAGCCACGAATACCATAAGCACTAACTACTTTTATAGAAAACCATTAATTAGACTGACTACTCGTATTTAGAATATCGGTTTCCATTTCGGACGAAGAAAAAAGAGAGGTAAAAATATACTCGTACGAGTACACGAAACTATTACCAAATCCCTTGGACATGGACATATGGATGTACACGTTTAAACGCACTCATCGTGAAACTAGTATTGAACGCGTACATTTTTTTTTGACAGGTATTCAGTGAGTGACATTTAACTAAGTTAATGCACAAAAACATTTACGCAGAAAGTTGTGGTATTTGGCCTTCACAAGTGTAATATGGAAAGAGGCGATATTTTCCGGACCTTGCGATCGCTTGGAATCACCCGGAATTTTGGGCATCGATCTGTTAAATTGTTTGAAGACACTGGTCTAGTACTTGACCGTCAAAGATCCGGAAGACCTCGCACTGTCAGAATTTCACAAGTGATAAAGCTTTTAAGACCAAGATTAATGGGAAACCGCTGCGAAAGCAGAAAAATTTGAAGATATCGCATAAATACTTAGTCCTGCCATAAGTTTCCAGCGCTTATCGTTCAAAACTTCTTGCGGGAATAGAACCGTTAACTTTTTTTCAGAACACATGCCCTGATCAGTGAAGAATACTAGTCAGTTTGGTTTCAGTTTACAAATTATTAACATGGAGTGGGGCGTTAAAAAGAATCGAGTCGCGGTAATACAAGTAGCGTTGCATAAGTGCGGAAAGTTCGGAGAAATCCCTTTAGGAAGCAGAAGATCATGTTCAAGCAATTGGGTATATCAACCAGATCCATGTCTAAGCTGATTCGGGAAGATCTGCATATGAAAGCCTATCGTCGGTCCACGGGTCATCTTCTAAATCCTCAACTAAAAAATATTAGGCTGGTAAGATGCAAGCGACTTTTGCAGTGGCACGCGGACAATGGCCATGAAAACATTCTGTTTACGGATGAGAAAATTTTTACCGTGGAAGAAGTTTTCAACAAACAAAATGACAAAATTTATGCCACTTTATCTAAGGAAGCGAAAAAAGTTGTTCAAGGGTTCAATGTGGCCATCATCCGGCTTCCGTAATAGTTTGGTGAGGGGTCTCTCACCATGGTGTCACTTCCTCCATTTCTGTGAAAAAGACGTAAAAACTGGTGAAAAGGTTTACCAAGAAGATGTGCTAGAGGGTGTTGTAAAGGGTTTGACCAATACCCTTTTCAGTGGATACAGATGGATCTTCCAACAGGACTCTGCTCCAGCGCACAAAGCCAAAACCACGCAGGACTGGCTCAGAGTCAATGTTCCAGGCTTTATAGCAGCAGAAGATTGGCCGTCGGGGATTCCAGATCTGAATCCACTGGGTTATGTTTTGTGGTCAGAATTGGAGAACATGGCCTGCAAGACACACTACAGAAATTTGGATAGCCTTAGAACAGCATTAACTAGAGCAGCGTCCACGATCTCCATAGAAACCGTACGTGCCGCTATAGCCAAATGGCCACACCATTTGGAAGCTCGTGTTAAAGCAAAAGGCAGTCATTTCGAGTGAATCCAATTTTTTTAATAATCAATATTGTGGTCTAATAAATAAAATAATTTTGAATACAATATGTTTACTGTTTTTTTTTTATAGCGTTAGATATTTGTAACAGAACTTATGGCAGGACTAGGTACATGTATCGCATTATCAAACAAGATTTGAGACTCAACGCATATAAAAGACACCTTGCCACTTACTCACAACCCAATTAAAGTAAAAACGGAATGAAAGATCGAAAGCTTGACGCGCAAATGGTGACATGACAATTTTAAGTAAAAACATTGGCAAACATTTACCAAACTGATGTTCTGAAAGGCGTTGTGAAGGGACTTAACCAATAATTGTTTTCAAGCAATCAGTGGACTTTCCGACAAGACTCCGCGCCAGCTCATAAGGCAAAAACAATACAAGTGTGGATCCAAAACAATATACCTGACTTCATAGCAGTAGGCTATTGGCCATCAGGCAGTCCAGATCTCAATCCTTTAGATTATAAGCTGTGGTCTATTTTAGAGGCGATTGCTTGTTCTACTCGACTCCCAAATATTAAGTCCTTGAAGCCTGCACTTATCCATGCTGTGGACATTTTTCCAATGCGATCGATGAGTGACCACAACGACTCAAGGCCTGCATAAATGCAAATGGTGGTCATTTCGAATAAATTGTTTAATTTACCAGAGGTGGTGGAATGAATAACTGACGTAAGAAGGCATTTAGTAAGGTCATGAGACCTAACCTAGAAACGGGTTAAAAGGAGCAGAAGAGCGGTCTAAAAATTGATTGGAAATGCAAGTAGAATCTCAAGGAAAATTATTTTTTCAATTTTGGCTGAGATCACGACACGGGTGCGGTGCGGCTCATCACCTCCACTGGTTTACACCGGAAGCAACATTGCCCAATAATACGAAATTTCCAAATACCGTACTCGATTTTTGGTCGATTGTACTACCAGGCAGAAATCCATTTTTAGTGTAGTAGTTAGAGAAACTTAGATTTTGTTCCCTTCTCTTTTATTATCGGTGGCTGTTGGTTGCTGTTCCCCTATCGGGCTCGAACCTGCACAGTTTGGATCATAAGCCAACACAATGTATACTAGTAGAATGGTAGCTTGGAAAAAGTTCCTAATCTCTACTATTTACGTCACAGTTGGACAACTTGATATGATTTATTGATACTGAAAAATAGATAATTGAAAACAATTTCAAATTAATTTGCATACATTAAAGTGGACAGCAATTAAAATTCAATTGTGTTCAGTTTAAGTGTTCCGTTGTTGACAATTTTGACATCTACTATGGCGACGTCATTTTGATTAAACGTATTAATTACAGCCTTGCCTAAAGAGTTTTCTTTTTTCTAATAAATGCATCCATTCACCTTAAATGTTACCGACATTTCGTGCATCCGATATGCAGAACCAGTTTCGCAATTGCAATTCGATTGCCATCTAGAGACTATCGAAAGTAAAACTATCATAATTTTTTGTTGTTCTCAAAATTAACCTGAAACTGATGTGGCAATATTTTGTCTTAGAATGAGAATTGTACTCTTATCAAATACGCTCTTGAAGTAGTTATACTTCTGCCGTCATACACCAAAAACAAGAGGAATGTTATCCTTAAGTCCATAATTATTCTTGGTTTATCAACATAGACCAGACATTTAATGTTGGCCTACGAAAAATAGTCTAAAGGCGGTAAGTCGAACGACCTCACATGCCAACTGAAGTTAATCTCGAAACTTTTAATTCATCATTAAGTCAAATCTAACTCGTAGCACCGTTTTTCTGACAACCTAAAGTCTATACAATGAAAGCGGGCCATCTGTTGGTTTCTTTTCAAAATTGCTATAAAAAAAACCATTTCTTTCCGATTATTTACGGAAAATAATTTTATTTATATCTTGTCAGCCTCAGCGTAACATCGATTTTTAACGGCACCCCACAAAAAAATTCCAACAGCGTCAAATCGCAGTTCCGCGGAGGCCAAGCAACATCACTAAAATGGCTGATTACGCGATTACTGAACTTAAAGCGCAAAAGGTTCATTGTTGAACGGCTTGTATGGTACGTAGCGCCATCTTACTGGAACCAGAGATCATCCAAGTTCATTTCCTCAGTTTTGATAATAACTTGATTAACTTATCAATTAGTATGTCAATTTCACGAACTTTTTTCACAAACTTGCGCACAGCAGGAACGGTTGGTGCATTATTTCGATCAAAATTCCCACTGGTTCGGCAACTCAGCACTGTAAATTTTTTGAGCGCGAAAGAGCTATCAGTGTCAAAATAACATGCAATTTAAAAATAAATCATCAATATCGCCCACCCTTTATTTCAGACCCATCATCATTTTGAAATAAGAAAATAAATCCACACCAATCGGTGAATTTTTTACGGATACGATTGTGATCACGCTAAATTCGTGAAAGGTAGTGCAAACAAAGGTGTACCCATGTTTGCCTTCTAGAAATCCAGAGTTGAACCGATTTTCATGAAAAATATATCCTTGTTGTGCAAGTGAAAGTATGCGCACATTAGTTATTAATAAAGAAAACTATGTCCTACGGTGACGCCATTTGAAAAAGTTCTACACGTTTGTCTTCATACAAACATTGTGACACATGTGGAGTAATTTTTGAAATTCTGCTCTCGAGTCCGTTCGTCTAGTAGCCAACATGGATATGATTGACTTCAAAAAAACTTTTTTCGAATTGCTATAGCTATAACCCGGAAAACTCGTGGAAATCAGGCGAATAGTTTGAAATTGTTTTTCATTAATAACCTTTTCCAGACCACAAGTGGATGTTCCATAAATGATCTGCAACATACAAAGGTGCTTGCAGCGGACTTTACCAGATGTCCGTTAGGCATGGAAGAGGCTAGGGTGGACTACTGTCAGTCCATTGAAACCATCAAGGGTATAAGGTCTGTCCAAAGAATACTCCAACTAGTCATTCCTAAGAAAGGCAGGTGCGACTTTAACAGAGCTCTTAAAAAAACAATAATTTCCAGGGATGCAGTGATGCCTCTGCACAATTCATATCATAGAATAGCACAAAACCAGCTTCCAGGTCGAACGCCTCAACAATTAAGCAACGCAATGCTCTTTTGTTTGAATGAACATGGAACACACTCCTGTTAATCGTTTCCATTAGCGTACAACACGTTGAATTTGTATCTATTGTATCTATTTATTAACAACTTCAGAGGATTTTATTAAAATTATTGATATTGCGGATTTGCAGAGGTTTTGGGGCGAATTTACGAGATCCTGGAAATTCGGTTCGTTGGAAATATAGATACGAAAGCAGAGTTATAAAAACCACCGAAAGTCGTAAATCTTTAGGCATTTCAGTGTTTCTTCTGAATGTTCCTATTTCCAGAATTCAGTTTCAGCATCGTATTAAGATATAATTTGGCTGTGCTTAGTCTTCTGAAGCTTCTCGCACAAACCCTAAATGAAATATAGAAACATTTTTTTTTATCTATGATACAAATCTCTACTATTTAAATGCTCGTCACAGTTGAACAAACTGATGTTGGCTATTGATATTAAATAATTGCAAATATTTCCTAATTTTTCTGCAAATAACTATTGAATAGATTTCGAATTTAATTTCAGTTTTAAACTTAAGTTTAAGTGAATATGACCTCGAAGGGGACTCTCATCGGTATATTGATAACTTTAACAATTGTTGTGGCCAGGGTAATTTGTTTACACTTATAAATTGTTACAGTGCCTAAATTGTTACTTTTTTTTCTTTTGAAAGCGACCATTCACAATTAAAGTTACCGAACTTTTATGCATCCGATATGCAGAACCACTTTCACAATTCGAATGCCATCTAGACACTATCGCAAATCAAACTGTCATCAATGTATTTGCGATACTTTCTGAGGAATTGGACAATTTTAAAATTAAAGTCAACGTGGATTTGCTACGTTCGACTGGGGCAACGGTAAAAATGTTGGACACTACTGTAGATGGATGTAGACTGTTGGATGCATTAGATTCGAATAATATTATGAAAATAGTTCTAGCGCATATTAGAAAATCAGGACATATTCCACAGCGATGTCCTATTAGTGCTGTAAGTTTGTCTCAAAATTTTCTTTCTTTCTGACACTGCAAGTATTGAATTAATATATTTTCTTAGAATGAGAATTTTACTCTCACGAGATATGCTCCAGATGCAGATTTACTACCATTGTACACGCCAGAGTTTAGTTATTCAACTGATATTCGCATATTGATTGGATCGACAGTGGTTGCTAAAATATTGGCTAATGGAAGTGTTGAATCAAAAAAGAAAACTGTTTTTCTGATGTCTTAGGGAAAATGCATATTCTACTGCACTAATGGTGTTAAATGTATCGCACAAATCTTTTAATTTTTTTTTTTTTTGTTTTACATTTAAAGAGTAAATATTCCTTATTATTTTTATTGCTGTTTTTTTTCCCCTGTATACAAATAAAATACAAATACGAATTTTCAAGAAATATCAGGTACATTTCATAGCACTTTAGAAAACTTGTTGCTAGAGATGTACAAGATGGTGAAAGTTTTGGAACCACTGGTAAAAACAAATTGTCTTTCAAAAATTTCCACTGAGAACAGAAAATTTGACTGAACGAAGTTTGATTGATTGCAGTTTCTTTTTAATGCATGGTCTCTCCAGAATAGATTAGTGGTTACATAAGCCCATTCAGAAAAGACCGCAAAACAAGAGCCAAAAGTATAACTTTCCTTTCGAAGTGAACGTCTGGCTTCGCTCGCGGTAAAAGTTTTAAACCCCGAAGTACATGTGTCTTTTTGGGCAATTCATTAATTGTGGATTTATGGGTCAAATACCTCAAATTCGAGATCCTTTTTTTAGAGAAATTGTTCCTTTTTTTCAGAATTCGACTACGGGCTGCGCGGCATCGAATGTTTCGTTTATATTGGTACTAACCTTGATGGAGCTATGTGCATTCTCCACCGTCACCTTGCAAGGATTAGCGAGTAACGTGGAACAAGCCAATGCGAAACAATTGTAGGTATTATGTGAGGCAGGTTTCTGGTAAGGGGCATTCCAAATCATCTGTAAAATTCGGTCAAATGAAAGTATGCCTGGGAATGGTAAATGGAATCCCGGAATCTCAGATTATGGAAACAGCGCCAACTACAGGGGCATCAACATCTTGAAGACTCAATGTGGATTCATCTGTCCCATCACATCTTTTTTGATTCGATGTCACTTATACTTTTTATGACGTACTTTTAGATTGACGTTGGTCATGGTTTCTCGATCGGCCAAGACCCTATCTCTTGCGATTGCAGTCGCTCGCTCACAGTATCTACCTATACATACTTCTTTTGGTGTCCAAAGGTTAGGATATCCATATAAAGGAGGAGCGCCTTGTGCCGATCACAATTATTTTGTCAATCTGGGTGACAATCTGATTTGTTAGATACCATCAGGTCCTCTTACGAATTGTGCGCATTCTTTGGAAAATAATGTAAGCATTTAAACTCACTGGTGGGGCAGTTTTTATTTTTTATTTTTCTTGAAACCTGATGATGAACTATATATTTCTGTAATACACACATCATTTAATTTTACATCAATATTATATTTACATGTATAAAAAAAAAAATCCAATTTCTACTCTAACCTGAAAAAAACATTTCGTTTTTCCACTGTCTGGGGATAGGAGTTTCAACTGACTTTACAACCATACTACATACATCACTTCAATTGGACCCATAAATTGTTTAAGTACTTTAAAACACTGCTTGAACAAAAAAAAAAAAGAAAACAAAACCACTTTTTACTCGAAAGCATGGTTTCGGGGGGATAGATACTTACCTCTCCTAACTTTTGTTTTACTTTCATAAAACCTATCTTTTCCCAAAATTTTATTGCCTAAAGAGTAGAATAACCTGGATAAGAAGACAACTTTGTACCTCGTCAATTTCTGGGAAAATCTTCTACTTTTTGCGGCTCTAACTCGAAAATTATCTATTTACGTATATTTACAAATGTCTGACGAATTTTAGCTGAATACTGTTCGATGGAAAATTTTGTAGATCAAATTTATGTATTCGTGGTTTGTTTTGTATTATGAATTATTTGTTTTGCTCCATAATGAAATCTCACAGTGTCAGACATTTATTCGGGACAATTGCCTGAAACAATTGTTTTGACCTGTGAATCCCCGGGTGTTTTTAATCTTAACTGAGCTACGTATAATATTACAAAGAAACACGGCTTTGCCAACAAATTTATTGTTACACCCCTGTCTCCATTGGATACATTTTGATGAAATTCGTTGTGCTGGTTTGACCTTATTGAACTTCACCAATATTTAATGAAGTGTGGGTAAGATATGGAAAGTAGATTTTGAAATAACTTATAAATAAAATGCAGTAGGGGTGCCTATGTCTACAGAGTGTTAATGAAATTTGGGTTCTAAGTTTCTCCTGGCTTAGTAGATTGCAATATCTACCATGAGAAAGTGCTGGGATTTCACTTAACAGATGTTTTATATTTAAAACAAAGTCTTTTTTGCCTGCCCTAAAATGTGTCGCCCCCAAAATGTGACGCCTTAAGCGACTGCTTATAGCTAAATGCAGCACTGGTCGGTATGCAATTTTGTGTGCTTACTCTATTCGATTGTTCACTCTATTGATATTCACTACCGCAAGTCTACTAGTCCCGAATCATTTGCATCTGACTATGAGTCACAGTTGAACAACTCGATGTGACTATACATAACCACAAAACAAATAATTGCAAGCAATTTGAAATTTTTGTTTTGTGATGACAAATGACAGATAAAGACCTTGTAGAAGTCCCAAAACGTCGGATTGCTCCAGCTCGAGCGTGAGTTCATGCGATACTAAATTGACATCTTGGGATTCAGCAAAATAAGATGTTTCGACGCGGGAGAGTACCACTCCCTGACACATAACACTATTCGACTTTACTTTGGTTAACCATCTGGATATGTACATGAGTCCAGTGTAAGGTTGCTTCTAACACCTTTAGCACACCAAAGCCTCACATCTTGAAAGCTCTTCAGCGACCGAATGTTGGTCACCATTTTACAGTGTTATGGACCGACAGAAGCTGAGACGGAGAAAGAAAAGGACAACTTCTACAGCCAACTGGGTGCCGCCTATAACACAGCTCCCAACGGGGACATCGTCATCGTAATGGGGGACTTGGATGCCAAGGTAGGCAACGACAACAGCGCGCTCAAACATGTGATAGACAAACACGGCCTCGGAGAGCGGAATGACAACGACGAGCGTTTTGTGAACTTCTACAACATCAATCGTCTTATTATTGAAGGCATCATGTGGAGGCATCATGTTTGACGGTTGTGATAGGCAACGCACGTGCAACTAAATTGACCACTTGGCGATCAGCGTGGCGCGGGTATATTTTTTTGAGGCATCAAATCGAAAAACTATCGAGGTCTTGTTGAAGGAGACTATCATAGAATCTTTGGGAAAAAAAATGGCTTTGAAAAATTTGGTATCTTCCGCGTAGAGGGATAGGAAGGAGTGTTTAATAACCCTCTCAAGATCGTTTATAGTTAGGATGAAGAGAAGGGGACCTAGATTGCTACCTTGTGGAACATCAGTGGTGAAAGGAGTTGAAGCGAACACTATAAAAATGTTTTCCTAGGTAAGAAGATATTAATTTTTACAATATGGATTCAAAACTGAGAGACAGTTTGAAAAGGATTAGTTGATGAGATACTCGTATCTTATCAAAAGCTTTACAGAAATCGGTTGCAATAACATCGACTTCATTGCCATTCTCTAAGGCAGAGATGGCAAAGCAGACGCATTCGATAAGATTATGAATTAGTTGATCTACGAGTACTTTTTAGGAAGCCATGTTGACAAGGGGAGATAAGAGACTTGCACTAAAAGCTTAAGGCTTCGTATAAAATACTTTGGAATATTTTGAGTATTTGAGAAAGTGGGACGATAATTAGTTATTTCGCTCTTTGTGTATCGGATCTATGAAAGAGGTCTTCCAAACCTGAGAAAATTCTCCTTATGAAAGGGATAGACGAAAAAGGAAAGAAAGGGGGAGGGAAAGGGTGATAGAGCACCTCTTAAGAAGACCATATGGGCCAGGTACGAATTCATCATTAAATTTTTATAACGTATTTTCTTTAAGAATAAAATCAAATGTTGGAAAGATAAAAGGGCCAATGGAGAAGTTAAGTAGGATAAGCTGAATTTGGTAAACCAACGCTTCACTGTCCGTTCATTACACAACACTTAACTAAATGCCTGGTTAATTTTCCGAGATGATGTTGCTGCGTTTACTTGTCTTTTAAATTTTAAAAAGGAAAACACCCTAATATCTCTAGTAGTTATAACTTAGTCAACTATGAAAACAATTCTCAAAGTAGATATACAGATGTTGCTGCACTGACGTCACATAAAAAACTTCCATATGTACTAACCTGATACATATCATAGTTGCTATGACTCCATTGATCCGGATTCCATGAACGGTGTCCGAAATGGTGTAGCTTCAACAACTTTCTTAAATGTCAACCTAACAGCTAACTTTCTAGGTTGTTACCCCACCTCTTGCGTTTTTTATGCGATTTCCAGTCTGTGTGTGGTTTTATCAATAGTTTCGTCAACACTTTTTCAGGTGATAAATCTGTCTACTCGTCACAGTTGGACAAACTGATGATGATTATTGATAGTAAAAAAAAAAAAAAATACAAATTTCGAATTCAATTTTTGGCCTATTAAAGTGAGTAACAATTAAAAACGTTTCATCTGTGTTTCAGTTTTAGTGTTAAGTTTCATTCGATATGACTTCGAAGGAGGTTCTCGTCGGTCTATTGGCAATTTTAACAATTGTTGTGGCTAGGGTAATTCATTTAAAATTAAATAAACTATAACAGTGAGCAAAGTGTTACTTTTTCTATTGAAAGCGACCATTCACCATTAAAATTAGCGACATTTCATGCATCCGATACGCAGAACCAGTCTCACAATTTGAATGTCATCTAGAGACTATTAAAAATAAAACTGTCGTCAATGCATTCATGATATTTTCTAAGGAGGTGAAGTCTTTTCAAGTCAAAGTCATTTCGGATTTGATACGTTTGGCTGGTCCACCGGTAAAAATGTTCGACCTAACTTTGGATGGATGTAAAACTTTGGAAGCATTGGAATTGAATAGTGTTCTGAAAGTTATGTTAGCACATGTTAGGAAATCGGGACATATGCCAAAACGATGTCCTCTTAGGGCGGTAAGGTTTTTTTCCTTTTCTAAATGTACCTTATTTGCTCTGCAACCAAACTAAATGGAGCAATGTATTTTATTAGAATGAAAATTTTACTGCCACAAGATACGCTATAGATGCAGATATACTACCATTATATACACCAGACTTTAGTTATTCTGCTGATATTAGCACTTTAATTGGATCGAAAGTGGTTGCTAAGTTATTATCGAAAGGAAGTGTTGAAACGAAAAACAAGGCGATTTTTAGGTTCTAAGGAAAATGCATATTCGACTGCTCTTAAGCAAGGGGAAAATGTTGAAGCAATTTAACGTTTATAATTATTTTTACCCCAGATGTATAATTTTTCAAAATTTAATTAATTTATATATGTGAATTGCATCTTTAAATAAATTTATTTATTAAAATAACTTAGCTTTCTTTAAAAAAAAAAGAAAACATTCAGTAGAAAGACATAGATACATATGTCTATTAAAAATTAAAAATAAATAAATAAATGTTTTGGCGCTATCTTTTCGCAGCCACTCGTGCTGTGCGAGTTTTTTTTTTTTTGTTTATTTTAAACAGAAGGGACCTACAATAGTTTTTTAATTGAGAAACATTTTGATGACAGATTTACTTTCGAATGTATGTTAGACATTCGCAAGAGGTTGGACAGTGAACAAAATTAATGGTGTTGCTGGGAATCGAAACTAAGTCTCCCACTAAGTAATGCAACAACTGAGCAAAGGCTCCCATGAAGAAGGTGATTTTTTAAGATTCACCGCGGTAGTGCTACCGTAGTCAGACGGCAAAAGGTAAAACATAGGAACATGAACGAAGGAAGGGAATAGGAACCTATCACAAAAGTGTCATTCTTTGTACGTTACGACTGACTTACGTAAGGGGGAATGCAATAGTTGTGACAGCTTGTTTGTAAGGAGTCCGTAAACGATAGCACTATGTAGGCAAACGGGACACTTTTATTAAAATTAAAATTTATGAACGCAATTTCGGCTCTGCTATTAATATAAATAGAAATCATTGTTGAAGATAAAAGAAATTATTTATTGTTCAATCACAAAAGAAAATGGAAACGAAAATGTGTAATAAAATCAAATTCGTGTTTTTGCTAGCGCATTCCCTCTAAAACGTTAGTATTATTGTACGGAAGCATTCGGGGTACATACAAAATAAAAGTGTACAACGGCGGCTTTACGGCGGCGCGCGGTTCACATTACCAAAAAATGAGAGGGAATATTCCAAATGAAAAGAGATTTCAATAAAGTTCAGCGTAAAGTCGAATATTTTGGACGATTTCGAACAATTTTCAAAAAATATTAACAATTCGGTACCCAAAATTTGGATCACAAAAAACGTTAATCACAGAAAGCACCGTATTTAAGACATTCGCATTCTAAAACTTCCCGGTAAAGTTGGACCGGGTGTAGTGTAATCGCTAGAGACCCAAACTGTGCAGGTTCAAGTCCGGACGGGGAACAGCAACCACAGCTACCTGTTTTATGCACAGGTGGCTGTGGTTGCTGTTCCCCGTCCGGACTTGAGAAACGAATAAAATCCAAGTTTCCCCAACCACTATACCAAAATAAATTCTACTTGGTAGTACAATGGACTGGAAATTGAGTCTGAGTGCTCCGGGATTTGAAAATTTGTTTTATCAAAAATTTTAAATACTTCGGTATTCATCTTTTTTATTTTAGACGCACCGTTGAGGGTGGCCGTGGTGTAGTGGTAACATCATCGCTTGTCACGCTACAGGTTCACGGCTCGAATCCTGATGTAAATAATCATCTATTTATTTCGCATGAAATAAATAAAAAGTCGATCAATTGCGAAAGTTTATGTCAACTCTACTGCGAAAGCATAACACTGACAGTAGGGCGGTCATATGGCTAAAATGCAACTTGATCGTGATGATGACATCAGGAGGACGTAAAAAAATACTGTGAATCATGAGCAACGACAAAAGCAAAAACAAACAAGCTCCCCAGTTATCTGGACAGCCACCCTTGGAGTTCATTAATACCAGCTGAGTTTCAAACCAACTACACCAATCTGTCTTTCTCTCTGTCTCTTCCCCTTCCCTCAAAACGCCCGTGTCCTAAAATTAGTATAAGGGTTTTCGTAACCCCTTTCACACGTGCAAATTATAAAAAAAAAAAACAAGACGCACCGTTTTAAAAAATACAGTGCACTCTCGATTTTTGCAACTAATGAAAACACGGCACTGTTGCGGATAAATAAATAAGTAAAGGGTGTACCAAAATTCACGCAAGAAGTAATTTTGATAGAACACAAATTTTTAATTAAAAATTGCAAATGTTTTATTGATTCACAAAGTATACAGTATAGGGTTATGTATGAAATAGGAAATCGGGTAAATGGCCTCCACGGCTTTGCTGGCACATACGCACTCTTTTGCCGAAATTTTCCATTACCGTTTTGCATAAATGTGGCTGAATTTCGTTGATACAGCGCTCAATTTGCTCCGTGGGTGGTTGTGGGCTTGTTGGCATAAACTTTAGACTTTCAAAAATCAAAAAAAAAAAAAAAATGTCCAACAGCATTAAATCGCATGATCTGGGCGGCCAATTCTAATCACCAAAACGGGAAATTACACGACCAGGAAATGACTCATGCAGTAATTGAATTGTTTCTCGGGTTCTATGGCATGCGGCAACAATATAGGGAGGTAAGTTATAACTATCAACCCAATCAAGACCATGAAGGGCAAAATGGACAGCTTCTATTTCGTAGTAAGGTGACCGTTCTTGGCTAGCATATTCGCCTTGGCGAAAGCGATGTAAGTCACAAAATTGTGACAGACGGGTTTAAAAATGCTTTAGAAAATAGAAAATTTCACATAGAGTAAGCCTTGGGTGATGGAGGGAGACGCTTACAAGAGTATGTGATACCTTGGCATTTGCTGATGTTAGGCTCCTAGAACATTTTTTTGGCACCAGATTGAAAATCTGTCAAGGCCACCTTGCAGTGCAGTGCCTGAAGATTTTCATGTCATCAGCGCAGATAGGCAGATAAGAATTTGTTATAATACATTCAACATCATTTATGGGCAAGATAAAGATCATAGGTCCAAGGTGGCTACCTTGAGGTACGCCTGAGGTAATATAAATGGGGTCAGATGCGTACGATCTGAAAAGGACTTTATACTGGCGATCTGTCAAGTGGGATTCAATCTACTAAATGAACCCCAGTTGAAAACCAAGAGCTTTTAGTTTCAAAAGGAAAGATTCCGTGTGACATTTTTTCGAATGTGTTGCTGAAATCGGTACCTAGCAATTACATCTACTTCTTTGCCGACTTTTAAAGCGCACAGAGTTCTAGACATCAACAGCTTCTAGAAACAGCGTAGGAAAATAATTTGTCCACCGCATTGAATAATTTTATACAGCAGCACATCATAAAAAAATAAAGGGTGCCCCAAAATTCACGCAAGAAGTAATTTTGATAGAAAACACAGGTTTTTAATTAATATTCATAAAGTATGGGATTATGTATGGAATAGCATAACGGATAAATGGCCTCCACGGTGATACAGCGCTCAATTTATCCTTCAAGGCGTAGGTGGTCGTTGGTATAAACCTTAGACATAAAAAAACCCCAAAGAAAAAAGTCCAACGGCGTTAAATCGCATGATCTGGGCGGCGAATTCCGATCACCAAAACGGGAAATTACACAACCAGGAAGTGCAGTAATTAAATTGCTTCTCAGGCTGTGACACCGTCTTGTTGAAACCACATGTCGTTCACATCTATATCTTGCAATTTAGGTACATACATTAAACTGGATTATCATGTCGCGATTGCCTGACCAGCCGTATTTTTGAAGAAGAATGGTCCGATGATGCTTCCGCACCAAACAGTGACACGTTGTGGATGAATCATTTGTTTTTTAACAATCACTCACATTGTTATTTCTCTAGTGACAATTAAAAATCAAAAAATCAGTGAATTTAGGACACTTTCTGAGGAGAAGAAGAATTTTTAATTAAAAGTGAATGTGGATTTTTTTGCGTTCGACTGGTGCACTAGTAAAACTATTCGACATTATTGTGGATGGATGTACTCGTAAAATATTTAGGTACATTGGACTCAAATACCATTATGAATGTTATGCTAGAGCATATGACGGTAAGTCGGGACATATTTTAGAGCGATGACATATTAGTATTGAAAGTCTTTCTTAAGATGTACCATCCTTGCTATGCAAATAAAAGCAAGTATTTCGTGAAAATTTTCTATTCCGAGGATCTCAAAACAGTTGGTCTGTGAGCTGTGGCAAATGTCTTAAATTTTATCTTTATCGTACGTATGTGCAGTTTTCCCACTCGTCCCGTGTACACTTTCTCAGAAACGACATTCAGGTCCGTATCGAGACCCAATTTGGCAAGCTTGGTTCTTTCAATTTTCTCATAAAACACATCACCGATTTTTTCTTTTAATCTATCGTAACGTCTTTTACAGGACATAAACCTTGTTAATGTAACCACTAGTTCCAGTTGGACATGCTGATGGATTACTGAAAATTTTCAATTAAATACTTGGTTAATTAAAGTGAAAAACAATTAAAATTTTAAATCTACCTTCCTGCAATTAACTATCCAATGGAGTTTGAATTTCAGTTTTACTAATACGAGGGGCGGCTAAAAAGTTCACGACCTAAGATACTCAACAACGAGTCATCTTCTCATTAGTGATAGCACTAATTGCGGCGCTCTTTAGTAGTACTTGTATAAATATCACCTCGTTTCAATAATAATCTCATTTTGTTATTATTTGTGGTAGGATAAACATTACCATGTCAGCGGAAATCGAAAATTTTCGCAATTTTGAGCACCCCGCCGTGATAAAGTACCTCGTGAAAAAAGCAAAATCGCCTAAAGAAATTTTCGAAGACATACGAGTATCATCGACTTTTCAGGATTCTGGGCCTTCGAATACCATGGTCAAGAAATGGGCTCGCATATTGCAATAAGGGCGAGGGAGCTGTGAAGACGACCCCCGCTCAGGGCGTCCTGTGTCAGTGGTCACTGAAGAAAACGTTGGAAAAGTTGAAAAATTAGTTCTGGCCGACCGAAGAATAAAAATGTGTCAGAAAGCGGAGTTGCACATTAGCAAAGAATGGATTGGAGAAATTTTACACGAGCATTTAAACAT
Source organism: Pocota personata (assembly GCA_963082735.1). Taxonomy (NCBI): domain Eukaryota; kingdom Metazoa; phylum Arthropoda; class Insecta; order Diptera; family Syrphidae; genus Pocota; species Pocota personata. The sequence continues at coordinate 133,459,229 of OY720431.1, read as the reverse complement.
GAAAAAAATCTATCCGCGCTGGGTACCGAAAATGCTCACGCCGTTCGACAAGCAACGTCAGCTCGAGTGCTGCAAAGATTTTTTGAAGGATAGTTACGGTAAGTTCGCGTAGTTCTTCCCAATCTTTCTCCTGGCCATGGGCACAAGTCCTTGGATTTTTCATTTTTTTCCTTATACTATCCGTCCGCCGTCAGCGTAGAATAGCTTTCTTTTCTTGGGGATTTTTTTTTTTATTTTGGCACGAAATTTTGTGTGCTGAGCAGGTGGTGCAAAGTAAGGTGGACAAGAACCACCCCGTCCGTGCAGCTAAGCCGAGCAGCCGTGAGCGTGCCGCAGTCCTCCTTACTCGCACCGAAGACGCCTTCGTGACCTATCCTAGCTCACAACAATGGCCAATGAGAGACCACCCACCCTACAGACCAGACTTGGCCCCGAGCGACTTTTTCCTTTTTTCCAATTTATTTGAAAAAGGAGTTACGAGGCTGGAGATTTGCAGATGAGAACTAGATCAAGGCGGCCGTAGAAAGTAATTTTGAAGGCAAAGAAAAAGAATATTTTGTTGGTGGCATTTCACTCGGGGGAGATCATATTGAGAAATAAATTTTTTTAATAGGATCTCTTCTTAGGCCGCTAACTTATCAGCCGCCCTTCGTATGTTCCAGTGAATATGACTTCGAAGGTGGTTTTCATCGCTTCTACCATTTGTTATAATGAGGGTAATTTAAATACAACAGTGCCTAAAGAGTTAATTTTTCATTAAAATTAATGAAGTTTCATGCATCCGATATGCAGAACCAGTTTCACAATTTAAATGTCATCTAGAGACTATTAAAAATTAAAGTGTCGTCAATGCATTCGTGATATTCTCTGAGAAGGTGAAGAAGTTTCAATATCAATGAAGTCGATTGGGATCTGCTAAGTTCGGCTGTTGGAAACAATGGGTAAGGAAATGCCAAAACGATGTCCATTTAGTGCTGTAAACTATTATTAAAATTTAACTTAATTGCTTTGTAACTGATGGAATGATAATAAATATTTTCTCGGAATGAACATTTTATTGCCACGAAATATGCTATTTATGTTGCCATTATAAACACCAGATTTCAGTCACATTTCTGATTTTAGGACTTTAATTGGATCGAAAGTGATTGCTAAGCTACTGATGAAAGGAAGTGTTGAGTCGGAAAAGATGGAGTAATTTTTAAAGTTCTAAGGACTGTAGAGCACTTGGGGGTAAATGTACTGCAAACCCATTCGTGGCAAAGACTGGTTAATTAAATTGTCCAGTTTTAATGAAAAAATAAATATGGGGATTTTCGGAACACTCCAACGTACGTATGTATCTTATAAACTCCGCATCTATAAAGAACACTAGTCTTATTGCATAGTTTGTACTGATTTTGTAGGTGCTTTGGACCTACGTACAGTTGTATGCCCTTTTCCAAGCGTAATTTTTCTATTAAGTGAAGCTACTCATGATAAATCGAATATTTGTCAGAGGTGTATGATAAGTAAGACCGTGGAAAAACTCTTTCGTATTTTTCGGGACTCAAACCTTGAGTTTCCCGCTCAGTGATCGCGCACTTAGCCACGGCGCTCACATTTAGTTATTAACAAAGTGAATGTTTGAAAGCTATAAAACTGGCATACCCTCTATCCAGGAATAACATAAGTCTAATTTGCGCTCAAACCCGCACAAAAGAGAAAGACGAAATCATCAAAGACTGTTTCTATGAGCTGCTTGACAACACCGATGTGCTATGCTCCGGACGTTAAAATTGTTTTTGGAAGTACCATCGGAAAACGCAACATGAAATTCGCACATCTTAACATCTACAAAGCAACATGACAGTTTCCTGTTCAACTGACCGTGGTAAAAATAAAGAGGATGCGATCAGATTGTCATCGAGGGAATACACTGTGTGAACGTTCTAAGGTGCCAATACTGCATCCAACAATATAATACGCACAACGATCACCATGAGAAAGCTCAACGTTGAAGACCATTCTCCAAAATTAAAACGGCAGCAATAGCAAGAGTGGCAATACTTACTGCTAGCAAGCCATTTAGTTCAGTTGTCAGGTCGAAAAGAGGCTTTTGCTGGAAATAATTCAATAAGTTTAGAATTCTTGTGCATTCGAGGTAGGCGTTTAGATTGTAAAAAACACATCCAATTTGAGACCTCGAAATCAATTGGGAAATTTTTTAAATTTCAAATAGTTTCAAAATTGTAGCAACTATTTTCTTCATCTCCATGGATCCTACATTAGAAATACTCTCTGGCAAAAAGAGGGTACCAAATTTGCAACTCTTAAATTTTTAAGACGTGGCACTGTAAGTTAACTTACAAAAATTTCAAAAATTCGGTACCAAAACTTTAATTTTCAAACTGTCTCGTTTCAATGTTTACTAGAAGCAATTTATTTTGGGTAAAAATTATTATTTTGTTTGGTACAGCTAATAATTAAGGCTCCTTAGACGAAGCCAATCTGCTTGCTTGCCACTTTGCAGCGAAATGCACACTGCCAGATAGTTGTCTCCGCCTTTAGTTTAGAGCTTTGAATTTCCCATGGGACAAGTAGCAGAGCCGTCTACGGAGAAATTCATAGCATGCGATTTCTTCTTCCACCACAAAAAAAACATTTTCACGGAATACAGCGCGATTAGCTTTCCGTTTTGACAGCTTGTGCAATCGACCTGCACTTCACCATTTTGTACGTGCATTGCTACTTCATTGAGCGACTTATTTGACAGTTTGTACTACAGCGACTTCATCTGCTGCAGCGTTTCTCCATTGTGTTCGGGCAGTAAGTTGCGCTTGATATGTCAAAAGCATTTGACAGAGTTTGGCACCAGGCTCTTTTGTCCAAAATGCGTGCATATGGATTAGAAATTATCTTTCGGGGCATTCAATACAAGTTGTCTTGGATGGCTTCAAGTCTGCAATTCATCATATAAATGCTGGTGTTCCCCAAGGCTCTGTTTTATCTCCGTCTCTCTTTCTTATTTTTAGAAATGATTTCTTGTCCGCAAATTTTAATCCAATCCATTCTTTCTCTGATGACAATACCCTCAGTTTTTCATATTCGTTCCCTAACTCACGTCCTTGGTCTTCGGCAACGTATGGAATTCAACAAACAGGGTGGAATTTAATACTTCCAAACACATGATGTCTTCTGTCTCTCAAGTGAAGCCAAAACCCTCAACTATTGCCAATGAATGGTACTTGCATAGCTGAAACCGAGAGACTTGTCATTCTCGGTATGTGTATTGTAGTTTGTCTCACAAAAATTATCAGTACAGGCCTTATGGGAGAGCTTGTTTTAAGACACTGGTGCCTGTAAATGTATTCATGGCACTCAATTTTAAAAATTGCCACTGAAATAAAAACTAAACCACTGACTTATATAGGATATGTTTTTGTAATTTTCCTCAATTTCACATACATCCCACCCCGATCAGCCTGCCACACAACCGCCGATGGCTTTATTTCGTTCAACAAATTGTTTTGCTTTTAAATCAGCAGGTGGCAACCATACGGATAATGCTCTCTGATTTGTGGAGATTTGTCATGTGACAGATTTATGAAAGCAATTGCAACAAAACAGAGAGGCAAGCGTCCTATCTTTCCTTTACTGAAAATTTTTGTGAGACAAGGTATAGTAATCATCTTCGATCACATAATCGAGGTCGCCAAAAATGCTGCAGAATGACTAGGATTCCTTAATCGGTTCAAGATATATTTTACCCTGTCTGATCTGGTCTCAATTTATAACGGATTCATCCGCCCGCATCTGGTCTGGTACTCGTACACCTAAGACCGTTCTGCACATTCTAGACAGAGTACAGAAACGCGCGTTGTACTAAACTCCATAGATTCACTCGAACATCGTAGAAATGTGACTTTCCCTATTTTATTGCTTTTTTTTATATAAAAAATGCTCCAACGAAATGACCGGTTTATTCCTCCCCTTCAAAATTTCATCCGCAATACGCATTATGCTTCGAATGCAGATCAGTTCACCCTTCGGCCGTACTGTCTAATATAAGGATTCATTTATAAGCCGAGCGACACGAATGTGGAATGATCTACTAGGCTCTGTATTTCCTCATCACTACAACCTTTTAAAGCCAACCTGCACAGGCATCTCCTCCGTTCCTCTTCCCCCTTTTCCCAAACGCCCGTTCCGGGAATTAATATAAGGGTGATGATATGGCATTCAGATTTTGGACATATGGTCAAAAAAGTTGTTTACCCTTTCAACGCATTTTTTGAAAACTAAAATTCTGTCGCCTCTTTTCAACTTTGCATAAATTTTAAATCTGAACAATATACTAAAGAACAGCATAAATGGAGCACGTAGTTGTGACTCAGTCGTGCCCATTATCTTATTTTATTGATTTTATTTAGGTTGGGAGATACACGCAGTTGCGATTATTTTGAAAACAATATTTGGCTATCGCACGCTCATGTGCTAATATTTCGGTACACAGAAGTTAGTTTCGAATCTCTAAAATCGAATACCTGGTCACAGTTGGACGAACTGATGTGACTATTGATAGTGAAAAATAAATACGTAATTGCATAAATTTCAAAACAATTTTTTGATTCATTAGAAATTTCGTGCAAATAACTATTCAACACAATTCAAATTCGGTTTCAGTTCAACATTTAAGTTTCTGAGAAGATGACTTTGAAAAGGATTTTAATCGGTCTGTTGGCAATTTTAACATTTGTTGTGGTGTATCTTTTTAAAACTTATAAATTACAATATGCCTTAAGTGTAACTTTTTCTATTGAAAGCGACCATTCCCCATTAAAGTCACCGAACTCTCATGCATCCGACATGCAGAACCAGTTTCAAAATTCGAATGGCATCTAGAGACTGTTAAAAAGCAAAATGTCATCAGTGGATTCATTATATTTTCTGAGTATGTGAAGAGTGTGAAGGCAATACAGCTTTAAAATTGCTCAACATTACTGTGGACGGATGTAAATTGTTGAATATTATTAAAGTTATAGTATGTTAGTGTATGTCAGGAGGTAGGAACATGATTCAGAGTGATGTCCAATTAATCCTGTAAGCCATTTTTTTGTCTGCAACTAATAGAATAATGTATTCATACTTCCTTAGAGGGATAATTTTACTCTCACAAGATATCCTCTCGGTGCGGATATACTACACACCAGATTTCAATTATTCTACTAATGTTAATCTATTGATTGGATTGAAAGTGGTTGCTAAGTTACTCTATAAAGGAAGTACGAGGGTGGGTCAATAAGTCCCTGAAAATTAACACAAATTGTGTCGTCACCTTAAATTTAATTTTTATTATTGTCAAGAATCATCTTTCAAAAGAACGCACCCAAATTTTCAGACAGATCTGTCAAATAGTTTTGTTGTGGCAGCCGCAGCCATTTTATATAGACGCCTACTAGCATTTTCGTTAAAATGGAAAAAAAGTGAATTTCGAGGGCAAAAGCTTGACAAATATTATGGGGACTCTTCACCATCGATAGGAACCATTCACCACTGGTTTACTCAATTTCGGTGCGGTCGTTCAAGCACAAGTGACGCCGAACGTTCACAATCGACAACAAACGCATTCGTGTGACAACTTCAAAGGTGTGTTTGGCGATGTTCCAGAAAAATTCGGCTGAGTTTTTGCGCCGTTTCGTAACCTGGATTCACCACAACACACCAGAAACCTAGGAACAGTCAAAACAATGGACTTCTCCTGGTGAATCGAAGCCGAAGATGGCCAATGCGTCAGCAAACAAGGTCATGGCGATAGTTTTTTGGGATGCGCGCGGTGTTATTCACATCGATTATCTTGAAAAGGGTAAAACGATCACCGGCGCATATTACGCAGAGCTGCTGGATCGATTCCAAGCCGATTTGAAACAAATACGGCCGCATTTGGCGAAGAAAAAAGTTCTTCTTCACCCGGACAACGCACCGGCGCACAAGTCCGCAGTCGCAATGGCAAAATTGCATGAGTTAGGCTACGAACTCCTCCCTCATCCAGCATATTCCCCAGATTTAGTCCCCTGCGACTATTTCTTGTTTCCAAACATGAAGAAATGGCTCGGAGGTAAGAGATTTGGGTCGAATGAAGAGGTCATCGCTGAAACAAACGCTTATTTTGAGGGGCTTGAGGAATCGTATTATTTGGAGGGCATCAACAAATTGATGAAACGTTGGATGAAGTGTATAGAGCTAAAAGAAGACTATGTTGAAAAATAAAATGTTTTTATACCGAAAAGAGTGTTCCTTATTTCATTTTCCAGGGACTTACTGACCCACCTCGTTTTGACCCACGTATTGAAACGAAAAGACGATTCTTTTGAGGTCCTAAAAAGAATACACATTAAAAAAAAAAAACACGGTCTTTGTTTGCGATTAATGATGAAACAATACCCCACAGCCTTGGAGTGGTGCAGACTATTCCACGTCCAGCTTAGATCCTGTGTCTGTTATGGGTCTTAGGGCATCAACCATGCCTACTCGCCATCGTGTTCGGTTCGTGGCGATGTGTTTCAACTCCAACCAGCTCTTTCCCAGTTGCTGACATTACTTTTCGATTGTTCTGCGCCACATCATACCAGCACCACCCTGTATTCGCCCTTATTGGGTTAGTGAGTACCATTGCATGGCTTGTCGGGCAATACAATTTTTGTCCTTACGTAGAGTGTGACCAATCCATTGCCACTTTTGCTTTTGTGTAATGAAATCTATACGATCTTGGCCCGTTCTCTCATAAAGCTGATCGTTTGAGATACGTTTTGTCCAGAACACTCGTAATATGTTTCTTAGACAGCGATTAACAAAAGTTTGCAGCTATTTGGTGACATTGACGGTCACTTTCCAGGTACTGCAGCCATAAAACAGCAGCAATTCCTCATTAGAGTGGAACAGTCGCAGCTTGGTGATTAAGCTGATTGAACTGCTTCTCCATATTTTAGACAACATACCGAATACTGCCTTAGCTTTAGATTTGCAGCTGCTAACGTTTAATTCGGTACCGCCTTCAGTTGAGACTACACTTCCAAGGTAATGGAAGTTTTCTACTCTTTCGACCTGTTGTGCTAAAATGCTGATATGAGTTGTTGATGAGTTTAAACGAAGACTTACATTTTTTGTTTTGGCGGAGTCCTACCAAGTTTGACTCTGCCACCTAACCAGTGGTCATTTGGTGAAGGTCCATAAGAGTCATGGTGTTTGAGATAAGTTGCTAGACCCTATTGGATTCCGCCACATCCTGTCGACAGAGCGTTCCGCAAAACATCACTGAACACCACCAAAAACTGTAGGGGTGATAGTATACAACCTTGTCGAACGCCACTTCGGATCTCAAATTCGTTCAACAACCTACCGGTATGCCGCATGTGAAACTTCGCACCTTCATAACTTGCTTTTGTTATCTATTCTCAACGAATTGTTCGAAAATGATCCGTAAGGTGATAATGTGGTCAACGCATTAAGACCCAGAACTTGTTCAGCCAGTGCGTTGATGGTATTTATTTTGTCACGGCGCACGCTACGCTGGACTTCTCTCATCTTAAAACTGTACAGGGAATCGAGCTTGCTTATACCCTCTGCAGGGGTAGCTGCAATGTGAACTTAAAGTTGTTTCCGCTCTTCGATCTGTCTCCAGGTATCAGTAGATTACTATGTCACATTGCCTCTCCCTGATCTTCCGACAAGACTTTCTGCTCCGGTAGCGAGACGCCTCTATTATAGTAATTTTATAAAAAAAAGTATTTGTTTCATGACCCAGAAACAATCGACACTCGTTGGTAAACAAAAGGGAATGGGTTGGAATCTGTCTCAATCACCTCCACCTAAAAGCCGAAAGGGGGTCGATGGGACTTTCCTCATAATTTTCCGTGGCCTAATCATCAGATCCCAAGGGCAGTGACTATGAACCCATGTTTAACCTCCCCATCGGCATAAGGTGCCGGAGACCCTTTGAGTTCCTGTTTACCTAATGAGCTCGAGGATTGTGTTAAAGTTCTGCGACTGTTCTGCAATGCAGTTCTGATCAGTTTTATATAGTCCTAAGCAGGATGAAGTTAGTTTCAGTTTTAATGAAGAACGTTTATATTTTGGTGGCTCATCGGCAGGGATATCTACTATATTCACACAATAAACTTCGATTGCAATTGAACTTTTGAATGCGCTCCAGGCAGATTGACATATCTGTACTAATTCCAGAATATCGTCATGGAGCCCAAGAGAATGGATAGCGAGTGAAAAGAGTGGAATATCTCTTTCTGTCATATCTGGCAAAAAATATCTCGAGAATCTCTGATTTTACTTAGCTTTCACATATCAGAAGGTCCGAGTAAATAAGACCGAAGAGGTTGCTAAAATCACCAAAATACCATAAAATGAGGCGAAGTCTGGGGTGACTCATTCTAATAGGTTTGGCCTCTTCTCAAATGACTTTTGCTGCATTTCTAAACTTCATTTCTTCCACTTCAGCAACTTCAAATGATTCAATATTACCTCGAACTTGATAAGGGATTTCCAAGATCTCTTTTTGTAGGGAATATTAATCTCCAAAAGATTATTCTAGACTACGCGATTGGACAAACATTTTCAAATGTGGAAACACTATGGAACCAATAAATGTGTAAAAGTGAGTTCTACTATATAATCCTTTTGCTTTTGTGTAGTATAATGAGTTCTAGTATTTCGACGTCATTAGAAAATATGAGAATCAACAAGAAGGATAGCATCTTTTACTACTTTCGCAGTAAATACTCATAAATGATATAAATTTGAAAATCACTTGAAAAATTTTGAGATTTCTCAAATTTGTAGCTGCGATTTCAATCTTTTTACACAAGAAGTTCGGATTTTTCTTAAACGATGTCAATCCAGAACACCGCAACTCAGTACAATAAAAATCGCAGGCATTTTGTACTATAATTGTTTTTGTAAAGTTTTTCCAGAGGAGCACATGTGTACTTGTTTTCTTTGTATAAAAAGAAATTCCAGTATATACTCGTAAAACCGTACAATCATTTTTTAGTGCGAATATCGCAACATTTTTTTGCTCTAATGTGAACCCCTACTCCATATGTCAGCTCTGCTGTTGGATCTATTAACTCCATTTTAGCACCTAATCTCCGAACCATCAACGTATCCATCGTTTTAAACGCGTTAGTACTCCTGTACTGCTATTATATTTACAATTCCTAAAAGGTTTCACTTAATTCAAAACTTTTTTTCAACTTTTCCATCACCCTGTGCCATTACCCCAACACAACCTCCAATTTCGTGGGTGGTTTGCCTGGTAATGGTTTTACATGTAAAACGCATTACAAGTTGTGCACTTAGGGCGTCCGTCCGAATCGACTAATAAGGGATGCATGTCACGCACAGATCTCTCCCTGGAGAACACTTGTGTAAAATTATCTCATACCACTGGAGTGGTGGTGGTGATGGTATTGTCCCGCGCTGTCTGTCAAAAGGTGTATTCTCTGAAATTCGTTCCAATCATCTTTTTTTTTTCCTATCTTTGCTTCAAAAGACTGGGATCCTTTTCATGTGTTTGTGTTTGCGTCTTCGGCTGTTCGTTTTGTTTGTTCGCACTTTGTGTCTTGTTTGGCATGTGGCCGGTTCTCTAACAAAAACCAGCTGTCGTCGTTTCTAATGAAAATAGTTTCGAGTGAGGCAAACATTCTTTTCTTTTTTTCTATACAGAGAGGCGCTTGATTGACATTTTTAGTTTTTTTTTTGTGTCTTCTTTGGATGCTGGTTGTTTTTTCCTTTTGGTTTTGGAGTGTGCCAGCATTTGTTTTTTTTTTTGATTAGCGTGCAAAACACGGTCTTGTGTGACGGCACAGAATTTCAGATACATTTGGCATTTTTAATTACTCTACTGGGAGGAGATATTTTGAACATTTTACGGTGTTTTTTGTTCGGTTCTGGTAATAAGTGGAGCGTGAAGAAAAATGCAGATGCGTGTTTTGGTATTTTCAAAATTTTAGAACATATTTTGTCGATAATAAATCTTGTTTAAAGATTTAATTGGCTTTAAAAATAAAAGGAATATGTGGCGTTAAGTATGACAAAGAGTTATGGGCTAGTAAGCAGCTGGTCATGCAATATTATAGTCCCCCATACATAAAATTAATAATATTGTCTGGAAACTTCGGTCATTCTGCAGGTCAAGAACAATCTTCCTTGTTAACATGTTTAAAGAAAGAATGCGAGTTTGCATTTCAGTTTTAAAAGAAAAATCTTTCATAAATCAGGTATCTGCATAGGTAAATCCACCATAAAGTCTTTCCATTATAAAGCCATGAAAATTAAGCGGTCCTTGTTCCTTCTGTCACTTTCACTAGGGTTTTGAGAACACGTCATACCAATCAATTGAGAGAGCAGACAATGCAAAATTGTTCAACTATCACATAGTTTTGCTGGACGCTAAGTAGCAAAGTTACAAATACGAGGATATGTCAATAAGTAACCAGACTGCGTTCGTCATGCTCGTTATAGCAGCCGAACGGTACGTATTTGTAGCTAATTTGAAAAAATTGACGCAGATTGTTTATACGAGTATATTTTATTTCTAAATTGAATGGAAAACTTTCGTTTCGAAATGCATGTAATCTCGGATATCATCGACGCGTTAAAAAAAAAAGAAATTACGACAATCAACCACCAAGCATTTTAAAGAAGGAAGGAAGGAGCTCAGGAAGACCATCAACCAATATGGACACGTGTTCTAAAGTTGAAAGTTAGACGAGGATCGCCGAGTTTTACCAAGGAAATAGTCAGTAGTAGTAGTAGATCTTCACTGAATATTTGGAACTTTCCAAGCATTCAGGACGATGGGTGCCTACCTAAAGCGTTGCGTGCTGAAAACTTGTCTGAAGCTGTCGTTTTGCTTTCAAACAATATTCCAAAATACAAACAAGAAAGTGGTTGCCAAAGTGAAATTTTGGACCTAACTAATTAAAAGCAGAAAGGTAAGTTAAAATAGTTATGGCGACGGTATCCTGAGAAGTCGAGAGAGTTGGTTTGGTAGACTTTTTGGTGCATAAGAAGACTATGACAGCAGCTTATTACGTTGAGGTTTTATGAAAACTGAAAGATGGAATTCAGAATAATCGACGTGGAAAGCTTCACCAGAATATCTTGCTCTATTACGATAACTTTGCAGCCCATTCTTTGAGGCAATCGTTGGGAAATTTTGTCCCGTCCACCCTATAACCCAGATTTTATTTCATGGGATTATTTTTTATTTCCAAAACTAAAAGAGAACATCAAAGGGAAGTGGAATGGGAAGCTTTTTAAGGTGGTTTTTGTTTAAAAATTGCTGTAGACAGGTCATATGTCAAAAAATGAAAATTTTAAATTTAAGAAACTTAAATTGTCCGTTTTTTACCACAGTGCCACATTGGATTAAGAATGATTTTACGCAGGGAACGAAGAAGACAATCACATGCCGCTGAACATTGCTGGTTTGCAGAAAGTATTTTCAGGAGATCGTAGAATTATAAGTTTTTGGCTGTCTGCAAATGCATAGAAACACTGCTTAGAAACGAGTTTGAATGCCAGTATCTACCGTGTGAAAATGAGAGACATTTAACATAGCATGTGGCGTGTTACGAAAAATGACAGCAACCCTAACACAAACCAAAAAAAGTCTCAGGTAGAAGGGAGAACATAGCCGGTTGCAAAACGAAAATGAAGCACAGTGGGCGCAGACCTCTGATCGTTTCATGTGAGGATCAACTATTAAGATGAAGGAAGCGTTTTTATATTATTAGTTTCACAGATTCGCACAGTAATCACATAGGAATCGGTGACATCTTACAATTGATCAAATGGACGAAACGCTCTCTACCCACAGTTTCAACTACCTAAGTTACCAAAACACAAACAAAATACAAGATGCTGTCCTTGGTCATCGTACTACAGATGCACAGATAAATATTGAACTAATATTCTGTACGCTGTTTTTATAGGTAGGACGCAAGACCTCAGAAAATAGCGGTACGAGGCGATTCAGATATCTGCTAATTCTGTTTTTGAATAGCTGGTACATATACAAGGTGGCGCAAAAGTCTTTACACGGTTCCTAAGGCAGTAACTTTGTTTGTAAATAAAAAGAATTGGCTCTGTTTGCTGATTATGATTCTTTAGACGTCGGGCTACAGCATTTCCCATGACTTTTTTCAAAACTTCTGGCGATAAATTCTCCACATCCTGTCGGCTGTTCTCCTTTAGAGCTGGCAAGGTCTGTGGCTTATTCCTATAGACCCGTGACCTCAAAAATCTCCAAAGCAAGAACTCTGGAACGGTCAAATCGATCGAGCGATCTTGCGGGCCTGTGCAAATCGCTAAAACGAGAGATTAAGCGGACGGAAAACGCTTAATGCAGAATGTCCACTATCGCTCGTGCTGTGTGTGCGGTTACACCACCCTGCTGGAATCACATGTTCTTTAAATCTAATTCGTCAATTTGCGGTAGGAAGAAGTCGTTGATCATGGTTATGTAGTGCTCACCAGTCACAGTAACAGTGTTACCGACGTCGTTCTGGAAAATATATGGACCAATCACCTTTTCTCCGTAAACACCGTACCAAAGAGAGGATGTAATGGATCTTCATGCATTACACGCGGATTTCCAGTGCCCCAGAAGCGATAATTTTGTTTGTTCATGTATCTGCATAGGTGGAAATGCGCTTCGGCGCTCATGATAATTTCCCAAGGAAAGTCATTCTCATCGCGGTTGAGGTTTACGAGGGCTTGGCTGTAATTTACACGCGATTGACGCTCTGCTGATGCACTGTTTGCACTGTGTACGGATACATCTTCAAGTATTTCATCAGGATTCGTTGTGTCTATTGATGTCCAATTGCGTGGCCCGTCGTCTGGTTGATGTTTGGACATCTGCAGCTACAGCCGGCCACATTTGATACTGTCCTGTGTCGAGTCAGTCTCCTCCAGGCGAGCAGCTAAATGACGCAGTATTTGCCGAGTTGGTTGGTGCCAAATGACCAGGGAATCGACGACGAAAATCACGTTGAGCCAAAACCACCGACCGATTATATGTCAAAAATATTGACACAATTATTTCGCCTTCTTGAAGAGTAATCCATTGTTTGTCTGCGTGTATTTTGCTTCTGTTTACTTCACAAATGTCAAAGTCGCGACGCCATTTGCAAAAAAGAGAGCACGTTCCGATATTGTGATGACTTTTGCGCCACCTTGTATATCTCGTTGAAAATTGAGAGAAGGATTTGTTTTTAGGATACAATTTAATCCATCAGCCGTAAAAGATTTTTTTGATCAGCAGAATTAAATTATTTGGTTAAAACTTCAATAGTTTTTTGATCATCAGAAAATATTATTTTGATGTGCAGAATGTAAAAAAAAACAAGAACCATGAGAAAAAAAGGACCAGCAGAAATAAATTATTTGATCAGCAGAATAAACATAGTTTTTTGATGATCAGAAAAAGTAGAAGATCAGCAAATATGTAAAGAAATAATATGCACAATTGTATTTTCAGCAAAAGTAAATTATTTGGTAAGCAGAACATATTTTAATTTGGATTTTCAGCAGATAAAATCTGTGCGGATTTTGTTTTTATTATTTTCTCAAATAGCTCAAGTTTTTCCTTAAATAACTGTTCCTTTCTTTTTGCTTCATTTTTCTTAAAGCTATGCTTTTTTCTGCTGATCAAGTAATTAATTTTTGCTGATTATTTTCTTTTCAGCTGATTTTGCTTTTGTTGATTAGAAAAAAGATTTATTTTTCTACTGTTTAATTATTTTGTTGGCTAGCATATTTTGCTGGTCGTTTAGTTATTTATCTAATCACTAATACTAGCACCTTTCAGATAGATGTACCTGTACAACGAGTTTTGAATTAAACTTTACGCCAAGATATCTTTCAGGTTTAGGCATCAAGACGACCAAGGAGTAGTTACATTTTCAGAGCCTTAATTAAAATATCATTACCGTTTACAACTCTACTGGAGGATCAGTTGACTTATAATTTTCAGGAAAGAATACTGTTTCGAGGAGTGTAAGAACTTCGCATTCTGAGAAGAACAACTCTTCTAAACAGCTTTTTTGTTTTGTTTTTGTTTTACAAAAAGAGTATTATTTTCACATATTCTCGTTGGTTCGGTATCGTGCAAAGGATATTCTGTACAACTCACTTTGAACCACTGACTGTTTTCAATTTTTTTTCCACCTGATGAAATAGAAACAAATTCAATCCCAAAGAAAAACAAAGTAGCCATGCAAGATAATGTGAAATAACACTGAACAATATTTTAACATTTTTAATAAAATTGAAAAATTCAATGATTCACCCTCACCATTTGCAACTCCGTCATCGACAACATCTGCACGTCTTCACCGTCATTTCACTTTTATTACCAAAAATTCCATAGTTCAACCACTTCACTCTCGTTGAACGTACTGTAACCGTTCCCACCAATCATTGCGACAACAATGGCAATTATTCGAAAATAAATAACCGTGCAATGAAAAGAATTTTAAATTCCACACCATTGTTCGTCTCAATTTACGAAAAATATTTCATTGCTCTTCCAGACAAATCGAATTCTTTACGTATTCTCAAATCCTTGTCACATTACTATTTGTATTATTCTCCTGTTAAGTATCTTAACTGCTGAATTGCATTCTACATCTCTAGCTTTAGCAACCTGAACCTCTCAGGGTCGTTGTATGTGACTATAGGTATATCCTATTAATGAAATCGAAGGGCAAATGTTACAAAAAAAAAAAAAAAATGCACCCACCACCCTCAAAGGATTCAGCAAATTCCACGTTGAGATACAAAAGTGAAATGCAATCCACCCTCGGTAGTCGCTGTTGGAGTCCTTCAACTTTCCCCAATGTAACTCCAAATTGCGAGGGTGAGTCCCTCTCCGACCAAAAATTCTCGCAAATTCACCCTTGATCCTTGTGCCACTGTCACGATTACAAACATCAATTCGCGTGGGTACCAAATACTAAAGTTCGAGCGATTTTATTGTTGTAAAGTGATGCCAAACGTTTTAAATTATCTGTAGACTTGCCACAAAGTATGAAAGGATCTGCTTTCATGGGATGAGATGCTAAAGGATATAAAACTTCCTCTACGCACGCACTCTCTCTCTCGCTTTTTCGTTGCATTCAAGGGTGTTAGGTTACCACCCCAGTATGTGATCCACGTGCCGTATCACCTGTATGATTTGGTATGACAACCCTTTTTATAATGAAACCCTATCCAGTATCCTGACGCGCGGCATCATCATCACAACATCGAATAGGAGGTGTCGTGTTAAAAACAAAATTAAATTTTCATTTAAAATTTTTCATTACGATGCGTTATGTGTACGTGTTCGGGGTGTGTTAGAAAAAGGATATGCAGAAGGGTTCCATGGTATTTTGGCTTGCCAGGTTAAAGGTTCACGTTCATTGTGTACGCTGGATTGTGGTACGAGGTTTTTGTTGGCAAGGAAATTAAATTGAATGGATGGATGGATAGATGGTCATTTTCGTGACTTCTGGGCAGGGGTTTAAATTTTCGGACTGAAATATTTTAGGGTTAGCATTAGAGAAGGGATATTTTAATTGAAGAATTATGTATACCGTTATGTGATTTATAAAAAGGAAACAAAATTAACTAACATCGTTTGGAATTTACGTACGAAATAAGCAGATTATGCACTTGAGTAAGCCACAGATTGTGGCAAAAGTTACAGGGTGGACTTTTTCCAGTCTTATAAAACCGTTGGTTTTCTTAATATGAACCCCGTAAATGTTGTGGTCTTCCACAACATTCATGAGACATTCATAAGGCACTAAAAGGAATGCAATACGAAACAGACCCTGCTTCTGGAACGATTTTTTATTCTTGTCTTACCTCAAGTTACAAATTCTGAAACTCTGATTGAAATAACTTAGAAGATCCTGTATTTCATAGAGGAAACAGAGCAAGTTTAAAAGATCGCCACCACGAAGATCGGTAGCCTTACATACCCCTAGAAGTTTCCTCTAAAAGAAGGGAAATATGGAAGTTCACAGACGAGATGGTAGTAGTACCATTTACCTGCTTAGGACTTGAAGTCGTTTTGTTCTGTATTGCTAGATGTGCCGCACAATGGGACAGTATCCGGATGAGATACTCGTATTTAGTCGATGTCAGTTTTCGCAGTCCTATTTGGTGAGCGCCATTTTGAGTCCGCCATTTTAAATTTAGAAGTTTTATCTTCCAATTTAGAATTAGCGAACGGGAAAACACTTTTGCTCTCTTCTTGTCCCTTGAATAACGAAGAAATTTAATATGAGCTCCATTTTTTTGTATAATGGACACATATTTTTAATTGTATTAACAACATGTCAAATAAATAATATGCAGCACCTTTTTTTTGAAAATGAACAATTCGTCTGCGTTAAATTCTATCCCGTGATCGTGATTGTAGGTAATCCGATCCGCCTTAAGGCGTCCGGTCTGTGGAAGCAAAGTTCCTACGGTCATGCATCTATATTTCACGGTTATGGAATTGTTGACCCCATGAAAAACTCAGACTACTCGTATTTTATTCCATATCAGGATTTTAATAATAACTACTCCACCCTTATTCCACAAGAATGGGAAACCAGCTCATTGATGAATGAACAGGACATCCAGATCTATACTGATGGTTCTAAAATGGAAATAGGAACCGGAGCAGTAGTATTCTGCGAACCCGTACAGATTAAAGACTCACACAAACTCCCAGATGTATGCAGTGTCTTTCAAGCCGAAATCTTTACCATTGATAGAGCAGCGTTGACAAAGAAAATATTGTAAATCCATCTCGGATTACAATTTTTGTGGACAGTCAGGCAGCAATCAAGGCACTGGATAGTGAGACAATAAGATCTAGGACAGTATGTAAATGTCACAACACCCTGAACACACTTAGCAATATCCACGTGATCAATCTCTGCTACAGCTAAACTAGCCAGAGGTAGACCAACACTAGGTACAGAGCATATAAACACACAAATAGACATCTCTATTGGTGTAATTAAAAAGAAAATAAACCTTAAGACCAGGGAACACTGCTAGGTTATCAAGAGGGGATTGTGTTATATCCCGCAGCCTATGGCCACAATTAAATGAAGGTAGAACCAAATGCTTACTAGCTATGGGGAAGGTGTACTGAAGGGACATTGTACGATCTGCACTATGGCCAAAAGTCTGGGCATAAACTCTCCGGACTGCTGCAGGAGCTGTCAAGATGAGGAAGAAATAGAAACCATCAAACACCTACTCTGCTACTGCCATAATCTCCACAACCGTCGCCTTCTTCATATAGGAATTCTGAGAACTGGGTGAGTTGGCACTTGTTTCGTTTGAGGAAGAACCAGCTAACTAGAAACAGTGATAGATGTGTTAACATAACCCAACGAGTGTCACAAGATGCATAGCCCCCCCAACTCAACCCAACCCTACCTAATTCGGAAGATCTTGGAAATCGCGGAAAGGCACATACAAAAATTGGAAATAATTAAAATTTACCCAAATTAATTTTAACAGTCTGTATTTTGACAATGGTCATTTTTATTGGCTATACTATACTCGTAAGTGAGCAAAGTTTCATCCTTCTAGGTCATCCGAGAGGTTCTAAGAGTGCGACAAGGCACATACACACACTTTTAAGTCGTAATATAGTGATTTTTTTTAATGATCTTTGTAACACCCTGTATATCGGAAATATGTCTACATAGGGTTCTACCCCTGGTCTGTACGGTAAGTGTGTCTTTTTGGGTAATCTGGTGCTCCCTCACACTCTGCACCGTTGTCTGTGCTGTCAGTGCGCAATGTTTCATCTTTCTAGGTCACCCGGTGGTTTCCAGACAATTCGGGGAGGAAAACACATACAAAATGACGAAGTGTGTGATATAAAGCTAAGATGCAATTTCCCCCTCAGGGTGCGACAAACATTTAATCAAAAAAATTGTTGTAGCAAAAATTGTAGACCCATGCTAAACAATTCTTGCCTACCATTTACATTTTTAACAACAAGGCTAGGGTGAATATGTGTAGTTGCTTGTATGATTTTTTTTTTATGAAATATCTAAAATGGCTGGTCTACAATAGCTAGCTAGAACTTTTGTAAGACTACCGTCGCAGAGGATTTTTATATTTCCGCTTAATTTCGGGATTTTAGGCTCAAGGTAATTCCCATTTCTATGTGCGATTCGTGTTCGTAGTGGGTGACCATATCTTAAACAATGGTACTAGTAGTACTCGTCAATCACAGTAAAACCAATGAACCACGACTGTAATTTAGAAATAACGATTGCAAACCATTCAGGGTTGTTAAACTTTGTCTTTTTTTTTTTTTTAAAGGAAATTTCCAAATCCCGGAGCACTCAGACCCAATTTTCTGTGTCCATTGTACTACCAGGCAGAACTCCTTTTTTGGTGTAGTGGCTGGAGAAACTCAGATTTTATTCGTTTCTCTTTTATGTTCGGGTGGCTGTGGTTGCTGTTCCCCGTCCGGGCTTGAACCCTGCACAGTTCGGGTCACAAGCGAACACACTACCCACTACACCGTGGCCACCCACAAACTTTGACGTTACTGTGTAGTCAAAGTTCATGTCCAAGATATGAGCTTTAATTGCATGTGGAAGGTCACTAAGCTTTCGGATATTTTGCGGATATTACGAAATCGCAAAATAATTTCACAGAACAGAATTTATAGACAGAAAAAACAAATTTGTTTCTATGAACAAAATCCCCGAGGGTAAAAATCCCCAAAAGTATTAATATTTAGAGAACAATAAAAATACTTTCATAAGAGAGGTAAAGGATTGAGGAAGAGCGGTGTAGCTTCTATTAAAACTTCTGATTCTTAAATGTACTCGTACATATATACATATAAAAATATAAATATTTTGGCGCTAACGTCCTTCATGTTGTCCTTATGCTCTAATGCTGTGCTTATTTTCCAGAGATCAGTTTGGGAAAAACGTGCCACAATTAATTGTAACTACCTTACCTACATACTGTAATCCGAGTACCTTTACGTTGGTTACACGTGAACTTGAGGGAGTCGCGTTATTCTTTTCAAAATTTTTTGTCAGTCGTTCAATGCCTATGTCTTCATCTTGCTTTAACTTTAAGGAGAGCGTATCTACAGGACAGCGCCAAAGATGCACTAGCAGCAAAATGTATACATGTCGGTATGTTAGTTGTCTTTTGCATCCTATTTGATAAAAATTTCCATTCAAAGAGTTCTAAAGCGAAAACTTCCCCTTCTAATTCAAATCACTTAAACCTGTTATCTTCTTTGTCACACGCACGAAAGTATAGGTGCAGCGTGCATTCCCTGAAGCTGTTGATTTTGTGTTCTTTTTATCCTTTAATTATTCTCAATTTATTGCACATGAACTACAATCCACAAACGTGACAATTTCAATAAAAAAAAAAAAATTTTAAAGAAAAAAAACGTGAAAGGAAAATAATCAAATCTGCATGTATAATGAAACAGTCCATTGTATCCCCCATCAATTCATTATGCATCCAGAGTATGGTAGATGTGCTAACAAACAAAATGCTTCATTAAAATTTCGCATACGAATTTGAAATTTTATACATACGAGTGTTCTTTGCGAAAAGCGAAGTAGAATCTTTATCTATAGGTCAGGGGTGATCGGGGAGGAAGAGCAAAACTTTGCGAGTATCAAATTTGCGTTCATATAGATACGGAGATCCACGTTTCTATATTTGTGTGTAATTTCGTTTGTTGTTGCTAATTAACTTCATTGAAGAGTACTCGTAAATGCCGTGTGTGAGATACACATGTGCTCAGACTTATATACAGATTTCGCAAATATGCACAACAATTTAACATTTTTATTTTTTTTATTTTTTATTTTCCTGCTTTTTCTGTTTGTAATTCTATATCATCTTCTAATTGGCCTCATTAGTGTTTCGGAACGTTTCTCGTTTGACTGCAAAGAGGCATAGTTACTTTAAAAATAAAAAAATACATATTTCATGGTAGAAAATAATGTGCGCACAATCATGTGAGGTATGTTATGATGGTAAGGTATCTGCAACTAGCTAGATGAGTTTAGTATATGCTATTATATAGAAATTAAAAAGAAGTATCTGAAGCGAAAATATGCGGCTATGTAGTCATTGACGGTGGTCATGTGGAAGGGAATACATGTGAAACGAATTCAATTTGCAGTGGAAAGTTGTTAAACAAATTTATTTTTCTCCGTTTGTCCGTGATGCTTGGATGACGATGAAACTCATTAGTGAAGAACAAATTGATTTTAATTATGAGAATAGATTTGGAAGAAAGGAATGAACTTCTTTAAGGCAAGTAGTCTCCTAAATATCCTCACATTTTCACCTTCTTCTCCTAATCTACGAGTATCTCTAAACATCCTTTTAATCATTTTCCATTAACTTTATCATTTAGAGGTCATAGATAGGAAGATAGATAGATGTATTAAAGGTTCGATTTTGTTCAAATAAGCTCCTCCCCAGCCTACTGTAAGTTCGAATCGAAGATACCATAGTAGATTGTTTTTAAAAGATTTGTAGAACAAATAAAACAAATTTCTGGATGTGAAACGGAAATATTGTCTCAATCCATCGGTATTGTTAGAGAAACACATCTTAGAGTCAATGATGAGCCCCAAATATTTATAATAAACTCATCGACTTTCTCAATTTGGAAACATTTATCGCTGCAGTTGAGACTGCTACAAAAAATGTTTGGGGGGAAACAAGAGCAACTCGACAGTTTAAATTTTTGGCACTCAGGTGCATGGTAGAAAAAATCAGCCTCAAAGTTATTTAGTCCTGACAAATTAAAAGAACATAATTTTTGTTTTGGAACTTATTACCAGATTATGTTCTGCAAACCAGATTCGTAATAAGTTTAAGTCAAAATTTATATCACAAACTAGATTTAAGGAACTATCCGAGGCATAGGCACAACAGTGAGAGCGCCCCTGAATTTTAACCCAAACAGAGAATTTATATAAATTAAGAAAAGTATGGGTCCCAAAACAGAGCCTTGGGGTACCCCCACATATTCCACTCGTCATTCCATCAATCTTAACTCTTTGTGATCAGGTAAGACCTGAACCAATCCAACATGAAGCTTTTTAAATCTTTGTCAGCAAAATATTATGGTTCACCACATCGAAAGCTTTCGTAATATAGACAAATAATTTCGCAGTTAACTTTTTACTATCTAGGTTAGTATATATTTGAGAGCAGAAATCTATTTGCCGTAGATTTTCCTTTTTGAAAACCAAATTGAGCAGTATTGAAAAAGTTTGTATTGTTTAATTTAAATGAACAATTTTATTTTTGACAGCTTTTTCAAAAATTTTGCTAATAGGTGGAAGACGGGAGATGGGTCTATAATTGCTTATATCGCAAACTGCCCCTTTTTTGAAATGTGGCACGATATCCGCACATTTGAGCTCTTCAGGAAAACCCCCACAGAGAATACTCATATTGAATATATGCGCTAGCACATAGACTATAAAGCATGCAATATTCTTTAGCATTCGATTTCATACGCCATCAATACCGTTAGAGATCGAATTTTTTAAAGTACCAATACTTTTCAAGAGCAGTTACGGGCTCGAAGAAAAGATAACTTTCATTAAAAGATACATCGCGAATACCCAAATGACTATACGTCTGTAAATTGGAAAGTGGCTTTAATGATTAAGCTATTGTAGCAAAGTAAATATTAAATTTGTCGGCTATAACATTTTAATCGGAGATTACAGTATCGTCAACACAAATATTTATGGACCTTTTCGAGAGAGAGGGTTTATTAAGGATGTTATATACTACCTGCCATTCATCCCTAAAACTTCCATTGACAAGACGAAATTGATTGCTGTAATAACTATCTTTTGAACACAATTTCTTATATCTAGTTTTTAATTTACTATTCTGTGTATGTACTGTACATTTAACTCGAAGCCTATTCTTTATATGTATTTTCAGCAGCTAGTAATCCAGGGTTTTAGCCTTTCTAAGCGTTTTCCTAAGTTTACCTTGTAACTACAATTATTAATATGCTTAGAAAGAGTTTCAATGAATATGTCATAAGACTTAGAGGCGCAGCTTTCAGAATAAACTTTTAGCCATAACTCGAAACAATGAATCGATTTGATCTTAGCGACAAGTCTATTCTAGTTATCATGTCAGACGAACTAGAGTCAATACTATTTTTAATTTTAGAGTTATTCACCAATAAGGCTGCCATAGTGTGGTCAGTGATATTCAAATCGAAAACACATTTTCACAAGCACTTAGTGAAACATTGGTAAAACGGCAATAAATATGGTCTAAACATTTAACTGAAAACAATCTAGTAGGCTCGTTAATTAATGAGGCCAACCCATGATATGAAGACATCAAGGATAAATAAGTCGAACTAAAAACAGTATCCTCTAAAATATCTACTGAGAATAACAAAATTTTTTTTATTCATCTGGCAATATGACATATGAAAAACTTAAAATCGAGCATATTAAGCGACCCTTACACGGTCAATCGATTGACATCAATCACTTACATGTGTTTGTGAAAATATATCTGTATGCGTCAGACACATTCGGTGAAGTCTGATTGACGATAATCGAAACATTTTTTATTTTGCATGACCAGCGTCATGCTGATTGATGTGTGTAAGGGTTGGCGTTGGATTGACATATTTATTTCATTATGTGTTGTGTCGCGGAAGAGAAAACATGTCTGTCGCTGGCGAAAAATTGAGGGACGATGAAGACCGAGCGATTGTATGAGATTTAACTGAAACTTATTGGCCATTACCGAGTTTATGGGATGTGCAAAGGAAAGATGACAGCGACCGAAACAAAAAATTGCAACAATATGAAGTTTTACTACAAAATACAATATAAAGAAAAGTATCCTGGTGCACAAAAAGCGGACGTCACTTTTGCGAAGTGCAAGAGCAATATATGCAGTACAATCATCCGTTTCACCCATCGCACATCCGTATACCACGAAAACTCACAAAAACTAAAAATTTGACGTCAATCGATTGAACTGTGTAAGGGGTAGCGTCAATCCACATCATGCTTGATGTCAATAGATTGACCGTGTAAGGGCCGCTTTAGACTTTCTGTACTATTGTATTATTTTGAGATAGTGAGGTTTTTTTTTTATTTACTACTGCTTTAAATATTTATCGTCGATAGAAGAATTTTTATTGCTATTCTCAAATAAAACATTTACCTAGGTACTTGCCAATAAAACTACTCAATAAAATTCCGTTATCTGAACTTACCTGCAAAGAAAAGAAAAGGAAAATTAGTAAAGAAAAAAGTTCAACAAAAAATCATTAATACTGATAAAAAATACATAAAAATTGCAATTCATTCATTAGCTCAGGAATGTTAGGCGAAATTTGTATCGAACCTAGGAAAAAGTAACGTTCAGCTGAAAATGTCGAAAGAAGCTGCACTGGAAGACTCAGACGGGACATGGTCCATTGTACTACCAAGAAGCAAACCCTGTTTTACACATTTTAATGGGATTTCCGCGTCTTCCGGAGAAAGTCGAGTAAACGCTTCAGTGATGAAGACCTTATGGTATCAGCACTCATCACATCAGCCCCGAAAAAAGGGCACCTAATACGAGCAAAAGCAGGACAATAATAGAGGAAGTGTTCCGCAGAGTCATCGCCCTCTCCACAAGAGTTGACTGTTTTATCACTTAAGCCTACCACACTGAGGTGTTTAGCGGAAACTCCAACGATGATGCAAATGATGGTCAACAAGCTAGTAATGAATACAAGCAAGTCCAAAATAATGGTATTCCGCAATGGAATCAGTCGCTATACTAGGGATGAAAAATGGTTTTACCACAAGGAAGGAACTTGTGATCGTGAAGGAATATAAGTACCTTGGAGTCATTGTAACACCGCGATTGGATTTTAAAAAACACTTGCAAGAAAAACTCAAAGAAGGAATAAGGCAATAAATTGCAATTGATAGGACATATTTCACAAAAATAACCTTCCGTTGAGAACAAAATACAAAATCTATAAGGTTCACCATGTGCTACGGTGCCCAAGTATGGGGTATCTTTCAGTTCGAAGAAGTTGAAAAGCTACTAATATACTTTATAAAAAAAAAACTTTAGGTTACTGGAAAACACGCCAACGTATATGCTTCACCTGGAAACTGGACTGCTTCCCTTGTACTCGTATATCTTTAGAATAAAACTGAACTTCCACTACATTCTAAAAGCAATGTATGTCACTCTTGTATCACAGTCTTCCGAATTTAGTTGCAATGCACTTTCCTAGAATGGTCCAGGCTCTGCGACATTCATGATATTCTACTAACCGAATATAATTCTGTGTCATGGAGAGAGGCAGTACAGGAACTGTTAATAAAGATCGAGCTATCTACCCGTGATGCATTAAAAGTAAAAGCCGAAGTCAAACCAGACTCACGTATCGAACTCTTCAACATGACCTAGGTCGATTGAATTACTTTCAGGACCAAAACAGGTTATTTGGAGGTTATTTCTACAGTATTCAAGGTTAGGGGCGAACTCCTATAGAACCGAACGAAATGCTGAAAGTTCACTGTGCAATCTACGTGCCAAAGAAGACGTCTTCCACCTCATCGGAGTATGTCCAATATTAAAGGCGATAAGATGAACTCATTGGAAGAAATACATGCTATTAGAACTTTTCTGAGAAAGGTAGATGGACGAGGAGATTGATCCCCAATATAGACCCTTGGATCAATAGGAAGCGTGGAGAGATGAACTTCTATCTGACGCAAATGCTTGCTGGTCATGGATGTTTCAAAGCCTACCTCGATAAATTTGGACATGAAGACAACCCTTATTGCCCAACGTGCATGGAAGCAGTCGAGGATGCAGAACACATCATGCTCCATGAACGTACCTTCCTGGCAAATAGACTGGGTGTGGACTTAACACCAGAGAACACCACCAGACAGATGACGAGCACGAAAGAAGCTTGGGAAGTAGTAAGCGAAACTGTGGCTACCTCATGAAAGAACAACGAAGACAGGAGCGATAGCGAAACGTCGCGCAGACTGCTTCCAACACGAAGTATGTAAGGTTGAAGCCCCCCTCGCGATGAAATGCTTGACGGCAGTGCCACGATGATCAGGGGTAGGATGGGAGGTGGGTTTAGTTGGTGGAAATCCCACACTGTTACTGAGTACGAGCTCAATTTCGTCTTTGAAAGATTCCCACCTATTCCTATTGGAAACTGAAGTAAGGGCAATATTAAACGGTCTAAGTTGGAAAGTTCTGTTCAGCTACTTAAAGTCTGTTCTAAAATACCGGCAACAAATATTGCACGAAGCTTTTTAGAAAAAAGTTCGGGAAAATAACTGAAATGAATTTATAAAGGGTATCCCAAAATTCACGCACGAAGTAATTTTGACAGAAAACACAGGTTTTTAATTAAAAATTGTAAAAGTTTTATTGATTCATAAAGTATACAGTACAGGGTATGGAATAGCATATCGGGTAAATAGCCTCCACGGCTTTGCTGGCACATACGCACTCTTTTCTCGAAATTTTTCATGACTATTTTCCATAAATGTTGCTGAATTTCGTTGATACAGCACTCAATTTGCTCCTTCAAGGCGTGGGTGTTCGTGGGCTTGCTGGCATAAACCTTAGACTTGAAAAAACTCCAAAGCAAAAAATTCAACGGCATTAAATCACATGATTTGGGCGGCCAATTCTGATCACCAAAATGGGAAACTATACGACCAGGAAATGACTCATGCAGTAATTGAATTGTTTCTCGGGCCGATTGGCCCGTTTTGTTATTTGTTTCTCAACACTCACTCGTGGATTTTCTGAACCCCAAATTTGACAATTTTGACGATTGTTGTTCTTTCATAATCCATTCAACGAACTCTCTTCGCTGTGCGTGGTCAGTAGGCTTCAGTTCTTGAGTCAATTGCACTTTGTATACATGAAGATGCAAATCTTTCGTGAGAATACGATGTAGAGAGCTTCTCGAAATGTTCAATTCCTGACCACGGTGCCGAATTGATGTTCCTGGACTCTCAACAACACTCTCACGAATTGCATCGATATTTTGTATTGAATGTCTTGTTGAAGGACGGCCAGAGTGTCTAATATCACTAATTGATTAAGTCTCCCTGAATTTTTGAATTATTCCCATCACAGTTGATGAAATTAAATTACTATTCCGGCCACATTTTGTACGAAAATTGCGAACTGTAGCTGCCAAACCTTCATTATTTTTAAAATATTGCTCAACAATGAAAACGCGTTGATCTTTCGTGTAGTACTCCATTTTTAATAACCCTGAACTGTCAGATGTGACGCTGTTTTTTTTTTTTTTTTCGTTGGCAACACTTTACCGCACAAATGGCGCAAAATTCAAATCTTGCGTAAATTTTGAGAGGGTATATGTAGATTATTTAGTTGAGCTCTTTTGAATTCTATTTTAAAATTTTGTAAAACTCTCTTTTCCGGCTGACGGCAAACGCCAATGCTTAGTTTGTGATTATGTAATTATGATAAGAAGAACTATCGAATAAAAACTATCAACGGAATAAATTAACTTTATGTGACCCAATTTTTTGGGCTAATTACAAAATACCTACATATGTATGTATAAAAACCAGGAAGTACTCATATAGTGCAGCACACGCTTGTACTAAACTCGTTGAACAAATTCATTACCTCCGAACGAGAATCGATATTGCCTGAAATCTATCGATTAAGTGTAGGTACCCTCTATATCCTTGATAGGTGCTTTTATCACTTAAGAGGTTTAGGCATTACGTCAAACAATAAAATATATATACGTCCTCCTACCCTAAGGCGATTATCTTGAAATATAGCACTCTAACCTCCAACTATTGTAAAAATCGATATTAATTAAAATATTTATTAACATCGATATCGATGATGATATTGACTCTCTTCGTGATGGTAAGAGTAGGTATATAAAGTTCAAATGCAATGAAGAAACAGAAAAAAAAGGAGTAGGTAATAATACTTAATAGTCTCCATAAATAATTTATATCAATAATCTTTATTTATTACCACAGCAGTATGGAGCGATAAACTTGGAACCAAATAAGGCCAATGCGCTGTGTTTCCTTCAAATGGGGTATCGGCATATACCTACTTAAACTAAAAAAAAAGAAGAAAATACAACACAAAGCCATTATCCGTCGCATAAAATATGTATCTTAGGCCGTAATTTCCCCCGTAAGCATACTGCCTCGTCTTGTTTTCTTTTTGTTTGAATTTTCCAATTCAACTTTCAATATTGCGCAGCACGCGTAAACCAGCAGGCAAACATTAATATTTCTCATCAATATCACTTTGAGTTATGTAATATATATATCTTCAATTGCATCTGGGTAAAATAAATATCTTAGATAATGTATTTCAACACTTGTACATATGTCGCCCGTGGGCGAGGGTACCACACCCTTCACGTCGCTTTTTGTATACGTGTAGAAATGTATCTACATATAGGTAGTACTCAAGAGACATTTACTCTTCAAATATCTGCACAAATATTTGTGCATCCGTCACTTGAGGGCAGGCAGAAACCCCTGTGAGTTTTTATTGGAAAACTTCCCAGAATGTTCAAATGAAAGAACAACAAATTAAAACAAATAAAGTATCCAACAAATACCTATGTAGATACATACTCGTATACTCGTATATGCATATAGTCCTATAAGTAATATTATATGATTAAATTTTCGTTGTTGCGTGCCACGGTAGGCCGACTGACGTGTCTGTGTGTTGTAACCAAATCATCCAAAAAGCAATCTTCGATCGATTGCGTCAGAATGACTAAAATGTATAAAACCTCCTTACAACGAATCAACCGGGCCAACCCACTCTAATTAAACGACGCGGTGGATTAATAAATAATGAGGTGACATACAACCAACCGCCAATTATAAGTTCAACTTTTTTAAGTGGTTTTAGGTTTTATATTTATTACGATGTCCTACGTATAGGTAGCTGTAAGTTATATGCATTATTTAGGTTTTTACATTCGGGTGACTGTATTGTGGGTCATTCGTGTCAGTCAATTAGATACGCTAAGTGGTACAATTAATTTTTCTTTTTGATGGGCGTTTTGAAAGTTTTCAAAGGTTGAAAAGACATTTTAAAGATGCGAGAGATATGACGAAGTTATCAATGTCCTAAGGCGAGAGACGCCTTTAAGGGATAGTGTCAGTTAAATTTTAATTTTACAATGCAGCTGAAAATGGTTCCTTGGATGGTCAAGATGAAGCGACAAAGCCGCATGTTGAGGGAGCGCTTGAAGTCTATAGAAGATCACACTGGAATGTCTGGTTAAGCCGTGAAATTCAGGTCTCATGGGTTTAAGTGGGGGAACGAAATCTTATCAAAATGTCTCAATCTACTCCGAGTCGACAGCTGTTCATCCGATGAAGTTGTGATGGTTGATAGGTAGCTGTGTGAGCCAGTGTATCACACGCAATGCAATAAGCTCTTCTATAAACTGTTGATTCCACCTTTTCGTAGAGATTCAGGTCCTACAAGCTTCAGTTCCCTTCTCAGGAAGTAGAACAATATGCTTACACCTTACAAACCACCGGTGAGAGGTCTTGAGTTATGTGTAGGTTCCGACAAGAAGTAAACTTCGAATAAAAGAACTGGGCCACCAAAGGCTTGATCAACTATTTTCTGCTTAATACAAGAAGCAACGCATACGACACAGTAAGCAGCATCTTCAAATTAGTTTCTTTCGCAAACCCAGTTCTTGGTGGCTGATCTCGAATAGCTCAAGTCGATCACATTAATCTGCAGAGCGATTTCTTTTTTGGCTGATTTGACAGCACCGGAATGGTGAGTACTATTGCATGGATAATTCTTGGCAGACAGTCAGTTTGATTGGTGCCATCCAACATCTGGCAACAAGTCTTGCTGACGTTCAAATTGATCAAACAGAACAAGAATAGCCTTAGAAGCTCACATGAGTTTCATAGTATTTAAAACCTTCAATGATCTTACTCATCGACCTTAATCAGTGGTGTTTGTTGTTAAGGCTAGCGAAGAGCTTTGACTGCTGTAACACACATTATAACTGCTAAATACTAATGTAAGTGCGATGCGATGAATGGTTCTTGAAGTAAATAGAGAAGATTTCTCAATTAAAATTTGATATCAACTATAACATTGTATGAGAATGTCCAGACAAACTATGTATCTGTAAGATCAACAAAATTTGGTGTCAGCATCAGGATATGTTAGAGTGGAGGGCTATGAAGCGGTTGATAAGCCGGCAAAATAGAGAGAATAATCAATTGGTTGGATTGGAATTATTCTGCGAGGAAAGAACACACGTTTTCTGAGGAAATCTGAGACAAGTCTAAGGCTTGTTTTAATAGCTTGAATAGCAATATTCTATCGGGAAGGACAAAAATGATGCTGTTTCACAATACTTGTCATCTTAGGACTACTTCATGATAATGTTCTTAGAGTCTTTGAAAGAAAATTTCTTGAAAGCTACTCGTACAGGTGAGGAAGAAGCTTTTTCAGCGTAGAGGATGGCTAGGTCTTTTTAATCCATCACACAGGAACTACGTAGAAGAAGTTAACCTCACCTTGGATAGTGTTGCAGAAATAATCTCCAAGGAAGGTATACAATGGCATTTTATCCCTCCTACTTCCACTTACTTTGGCGGATTTTGGAGAGCTGGAGTGAAGTCTATAAAATACCAACTCAATAGGATCATCGGAACCGAGACATACATTCGGAACTCACCATGCATCTACATCAAGTAGAAGCCTGTTTAAATTAGAGGCCTCTATGTCCAATGGCGGATAATCCTCACGTCGGTCGAGCTCTACCTGACTTATCGGATACTTACAACCATGGCAGAGGATACAAAGGTTACAATAACTATTCTGGAAGCAGAATATCTGGCACGACTTCAAAAACGTCCAAAGTGGTTTAAAATTGAGTATTAACCCAAGGTCGGAGATCTAGTTTTAATCAAGGATGATGATAACTCACCACCAGCAAAGTGGAGCTTAGCACGCGTCGTGGATACTCATCCAGGGACAGGCAATTTGATTCGCAAATACATTTTTATCATAAAATATTAAAATGCCGACGGCGAGTACAAGTCTCAAAACTTAACCCGAACGGTCTTTTGATCAAAACATTCACAAGTACAACAATTATGCAAGATTTCATCGGAGAAAGATGTGTTTTAATTATTTCACTTGATTATCATTTTTTTCTTAGTTTGTTAAGTTCATTTATTGGTGGTGAATATTTCATAGCATATCAGAGAACATGTAGAAGAAGACCTTAAGCAACTCCGTTTACTCGATTGGTGGCAGCTAGGAAACAATACTGCTCGCTAGAAAGGAATTCTGTTTTCTAGTATATGAAACAAGTATTTTTTACGAAACGGAGACGTTTCGAAAATGATACTTACTTAATCACTCTTACCCATTACCTATTAATGGAACCATACGAACAGAGGATCAACCTAGCTAAGATACATAGCCTTGTCTGACTCTGTGTAGATTCACCACCATATTTCTAGCTAATCATGAAACCAACATTTCACATAACAGAAAAAAAAATCTTGAGGCTTTACGCATCTTTGGCTGTCTTGACAAGACGGTAGGAAAGGATTTAAGTGATTCGGAGAGGAAATCTTAGCTTAGGAAACTTCTAAAAAACCAGGCAATATAACCTGTCTCAACCCAACGTACAAGAATCCGCGCGAAATAAAGCAAGAAGTCGCTTGATTTCAGTTCAGGTGTTATTGGCTTGAAGAAACCTAGAAGAAAGCTGGCCCAAAATATTAAAGAATAACCTTGTCGTCGCGATAATGGGTAACTCCGATGATGAACTGAGAGTCTCCTACGACAAGTGGCGGACAATCGAAAGGGCTCACCTTCAAAGATAGATGTTGGCAACAAGGATTTGTTAAATTGGTTGTATGCGAGTATTATAACTTGGTACATCACGGCTAGTATTACCCGTGTGTGTTAAATTTTGCCAGCAGCCAACCTCAAGGTACATTCAAAACTTTAACTTCAGTTGTGAGTTATGTAGAAAAAAAAGAGCTTGAACTGGAGGTAGATGCCTCAGATTCCTCGAAAGATGTGAACGATTTTTTATTTCCAGAGGCTTGGCTACAATCTATAAAGCTCTCTGAGACTGCCGGAATGTTGGATACTAAGTTCTCCTGTCCGGTATCGTTGTTCGGATGCAATCTATAGTAGTTTCCCTCCAATACGTCTGTTTAATGATAATAAATGAGAGGCGTCTTTCGACTTTCGCACATCCATGTACTCTAAATAGAGCCTGATTTCAGTGGTATAGTGATATTCGGAAGATTGTTCTGGAATAGCACGCTTCCTAAATATTTCCAGAGAGCAATCACTTGAAATGATTCAAAGGAACGCGCACTTCCACCTTACTTGTTCTATCCAATTCTCAACTTTCTGTAAGCTTTTTTTTCTCTTCATCACTCGGTTTAAAAAACAAAGTGATCCCGCGAAGTCCTTTCACTTTCGATTAAAAGATTGGAAGTTTGCTGAATCGTAACTGGGCACTGCACACTAGAGGTAGATATACTGATAGGCTGGACAACTTTTGTGGCTTTTGAAGGAGTTGCAGAGATCACGAAGATGGGTCACAAATCTCAGGTGGGCCATTGTACCACAATTTGATTTGAGCTTATGACCCACCTTATAGAGTCATAAATCCACAGCCAACTTAACTAAAATTAATTCTCCTTTTTAAAGGCCGGCAAGGATCACCCCGCGTATGAACTCTTTTGTGGCTTTTGCACTGTGAAGAGGGATAAGGATAGACTGAACCAATTGTTCTGCTGTTCTGAATCTTTGCTTTTTATCTGCTGAAACTTGGAAGATACAACTTCCTCGCGGGTTTTCACTAATTCTAAGCTTGACGGATTGCATTAATTGAGCTACTTCCAAAATTTGTCAGAGTATTTATAGCCTCTGACATACAAATCTCTTAAATTATGTAAACTTCAGAATACCAAAACAAAGTCATAAAATGCCATGAAAGGGAACTGTGAACAATCTTAATTAGCCACGGTTACCAGATAATCCCCAAAATAAGCTTATTCACGCTCTAAAGCAAACAACACTTTTACATCTTTGTATCCACAAACACAATAGAAACAGAGTGTAGACTCGCACGAAAATCATCTCCGTCCACCTTCAGTAATCCTGACCTACAAAGCAATTAGGTCTCCGTCTCGCAATTTCACTGTCGCGTCAATTGCTCGAGTCATTTAAAACCAAAAGAAGAAAAAACAGCGCTACACAAAGAAGCTAGCCCAATACAAAAAAAAAAAAAAAAAAACGGATGACTGCCCTTGTGTCAATTTACATTCGAGCGTTAAGTATCAAGTTTCCCACAGAAGCCCGCAAGAGAATCTTAAACACGCGCTTCAATGCGTGACATACCCACGCCAGCTTCAGCCGACTTGATCACTGAACACTGAAACATTCACCTCAGACAATGGTTCATGGTCTAAAAGATACAATAAACCACTAAATTAAAGCCCAGACGGATTCCAGATGCAAAGGGCTTAAGTTATACATTAATGAACGAAAAAACTTAAATTAACAAAAAATCGGGAACAAGAAATGGGCATGACTTGTGAAGAAGTGAGAATCTCTGAAATGCAATTTACGCTTTAGCACGTCTCTACGTTCTGCACTGCTGAATCTCAAAGGATCACAGCACATAAACAACGTGAGATAGATACATATGTATCAGAACCCCCCGAAAAGAAATTTGAGTGCGAATCAATGAAATATATGAGAAAATACTCGTACCACAGAAAACATGGGGAAATCATTGGAAGATATTCGGAGAAATTTTGTAATTGAAACGACTCTCGGCATGGAGCACGGAAGTGCTGAGAAGCACGAGCATTCAAAATTGTATTCGAAGCAATCCATATCCATATGAGTAGTATCAGCAAGGCAACCCTCATGTGTTCCCTTTGAGTGAATTGAATGAATGACATGCATT
Source organism: Pocota personata (assembly GCA_963082735.1). Classification (NCBI taxonomy): domain Eukaryota; kingdom Metazoa; phylum Arthropoda; class Insecta; order Diptera; family Syrphidae; genus Pocota; species Pocota personata. The sequence continues at coordinate 133,426,105 of OY720431.1, read as the reverse complement.
TCGTTGTAGGAAGGGGGAAAGGTATCCCTTTTGTTGGCCTTAAATCATCATCAGCAACAGCTGCGGGCGGTGTTCATAGTATACAAGCGCGGGGGTAGGTAGTGCCGTCAGTAATTAAAAATGTTTGTAATCCAAGAGCATTGTGAATGGATATATTGGGAAATGTCTGCCTATTTTATATGCTGCTGATGAGTTAGGTAATGCGGGACTGAGGGGAGGATATGAAAGATGAAAGATTGCTGCTACAGATATTTATCTTTGAAATTAAATTTTTATTTTATATCTTTAAGTAACATTTTATGTACTTTTACTCGAGTGCATCATAACTCATTCTTCCGATTCGACAAGGGTGTAGGGTTGAAGTGATGAAGATTTTAAATAAACTTTCGATGGATTGGAGTTTATTTTTAGACTATCAACAATAGATACATATATTTTGATGCCGAGTTCATAAATTCTATGAATTAATCCCGTTGAATTGTCAGTCGATTGTTTTGTTCGTCGAATTGTAAGTTGTTTAGGCATCCGTTTGCGAGGGCCCTGTGGCTTAGTGGTTAAGTGCGTGACCACTGAGCAAGAGGTCACGCACTTTACAAACATCCGAGAGTAAAGCAGTCATGAGAAGCTTCTCTCAATCGAAAAAAATGCCCTTGGAAACGTCATAAAACTGTAGGTGGCAACCATTCGTGAGGCGCACAGCACGAGTGGCTGCGAGAAGCTAGACCAGGTTCTGCATTGGGCTGTTAGCACCAAAATATTATTATTATTATTATTTAGGCATTCGTTTGTAGCCAGCACATCCTGCTAATGCTTTTCAGATCTCTATTTGGACATCAAGGCGAAAGATTCACCAAAATTGGTTCACTAGTAAGGACACAAATCATTTTGGTTGAAAAATTGTCGTGTTTCATTCCCGCCAATTCCACATTCCACGTTAAATGCGAGTACAATCGGAAAGAAACAAAAAAAAAAAAAAGCAAGCCCGTCTACAGCTGCACCGTTGGATGCAGTTTGATTTGAAATTGATGAGGATGGTTCAATTAAGAAATCTGCTTACTGCTCAGTTTAAGAATAGCGTACATACACGGATGATTGATGGCTTAACATGTATCTTCGATAATGAATAGGTACTCCAATCGTTATTGAAGATTAAATTGAGATAGGATACGAGTTTATAAGCTTTTTCAATAACATTAAAACACTATCCGCAAACATTTCCTAAGAAATTCTCTAATCAATAAAGCAAACGACATCAAAATCGGTTCAGTAACCATTCAGCATTCAATACCATTATATCAAGATCGGCGTTATAAAGCTACGTAGAATCAATGACTCTAGACTGTTTTTGCTAGTAATAAAGCTACAGTCTACTGTTAAGCGATGCTAAACAAGACCTCTTTGCCAACAAGAATCCGTTCTGTTAAGTAAAAATGGCAGAGAACCGACAGGAATGCCTCCCTTCATAGCTAGAAGAAGGAAGATCAATCAGTTATAGACTAAAGTCTGATAAAGCTACAGTTGGTGGCCGTGGTGTAGTGGTAACATCATCGCTTGTCCCGCTGTTGATTCACGGTTCGAATCCTGATGTCAAGAATCATCTATTTATTTCGCATGAAATAAATGAAAAAGTCGATCACTTGCGAAAGCTAAGTCAACTCTACTGTGAAGGCATAACACTGGCAGTAGGGTGGTCATATGGCTAAAATGCAACTTGATCGTGATGATGACATCAGGAGGACGAAAAAAAATACTGTGAATCATAAGCAACGACAATAAGAGCGAAAACAAACAAAATACTCCCCAGTTATCTGGACAGCCACCCTTGGAATTTACAGAAACTTAATACCACCTGAGTTTCAAACTATACCACTCTGTCTTTCTCTCTCTCTTCCTCTTTCCACAAAATGCACGTGTTCTAAAAATTAGTTTAAGGGTATTCATATCCCCTTTACCACGTGCAAATTATATATAAAAAAAAAGTATATTACGGGCTGCCAGCCAAATTTTAAGGCACCAGAACAGAATTTATTAAAAAGCATGCACCAACTTACCTCCATGATTTAAGTTTGATGGCGGAAACTGGCACTCTAGTCTCCATATTCCGCTACCCTTTTCAAGAGTTGAGCCTAATATCCCTATGGATATTCTTTCTGCTCATTAGGCCATACTGTTTAATAAACCACAAGTAACAGAGAGTATATTCAGCATTTTCTTTGCCCTAAATAACACATTCTTCTGTGATCTATTCCGATAAGTCTATTCTTTGTAGTTTGAGTTACTCTTTTGAATGCATCAGAAAAAACCGAATAGGCAGGAATCTCAATCAACTTGGACCATATTGGAAAACTCTAGGTCGAGCTCGTACTAGATGGGGAAGTCACATGAATAAGGCTTTTGTTTGCTCTGGGCTATAGCACTATCTGGGTAGAATATATCAGGCCTTTCCATTAAACTTGGGGTTCAAAGTCACTTCTACTTTCATTTTTCAAATGACTTGAGGATTTGAAAAAAATGCAGTTCAGTTTTTTGCAACGAATTTTGAAATTATTTTTGAAAAATTCACAGTAAGCAAGCTGATAAAACGGAAAGGACGCACCACTAGCTATCATAGGCAGAATCAACCATTTAACTTGGACGATAACAGTCAACATCTAATTTCATTTCACCACAAAATGCCTGAAATTGACAGACTAGCTAGAGGCGTTTGAGAACAGAGCATGCACTAACAATTATTCATCTACAAAATATTGTTGAATTAAAATATGCCAGGTGTATGAAATCCTAATCTCATGAAGCAAATAGACCGTATTTGATTTGGGTTAGGTAACTACACATTAGGGTGGACCGCAGGACACAATTTTATGAATTTTATGTTCTATAAAGATAACCACCATGCAAAATTACATCTTTCGCCCTGCACCAGATCTATTTTGTATAACAACCCCAGTTAAATGAATTCCATGTCTCATGTATCTTTCAACCTGTTTCTAAAGTGGAATTGTATGCTCTATTCATATCTGTATGCAAAATTTGTCTCCGAAGTATAATTTTGCAATTATTGCATTTTTTTTATGACAGTTTAACACATGAAATGTGTTTTTGCGGTTAGGTTTACTGGTTAACTGATGGAAAAAATTGCGCAAGTACTTACATGTACTAGCCCATGTCCAATGAAACATGGCTAATAACAGTTTCAATATTGTGCTCTGCTAACCGACTTCGTTGCTCGTTAGCTATTTGGCCTCATCATAGTTTTAATAGCTTTGCAACATGTTTCTGTTCTATTGGATTCCATTTTGCAAGCAGTTATGTGCGGTTTTATCAACTGTTACATGTCTTGCTGTGTATGTATTTTTTAAGTCTCCTCATCCAAGGAACCATGACATACCAAGGCGTGTAATGGTAACCATGATGCCAGAGCAGATTGGAGAATAGCCCTAGATACTGATTGTACTATTGCATTCTTTCTTAGCATTGAGGTAGCTTTGGGTTTCCCTTCATACACACAACTATCTAGCTAGTGGGAGTTCGTTCTTATAAAGGGTGGTTAAGTTTTAAGGGCCGATGTTGATTTTGAATAAAACACAAATTATTTAGGAAATTACTGTCATTTCTTTTTATTATGATAAATTGGTATGGTTCAATTATGTATGGAACAAAATATCGGCCAAATGGCCGCAGCGACCTCGGCGGCACACCTCCATCCGATGGTCCAAATTTTCGATGACGCTGAGGCATAATTGAGGTTCTATGCCGTTAATGTGCCGAATTATCTCATCCTTTAGCTCTTGAATTGTTGCTGGCTTATCGACGTACACCTTTTCTTTCAAATAACCCCAAAGAAAGAAGTCCAACGGTGTCAAATCACATGATCTTGGCGGTCAATTGACATCGCCACCACGTGAGATAACTCGGCCATTGAATTTGTCGCGCAAAAGAGCCATTGTTTCGTTAGCTGTGTGGCAAGTGGCACCATCCTGTTGAAACCACATATCGTCCACATCCATATCTTCCAATTCGGGCCATAAAAAGTTCGTTATCATCTCACGATAGCGAACACCATTCACAGTAACTGCCTGACCGGCCTCATTTTGGAAAAAATACGGCCCGATGATGCCGCCAGCCCATAAACCGCACCAAACAGTCACTCTTTGTGGGTGCATTGGTTTTTTGACAATCACTCTTGGATTATCATTCGCCCAAATGCGGCAATTCTGCTTATTGACGAATCCACTGAGGTGAAAATGTGCCTCATCACTGAAGATAATTTTCTTCGAAAATTGATCATCCACTGTTGCCATTTCTTGCCACCATTGTGACCATTGACGACCCTTGAAATGGTCAAGAGGCTTTAGTTCTTGAGTCAATTGCACCTTGTAAGCGCGTAAATGCAAGTCTTTATGCATAATGTTCATCAACGACGAGCGTGAAAGGTGCAATTGTTGGGCACGACGACGAGTTGAGGTGAACGGCTCTTCAGCCACACTATCGCGAACAGCAGCAATATTTTCTACAGTACGAGCTGTACGAGCATGCACTGGTGTTTCCACATCTCCTACAGACCCGGTTTGCACAAATTTTTGCATGATTTTTCCGATTGTACGCACATTTGGACGATTAAATTGACCGAAAGAATCACGAAATGCGCGATATGCATTTTGATTTGAACGCCCATTTTCATAATAAGCCTGAATAACTTTAACGCGTTGCTCGATTGTGTATCTTTCCATGGTTCAAATTGAGTTAGTCTGAAATTGAGAAATGTCAAATGAAATGCAGAAAAAAACTTGACGTTTAGGTGTGGTTCACATTCAACATCGGCCCTTAAAATTTAACCACCCTTTATTATCTTGAATATGGCAAAATCATTTGAATGGAATATACTCATAAAATGTTCTACAGGAATCAGCCTGATTCACAGCCTATATGCTTCCTATCATGCCTTTACTTCACTATTGTGGTGGCCGTAAGTACAGTACTTATGGCCTTTATTAAAGTGATTTTTTTTTTTAAGAAAATGCGCTGAACTAAATGCATATAAAACGTCCTTTATATTGTTTGTAACACAGGTAGGCTTACACCAAGCCTTCTTGACGTTTATATCGATGCCGCGCCTTGAGCATTTGCATCATATGCAACAGTTTTATGTCTCCCCCCCATAACAGCAATCGGTTTCTCCAGATGTGTCGAAATTAACCATTTTGGAAGCGACTACTGTCTAGTTAGATAGTAAATGTATTTAACTATGAAATAAAAGAGAATATTAAAATTTTGTGGCCGCCTCTGATCGCCGTGCAGATGCGTGCTCTTTCAACCATATTTTGCATAACATTTTGGAACATTTCGGGTGCTATTTCAGCAATTTCTTGAATAATGTTGTCCTTTAGCATCGGGATTGTGGTTAGCTTATTGACGTGAACCTTTCCCTTCAATTACCCCGAAAGGAAGAACACGAGGCGGTCAAATCAGGGGATCGAGGGGGCCAATCGATATCACCTCTATTTGACATTATGAGGTCGGGAAAATTTCCTCGCAAAAATATGCAACGTATCATTGGCTGTGTGTGATGTGGCACTGTTTTGTTAGAACCACGTGTGTACAACACAATCGTTCCAATTCGGGCACCAAGAAATTTTTCTACATGTCACGATAGCGATCACCCGTAATTGTACAGCATTGCCTCTCGCGTCTTCAAAAAATTTGACCCAATGATGTCGCCAGGCCAAATGACCGAGGTGTAAAGGTGGTTCGCTGGTATATCAATTGAGGTTTTCAGTGTCCCATACCGAAAATTTTGTTTATTAACAAAGCCAGATAACTCGAAATGATGACTTTACGATGCAAAACTTTTTCGGTCAACTCTCACCGGCTTATATGGTCATTTGCCATTAGTTGTTGAGTCAATTGAAATTTATACGGGTACAAATACAAATCTCTTTTTAATTATTTTAATCTAACTTGCCGGAAACATTCTAAATTCTCTTCCACGGCGTCTAACGGAGGAGCCTGGACATGCCGTACATACGCTACGAACTCTGTCGGACTTCACTTTACCCGGCAGTGTATATTGAGTTTCAAAGTTAATTATTACGCTGAATGGTTGACTTGCTGGACACATGATTTAAACCAAATGCCACCAAAACCAAAATTGTGGCCAAATAACATCGACCTGGAACATAACAAACACCCTGTATTATGACTCACTTAATGTCTTCTTTGACACTTTTAGAGTTAGAGCTTCCGAAGTTTTTTAATTTCCACTAGGAGTCTAGAGTCTTTGTTGATCGCAATAAATAAGCATCTCGGGATCCCTCGTGAGATGAACGCAAGCTCACAATTTTCGATTATATGCTTATCTTGAAAAGGCTGCTCTTCTTGGGCTCGATCAACATGACCTCGAGCTCTAACCATCACCATACTTTCATCAGGTTGCCTCTGATAAGCAGATGCAACAAAATTTCTATGACACAGATGCCATCCGTTGTCATTCCAGGAAAGATCATCACTTTATAAGAAGTCAGTTGCCAGTTTAACTTTCATGTTCTTCCAATTTCCTGGAGGTATTCGGCCATTTACATGGTTTTGTCAACAAAGTTTATAAGCTTTATTGGACTTGTAGCATTGTGTACTCTTGACCCCGGACTCTAGCTAGAAGTTTTAGCTGTCCACTTAAAGAAAGCCCTCTTCTACTCTGTATGAAACGTTTTTTAACTGTCAAAGTCTTTCTAACATATGATCTATTCGATTTGGACAATGAAAGAATTTTATGAATCTTGACTTACAGACTTGGTGAGCTGGCTACCTGCCATTGTTTCCTGTTCTGTTTTTAAGAGTTGTAGATTTTAAAATTATAGTTTTCTCGAGTCCATCCGAGGGTAGGTGCTGAAATCCAATACGAGTACGTACAGATATGAGTAGATCTAAAGGACTGAAACCCCTTTTTTTAATTTTGGAAGAGGAATTACCTTTTTTTTCATCTTTTTAAAAAGTTCATACAAGCAAGGGAATTTGTACATATATTCTCCCTAGTCTTGTCATTGAAAAAATTGTTGTGCTCTGGCACCATCTTAGAAAATGGTGGCCAAAATGCAGTTTATGGCTATTTTCTCGAAAACATTGCATATTTCCGCACTTAGAGAGACACTACTTTGCACACTTACTGTATAGACTATGGGGTATTATCTTACGGAGACGGATTTTGATTTTCAAAATACAGGGTGTTACAAAGAATACTTCAAAAATCTGTTTAATACGACTTGCCAATGCGTGTGTGCCTAATAGACGACATTACGAGTATAATGATAAATTTTCGATTGTCGAAAAACAGGGTGTTAAAAGCAACATGTGTCCTTTTAATCAAATGTTCCAGTTTAAATGTGTGAGTTTCCACAGTTTCCAAGACCATCCAGATTATTATGAAAGATACAATTTCGTGTGCGTACAGCATGTTTCAAGAGGTAGAATTCAACGGAGACGATTTTCAAAGCACAGGGTGTCATATAAAATATTTTTCACGTTTATTTTATTTATGTTAAAAGATTAAACATTGTGCTCTTATAGTACATACAGCGCGACATAAACTTGGTTAAACGGATTTTCAAATTTCAAAATACAGGATGCTACAACGAATATATATACAGGATGCATCTGTAGGTACTTCTAATTTGGAATCAATTTTAAAATCGTTTGTTTATAGATGCATTGTACCTATGCATCTATAAACGTTTTTAAAAATTATCTTCGGGAAATTTGATGAGAACATTGCTGTAAAAAACATCTCGAAGATTTGTGATGGATTATTAGTACAAAATTTCGAGACATACGAGTATGTAATATGTAATATCTGGTACATAGAAATGAATGCTATTGCTGATAGAGCTGTATACCATCTGGTAGAAAATTTAATTTATTTTTCAATCAAGTCCCACTCATTAATTTCCGTTATACCATTGAAGAGTTAAAGTAGTGTAAGTGGATTGAGTTAAAAGAAATTTCTAGACTAGGGACCATTCCCTTCCATACAATTTTTGCTTGCTATGATACAGCCTATCACCTCAAGAAGTTTTATCGTATGAAGTGGAATCACTTGTATAATAACTCTAAATTAATGCTTGGTCGGCATTTGTTTGTTAATAAGGAATTTTTTTTTTTTAATTTTTTTTCAGGCGATTCGAACTTACGAGTATAACGCAGAATCAGAGCCCCAAGAGGTTTGTAGACGCCTTTTTATTCTGCTCTTGAACTTTTGTTAATTTCCATGGAAATACATATGTTTCCTGGGAGTAAATTGCAAAGTTTACTTGTCCTGTTTCTAGGTGGACATTGTGGCTTGCTTAGTAGAACTCTCAAATATCGCATTTCTAGGGATCATTCTATTGAGGTCTTCGGAACATCTGCTATGATAGTATCTATAGTATAGATCTGCTACCAGTCCGCTACTAGCCTTCGATGAGCTAATGGTTGGAGATTAAGAGTATGTGAGGGCTGCTCTTCTATATATGTTGTCGAGCATGATGAAGAGAATATCGGGCGGGACTCTAAACATGAGAACAATACTTGGTCTAACTTGTTTTCTTGGGAAGGATAATTTTGTCTTCCATTTGAAGGTGCGGTACAGAAGAAGTGTTCTTTCTGCAAAAGGCTGCAAATCGCATTTTCTTCGCATTAAAGTCGACTAAGTTTGCTTTTTCCCCACTGCAAGATTTTCTGCAGGTCTTCATTCAATGAGTTGATCTGGTCGCATCTCTGCTGATGTGATTTACTTGCTATAATGCTCAAAAGTTTAAGCCAGTATTGTTTAAATACTTCGCTATCAATATAGAAGACCTTCAATGACGACACGACTTCAGGATCAGATAAATCAAATAAATTGTTATAGTAAAAATTGTACACAATTCTATGCCTAATAATTCTTGCTTGGCAATTTTTTTCGTAGAATGAATGGTTCTCTATAAAAAAAAAAAGTATTTTGAATTTTTTGGGGAAAAGTATAAAATGACAGGGTTAGGGAGAAAATGTGCAAATTTTCGTGCTTTTACGAATTATTTTTGACGAGATTATTGGTACTCTAGACGACAACCTTCGGATCAATAAATAAACGTTCTCATTTACTACACCACGACTATCTCAGACCAGGCGAGGAGGGGGAAAAAGAAATTAAAATGATTTCTTCTTGTTTTCGTGTACCACTAGGGAAGAATATACGGATAGTCTCTGATGTTATACAGCCCCCGCACTACGCAAAGTAGACAATTAAATGGGAAATATCCTCGCAACTTTGAATAGAAATTTAAATACTTTGAATGCAAGAAGGAGTCACTTAGAATGCTAGACATTCTATAGTCAGCTTGACATTCTGTGGCGCGTAGGATGTTTCGGCAATCTATTCTCTTACCTCATTCATCGCGAAATATTTTTCAGTTTCCTCTTTTTGCCTTGTGAGTGCAGCCGACATGGATATCACACCACGGGAACCACTGTTAAAATAAGAATTCCCTACTTATTATATCATAACTAGTCCTTCAGCAGATAAATGTTTCTATTTGAATGTGCACCCATATGGAAGTATTATCTGATTGGATTTGCAATTCTAAGGAAATCTATCTGTAAGAAATGATGACGCAGATCAACTGCGATCAACTGCGATTTTACTTTTCCTTATATTGATTTCAAATGGTGACACAGCCCTGGATGGACTCTCATTAATTTAACTTTTTTCCAAATAAAAAATCAATCAAAACGTCACCATATCTACGAATGCTTTATGACTTAGCAATATCTTTATATTCCAACTGTTCTTATTGGACTCTTCCTGCTTAGCGACATAATCGGCTTTTAACATTCTCTGAGCAATCTCATGAATTACAGAACAAAATACAATCCAAAACGAAACATAACAGGGGTAATAATCCGATTTGAGAATCTCTATCAATTTTCCTTTCAAAAAAAAAAAAAAAAATCCAATTCATTTCAATCTGTATCTTACTAGGCTATGACGCGCGATGGAAGGGAAAGAAAAATATAAAAATCCTAAATCTCAATAATTTATTTTAATTTAAAATTCAATACACCTCCTCTTTACATCTCCTAGATGTGCGTCTGTGCTGAGAGAGCACCCCATTCTGCATCTTAAATCTTCTTGTTGTGGCGACACTGTCGCGTAGAACATATTCGCCATTAGTTTGTGCAAATTGCATTTACATATGCAAATGAGAAAAGATATCGCGCAGTAGACGTATACTATATATTTTTGCAATCTGTGATTCTGAAAAGGCGACTGAATAATATAAGCCAAATAAACACACATCCGAAGGTTGTGTTGCGTCTTTGCTGTATAGAGATACATGCATTATGTGCTCTTCCGAAAGCTAAATGAATTCACCTTCACATCGAAGGAATACAAATATAATGCAGCACAGAAATGGAAAATATAATAACAAAATGAAATACAAAAGGCGCGCATCTGTTTTTTTTTTTTTATTCTTGTTTCTTCTGTGTTTTGAATGACACCAAGCGTATCTTGCAGATACTTTTTTTTTTTGTGCAGATCATCGAGATTCTTTCCCTTCGATCGTTCGATTTATTTATTCAATGAAATTTTCAGGGCCCTCTCTGCGACGATAAACTCGTATATGGCAAAATATCCTACTGATGCGCGACTACTGAATGAAGATGGCGTATACACCAAACAAGATACACAGATACATGGAAAAGGGGAGACAAAAAAAAAATATGAATGATCACCGCGATCAGCGAAACGAGTTTCTTTTGACAGTGGCGCGCATAATGAACTCATAATAATTGTTGTTGTAGTTTGTTAATAATTTATGAAGATCACCGTCACGATGTCATACTCTACACATAAGTCAATGAAGTGGGTCGAACATCGAATGATTATCTTGAAAAATTTGACCCTGACTAAAGTCGATCAGTATGGGTTACTTTTAGAATGAGGGCGAACAAAATTTGCCACAGTGGCCCTGTGGCGCAATGGATAACGCGTCTGACTACGGATCAGAAGATTCCAGGTTCGACTCCTGGCAGGGTCGGTTTAATAGAACTACGAATATTTTTTTTTTTTTGCTGTCACTAGGTACATGGTGATTTATAGCACATGAAATAAATTTCTATGAATATTTATGTATATTTCGCCTTAGGTTTCCATAAATAGTTTCATGTAATTAAAGCATAATGCAACACCATATTTTGTAAATGGTTTCAAGGGAAATTGGATATGTAAGCTTGTAATGTGTAATTCATTAAAGCAACGCTCCAGGATATACTGTATTTAAACACGTATTTACGTGATACAGATTGTATCGGATATTTCACATTACTTAACGTGATAGTTAGAGTAGAGATTATTTTTGTGCTTAACACTTAATTGGATGGGATTGTGGGCTTTGAAAGTTGCAACATTTTTACGATGTAATAATGGGGATTGTAATTTATGACCACATATTCTTAATTTGTTATTGTTGATAAGAGTCGTATTAAGCAAAGTATGATGGATTAGGTTTCGATTTGATTTTTTACATCACATGAAAGGTATTTGTACAATAGATAACGAAATCTGTTAAAAATATACTTAGATACATTTGTAGGTATATGTCTAACTATCGACAGGAGGACTACAATACACGTCCGATTTATTAATCTGAAACTTATTGTGTGGGATGTCAATGTGTATTATGCACTACGTAATATAGTACACAATTTCTAAACCATTTGGGCGACAGCGTAATGGTCTCGAACTCGGATGAGTCTTCAGAAGTAACAAATTCCCGTATACGCACAGGACCTCGTAGCAACACAGAGATTGCAACTGTGATCAGAGCCTTCAAGAGGCTCTGCATTGATGGTATACTCTTTGAAGGACCGCCAAACATATCGGCAGAACTTTTTCTATCCACTTATAAGGAATGCGTGGGAAAACGAACGTTTCTCAGAAGAGTAGAAGAAGGCTTCCAAAAAGAGTAATCTGATGGAATGTGGAAAATTGGGAGGCCAAATTAGTAGCGAAATTAGTTTTGGATAGAATCGAAGAATATTTAGATTCAACTCTCGGTGTCGAACAGGCAGGACCTTCCTGCGCTGAACACATTAACACCTTCTGGAAACATCTGCTTTTCATCGACTTCTAGAAGGCTTCCGATAGCGTAAATCGAGATTTCATTTAGTTGGCCTTCCTCAGGAGAACTATTTTGGAATAAGTTACAGCTATAATAAAGGGAAGGTATGAAGGGGCTAAGTGTCAACTATAAGGTATCAGAAAGACTTTGTCAGAAGACTTCACCACTGCTATTTCCGAGGTCATTAGCGATTCCACGGGCAATGACGTCTTATTTAACACATCTGTACTACGCTGATGATATCTGTTTATCTCACATATGTTTTTGGACCTCCACCAAATGGCTCACAATCTAAAAATCGAGGCAAACAGAGTATGGCTGACGAGCTTTCAAACTACAACTCTCAACTAATCATTGCTGATTTTGCGTAGGAAGTATGGTTGCTGTTGAGGGTGACACCGGACTAGATGTGGTCATCAGAATTAAGGTAAGCAAAAGTTACGTTCGGAATGTTACCCAAAATGTGGGAAAATAATGATTATAGCACTAAAACCAAACTGTTTCGCTTCAACGTGGAAACAGTACTTCTCCGCTGTCACTCGTAAACTGCTAGCGTTCGTAAAGAGATGTCTATTTTTTTGGCCCAAACGTATTTCGAACGAACAGCTCCATACGATAATGAACCAGAAACTGATAAACATTACCATTTCACGGAGGAAATGGCAACGGATCGGCGTGAAGAGAATTGCATTGCTAAATACGAAGTGGAATCTATTTACCCGATCCGGTAGCACATTGGGTCACCTTAAGCAAACTTGGCGCAGAACAGTCGGGCAGGAAGCTAGATCTTTAGGGATGAGTTGGAGATTGCTGAAACGCTTTGCAGAAAACCGAATACGATTGCGCGCAAGCGTTGTAACGACAGGTAACGTCAAAACTGACTTTTCGCTCCGAAACCTGATTTCAGTTTTAACCCCTGTTTCGTGCAAGAATACAAATGTTTCGCTGGAGAACTTTAAACAAAATTATCCCCTAAGCTGCAAAGTCGACAACGTTCAACAATTCAAACAGAACAGAAGACATACATGAAAGTATTATCAGAGAGACAACTATCAACGGGTTCTGAGTATTGTTCAACACTAAATGAGTAATTTATAGATTTCCGAGGAGGGCCGAAAGTTCGGTAGCTTTTTGGCCGAAACCGAACGTTCGATCAGACTCTAATAACATGATATAAGTTAGTAAAGTAAAGTAAAGCAAGTACATTTTTCTCAATCACTATGTACTAAACTAGAAAATGTCCATTATTATTATTACTAGCGGGGGTTTGGAAGAACGATGGCCTAAAAGATCGAATACGCCCCTTTCTGGTATTAACCGAGGTTGTTCTCCAGAGCACTTCATACATTTATTTTGAGTGTCTGTCTACAGATATGAGGTATGCTTTCAGGCATGTTACACTGTTGGGTGTCAATGCCCAAGTCTTCTTTCTTTTCTTAAGTTGGTGCAGGTTTTTGGTATTGTTTGGTTAAAATTCCCTAAGAGTGTTTTTCATTGACTTAGTTTAAGGAAGTTCCCTAAAGAGTTTGGTTTTTTTGGTCTGTCCCTTCTGTGTCCGCCCATCCAACAGAAGGATTTTTAGGAACGGGGTTATTCTTCCTATTTTGCCAGCCCATCTGCCTCCTCGTTACCATTCACAGCAAAGCGGTCTGAAACTCAGTATAGGCATTCACCATCCTAAAGCTTTTATATGAGATCAATTGGTAGCTTGGCCGTATGCTATGAAGGGTGTGAACCTCGAAAATGTTAAGGTTTCCTTTCCTGAACGGAAATATGATAGTTACCTGGTGAAACTTTATTATTATTCAATTACTTATGTATGATACGAATACCATAGTCGCAATGTCAGGTGGCAGTGTTTAAGCGGAAATTCCAGTTTGGCCTAATCCATGTAGGGTGCTTAAGACTTTTGTTTGTTTCATGTGAAGAAACACCTGCATATCTGAAAATATGTTTTTATAAATAATTTCAGTTTTGCTACGCTGCTCGACGTTTTGCTACGCTATTTTGCTATGGACATTTTTTTCTTAGTGGTAGTACTGTACATAACTCCCATGTTACATAATCAATTTGCAAAATAATATTTCTTTCTTTTCTGTGCAAAAGTGGATCGAGTTATGCATTGTATTGATGAGTAAAGGAAGCTCATATTAACACTGAGAAGGGAAGGAAAATCTAACACAGAAATACAGCGAACAGTGCTGTGTACAAAAAGACCAGAAAATAGAGGCGGAAAAGGGAAAACAACGGAGGAGGATGATAGAAAGGCCGTGCGATTGTTAAGAAAGGACCCAACAAAATCAGCAATACAAGTAAGAAAGGATTTAAATTTGACAGTTAGTGATACGACTGTGCGAAGAGGAGTTCTAGAAGCAAATTTAGCAGCACGCAGCCCACGAAAAGAGCAGGTCCCGATTAAAAGGTATAAAGACAAACGTTTAGAATTTCCAAAAAATATATTGGATTTCCTTTTGAAAAATGGCGAAATATTTGATGGATGAATGAGTCGAAATTTTGTCTGCATTGTAGTATTGGAATACGCAGCCAAAGAGCACCACAAACCTGTTAAGTACGGTGGACCAAAAATCATGACTTGGGGCTGTTTTTCATACAACGCTGTTGGTCCAAACCATAATATTGACGGAGTTTTGGACCAAAATGTCCATTTACAAGGTATTTCAATTGAAGTGTAACCAACTTCAGACTGATGTATCTTTGAAATGTCAAATCGAAATGTTAAACGATCATTTTATTTGTCATTCAATTGTCTGTCAAACACAAATCACCTTTAAAAGAAACGTGATTCAGTGATCACACTTTATAGACTTTGGCTGTAGTTCGTCAGTTGCGGCATCTAAACGTGAATCATATCTTCGTCTACTAAACGATAGTAGGACACCGCCACAGTAAATACAAAATACGGTGGTAGTCGTCGACTGACTGCAATATCAGCTGCGAAATTGAAGAAGGTAAGAAGCAAATTGGCTCGAAATCCACGTCGCAGCACACAAGCGAAGGCAAAAGAGGTTGGTATGTCTGCTGCATTCATGCATCGCATTTTACGGAATAAGCTGATGGTTAAGCCTTTCAAAATACAAAAGTTCAAGGCCTTACAGTTGCTCAGAAAGCAATGCAGCTCCAGAGATCGAAGGCGTTGAAGTAGTGGCTCATTCATGGCGACTTGAAAAATTGTGTGTTGACTGATGAGAAGATATTCACTGTGCAGCAATTTATAAAAAATACGATAGAGTTTAGTTGACTGAACGCTCTGCTATGAGCAATTGCGAGAATTTCGTCGTCGAAAATCAGTGTCCGTGGTACTTTAGGCCGGAGTAACCGAGAGTGGACGCACTCCGCTCATTTTTATGTTTTTATGCCGGCAGGAGTGAAAATTAACGCCGTAGTTTATCAAGAACTTGTGTTGGAAGATTGTGTAATGGACTGCCAAATATTTCAAAAAATCTGCTGGAGTTTCCAGCAGGACTCTGCACCCGGTCACAAAGCCAAGACTACTCAGACTTGGTTTAGAGAAAATGTTCCTGACTTAATTTCGAAGACCTTCGTCCTCGTCCGACCTCAATCCGATGGACTTCGTCATATGGGCATTTCGTAGAGCAAGGTCAACAACAAAAAATACGAAAGCGTTGAAAACTTGAAATGCGCACTAGTCCTCGAATGGAACAAAATTCCGCAGTGTCGTTTGAGATTCATGCAATTGACAGATTGGGTACTGTGTTCCACCGTCAAAAGCAAGTGTCGGAGTCACATAGTCAGTTTGTTTCTGCGTGGTAGCAGTTTCCCATCGGTATAGGATGAAAGCATTACCGTATGATGCTGACGCTTTGGGTGTCGTTCTAATAGACCCTAAAGTCCAGGCCGTTCTCTGGATCTTGGTAAGCTTTGAAAGATGGAATTTCTGCTAAAGTACTCGTACTTTCCACCAGGGTCTCACCACAGCTGTATAAATCCAGTATACCACAGCTGGTTTGAGGGCCCAAGTATTGCTGAAAGTCTTTTTGCATGTATAGAAGGCTTTCTTAATGCGATCCTCGATATTTTCTTTCCAGAATAGTTTAGAATCTAAAATTACGCCCAGGAATCTTGCTAACCTTGAAAGATCTAGTTCAACTCCTTCAATAGTTGCTTTGAATAGATCAATCTTTTCCTAGAAAAAGAACAATCTCTGTCTTTGAAGGCTTGATTCCCAGTCCTCGGCTACTGGTCCAATTCTAACTATGTAATGCGAAGCTGAGGCTCTCACTCAGGACTGGAGGAAACCTGATATCAGGATGACAATATCGTCTGCGTAGGCTGTTACGTTCAAAGCATTTTCTTTCAGTATGTCTGAAATCTCATCCACCACTAGAAGCCATATAAACAGTGATAAAAAGCCACTCTGAGCAGTTCCGCTCCTGACCTTTTTCTGCTTGCATATAAATCGAAAGAGAAATATACTGTCCAACGCCATGTTTTTCGAAAATCAGAAATTGTGTTAGACTATATTCTTCCGCGTGATCCGTTCTATAAGTCTGCAAAGTTTAAGTTTTTTGGATAATCCGACAACTTCTACGGGGTGCAAGAAGACTTTTAGAAGTAGCCAAATTTTATATAAATCAGAAAGAAAATGTTCTGGGCAACACCCTGTATTTTTTAATTGCGCTATATTCTTTTACGTAATCAGAGCTTTAGGGTTACAGAGTTTTAGATTTTTAAGTCATCCCAGAAGTGTTGCGGAAAAACACTCATTTGTAGGAAAAAGATGCTATGTGCAACACCCTGTATTCCGAATATCAGAAATTTTACTACAATTTTACGTCAAGCGTACTTTATGTCTGCAAAGTGTCTAATACACTGTACTTGGAAATATATAAACTCAGGGTTTCTGAAGGTGTGCAGGAAGACGGTCACACATAACTAAATTGTGTATGTCAGAAGAAAAATGTTCACTGCTATTCAACGCAAAGTTTTAATTTTCTAGGTCATCGCTAGACTTCCAGAGATACGCACATTACGAAACTTTTTAGGTTCCATTAAAAAACACTTCAGCAAAATCCGTTCGATGGCCCGTGAGTTACGGACGTCACAAATGAACATTTTAAAATCTTCATTTAAAAATTGCATTGTGACTGATCGGGAAACTATTGATTGCTTAAAACTCGGATTAAGCCAGGTAGCGTAACAATTACAGGGGTTCGTGATGAAGTGCTTACTTTACCTCCTCGTGGTTGTCTCCGTGCAACTAACTGTATAAGCCCTTATACATTAGGCTAAAATTGCAACTGCGAACGTTCTAGCGGATCTAGACTAGGTAATTTAGGTCAGCACCAAACTTTACTGAAATCACTGGCTACAGAAACCGAAATCGCTGAGTGAAGGACCTCATAATGTCAGATTTCTCCATTTTGAAAGAGAATATAAGTTGGATATAATGGGATTGAGTGAAATAATATGGTTAGATGCAGGAGAGTTCCAATCCCCAACGCGTAACACTGTGCTACTCTATTCCGGAAAGTCTCCCGGATCCAAATGCGAATACGGTGTGGGACTTATGCTGTAAATTCCTGGCAGCCATACGGAGAAAGGATTTTGACAGCCCGGTTCCGGACTAGAGTGTTACGCACCGACGGACTGATCATCTCAGGATGAAAAGGACAACTTCTACAGGCAACTAGGTGCCACTTACAATGGGGTGCCAAACGGCGACATTGCCATATTGATGGGCGATTTGAATGCGAAGGTAGGCAATGACAACGAAGTGCTCAAACATGTAATGGGGAACGGCATTGGCGACCGAAATGACAATGGTGAGCGATTTGTAGATTTCTCCAATGTCAATCGCCTTTTCATAGGTGGCACCAAGTTGGAGCATAAGACCTAGATTCCCAATATCACAAGAAAATACGTGCGCCGTGACAAGCGAAATTATATCAAAGTGTTGGCCACGGAAGCGGAAATCGCTTCCATCTATAGACTCACCCAACAGCTAACAGGCAAGCCCCTCTCGACGCAACATCCGGTGAAAAGCCTAGACGGTTCCGGCGATGGAAGGGGCATTTCTCTATGGTTTTGAACCGTGTATTCGCCGACATTGTGTCCCCAAATCCGGCTGAGTTGTCCGAAAGACAGAATTCTCGAATACGTACCATAACTCCCGAGCTTGGGAAGCTGAAAGCTTTCCCGAAGAGTGGAAGAAAGGTATAATCGTCAAGCTTCTTAAGAAAAGAAATTGAATGTAGTGCCAAAATTGGAGGGGTATATGCGTGCTTCCTGCAGTTGCTAAAGTAATAGAGCGAATAAAGGAACATCTTGAATGCACACTCGATAATGAACAAGCAGGTTTCTGCTGTGGATCTTCTTGTGTCGATCATATCAATACTCTGCGTATTATAATTGAGCAATGTGATGAATATCGGTCGCCACTTCACCTACTATTCATCGATTTCGAGAAAGCTTACGATAGCGTTAACAGGGAACTTATTTGGTTTGCCTTGCGTAAGAGAGGCATTACAGATAAACTTATAGCTATTATCAAAGCGATTTACGATGGCTCCAAGTGTCACGTACTGCACAGATGAAAGTTGTCAGAAGAGCTCGAAATACAGGGTGGAGTGAGGCAAGGTTGCATCCTTTCGCCAATATTGTTTTTACTGGTGACTAGCGATGTGCTTAACTGATGGAATTCGATGGACACAACGTCGTAGGGCTGAAAATTAACTCGTCAAAAACAAAGTTACTCAGCTATGGTAACAATTCTCTCTCCCAAATAGACATTGCTGGACAACCGGTTGAGAGACTAGAAAGTTTCCAATACATTGGAAGCATTACCTCAGCCAATGGAGGAACCGAAGCAGATGTCGCAAACCGAATCGCAAAAGCGAAGTCTGCATTTGGAATGTTGTTTAAAATACAGAGAAGCAATGCTATGAGCTTAGACTGTTTCGCTCCAATGTTGAGTCCGTGCTATTATATGGGTGCAGCACGTTGAAAGTGGCCGCCATTATCACAAAAAAGCTGCAATCGTTTGTGAACCGGTGCCTACGAAACATTCTAAGAATATTCTGGCCGAACTATATTTCTAACGAACAGCTACATCAGAGAACGGGACAGGAACCTAAAGACACCACAATTCAACGGCGTAAGTGGGGGTGGATCTGTCACACCCTTCGAAAAGGTGACAGTTTCATAGCAAAGCACGCAATGCCATGGAACCCTCTAACCCAAGACGGCAGAATAGTAGGTCGGCCGAGAAGAACTCATTGCTAGAAATCGTACTCGATGGCGTGTAGGCGAAGTAGAGGCCCTAAGACCCCTAAAGGGATCCAGGATATAAGTAAGCAAGTACTTACAAATTGTTCAACTTTCAGAAGTTACCTTCTCGTCTTCATATAAACCAGGGAGTAATATTTTTTTTTTTAATTTAACCGAGTCCCATGCAGAGACTTGAAAATGCATTATTTATCCGAAAAATATCAACTTTCAAGCCAATTTGAAAAAAAAACCATAACGCGAGCATGTGAAACTAGGAAACATTTAGCATGTTGTTCAGTAAACATTTACGACATCTTCAGCCATACCTTACTTATTCCGAGGTTTGACCCGAATTGTTTCTAATTTTTTCGAAATACTATAGTTTATCATTTATGTTTACCTCCAGTATACAAATACCCCTACTCAGATACACGTCATCAAAAATGAATTATTCTCAATAAGGACTTTCATTATACAATACCACCAAAAGCAGACGTATGTAATACTAAATGCATTTAACACATACATGACTTTAATGACATTCGAAAGCGGTTGTAAAAATAATATCATATCTACACTATATGTATAAACAAAAACACGTTCGCATAATCTTAGCAAACCAGCTGTGGCAAACAGAAAAGAAAAATAACTAAAATCTCATTGAATACCAGCCACCATGTACGAGATGATAAAATCATAAAAAAAAGTATCTCAAGCTGGAGAAGATATAAAATTCCCACAATTTTTTCATTGGGAGGGACACACAACAGATATACATGTACGTGCACGAAAGGGGCTAAAAATTGTACGAGTAATTTCATTACTTTTCTTCAGTTGCGATGTCAAAGCCACACACAAAAGCAAAGCGTACAGATTTCTGGTCACTCAAATCCAATGACGTGCATTGCTAAGCAATCACTAACCAAACCAAAGTCACACAGAGAGAAAGAAAACCAAAACTTGAGGTAGATCCTCTACATCCATGATTTGTGCCAACCATCATCATGATTCTTGATAGTTTTAACGTCAGCTCAGATACAGTACCAACAACCAGATTGTATTGTTTTTTTTTTTTTCTTTTTTTGGGAGAAGTTTGGAGGAGGGAAATAACATTCTATTCTAGTGAAATTCATAATTTAATTCCCACAGAAGAACAACAGCAATACACCGACGAACAGAGCACCGAGTCCAGAGTTCAATGTTCACCGAGAGTCGTACACAATGAGAAGAGGTTGATGGTTTGGCGCGCTTTTTTTTATTCACTTACTATGTACTTTGGATTGGATATGTATCTGAGTATCTTTTGTATGAAAAAAAAAATAAAAAAAATAAACAACAAATTTCACGTTCACAGAGAATTCTGTTTGGTGCACGTTTTCTCGAGAGCTCCACTGCTCTGCGCTGCAATTGAAGTTAATCACTTTATACGTAATTAAATTGAGAAATAAATGCGCTTTTCATTTGAGTGGATTCCAAAGAGTATTTTTATGGATAGTTTGCAAAAAAAAAAAAAGTTTTTGTTTTACTTTGAAAAATAAAATCATAGAAAATGTTTATTTAACGAAGTAGAAGTGATGGCAGCGCATAAAGAGTTGATGATTGTTATGCTGCGCCTCTAGGTAGAGTGCTGTCCGATTCATTGTTCCAACTGAGAAATCAAAGGGAGTCAAGAGGATGTGAATGCAGAAGGACTTCTGCACAGTAGTTGTTATTCATGAATAAGTTAACAAATGAATATCGTTTCAAAACAATGGAAGAAATCTGTAAAACAGTTATTTCAAAGATTCTGTCACTTTATTGTACGAGTACCGATGAAGTCAGGTGAATTTGTTTCAGATTGTGGGTTACCTTACGAGTAACATAATTCCAATTACAAACTAAGCATGCATTTGAAATACGAAGTTTTTGTAAACAAAATAAGTTAACTAAAACATTTATCAGTCTTTGAAATCTGTCTTAATAAGTGACCTTGTTTCAAACTCACACGTTCCCTTAATCTTAATTGAAAAGCAGTAAGTTCCCTGACTTCGAACATATTTTCGATGGATCTATACGCGATAACCAGCTCAAGCATTGCACAAGTATTTACCAAACAATTTGTAAGATAAAAAAAATAATAAATAAAATTAATGAAGTATTCACTGGAAAAAATGGCGGCAACATGCTCTATCGCCTACCACAAGCTCATAAACAAAGTGGTGTTAGGGAACAGTGATGCCAATAAACAATTTTGTTTGTAGCAAAATAACGTAGCAAAATGTCACACAGTGTAACAGAAATCGAATTGTTTATAGAAACCTATTTTTTTTAACTTACAGGGTGTTACGAAAAGCTAGGGGTACAATCAAAAAGGTCTTAGCAAATCAGATTTTCTAATATTTGACATTTCTTACATTTTTCGTTACATACAAGAACTTAAGGAAAATGACTTTAATTTACGAAAAAACTTTTGTGAAACAATGTTGGAGAGATTTCGCACTATGAATTGCATCTTCGAGGCCTACTTCCAACTGATGGTCACGCAAATAAGCATAACTGTCGCTACTGGACTGCATGAAAACGTAGTCCGCGACTTAAACACCAACGGACTTTACATTGCTCAAGAGTTAGTATTTGGTGCGCCTTATTGACGAACGGAATCATCGGGACCGTTTTTTTTTTTTTTGCTAAATTCCAGAGAATAAGCGATAAATGTGGACAGCAAAAACTATGGGCGCATGATCACAGTTTATTTTTTACCTAATTTGCGAGAAAGCTGTTTTGGAGCCGTCCCGTGGCCACCGAGGTCTCCAGACTTAACCCCCATGGATTTTTTTTTTATACGGGTACATCAAATGTAAAGTCTGCGCTAATAACCCACGGTCTGTCATGGAGCTGAAGGAAAATATCAGTGTTGTAAAAAATAGAATCCGCATTCTTTCTCTTTATGTTAAAGTAAGTAACAAAACAATATGTCTCATAGTTTTCGTTTATTGACGTTTAAAAACATAAATCTGCCACCGGACACCCTGTACGTAAATACTACTAATTCTCCCGGACTTAAAAGCGCTCACTTCTTAACTTATATTCTGTGGTGGTTGCCGAGATATGTAGCAACTTGCACAAGTGTATTATCAGTGTTAAAGATTATGAGAAAGGGATAAAAAAAATATCAAACTGAGAAAGCCTGAAACGTAGCAAAATCCATGACTTTTGCTAAAGTGGGAAGAAGTAAATGCTACCGTCGTAACAAAGTTACAGCTCTGGTAGAGCTTATGGTGTGAAAATGTTTACAATCTTATTTCTTCGAAACTGGGTATCCATGTAGAAAACACCGAAGTCTGTCATTTAAAAACAGGGTTTATAGAAACCTATACAGAGCCATGTTTTGTTTATCCCTGGCAAATATCCCTCCAAAAATTATACCAGCACAGAGACCATTACTCCTATCAATCGCTGTTTCTTTGAACTTTGAAGGCAATAGCCCCATTACTAAACTAAGTAGATTCTATTAAAAACCGTAGAAAGCATGGGATCTTGCGAAAGCCAATGAAAATCTTCTTGGCTTGGAAAGAAACGTT
This sequence comes from Pocota personata, assembly GCA_963082735.1. Classification (NCBI taxonomy): domain Eukaryota; kingdom Metazoa; phylum Arthropoda; class Insecta; order Diptera; family Syrphidae; genus Pocota; species Pocota personata. The sequence goes on along the minus strand of OY720431.1, from coordinate 133,403,166 downwards.
TCTCGAGTGATTTTTTGATAAAGTGCATGGATAAGCTCACTTCAGCCCGGATGGTCTTCAACTTCACTTCAAAGGGAATCTGTTATAAAGATCACAAGTGAGGTGGTGTGCGCAGATGAAAAGAGAGGCAAAGGTTCAAGCTGGCTTGAAGAAAATGTGGGTTCAGGCTTTGGTCTATCCCGGACTCTTAAGTTAATTAAGTGTGATACCACTATTATTCCGGATTATTATCAGTAATGTCCTTCATGCAGCCCTAACGAGTGAAGGCTGGGAAATACCTTACCGAAAGATGTTGCAACGACATTTGTTTGTTTCGCAAAGAATAATTGACTTGCTACAAATGGTCTACGGGTTGGAAGCCCAAGCAAGCTATTTGGATACGGCCAAGACAAAAGTGCGCAACTTTAGAAACTTTGTCGATGAGGAAAGCAAAACCTGCGTTAAACATGCTGTCAAAAATTTGGCAAAGCAATGTTTTCAGCAGAAGAAAATCTAAACAGCGACTGTTTTGTTTAGTTTTAGAGGCCTGCTGTATGTGTATAATACCTTTTATGCAATTTTTGTTTTGAAACATTAACAAAGAACAGACAAAAAGTTCAGGTTTTAGTTAAAATTTTGCAGAAGTAAAAAAAGGCTAGATTTGATTTTCCAACAAAACAACCCCATCCACAGTTCCAGGCTCGATTCAGTCGCAAAACGTGGAACTTTTGCCATGGCCGCCCGATTCTCCGGACTTAAACATCATTGAAATGTTTGGACTTGTCTATGCTGAAAAGTTTAGGAAGGCGGTAGACTTTTACGAGTAATTGCCTCTTTAATTTTATGGCATTAATTTTGGAAAATATGTATTTACTTACTCACAGATATGCATAGCGAAAAACGGTTGCAAAAAAACTGACCTCAATCAAGTGATTCGCAGTGTATGTGCGACCCATTTGTGCCCTTTGTTTTGTCTGATGTTCTAGCAAAATGTAAGTTATTCTCAGACTATAGTCTCAAAATAGCGTTTTATTATTTTGTTCTGCCTGACTTAAATATGAAGCTTGTACTTTGACTTGCCAATTGATCACATGCAGTTATTTGCACATCACATCGTAATGGATGCTAAAACAAAAAAAAAAAAAAAACACAAAACAAATGAAATGTAAACGAACTTGTAATGAACCAAGGTTATCGACCATAAGTGATAATAAAAAGTCATTGGTTTGCTGTTTAATACTCAAAATATACAGGAAGGTTTAAGCAGATCGAAACTTATGTACATAATCATGGTTTAGATGGTTCTTAAGTTCAATAAATTTCTAAACAAAGGTGAAGTTACCCAAAAATACACTTCATGTACTTTAGACAAATCAATTATTACTAAAAATTACCCTAAGGCCACTTTAACACATACAGCGATGAACAAAAGTATTGGCACAGCAGAGATTGCTGAAAAAGCCGCCTATAATTAAGAAAAATATAAACCACTATACTGACTTCCAAATTTCAGAAACTCTTCTTACAATATGGTTGATATAAACACGAACAAAGGTATTGGCACACTTCATTGGCAACGCGTTATACGAGGGGCGGCAGATAAGTTCGCGGCATCAGACACTCAATAACGAGTCATCCTATCATTAGTGATAGCACTAACTGCGGAACTCTTTAGTAGTCGTTTCAATAATAATCTCATTTAGTTATTATCTGTGGTAGGGTAAACATCTCCATGTCAGCCGAAATCGGAAATTTTTGCAATTTTGAGAACCGTGCCGCGATAAAGTACTTTGTGAAAAAAGGAAATTCGCCTAAAGAAATTTTCGAAGACATGTTATCGACTCTTCAGGATTCTGGGCATCGCTTATTTCAACAAGGGCGAGAGAGCTGTGAAGACGACACGTGCATAGGGCGTCTTATGTCAGTGGTCACTGAAGAAAACGTCGGAAAAGTTGAAAAATTAGTTCTGGTCGACCGAAGAATAAAAATATGGCAGATAGCAGACGAGTTGCATATCAGCAAAAAACGGATTGGAGGAATTTTGCGCGAGCATTTAAACATGAAAACAAATTGTGCGCTCTGGGTACTGGGTAATGCTCACGCCGTTCGATAAGAAACGACGACTCGAGTGCTGCAAAGATTTTTTGGAGTTAGCCGGGGACAATCTCGACGAAACTTGCAACCGAATCGTAACTGTATATGAAACTTTGGTTCTCCAATACGATTCGGAGTCCAAACAAAGAGTCTATGCAGTGGATTGAAAAAGGGAAGAGGCCACCGAAGAAATTCAAGGTGGAAAATTCAGCTTCGAAGTGTTTTGCTGATTGATTACCTGGCAAAGGGCACTACGATGAATGGTCAATATTACGAAAATTTATTGAAATTCAGGCACGCAGTGTTGTTTTTGCAGGATAACACGCCTGTTCACACGTCGCGGGTTTCGAGACACAGGTTTTTCAACGATAGACCACCCATCCCACAGCCCAGACTTGGCTCCGGGCGACATTTTCCTTTTTTCCAATTTGAAAAAAGAAGTTATGAGGCCGGAGATTTGCAGATGAGAACAAGATCAAGGCGGTCATAGAAAGTAATTTCGAAGGAAAAGAAAAAGGCACTATATGCCTGATGTGAGAAATAAAGTTTTTTAATCTCTTCTTTCACTCAATGCCTTAGGCAGCGAACTTATGTTCATTTAATTAAAGGCACTGTGAATTTATTTAGTTTAGTTTGAAACCGTATTAAGCATATCACAAAAAGATTTCATTAAAATTGGAAGACACTCTAGTACCGAATTAAAGTATTGAAAAAAACTTTTAGGTGGCTTTTTTCAGGAACCTCTGCTGAGCCAATACTTTTATTCATCACTGTATACGTTTCAGCCCTGTTTGTTATGTACATAACTCTAACTAACTTTAACCTTGAAACTAATTGCAAACAAAAATTCAACCCACTACCGCCAAAACAAAGTGCAAATCAATATTTGTTCCATATGTGCAGCATTTATTTGATATTTTCATTCTCTATTATTGTTTCAATCAAAATGGGTCAATATTAAATACATCTGCATCGTATTTATTGAAATAACAAGCCGACACGCGTTCCTATTTTATTGTAAACAAAAAAAAAAATGTCAACAAGTTTTCTACAAAAAAAACCCCCTCTTATCTCTCCACTCGCCACGTAGTCAAAACTTAGCAACGCAAAAAGCAACTGGCCCTGTGGCGCAATGGATAACGCGTCTGACCAGTCGTTCACAGACTTTGATAGAGTACACACGTGTTTCGGCTTCTCAATTAAAATCGGTGTGTTTTAAAGTACAGAATTAAACAGTAGAATTCCAAGTGGCGAGTTAGCCTAGAGGTAGTGGTGGTGAACCGTCAACCCAGGGACCTGGGTTCAATTCCCAACCAGGGAAAATTTCAATATTAGACTTTTTTTATAAATTAAACAAAAATAGTGAATAATAAATTATTAAGAATTAAGAAAGGCGATGGAAAGTGAGCGGTCCGCGCTCCCATTAGCGGGACCAGCTGATAAGAAAACATCAGCCGATGAGCCAGTAATGTCAGGCCACTCAGCAACAGTGGCTACAGACAGTATATCAAAGCGGAGAAGGAAACTTAAACCATCTCCCAACTTGGTAAAGCGTCCCTCCAAATCAGCTACAGTTGAACAGCTGCCAAGTGGAGCGAGGGAAGGGGCGCTGAGTACAGCAACAGCAGCAGCAGCAGATAAAAAGCGGCAGAGATCGGATGACTCTGTTACCTTAGCGTACATCTCCGACGGTGGGGAAGGCCGCTACATTGGAGAAGACGATAACTGCTTCGCGGTTCTGGCATCCTCTGAATCGGATGACGAAGAGGAGGAAGTCCAATGTCTAACCAGCAGCATCAGGCAGTTAGAAGAAAGGGTGTTTGCCATTAAAGCCAAACAAATGGCAAGAAGAGAAAAGGAGCGGCAGCTAGAGCTCCAGCGCGCTCAACAACTACAGAAGCAGCCAGAAGGCCAGCTGCAACAACAAAAAAAGCAGCCGCAAATGCAGCAGCAGCATGAACAACAGCAGCAGAATAAGCTGCAACAACAACAGCAGCAGAAACCGCTGCAACAAACACAGCAGCAGAAAAAGCAGCAACAACCGCAGCAGCAGCAGCAGAAACAGCAGCAGCAGCAGAAAAAGCAGCAACAGCAGCAGCAGCAGCAGAAACAACAGCAACAACTACCGCAGCAGAACCAACAGCAACCGAAGACGACGGCAAAAGCGAGGGTACCGCCAATAAACACGTACAAAATTGAGCTTATGGACACCATTAAACTATGTAAGTCGGCCATAGGCAACAATTTTTCTATTAAACGTTTAAATGAAAACAGGCACGCTATCCACTGCAATACAGTGGAGCAATATAAAAAAATTAAAGATTTGTTAAAGGACACGACGACGGAGTTCTTCTCCTTCACCCCGAAGGGGGAAAAGCGGCAAACAATGCTGCTGAGGGGGATAGACCCGTCTACTGATCCGGAGACGCTCCTTGCGCTGCTTAAAGAGAAAGAGTGCAACGAGCTCGAATTCGTAGGGGTCAAGCCTTTCACCACAGCTAAGGCAAAAAGGGAGAAGCGGAAACTGCCGTTCTTCCTGGTTCAACTTTCACCCAATAGCAAGTTGGATGGTCTAAGGAGTATTAAAGTCCTAGACTACCAGGTTGTCGCCTGGGAAAAATTAAAAAGGAGCGAAAACATTTTACAATGTGTTCGCTGCCAAAGGTTCGGTCACGCCGCGTCGAACTGCGAAATGCAGCCTCGATGTGTCAAGTGTGGAAAGAACCACAAAGCAGAGGAATGCACTCTAGGTAAGGATGGAGTTGCAGATAAGAGCCAGCTCTCGTGTGCTTTATGCAGGAACTCGGGGCACACCGCAAACTATCGGGGTTGTCCTAAGTTCCAGTATATTAAGAAAGTAAATCTGGTTCGGCAGGAGAAGGTTGTAGTGAAACGTCCACCTGCTCCAATTCAAACACCATCCGTGACTCCCCAAGTGACCTACGCCCAAATGGCGGCAGGTCGGGGAAACGCGGAACAGAAAAGACCGAAGGTTGCTTCTCAGGCCCCAGCGCCTAGAGCACCGGAGGCTCAAAATGACTTGCTGGCCATCTTGCTCTCTATCCAAGGGCAGACGGAGCAGCTTCAACGTCAGGTACAGGAGCAGGCGAAGCGGGTGGACCAGATCTACGCACTTCTGCCGGGCTTAACGCACCTTCAGTCGTAATGGGTACGAACATGGAGGAGCAATCCTTGAAGATCCTTGCGGTGAATGTGAATTCACTGATTAGGATCGAGCGAAGAGCCGTATTGTTTAAGTTGCTTGAAGACCAAACCCCTGATGTGCTTATGGTTAGCGAAACAAAGCTATCCCAGAAGCACAAATTGGGGCACAATAAATACAATATTGTCAGAAGAGACCGACCCAACTCCACACAAGGAGGAGGTGTTGCTATCTTCATACGCAAACAACTGCAATTTAAAGTTATGTACAGCGGTGAAGTGCGAAGGTTCCAGGAGCTGGAAGCGTGTATCGTGTGCATCCCTCTCCGTAGTGGAAAGAGGATGTACTTGGTCGCACTCTATGCACCTGAAGTTACTCAATCTACTTTATTTATTTCAGAGCTCGAGACACTTTTTCGATGCCTAAGGCTGGAGTCGGAGGAGAATTATTTCATCATGGCCGGAGATCTAAACGCCAAACATAGAGATTGGGGAAACAACACACCTAATCCTAGAGGGAACCTACTATTCAATTGGTGGGGTCGGCACAGTGTCGAGTATAAACTCGATTTGAAAGCTACAGATAGTCCGTCGTTTCCTAGAAGCGGCTCCTATCTGGATCTTATGCTGTTCGACGTACGGTTACAACTGACCGACATGGACCGACAAACTATAAACTGTCTGCACACATTTGTGTATGACAGTGACCATTGCGGACTCAGTGCCGTAATAACGATTCCCAACGAAATTGCGGAGTTAGAGGAGTTTGTCCAAACGTACTCCTACAATTATAGTAGGACGCGTTGGTCTCGCTTCTCAAGAACCTTGACAAGAGCACTCTCCTCGAATTCGCTCTACCCACCGTCCAATAGGAATCTGTCAAACGAGGAGATTGACTGGTACCTAAAACAAATGGACGCGACAATTAAACGAACTATGGATAATACGATACCTCGGTATCAACATACTGACAACGCAAACATATTCCGCAATGCAACAATTGACGCACTACACCAACACAAAAGCAGACTGCTGTCGAGACTAAAAACCTTGTACAGACAGTTTACTGACAGACAGAACTCGGAGGTTAGGACACTGAAGTCGTTGATTAAAAACCTCCAGAAGTTAATTAGAGAAAATTACAGACTTTCGGCAAATTTGCATTGGAACAACAAAATTCGGGCTGTAAAATCCAACAACCCGAGTATGTTCCCGCAAATAAATAAAATATTTCGGAGGAATAATCAAAACGACCTTCCGTGTCTTAAGATCCCCCGAACGACGAACAATGGACGAATACTTATAACAGCAGGTATAGATCCAGATAACGCAGTAGAGGATGACAACTTCTTTGTGATCGAAGATCCGCAGGAGAAGGTAGAGGCTATAGGAGCGACTTTCCAGGAAGTGTACAAGGTGAATGATACCATTTGCCCGAACCACGATTTGGAAAATCGCGTCCTTGTGCACAACTTCTACCTTCGAAATGATATAGAGCACTGGCGATCCGAGAACATAGGTTTTACCGAGTTCAATGACGATAACATGGCAAATAATGTCATCGCCGATGAAAGGGTACATCCCCCGTACATATCGAAGGTGGAGCTCCAAGCGATCTTCGACTCATTGAGGAGGAAAAAATCTGCGGGAATCGATGGAGTGTCGAACATTGTGCTTCGACATCTCCCTCTAGAAGCGGTGGACATTTTCACCACTCTGTTTAACAATGCGCTGAATAATGCACATTATCCAGCGCATTGGAAAACAGCAGTGATACAACCCATCCCCAAACGGGGTAAGGACACTTCCAATCCGGCAAATCTCCGGTCGATAAGTCTCCTTCCGAACATCAGCAAGGTATTCGAGAAAGTGATCAATAGAGCCCTGCTTAAGTGGACTGAGAACAGTAATATAATTCCGGATAACCAATTCGGTTTTAAGGCGGGGCATGATACAATACATGCCGCGTCTAAACTGGTATCGGATATCCAATGGAACAAAAGCAAGAACCAATGCACGGGTGCCTGCCTGATTGACTTGGAGAAGGCCTTCGATACCGTATGGTTAGAGGGACTCTTCTACAAGCTGAGCAGGCTGGGCATAAGCAAACCACTGCTGTACATACTTCATAACATGCTCACCAGTAGACAGTTCATCGTCAAAAATGGCAATGTGACTTCTGCTGGAACATTTCTAATTAAAAACGGTCTGCAACAAGGTGCGGTTAATTCACCGATCCTTTTCAACATTTACACGAGCGATCTCATAGGATCACTTCACCATGCCATAGCGTACGCGGACGACTTGATCGCGTACAGATCAGGACCAAAAATCGAGGTCATTGCAATTCTCTTGCAACGTGACTTCGATAAGATTCAGCGATATTGCGATGACTGGAAGTTGAAGATCAACTTCCAGAAATCGGAAACCATTCTTTTTAGGACGCCGTTGTCTGGGGCCTCTAGGGATACCAGAAAGAATTGGCGAAAGTTCTCAATCGTGGGACCGCACGGACAGCCACTTGCGAGTCGAAGTGTAGTCAGATACCTGGGGCTCTGGTTAGACCAATATCTATATTTTAACAAACATATAGATGCTGCTCTGGCCAGAGCCAAAGGTGCTTTTGCCCTTACAAAGAGACTTTTTTATAGCAAGCAACTCGATGCAAGGGTAAAGGTAATCTGCTACATGGCCCTCATTAGGCCTATGCTCGTATATGGATGCCCCGTGTGGTTCAACGTGGGAGCAAGCTTGTTGGAAAAGATTCGGGTGTTTGAGAGGGCTTGCCTTCGGGCTTGCCTTCATTTGTACAGAACACCAGAGTCCCAGTACATAAAATTCTATCCCAATGAGGTCCTATACAACAGGGCTAACCTAATAAGAGTGGATAATTTCGTTATCAAGCTGATTCGAAGGCACATTGCAAGAGCAATGAGCTCGACGAACAACCTGATCTCCGGGGCTTATTACCCCAATTACGAGTATCACGAGAGAGTGCGCCTTAACGGCTTTGTTCCCCCAGAGGCGTTCCTCCATTTCGATAAGAAAGGTCTGATCCAGGACAGATTGGCGGTACCGCTAATCTTCCACGTTGCTCGGACAGTTGTGGATAGGCGACTCAACTACGACAGAGACGTTGCACACGGCAGTGTGGAGCGTCTCCGGTTTAGTAGGGCGGTATCGGGTCGCGATGTTGAGGACGTACAACGTCAGTACGGTCGTTTCTGGTGGCTAGCCGAAAGAGAGGAAACTCCTTCGTCGTTTCCTCCTGATCCAGGGTAGCCTGTTGCATGTTTGAGGTTGGCTGTTCTTGTCCATGGCCGACTTACATAGTTTTAAGGTTTAGGTAGTTTAGGTACATTGTATATAGGTTAAAAAAAAAAAAAAAAAAAAAAAAAAAAAAAAAAAAAAAAAAAAATCAGCACTTGGATAGAAAAAAAAAAAACAGCACTTTATAAAAAAAAAAAAAAAAAAAAATTAAAAAACAAAAAAAAAAGTACGTATATAATTACGTAAGCTAGAGTAAGATAGATTAAGGTAGAATAAGATATTTTAAGGTTTATTTTAAGGTAGAGTTTAGTTAAGTTAAGTTTTATATATAAGATCAATTAAAAAAAAAAAAAAAGTTCATGTACTAAGTTTTTGGTGTAATTTTCTTAGTAACAATTAAAATTAAAAAATAAATAAATAAATAAAAAGTTCGTTACGTCGAAAGACATAGTTTTAAGTGTTAGGTTTAGCTTAGAGAGCCCGCATAGGGCCAGTAAGTTAGAATAAGAATAGTTAAGTTAGTTAAGCTAGTTTTAAGCGTTTTGTCTAGCATATAAGTTAATAAATGAATTAATAAAAATGCACTAAAAACTAAAACTAATAACGCGTCTGACTACGGATCAGAAGATTCCAGGTTCGACTCCTGGCAGGGTCGGAAGGAGAAGAGTTACCTTTCTTTTTTTTTATTATTATTATTTTATTTGGCAACACGAATTTACACAGAGATTTTGATTAGTACATGTTCACATTCCAATTAGTTTCCAATTTTGTGCAAAGCTTTTTCTGTTTTTTTTTTTTTGTTTTTTTTTTTTTACAAACTAATGTGGTGGCTACGTTCTAATTTTACTTACAATGACAATTCAATTTGGCTTTCGAAATTAGTGCTGCCAAACAGAATATAAGTAGCTAAAAATAAAAAAAAATGGAAATTCTTGTACTTTTTTTTTTTTGTTCATGTAGCAATTTAAAGATATACAGGGTAAGTAGTATATATGAGTGTAGACGTGCATTTATACATAAACACTTTTTTTTTTGGGGGAAAAATAAAAAAAAAAAAAAAAAAAATATTGTGCGTGATTTATTGTTAAGAGGGAATAAATTTAATTTATTGTAATGTTTCGAGGAATAAAATTTTGAAAAAAAGGGGTCGACACAATAAACGCTGAAAGTTATGAGATGAAAATAAAAATGTGGAGATGAACAAATTGAAACTGAAAAATTAATGATGAAAAGTGATGACAAATCATTTTAGTCTCATTTAGCTAATTAATTTATTTTATTTTTTTAAAAATATTGTATGAAATATTTGTAAATGTAGTTTGTTTTTAAGGGCAGCAGATGATAGCATTATTTGTTTTTTCTATTTTTTAAAAGTAGGTGTGTCTGTGTTGTGTATCAATTCGATATTTTAGATAGGAAATTGGTCAAAAGCCGTTTTTTTTGTGTCAGGTTAGGAGCACTCAGACGCAGCAGGTGCATTGTACTGCCAAGAAGCAAACCCTGTTTTACCAATTTTAAGGGAATTTCCTTGTCTTCCGGAGAAAGTCGAGTAAACGCTTCAGTGATGAGGAGCTACGGTATCAGCACTCACCGAACATCTGATACCTGATACGAGCAAAGGAAGTGTTCCGCAGAGTCATCACCCGCTCCACAAGCATCGCAGACTATTGTATCACTTAAGCCTACTACACTGAGGTGTTTAGCAAAAACAAAGTGGCCGTGAGAATGAGTTGTTCTGTTGAGGGACAGCAAAAATATCACGGATTTCATACAGACGTCTGGGAGCATTCCTTTAGTCATAAGAAGCCCAATCGTCAATGGAGGCCCTGATCGAGGAAGCAGAAAGACCAAATGCAGTATCGGGTCCTGAGAAAATCTCCCCTGAGCCTTGTCTTGCAATCTCATTCCCCCTGATTTCAGTGTGACCTGGAACGCAGACAAGAATCACAGAGTTCAGCCTTGCGACCTAATTTAGAGACATGACTGTCAATACGGATGCAAATAATCCGACCCTTCCACTTATTCATTACAACATAGTTCGTGCCTATTAGGATTGCATAAATTTCCGTTTGGACAGCAGACCCACATTTGAATAAATGAAAATGCAGACTGATATTGTCGTCCTCCAAGAAGACACAAGCACCGGACCCCTGACTGGTTATGGAGCCATCTGTAAAGATTCGGCTACAATTCCAGTCCTGAACACAGTGAAAAGTCTATTTTTTGAGCAACAACCGAAGTTCTGGTGTCATTGCATCAAACAGAACATCCATAAGACAGGGATCGTGTCATCGAAACTCGAGTGTGGGTTGTACCGAAAGCCACATCGTCTAAGACGATAGATTGCTTTGAAGTGTCAAGAGGAGGTAGATTGAGCAGTGCATCTAGAGCAGAGCCAGGCGTACTCTGAAAAGCTCTCGTGTGACCCAGACAAACAGATCTTTGGAGTTTAGTGCAAAAGGCAGTCAAATATTTATGCAAAAGTACCTTCCACCAAACAACCGACACACACTCGTATGCTACGAAAAGTCTTATCATAGCCGTATAGGTCCAGAGAACCTTTTTCGGTGATAAGCCTCATGTCTTGCCGAAAGCACTCTTACACTGCCAGAAAACTGATAGCGTCTTCACTGTTTTCGACTCGACATGTTTTGACCAAAGGAAATTTTATAAATATTTGGTTTCATTGGAAATCCAGATAGTGATGGCCTTTAGCACTTGCTCAACCAATAACCTCGGTTTGTCAAAAAGCTTACTTTACCTATAAGGTTTCAAATAGTTTTACTTCCCCGTGATAACTACCAGGTACTTGTCTCGTCCATCCGAACTTGACGTGCTAGACTTATAAGCGCCAGTGTTGAGCAAGTAGAAAATAACAGCACTATAATACTATCTGTCGAGAATGACTGACTGTACGAGTCATATGAGTCTCAGTAGGTAGGACGTACGGCTGATGAATTCACGTGTTTAAGTCAACGGTGGCGTGAACAGTCAGTATGGCAGATAACTTCTATGAGCTGCTTCGACGTGTTTGGAGCTGATGTCATTAAGGATTCTCAACACTAGTCAGGTGAAAAAGAGGTGGTGGCGGAAGAGTCCTTAATGGGTCAACGGAAGCTCTCATATACCTTTCGTTCAAGGGGTCCCAGAAAAGGCCTGACCCTTCAGGTTAAGGATTGTGCGTGGGGTTAACAATCCAACTACGTTAAAACACACTGTTGCGAAGCAACCGAAAGCCTCGGATAAAGAACGATTTAATGTTAACGACCCTATAAAACGAAAAAAGGACAACAACGTTCGGATCTGCACGTGGAATGTTCGGAAACTGAAAAGGCCGAACAATTAGCGGAGGTTCTACCCTGCTATAAAATAGATATTATCGTCATCCAGGAAGTGCGGTGGATGGGCCGGGCAAAAGAAGGATGAACAACTGTGACATATACTACGGTGATTGCTACAGAGAACAGAAGTAGCGTCTATTTGGGTGCAGATTTGTTATATGCACCAGATTTAGGCAAGAAGTTGTAAGCTTTCGACACGTGAGTGAAAGCCTTATAACAATCCGCATCAAGGCTAAATTTGCTAATATTAACCTGACATGCGCTCACTCCCCCACATGCGCTCCTACCAAAGAGTATTTCTACGAGCTCCTCGTCAAAGCATATGAGCAATGTTCAGAAAGCATAGCCTACAAGACACTACATCCGAAAATGGCCTTAGGCTAATTGACTTTGCGGGACGTAATGTTGCGATCGACGTAAGGCACTCATCCAGTATTCTATATGTCCGAACATTCCGAGTGGCCAACATAGACTCGGACCACTACCTAGTTGTAGCCTAGGTTCGGCTGCGAATATCACAAATCCCTCAACAACGGAGAAATACTGTGAGGAGATTTAACATTGGAAGGCTGTAATCGCAACAAACTCTACGAGCAAAAGAGGAGGGAAGAACATCGACTTCTCCGGAGCATAAAGAAAGAACTCGAGAAGCTCGCGATCGAGGAAATAGAGAGCTGCTACTCCAATAACAATGTTCGGAAGTTTAACCAAAAGGCAACAATACCCGAATAGTGACCTATACAGACGAATAAGGTAACCTTGTAGTAGGGTCACAATCGGTATTGAGGATATTTAAAAAAAAAAACACTTCTGCAGAATGTTAAACGGCGAAGTAGACCCAAATTCCGCTGTCAGGCAGAACGAAATATTCAACCTGAACGATGAAAACTAAGACTAAAATGAGGATAGCAATATCAAAACTTAAGTCTAACAAGGCTGCTGGACAGGACAGCCTGTTCAGCAGCATGAGATGACTTGGTGGACAGCATACACTAACTCATTTCCAAGATTTAGTCCGAGGAAAGTATGCATGATGAATGGAACCTCAACATCGTTTGCCCGATCGACAAGAAAACAGACACTCTCAACTGCTATCAGTTTCGCAATTACTCGTACATTTAATATGGTGACTGGCACTATTATTGTCCATAATTGCCTGGCATCCTCCGCTGCAACCAACGCTCAATTTTTCAGCGAAATCTTTGTCAGACCCTTCCAAATGAACTTAATGCAGATTTGAAGGGAGAAAGTATTTTGTACACCATTTTAGAAAACCCCAAATGAAATATGTCACATAAAAAAAGTTCACGTAACTAATAATGGAAAATAATTCGGTCCCACGTTGGGCGCCATTGTTATGAGTCAGGGTAGGCATCGGAGAAAATGTTGGTGTAGCTGAGGAGAATGACAATATTCTCGCAGTTAATCAGCCGAAGCGAAGCGTAGTAGCTTTGTTTTACAGATTCTTGCTTTCTACCTCTATTGAATGTAGGTAGTAGATTGGGTGTATTGAATTATTTATCAACAGATCATTAAAAACCAATTGAAAGATTGCTACGAGTACTATATATGAGAAGTAGATAGTAGAAGTGCTCTCAAAATGTCTGTCAGGTAGCATTTTAGAACCTAAGAGTACGAGTAAGGCATTAAACAAACATAAATGAAGTTGATGTACCTTTGAAAATCTATGTTCACCAGACATCCTCTAATCAGAACTCCTTATGTTACAGAACAAGTAAACTTTGGAATTCACTCCCGGGAGACATATTTCTAGGGGCCTTCAATCTAAAAACAATTCAAAGACAGAATCAACAGGCTGGCTAAGCGTTCAACGTTTGCGCTCTCCTGTGAAAAGATTATAACAAAAAGATGTTATCGGATCTACACAGGCGATCTTATTGGCCTCAAACGACAAATAACATTACGTGTTTTCCAAATGCCTAACATGCTATTTGGAAAGCTATTAGATGAAAAATTAAATAAAATTGCACTTTTTTTTTGCAAAATGCTGTAAACAACTCAATTAAGAACAATTTGTGTAATATACCTGCAAAATAAAGTCCATTCATATGTCAATTTAGCTTATTGCATTCGTAATCATGCAATAAATAAAAAAAAAAAACTGCGGGTATCAATCGACTCAAACAGCAAACCACAACAACGACTCCCATTGTACAATTCCATTACGTAAATCATTAAAACAGCCAAAGGTTCTGAATAAATATTTAACTCGTAATGGAAATAATAAAACGATAATATGAAACTATAGCCCGTGAACAGTTTCCCACATTTACGATCAATAGTAAGGTCATGTCACATCAGGGGATTATGGATTATGGGACATCGGTGGATCACTAAGAGTGGGCAGAAATCAAAGCTTCGTGACGGAGAGTATTTGAAGCCGACACATTTTGTGGACGTACAGAATCTACCAATGCAACAAGGTAGTAAACGATAACCTTTTTCAACTTCGATACGTAAAGTAAAGTCGCCCATTATTGATGGTTTGCGGAAAAAACTGGACAAGAAGTTTATACTTTCAAAGCATTTTCTTGATAGTAAGACAAAATTCTAAACTCCAGCTCCATAGAGAACCAGACTATTTAGCTGTTATAGTCGGTTTGCTGTAGTAAAACTGTGGTGAACTTTGTCCTTCAAACACATTTTTACGCAAGATGTGAGGTTAACATGGTGTCACATCAGTTCTTCCATTCAAACCCTAGAGCGAATCCAAAAGTTACCAAATGGTTTCATTGATCTGAATATCCAGTAAGTAACGTGTTACGACTCAAAGACTAAATGGCTGGACCGATTTCTATGAATATGTGTCACTGGCTATAAGGTTATTCTAGAAATCCAATATGGTGGACGGTAGACCAAATTTTTGGGTCACATTAGCTTTTCCATTCAACCCCTAGAGAGAATACAAAAGTTACCGAATGGTTTCATTCATTTGAATGTTCACTATGTGGCATGTTACCACTTAGAGACTAAATGGTTGTACCGATTTCTATGAAGATGTGTCACTGGCTATAAGGTTATTCGAGAAATTCAATACGGTGGACGGTGGATTAAATTTTCTTTAATGAGTAGAAGCAAAGTCGTGTTACAATTTGAACCCTAAACATCTGAACCGATTTCTATGAAAACGATATGAAATGATTTATGTTGATCACGCCATTGACACTGGGCGTATTGGTAATGAAAAGAAAACAATTGCAGATGGCATCTAAGGTTTTTTGAAACATACTCTGGGGGTATCAGAATAAGACATGTCCATGAGCAACTCAGATATTTTGTACGTAATATGTTTAGGAATAATAACATATGGTGAACGGTTTAGCCGACATAGTTGAATAATGGACTACTAATGGATACCGGAAACGGTGGTCAGAAGTGCCGACGAGTAAAATTGGCTATTGGAATGTCGGTAGACTCTACCAAGAGTGAAGTTCTAAGCATGAAGCCAGGGACAACCAAATGGATAGTAGCGATGTCCATAGTATATGTTATCTTTAGGTAACAAATAAAGGCGAGACTTGTTAAGTCCCGGTACTAACTAACAGAAGAAGAGGTATAACATGCTGATGCTACTACTAGTTGGAACTAGAGAAAATTAGCCAGACGGCTTTCAAGTAAATGGTAGAATTGACAAGAGACTAACTCTGGCTAGGATGACTCACAGAAGAGAGAAAAGGTAGTCTGCTTCGATATATACCAAAAGAAATACATTCAAGTTTTGCACTCAGTGGTCACAGAATTCATCCTTTTTAATAGGATTACACATCCAGACTGATGCAGGACCGTAGCAAGGTATGGGGGCCCCCTCGAGCAAAAAAGAAAATAAAGGTAAGAAGACGATGAAAGGTGGGCAATAAACATTGTTCGTAAGTAGGAAAATGGACATCCTGTCACAACAGTTTCCGGCTCAAAGTAGAACAACAATTAGATCCGTCATGCCCACAGTATCTCTGCAGATTATCCCGGAAATATATGAAAGCAAAATTCGAACAAAAATAGGGAATCTCTAAAGGTCTCTAAGTCTGATATTGCGCAAATAATCAGTTCATCAAAGAGGTGACTGGCAGGACATTTAGGTGACAAGCAAAAGCCTTTAGGCTAGAATAGTTGTTGTGAACTACTCCATGACTACTTGGATGCGCAATAAGTACATCCCTACGACTAAGCATAACCAGAGAAACGATTTTTTTCCTATGGAAGGTTGGCTAATATTCTTGGGATTGAGCATACGTCAAATGAGTCAATAGCTTCATCCTTTTGCTCTTCTTATAGCTCTCTATACAGTTAATTTTCAGTCATAAATGATGCCTTTCTTGAAAGTTCATCCACTCTTTCACGTGCCTTATTGACAATTGTTACCTTGCTCAAGGAACACTTGCAAATCAGATTCCGGTTATCACCTTTCTGAAAATTTTATCTTTTTCGATAATTTTTGCTGTGAACTGAACTTGGCTTGCAATTATTTTCAACCTCACAGCAAGACTTGATGAGCGATTTACAGAATACGCCAGTTCATATACCGACGTCCAAATTAGAGCCATCAGTGTAGAATGTCATGTTTTCTAGAATTTTAGTGGTGAACCGTATGTCAAAGAGTTGTGCCGGATTCAGTAGTCAGTTTTTATTGGCTTCCCAGAGGTGCGGATCTTATGTTGGAGTGAAGATCTAGAGGGATGGCTGGGAAGATAGCAATCACAATAAATGACATTGCTACGGTACTGGACCTATGGTTGCCACAAACCTTCGTTTCTTGTTACCAGAATCATCTGCATGGGATTACTCGCACTCGCACTAGAAGTAGGAAGAGTTATACGATCGTTTATTTGTAGTACCAGCAGGATGTTTTCTATTCTATGATTGAGACTTGAGTGTACCGATGTTTACAAGTTTACAATTTACTAGTACCAAAAGAGGAACTTTAGATGTAGGGGGTAATCTTTCGACTTTGAGGTTCAGAGACATCTTCTTGGAGTACTACTTATGTATGGACACTTATTCAACAGATACTTGAAATTGCTTTTAAGAACGTTTAACCTTACTCCAGCAACCTGTATACGAGTACACACATAAAAAGAATACAAACAAGCTACTGAAAAACCGATTCAATTTGGAAAAGTATCGCAGTGAATTTATCTAAGTAATTTCCGTTGAAATCTATTATAAACTTTGCAAAAAAAAAAAAGTATCTCGTGCCTTTGATTGCGCTTGAACGTATCTACTTCCATGTGCACATGTTGGGAATTAAGTACTCGTAGGTAAATACATACACATACAAGTAGTTGGCGTCTGAATTTATCTTTTTTTTTATTTTTGCATTAATAAAACGATTGCTCATCATATGACTACCGAATGCATCAGCAACATTGCGAAATCTTTTAAACGTACGAGTATATATGTATCTAGATCTATACGCATCTAAGCATTTTATGAATAATCCCGTATGAGTTATGGTCTCAATTGAATTATTTAATCACTATCTGAGTTGTTCGTTAATCTAAAAATAGAAAAACCATTTTTTTTTTCTTCATGAATTTACGATCGCACTTACGTCGACAGTTGGTGAATATAAATCAACGAGTTTTCCTCCTCAGATGTTGTTTTTTTTTTTTTTTCTTACTTTATTTGGGATGTTTATGTCTTGCAACTGTAATTGTGAAATACGATATTAAAATTGAGATACGATGAAATGCCAGGAAGGGAGGATCATTTTGTTTATCCTCTGTGTCGCACTCTCTTTGCCCTCCTTTGAGGGTATTATTGACAACATATTATGGATGTGAAACCACAAAGTGCATTGGAAAGCAGAAGTGCATCGCTAATGGACAGTAATTGATGTTGAAAAGGGGTGATGGTATTGATAGCTGGAAAGAGTATTTTCATGCTCCATTTGTCTGACTTTAGGGATGGGGTACAATTTATTGCAGAAAATTATAGAACCACAACAGGAGAAACTTTCATGAAGGGCTAAGGTAGACATTTTTAAAAGGAGTTGAGAGTTGAACTACAAATGTGGTCGATAAGTTTTCTCATTACTTA
Source organism: Pocota personata (assembly GCA_963082735.1). NCBI lineage: Eukaryota > Metazoa > Arthropoda > Insecta > Diptera > Syrphidae > Pocota > Pocota personata. The sequence goes on along the minus strand of OY720431.1, from coordinate 133,385,263 downwards.
CAGGTTATTGACAAGCTAGAAATGTCAAATATACAAATACAGACTACTTAAGGAATAAAAAATGGATTGACAAAAGCTTAAAAGTTTGGTCTTATTAAGGTCTCCAGTAACATGATAGAGATGATTATTTGAGCCAATTTTGTCAGACAATAGGTACGAGTATTTGAAATACAACCTTTTTTTTAAACATAGAATGAGAGTGGAACTTAAGGAATACTAAAGGGAAGAAAAGGGCAATTCACCAATTAGAACTACAACACAATCTAGATGAAGTTAATAGGGCTATAACGCTGCCCTATTAGCAACAGCAAATGGCATCCATTGCGGAACAAGACGCTCTGGTCGAACTAAAATCCAAGGTGCGCAATCTATTCAACAAAGCCAAGGGCGATGGAGACTGGCAACAGTACACTGAGTGGCCAACAGAGAGTACAACAATGAAATGAGAAAAGCTAAAAGAAATAGCTTCAAAACATTCTGTGGAAACATCGTATCTACCCCTGTAGCAGGTAGACTACAGTAAATGCACCGTGTACACTGGAAATGCAGGATGACAGCTACACTGAGAGCGAGGAGCAAAGAGCTCTCGAAACGCACTTTTCGGGTAGCATATCTGTTAACAGAACAGCGGTTAGAGTGCGCAGTGAACATCTTTCGCCGTTTAGGACAGGATGTGATCATGCCGTACCCCTCCCACTAATCAGAAGTAGTTTTGCTCTCGCCTACATATCAAGAGTATGGAGAAGATCAAAGGTAATTTTCATTCCGAGAGTTGGTAAAAAAGACACCACTTCACCAAAAGCCTTCAGACCAATAAGCCTGACCTCATTCATATTAAAGACAATGGAAAAGGTCACATAAGAACCACGGTGTTAAAAAGAATACCTCTCCACCACAGTCAACACGCGTATACAGCCGAGATATCCACCGAAACCGCACTGACCAATTGACAAGTATAGTCCAAGACGCCATAGTCTGCAGAAAAATGACTATCTGCGCTTTCTTGGACATCGAAGGTGGCCAATACATCTCACGACGTAATCAAGAGAGCATTCGAAAAGAAAGGACTGAACCAAACGACATCTAATTGGATGTGAGAGGTGCTAAGGACCAGTACAGCTGAAACTAGAGACTGTCCACAAGGAGGGCTTCTCTCACCACTAATTCGAAGCTTAGTGGTAGACGAGCTACTGCAAATGCTAACTAATATCGGTATAAACTGCTGATGACTTAGTTATCACTGCGAGAGGTACATTAGAGGAAACAATATGTGAGATAATACAGAGGGGACTAAGAGTCACACGGGAGTGGTGCTTAACAGTAGGGCTAAACATAAACCCGACCAAGACCAAAGTAGTACTTTTCACCAGGAAACGGCAGTTAAAACACATGCAATTAATAACACTGGATAGAATCAGAGTCAACTCACAAGGTCGACAACATCATAAAATGGTAGACAGATGGATCCGAAACATCCACGGGAACTGGGGCAGGTGTATACGGGCCCAGAACCAAGTATTTAGGAACTTCCCTCAGAATTTTTCAAGTAGGTGTACTCGTACATCCAATTGAAAGATGCACCCAATTTAAGATCAACAATAAGTATCGCGGATAAAATATCGCAATACCGTCGGACAGCCAGGCCGCCATAAATGCACTGACATCGCACTGACATCGCAGTGCCAATCAGGCCAAAACTGGTATGGGAGTGTCCTGTCAAGCTAAATAGACTTGGCCAGAACAACAGAATCACCTTCTACTGGGTGCAGCTAATGAACTAGCAAAAGAGGAATCTGAGACCTTCGCCTTCGTTGGACCATTCTTCGGACTGGGACAGGATAAAATATGGGAAGAACTGAGAAGAGAAGAAAAGCATAAGAGCGATAAACTTTGGGAGGAACGCCCGAAGCTAAGACAGGCCAAAGAACATCTCGGGAACTATAGGTATAACCAGAAAAGAAGTAAGGTCTGTATGAACATCAATAAAATCAAGCTCCGCATTCTAACAGGATTCCTGACGGGTCACTGCAGACTTAAGGAACATCTCAGGAAACTGGACACAGAGCAAAACGTAAACTGCAGACGTTGACGAAGATGGAGCATTGAACCACAAAAGATGGAACCACCTGGATGCCTATCAACTACCAGAAGAAGATCTACTATCCTTGGATCGACTCAAGATACTCATATTAATGCAATTGGACTGGAGGAGGTACCTTAAGTCGAGTATATCATCGGCTTGATCTCCAAGTCGGGGGAGCACAATAAATCTATAAAGGTCGCAGTACACGTACACTACTATAACCAATCTACAACCTACAATCTAAAACACAGAATGTGCTTTTTTTCTTCTTTTACCACATCACACACACATTGCATTAAACGTACAGGGGTTTTATATCCTTATCTTCTTTGGTGGACTTTATAGTGTTGCATGCAAAGTGCTACAATTGTGCTAATTTTAACATGGTACAGTGACATTACAAACTCAGTTAGAAGATATTGGGCCCTTCAATCTGGATACATCCTCTTGGGTAGGTAGAAGACTTAAAGATGCGATTTGAACTTGACAGGTTAGAACTCATACAATTCCATTAGCCCCAACAAATTAAAAAGACTGTTCGCCTGTCTGTTAAGTAATTTAGGTAAATCGGGGTGCGAGCAATGATGCTTTTGATAACAGAGGAGCTACCTATAGGCCACAGGTATAACTTACTCGTACAGGTACTGGAGATCGTTAGAACAGTATTAACACTGCGATTCCGAAATGAACCTACAATGACGTAGAGAAGCCCGTAAGAGTATCACAGTTCTTTAAATGCTTGAAAGATTGTGAAGTGGAATGCTAGATATTCTGGGATTCACTTTAGGTTGAAGCTTGTCGTATTCATTAAAAACAATGTCGAGATTAATCTTATTTTTGACATTGATCTTGCTTTTTTTATTCATAAGATATACAGGCTTTTCTAATGGGTTCACCCAAACTTCACACCTAGTACCTTCCGAAGATCTCTAGTCAAATTGACTGAAGAGAAACAGCAAAAAAGACTGGGTTAGCTCTTTTTAGGGTAGCCCTACGGCCATGAACTCGGTACGTGAAACACCCTACCTAACGTACGGCATTAAAATCGTTCTGGATATATTCTAAAAGAGGAGACGACAGAGAGCGGATTAGCATTCTACTGAACCAGGCGCTCACCACAATGTCGTATCGAAGGATCAGATCTAAAGCAAAATGAAATACGTTTCTGGACGCCAGCGGAACCCTCTGATTTCGATAGGATTTTGGATAATATCTGTTCCACTATACTAAAAATAAAAGAGGAAAGAATGAAAAAGATGCACCAAATTGAGACCTGATTGTACTTAGAATAGCCGTCATCTTCATACATCGGGTGCTGGGGAAGACATTGATCAAGTTTAGAGCGAATTTTGGTTATTTAGTGTATGAACTCTAGATCCCTAATTACGGATTTATCTACGTAAGGAAAAAAGTTAGCCAAGATTCTGTAATTTTTAGGGAGTCACATTGTACAAATCTCTCAGTCAGCATCGGGAAGTACTCGACTATATACCAGAGAGGGTGCCCACGATGTAGTGGGTAATGTGTTTGCTTGTGAGCCAAACCGTGCAGGTTCGAGCCTGAGCAGGGAACAGCAACCAACAGCCATCCGAGCATAAAAGAAAGAAGCGAATAATATTTTAATTTCTCCAAATCAATCAGTGCTTACAAACTAACCGTAGAGCTAACCCTAGAAGAAAGGTCGTATTGATCTTCTCAGACAGCTAGGCTTTTCTCAAAGCCCTTGACTCGATCTTAATAAATGCAAGACTCGTTCTCAACAAGAAAATCATTCTCTTCTGAATGCTAGCTCACTGCAGGTATAGTGGAAATGAAAAGATTGATTTGTTAGGCAAGGCTGTTGCGTCAGTGACCCTAATTAGCCCGGAAGCATTCGAAATCAAACGAGGTCTAAAGAAATCGAATCAATTTCAAAGGCTTAATTGGAACAATCAGTGGCCATTGTTTTAAACCATCATAGGACAAAGTATCATATTACTAGTAGAGTCTTTTGCACATCGATTCCGGTCTGTCTGTAGTTCGATCATGTTGCACTTTATCATAGGAAAGTTGTTGAATCTCTTGACCATATGCGATTCGGTTAATAAAAGAACGTGTGTGTCACTGCAATTGGCGAGTAGTGATTGTATTGCTTGTGATCGCACAAAAGTCAAACCGAATTCGGTATTAGTGATGTCTAAACCTGATGGACTTTGGATGGGCGTCAGTGAACATTTCAGCTATAAAATTTTCTCTGCATGCAAACTAACCATCAATTCAGCTGGTTACACAGCTATATTGTTCGCTCATAGCACACATAGACAGAAAGCTTATGTTGTAGTAGAATCTGCAATTTTCCAAAAGAAAGGGAGCCTTTCCATAGAGTAATTGGGTTTGGCCCTAACTCACTTGAAAGACATTCGATAGGTGTCAAAAGTGCAGTCATATAATAACTTATTCAACTGAGATGATTGGATGTTCCAAAATTTAGTCTTGGAAGAGTCTTAAGAAGCGAAGGTTTATTGGACTCACTACCACAGACAAGTGCTTTTTTGCAGAAAGATCGTAAGTTTTGTTGATGGGTATGACGTTCATTGTTTGGGTTCTAAGACTGGCTAATGTGGGTATGGTGATATTGTCGTATCTTGGTATTGTGGTATGGTAAAATGGTGATGATAAGTGCAGAGTTTATGTTCAATTTTATGGCAGAATAGAATTATTTGTTCCCTACTTTCATTGAAACTGGTTGGGTATTAAGACCGGCCAAGCCTTAGATGCGTAATGGTGGTATGCTAAAATGAGAGTAGTTTGAGGATAAGAGAAGAGATCCATTTTGGTTGAATGTATGTAAGTGTTTTTGGTAGATTTGCTTTTAAAATAAACGATTTTGTAAAATAAGGCTTCTGATCGGGCGCCATTTAATTCAGTGAATTTGTGTACATATAATATTTAATGATGGTTATGGCTCAACAATGACTGGAAATGAATATTGGGATGAATGTTAAAGTGCAGATTTACTAACCAAAATTTAACTAGTAGTATAGTGGTTAAATACGTGTGATTGGGGATGAGTGTTAGTGTATATCAACAGAATTTCAAAGCGAATTACATTCAGATTGCTGTGAAGTTCTGCTGTGTAAAATATAATTTAAATATGATTTTGATCAATACAATAGTTCCAGGACTGGTTTTAAATTCGTGATTTATCAATGAAAGCAAAGGATATACTTTGCCTTGTGTTTTTCTCTTTGCTTTCTAATCTTCTCATTGTTAGACATGCTGGGATGTCTATTGGTGATCCCTATTAAGATGCAATATTAGGTCAGTTCTCATGCTAGACGTGCTCAAAACTCCTACCCACTCATCTAAACCTAGAACCACCCAATCCTAGCCTTATTTTCCCCTATCAACCATAAAACGAGAGTAAAAAAAAAACAAACAATTAATGCAAGTACTCACTTTCCAAAGAGCGGATGCCAGAGGGCTGCATTTGGATCCGTCATCATTTCCTCTAATCCATTTGTCGTACTACCAACTTCGGACATATCCTCACAGTTTAACAACCGTCGTTGCAGTGCAGCCGGATCTATTAAATGCGATCCAGGCTTCACTTTCAGCTTCGACTGTTGTTGTTGTTGCTGTTGCTGCTGCTGTTGTTGTTGCTGCTGTTGCAGCTGCTGCTGCAACTGTTGCTGATGATGTTGCTGTTGCTGGTGCTGCTGACTGGTTGTCATATTGCCATGCATATTGGAAGCTGTATGATTGTTACGATGTAAGGCTGCTGCATGATTCCCACTACCACTACCACCACCACCATTACCAAATTGCCCGACACCACTGGACCGGCCAGCTGATGCTGCTGCTGCCGCCGCGGCTGCGGCTGAGGCGAATTGAAATGGATTAGCACCGGCAGCAGCTGCTGCTGCGGTGGCGCTACCATTAAAACCGAAGTCAAATCCGGGCATTGCCATGAGGTTGGACATTTTCGCGTCGGACAGTCGTTCTGGTTGCAGGAGATTCGACAGGGATTTACAGGTGACGCGCGGCTTTTGATCTTGTTGATGCAGTTGCTGTTGTTGTTGCATCTGCTGTTGATGTTGTGATTTTTGTTTAGCGCGATGCGCGGATGACGACTCTGTGCTGCCGGCAGCCGGTGGTCGATAGAAGGGATTTGGTACCGATCGCGCTGATGATGAGTTAGATTTATCTGATGACGGTAGATGGCGCTGATTGGACTGGGATGATTGCTGGTGATGATACGGAGGAGGGGGGTTTGAGGGAGCTTGCTTTGAGTTGGAATTCGCCATGTTATAGTGATTACGAGAGGCGTTTGCCTTCGAATCGGTGCTGGCGGCGGACTTTTTAGCCGACTCCCGCTGCTGTTGTTGCTGAGCAGCTAAGGCTGCAGCGGCGTTCATTTTCAACATTCGCTGCATTTGAGCTTGAGTAAGTGCCTCCTGCCACATTGCTAGCTCCAGGGGATTCTGGAACGCTGCTGCTGCGGCCATTGGACTTGTTAGCCCCGCAGCAGCAACAGCTGCCGCTGCCATTGGGTTGAATTGCGGGGTTGGGAAGGCGGATTTTTGATTTTGTTGCTGTTGATTAGAGTGCTGTTGCTGAACGGCAGCATTTTGTTGCTGTTGTATAAGCGGTAGCAGTTCAGCCAAACCATTAGCATTCTGAAGGCCGGCCATGGCTTTTATAAAATCTGGCGCCATTTGACCAAGGTAAGGAAGCCATAGCATTTGATTGAAAGCTGCCAGAGTTGCCGCATCGATGTCGCCCATGAGAGGATTCATAAAGTTATTTTGCTTATTCTGTTGAGACTGCGACGACGATGAGGACGGCACTGACTTTTTGCTAGAAACGGTGATATCTGGAGATGGAGCACAGATGGGCTTATCCGACACACGATTCTTGGCGGGATTTGGAATCGCCTCGATGGTTACCTGAGGAATCGGAGGTGTTTTCGCTTTTGGTCGTGTCATCTCGACCTGCTTCTGAAGGATTGTCTCCAGTTGAGCCATGGATATCACCAAAATATCAGGATCCTGAAGTATAGCTGGATACGCAAAAGCCTCTGGCAGCCTCAACTCAGGTCGTGTGGTGAGTAGCAGTGGAATCTCACGGGCGGGCGATGCCAATACCGCACTCAAACGATCCTTTGGCACAAGAATAGGATCAGGTACTTTCCATTCAGGATTTCGTATAAGTAAACGTAGTTGGGTGAGAGGATCTGGATCTTTCCCAGATGATAGCATCTCGATGAGGTTCTCTGTGTGGGTTTTCTCCGTGGTGTCCTCCTCGCTGACCTCTCGTTTGATGCGTTTATGGAGCGGCTCATCGGGGGATTCATCGTCAATAGTTACAGTTTGAACTCGCTTTGCTTCCTCCGAACAGCTGACAGTGGGACTCGCCGACTTTCGATGCTTGCCCAGATCTAGGGGTTCTTTTTGTTGTTTCGCCGGGGCATTGGGTATCTTTATAGGCGTCACTGTAACTGAGGAGCAAATTTTCGGACTAATCGAGTTACTGGAGTTCAGCAATTGCTCGAGGAAGACATTCTTTGACTTGGAATGCACTAAGTCTGGTGAAGGCGGTACAGCTGGCAGGCCGCTAGGCTGTGGTGACTGAATGGCATCGGAACTCCTTGAATTGGGACGTTCCAGGAGCGTCGTCGTCATGGGCGTCGGCTGAGGTTTCTCTTTTTCGGTTACGGATTTTTTACACGTCAGGTCCTTTGGCATTTCATCGACACACGAGTCGGGTGAGACTATAGTCACCGACTCGGCGGGTTTTGATTTCGTCGGCGAGTTGTAGGTATCTTCGACGGATTTCTCAAGGTCTTTTATGGTGATTGAGAGCTCCTCGAGTGCTTGCCGGTTAAAAGGATCATTTTGAGTGGTCGACTGGAAGAGTTCCCCGTGCAGGCCTTCGATTTCTCCCGCCTCATTGAAGGACAAACACTTGGGCGATGCTGTCAGGGATCCTCCCAACCTTGAGATGATATCTGCAACTGGTTCAGGCTGCAGCAGGACATCGTCATCCTCATTTTCAAAATCATCCAGGCATATGGTCTCCTTAATTGACGGCTCATCGCCTGATATGTGATTATCCTCGCAACCTCGCTTCACGAGGGAGTCTATGAGTTCAGCTCCACTCATTGCATTGTCACTGCAATGCTGCAGGAGGTCTGCATCGTCCAAGAGGTCTTTGAGGTTTTTCGTATCAACATCTGATCCGTCGAAACTGTCCGAGAGGACCACCGGATTCACATGATCCTCGTGATGATCGTGTACCTGATGTTCTGGCTCGTGATCTTGGTCCTGATCTTCCTCCACATGTGGAGGCTTCTGAATGAAGAGGCCAGTCTCTGGACAGAGTTGTAAGGCGCCAGGATTCACGTCCTGCATGAATTGAGGAATATCGTCCAGTTCAAGATCATCGGAGATTTGTGTGAGATTCTTTGACAGCTCCTCGCTTGGTTCGTTATTATTTGGTTCCATGTGTTGCACAAGATCACCTTCTTCTTCTTCTTCTTCTTCGTCATCTTCCTCTTCTTCATCGTCGTCTTCTTGCTCCTGATCCTGTTCCATGGGAATTTGGAGAGGATCCTGATCAGGTTCTTTTACGTTCTCTTCTTCTTCTGCTTCTTCTTCCTCTTCTTCTTCTCGTTCGTGATTTGTGCTTTCGTATACTAAATGATTTGGTTCTGTTGATATGATTGGATTCTCAATGATCGCTGGAGGATCATCGATCAATTCCTCCGTTTCTTGGTTGACATCTTCCCGCTCCTCGTCGTCGTTCTCTTCGGCATGTTTACGTTTTTTCTTCTTCTTCTTTTTCTTTTTTTTCTTGGCCGCATGTGAGGTGGACTCTGAAGGTTGCAGAATTTTCAGCGGCTTCAGAGGTTCAATTGGTGCCACCACTTCGGATTCTATTGAAGCAGCAGGAGGTGAGACAGGCGGTTTCTGAGGAGACGGAGAAGGCGTTGGTGGTGGTGATGGACTAACAGGAACTGCGGCATTTCTCATTGCTTCTTCGACCATTTCCTGCTTAATCTTGACCGCAGGATTTGGCAAAAGCTTCGCAACACGCGATGACGTCGGATCAGTCCGTGGTATCGCTCGCCAGCCATTTGCCGTTTTTGTCAATCGTATACGATTCCGTTTGTCATAATCCTCACAACGTACCTCTACAATCCGGGTATCATCCTGTTTGACCCACAAAAAGATCGGATTCACTCGAGGAACTGTTGCTGCTGACGAAGGAGGAGCTGGCGGCGCAGGTGTAGTAGTTTTGCGGGCTGAAGACGTTGTCGGCGTTTTCGGTTCAGATTTTATCCGAACTGGTGGCATTGTCCCCACTGCGGGTTTCTTCTGCTTCTTTGTGTCGGTCATGAGGTGTGCAAATTTCGATTTGGGACGCCCTCTCGGTTGTTTAATTCGTCCACCTTTCCCGCGACGCCGATTCGCTGGATGTTCTTCGAAGACTAAGAATATATCGCGTGCCACTCTCCGACGATCGGACTTTCGATGTGGTATCGGACACAGTTCGGGATCTTCCACCTCAGTCTTAATTTTTCTACCTCGCTTTTTCGGGCCAGTTGTGGTGCCGCCCGCTACTGGCGTCAGTATTTGCTCTGGCAACATTGTTGAATGTTGCTGAGACATGTCGTTATACATGATTGTTTGATTGTCTAGTCCTGCGGATGTTGCTAGGCTTGTTGATGTTGCTATGCTTGTTAATGTTGCTATGCTTGTTGATGTTGCTACACTTGTTGATGTTGCTTCTTCGAATGTGGAATGTTGAGGATCGTCGTCGTCGTGGTTGTTGTCGTTGTTGTTGTTGTTGTTGTTGTTGTTGTCGTCGTCGTCGTCGTCGTCGTCGTCGTTATCTTCTTCCACAGGATTTTTACTACTAACTGATAAAATTTGACTAGATGATGATGTTGCTGTGGGCGATGATTGTTGATTATTGCTGCAGCAGCCGCTGATCGTGTTGCTTATTTCAATTCCTCCCAGCAACTGCTGTTGGGCCTTACGAATCGGTATCAGATCCGGTAATGGCGGTAATGTCACTGACAGCTGTTGTTGTTGTTGTTGTTGTTGTTGAACTACATCACTGTCGGATGATAGTTGTTCCTCTTGACCATCGTCGCCCTCAACATTTGTTGCTTGTGATGTTTCTGTTAAGCTGTCAGATGTCTCGATCGTTGGAGGATCGCTAGGATGATCCACATTCGCTTCGAGTATTGTTGCACACAGACCCGGCGAAGGAGTGCCACTTTCGTCGGTTACCGCGGCGACTGTTATTGCTTGTATTGATGTCGGTGATATTAGCGGTGGTGGTGGTGGTGATGTTGCTGCTGATGTTGGCGATGATGTTGCGGGTGTTGTTGATGATGTTGCTGGTGATGCTGATGATATGGGGAGCAATGTTGATGGTTGTGTCCATGATTGGTTCACACCAACAACCTCAATGCTCATAATTTTTTTTCTTATTACGAATTCTTAACCGTTTCCCAGTTTTATTCGTTGCAATTTACATTGCATTTGTCGTTTTATTTATTTCTTTTTGTTTTTAGTACAACAAAACAAAAATAAGAATTAAGAAAAAAAAAAAAAAAAAAAAAAAAACTTTCTAAAAATTCCACAACAACCGGACACACAGAGAAAGAAAATACGCAAACGAAGAGATACGAGGAGATTTTTCGCATACACAAATTGAAATTCTCTTTTTCTTTTGCTCTCTCTCCCAATTGGAGATTCGCTCTTTTTTTTTGTATTTTGAAACTTGACTGACACTTGTGACACTTTTTTTTTTTTTGACACAAACTAATAATAAATATAATTTTCTTTTTGTTTAAATTTTGCTTTTGTGAATATATTTTTTTTTGTTTAAAATTAATTTTTGACACTTGTCACTCTCTCTTCCACTAATCCAATTGGGGTAAGAGAGAGGGTGGCACTAAATTACACGCACACACAGAAACACGGACAACGTCGTAAGCGCGCTCTTTCTTTCTCTCGACACTCAGCTGTTTTGTGTTGGTTTTATTTTCTTTCAATGGTAAATAGATTTTTAGAGAGGGACAATGAGCAATAGCTCTGTCAATGGATAGAGGGATAGCACTGGTGTACTTATACGCTGACACCTTGCACACTTTTTATCGGTTATCTCACTCTCGCTCGGCGAATAGAGAAATTTTTATTTATTTACTATATTTTCTTGGGGTTTTCAGAGATTTTCATGGATTTTCTTTTGGGCTTTTCTTTTTTCTTTTTTCTTTTTTTTTTTTTTTTTACTTTTTGGGATAATTTTTATTTTTAAATTTTTTTGACACGAGGGAATTTTTTGTTTTACTTATATTTTCTACTATTGCACTTGTCACATAAATCAATTATACACAGAATAAGGGGGAGAAGAAAACACAGGAAAATATTACACAGAAGAAAAAAAAAACTTTTTTCCTATAAGAAATTTCTCTACATCTACATTTTTTCGAAATTTGAATTTCTTTAGATATTTTTCTAAAATAAAATTTGTAATTTAAAGGTATGTGTATTTCTTTTCTGTTAACTTTTTCTTATGCAAAATTTTAAATTTTATTTTGCTTTTCTTTTATTTTTTTTGAATTTCTTACTCCCTACGTATACACCACGGGTTCGTAGGTACGTTCACGTTTGACACTTGTAATTGATTATTTCTGATTGTGTAGTAGAGCTCAGCGCACCGAATACCGTATGAAGTGGTGTGTTTCGCTCGTTTATTCACTATCTCTCTCCGTTCTTCACTCTTGTGTATATACAATAATTTCTTTCTATCTTGTTTGGTTTGTTTTACACTGTGATTCGCAACTTTTCCTTCTCATTGAGTTGCAGTAGTAGTGAACGCGCGCCGAGCAACCGTCACATTCCATTGTACATTTTGGAAGTTCATCATCGTTTCGCTGTCCGTTGAACACTAGTTATATGGCGAGCGAAATAATTTGGTTGGCGCAGTGTGGCTGGCATTTGGGTGAGTGTGTGTGTGTTTGTGACACGCATACATTCAAATTAGGTGATTTTTTGTTTGTAGTGGTTTTGCTGAAGTAGTGTGGTTCCTTTCGAGGAAAATAAATGGAACATTGGCCCCCGGATGAATTTTTGTTATCACTGAAAATGAATTTCGGGTGCATTTTGACAGTAGCAAGCACAGTGGTTTGGTTGGTAGTTCTTATGACGTCAGGATTTGGTAGATATTCCGGTATCCGGTTTTTTTTTTTCGGGAGAATGCCATTTTGCCACTGGTTTGTGATGATAATGGCATGGCAGTTGGCAAAGGTAAGTGGAAGTATTTATTTTTTTTTGTTCGGTGTGTAAGGCACAGTGGGGTGCTTGGAATGCGTTTGTTGATCAGATATTGTGGGAGAGTGTTGCCGTGGGAGAGGGGAATTTGTTTACTAGGAAGAAATCTTATGAACCTATATAATTAAGTATGTAATCAAATAATAAAATATGTAAAAAATGTGTGCGTGCACGACTGGGTCTCACTTACATCTACATATACCAGTGGCGACAAAATAAATAGCACAGTTATATGGTATCTATTAGTTATGCTCCAAATCACAGTATATTCGATTAACCATAATATAGTTTTAGGTTTTACAATGTGTGATCTCCCTGTAAAGTAACGGTACATGTTTCTGCTTAAAGCATCCCTGACTTTTAAAACTCAGCATAATTTTGTGAAGGCTGGCAGATTTAGTGTGGACAATTTAAATAGCCATACCCTTTGTTTATCCTCAGTTTATTTATTCATTTTAACTCAACTTCCTGATATTATTAAGGTAAGTAATAATAAAGCCATTCGTTTGTAAGAAATGGCGAACATTTAATGAATTTGGTATACCAACAACAGTAAGGGACGGTGTGTCCTTGCCTATAAGAATGAAGGGCCCTTAAATTCCGATATAGCGCGGGAACTGGAGTGCTCGAGGAAAAAAATATAATTAATGCAATCCAACCTTGTGAAGAAATGGGGTCGGTCCAAAACAAAGTGCGCAAGGATCGGCTGCGAAAGACCAGCTTTAGAACCGACTCGACCATTGTGCAAACTTGATCGGTTTTTATCATTTCCGTGAGCACAATTAGAAATTGTCCAGGCAGAAACTATTGGTGCAAAAATGTATTTTTTTATCACGCCGTTTAGAGATTGTACGCGATCACGCTAATAAGGATCTCAATAGGTGGCAAAATATTATGTGGACCGATGAATCAAAATTTAATCGGTTCGGATTATTTGGGAAACAATGTGTAAGGATCAATCAGGACTTGAATATGAGATATACCATCAAAATGGTGAAGCATAGTGGCGGCAACGTCCTTTTATAGGGTTGCTTTTCTTCGGGTGTCCTTAAAAAATATACATTTCGAATAACATTATGCTTCCCTGTACTGAGGAGGAAGTGCCGCTGAAATACAAATTTCAGCACAACAATGACCCGAAGCATACAGCTAAATCTGTGAAGCGGTGATTATTGAGTCAGAAAAACCTTTTAAGTTGGCCTCTCTCTCAATTCGATTGACAACTCGTGGAGCGTTGTAGACAAAGTAATCGACAGATCTACGCCCAAAAATCTGAATTGATTTTGGGTAGAAATTCAGCGCGCCTAAAGTGCAATACCGGGAGACCGATGTCACGCTCTGGTATCATCAATATGTCGGCGGTGTACTGTAGTCATCAAAAATAAAGGCTACCCAACTAAATATTGGCGACATGAATTAATATCTGTATACCTATTTATTTTCTTTAGTATTCTTCGAAATTCGAAGAATATTGGAATACTTTTTTAACAAATTTTTTTTATAAAGATCAATGAAATGTTTATATCATAGTTTATGATTTTTTAAGTTAACTATCCCATATTGAATTTTATTGCATGAGCAGGTAAATCCTGCTTTTTACGCTAATAAATACAAAAATTTCAAGTTAGAAAAATAGGAATCTGAGTGTGCTCTTTATTTTGTCGCAACTGTATGTTGTTTATTTGCAAATCACTGAGTTCTAAATTTCCTTTGTTTCTACATATGTATATAGGGCAAATATTGTTTTCTCGGAAATTTTCGATCTCGAGATTTTGATCAATTTTGGTATTACTATAGGGGAACTAGAAAAAGTAGGTCTTGCTGTTTTGTTTGTCTGTACGAGTACCTCGGACTGCAGCCTTAACGGCTGGACGGATTTTCTTCAAATTTGATATCTAGGGTCTGTGAGACAATGCCCAGAATTGAAATTGGAATTTTACTTCAGGCCAATTTTGCGAAGGTGCAATTTTCTCGAAAACTGTTTAAACGATTTCGATAAAATTTCATATCTATGGTGACGCAAGTATGTATAGTAAAGTAGTTTTAGTTTCTCTGTTTTCACCTAGTTATTGACCCTGCACATTCTGACGGAGCAAAAACTGGCGTTGTCCATCATAGTTACGTAACGATTTCTTGCTTTCTGAAACAAAATTACTTTGTATAGAAGTTGAGAAAGCGAAATGAAAAATGCGAAAAAAAAATCCAAATTAAATCTTCTCATTCTCATAGAAAAAGAATCGACCTCAGATATTTTCCAAAGTCTGTTGGCATGAGGTTGGTATGATCGTATTGCGAACTTCAACTGTTCTTCAACGTAAAATATTGTTAGCTTTCTAAAATGGGATTTGTAGCTAATTTTCATTCCCATGCAATATATTCCTCCAATCTAATTTCACAAATGCATTTTAAGCACATATATTCTGACCGCAGTTTTTATTCTTTAAATTGACTGCCTGATTGGGTAGCACTGAGTCATTAATCAATTTATCTTTGTTCAAATTGAATTTATAATGAATTTGTCACCTATGACTAACAGACGTGAATCAGTAAATAAAATAAAAAAAATTGCTTACACTTGTTTAATCATGTCAATTACTGCATGAAAGATTGTATACCCTTTGATAGAAGATAACAATGTAAAAAAAACATATCTTTCTTAGAAGCAGATAGTTTTCATACAAGAGGCGCTCAATAAGTTATCTTTATGGATATGACTAACTACATTAATTATATCTAGTTAACGGAAGTATTTAAGGGTACATATAAAGATCAAAAATCGTAATATTAGACCACTTTTATTCTTACAGTTCACATAGTAACAAAACAAAAACGGGGTACGCAGGAAAGTTCCTCACAAAATAAGGAAAAAAAGCAAAAAAATCATGCACCAAAGATGTTGGCAGTTTAATAGGAATCTATTCCTTCGTTATCGACAGTTTAGAAATGGTTAATACAAAAGGGTTAGAGAGAGAATTGAAGATGACTCCCTTCCTGGGCGACCAATAAAGGCCACTACTGCTCAAATCAAGGTGAAAATGATGACGGAGTGGACTATTGTAGCCGTTGGTACCATTCATTCTATTTTAAATAATTGCTTAAGCTTGTCATACAACTTATTGTTAGTGAAGATGAAAATATTGGATTCGTAATTATAAAAATGAGAGCAAACAAGAGTGCAAGCAGTGGAAAAAAGGGCCCAGCCCGACTATAGAAGTTCATAATAACTCAATCGGCTGGAAAAATTATGGCTGATTTTTTGTGACTGCAAACAAATTGTGTTATTAGAAAATCTTGCTATGATGCTGAAGGAAAATTAGCCAAAGGTGATTTGGTTCTGGAAAACAATCCTTCGGTCCATATGGCAGAAATTGCCAAGGCTGCTGTGCGAGACTATGTGTTTGAAAACATCAATCAATCAGACTTATATGTACTCGTACTTCCAATTAGAAAAGTTTTTATTAGCACATAGTAGTATGTATTAAAGTTATGGGTTGTTATAGAAAAATATTAAAATATTTATATAAAAATTTCTTCTTTTTTTTCTAATACTGCGAACTTATTAAACGACTTTCGCTGAAAATAAGGTCAGCTGCTAAAATCAAGCAACAAAAAGGAAGTTGGCAGTGATCGCAGATAAGTACAATCAATTTTGAGAACCATACTTTTGAATATGTACATAGCCCCTGATAAGTCACCAATGCATTTCCTCTTGTTTGGATTCACATACGATCTTGCTCCAGGTTTTATTAAATTGGGGCTATGCATGCAGTAATTTTACAGAGCACAAACTTAACAAAAGTCATAAAACAATCTCTTTTTGTTCCCAAAATATTTAAATTTTTTTGGACGTTTGACCCAAGAATGTCTGAACAAATTTTAATGAAATTGCTCGTATGTTTAAATTAGCCCGATACTTACTCCACCTGCAAATATGGAGTCAGATAAAGTGGTGGTAAGGAATGGGGGTATGGTTTGGTTTCAGATATTTCTTGTTGAACAAATTTAATGGAAAAAATATTTTTTTTAAATACATATTCGAATTCCTCAGATCTCTAGGAATAGATCTCTCTTTCATTTCACATGATGGGATGAGAAAATATTTTTTTTTTCTACCCATAAAAAAATATTTTTACAAAGTTTTTTTTAGGCTTAGAAGTTACAAGCGTGTGACATACTGGCAGACAAACATGGTTGAATCCATCAACCCATTTCGTTTTATACCATTCCGGGAAGGAACACTAAAAATATAAACCCACACACAACATTTGTGAGACTAAAATTTAAATTTTAACTAAAAACGGAAAAAGAAAATATCTAAAGAAAAACATTACTTCACGTTAATTACCATAGATTGCTATCATTGCCCATAAAAGTACTAAAATTCTATCTATGGCAACACAACACCACTTTGTACACAAAAATGCCACTGTTCGCATTTTTCTCATCTAAATGAACTTTCAAATTTGATAGCTCTTTTCTCAGTATCTGTTTTTTTTTCTATCCATCTCTTAACTACTGCGAAATGCGAACATCTGGAGAATGGATAATGCAACAAAAAGAAAAATAAGATACCCAACAAAGTTGACCAAGCCAAAGAAATTCTCTCTCAAAACACACACACTCACTCAACATCTCCGCGTATTTTAATTCATAAAATCTTCATTCTCTCTCATTCTTCTAAAAAAAAAAAACCATCAAAAAGCAAAACAAAAACCGCGCAAACACATTTCACTCCTCTTTCACTTTTATCATCTTCGTAGATTCTGGCGAGCGAGATTCATCGATTTGTCTAATGAACTCCCTTGGAAGAATGAATCCGAGTGTTCAAAAATGTATCCAGAAACGAGAGAAAGACAGCAATGAATACGAAAAGACGTCAGAAGGAGAGAGACGGAGAATTAAAAAAAGAAAATGATTTGTTATTTGTTATTATTGACAAAGTGAAAATGAAAGTCCAACGAAAGAGCGAGAGAAGCAACGCGTCAAGCAAACAAACAAACAAACAAAACACACGAAAGACAGAGGAGAATAGAGAAATACACACGAAAAAGAAAACGCAAAAGGGTAACGCCCACTGTGAACTAAACGCTGCAATGATAGCCCCGCCTATGGGTTATCGGTGGGGCACCATACGTCAACCCTATGTTTGGAGGGAAAAAAGCAATTAGAGATGACAGGTGACATATGACATATGACATTGACAACTAATAAGCTGTTCTGTTCTGTCATATACTTACTTCTCCCCGCATCGTATAATTTGTCAGAATGAAATTGCATAACAGCTCACATCATCGATCGATTTTAATTAAATCTAATTAATTGCATCACACCATCATTCTGCTACAACCCCTGTTTCTGGTAAGACCCAGACCACTACTCATTGGCAAAAGGCCACATGGGCTGCTAACGCTGTGTGTGTGCTTCAGCTTAGGGCGTTATCCTTCCTCAAAGGAAAACGGGGAAAACTTTCGAAAGCTTTCATATGACAGCGGGTGCTCGGGACGGGTGTTGGGGCCCTGAATTTCTAAGGGTGAATGGTCATGAGGGATGAGATATAAATTCATCGTAAGATGGTCAAAATGCTAAAGAAAATACACATTTCTTCAAAGTTTATGTGAACTTTTGGTCATTTAGGTTGCTCTGGGCAGGGGGCTTTGTTGTGGGGTGGTTGGAAGTGATGCAATAAAAAAATAAATTTCCGTTTCGTTTTCTTCTTATGTTCTGCTGCTTTTCGTATCAGGGTTTGGATGGGGGAGAGTGGTTGGTTAGGAGAAAAAATCAATAAAATGGAGATTTCTGGATTTAGAGGAACTGGGACTGGGACTGGGACTGGGATTTTCCCAAAATGAAAGAGCCTGCTGGTTGAAATGGTGTTAGCCATTATGATGGGTGATGTGAAACCCCCTCTTTTTTTTCCATCCCCCACCCATCATGAGGGGAGCGAAAAAGGAGAAGAAATTTATAGTGCACACATTAAATCCGCTCGTTTGGATCGCTATTTTTTTTTCCTGTTTTTTTTTTTTTGGGTCAGGGAATGAGAATTCTAGGTTGGGGGGAGCAACAGAAATGTGTTTGAAAAGTCATGTTATATAGGTATGGGTTCAAAATACGAGGATTATATGAGTACTTTCGGGGCAACATCGGATTATATAGTATACACGCTATAAATGCGGGAAATTTTCTCAAAGGAATATACGATGAGGGTATGTATACCAACAGAACGAACTTGTATACCAACAAAAATGGTTTAAATGTCCTTTGGGACGTGTTAAAAGGGATTTGCTTTGTAGGTACCTACAAATGCTACGTAATCGTGTGTTTGGATATAAATAATGGCATGCAATATGAGTGGTAGATACTATGTTTCAGATACATACGTAAAATAGGAGCTTCTGAAGCGAATTACATCACTTAAGTAGGAAGTAAAGGTGTAGAGAGATATTTGTTTTACCTATACTCAAGCAATTAGCACGCAAAAGAGACATTTGATAGTACTAGTAGCCTCACTTAGATGTTGGTAAATAGAAAAGTCTAATTATTTGTCAATCCTTTGAACTTTATCTATCAGCTGGTATCTATTTACCATTCCGAGGTTAACGAGTTAATAGAATAAAACAAAATTATTAGGCAGGAAAGATTCTGAAACGAACTAGATAAATATTCGTATGGTTTTTACATGTATTATCTATTTATTACCAGAACGTGAGAGGTCTTTGAACTAAAATGTATTTCTTAACTCTGAAAACCTCCCTACGATATTTTTGCTCTCACTGAAACGAACTTATCTTCTAATTTCATGAATAATGAGCTATTTACTTCTGATTTCGTTATCTTCCGAGATGATGGTCAATTAAAAGATGACGATTCCTTTGGTCGTGGAGTTCTTTTGGCGGTACATAACAACTTCGACTCAAGTTTTGTGAAATCCTCGCCTCGAATATATTTGCGTCAAAATAACCTTCCCTCTACATACTGCGTTGCTACATTCGCCCTTTTCAATCATCACCAGGCTATTAGCTTGCCGTAGAAGCGATCGATTCCCTATGTGACACTGTAGACCCCTGCGACGACGTCATGATTCTGGGAGACTTTAATCTTCCCCATCTATAATGGGCCCAGTCGGCAGATGAGTTCCATTTTATTGCTGCAAACCCTACATCTGAAAAGGAAATCCTTTGCACTGACTGTCTCTCTCATTCTGGTCTTTTCCAAATTAGTGGCATCACGAACGGTAGACAACTGGACCTAATCTTCTCAACCGATGCCACCAAATGCATCGTAACTGCCAGCAACCATCTTCTCTCCACACATCATTTCCACCCACCTATATTCCTAACGTTTTCGTACGACAACTTAAGTACAATTCCTCACTGTGAGAACTCATATCGCTTTAATTTTCGTAAGGCAGATTTCGCTAAACTTAATAATCTTTTCAGTAACGTTAACTTTAGTCCTATCCAAGTAGACAGCATCGACAATGCTCTAGTTTATTTTTACGATCAAATTGTCACCAGCCTCATTTAATCAGTCCCTTTTGTGCCTCAAAAGTCACGCCATGGTATACTAAAGAGCTACGTTTACTTCGTAACAAAAGAAACAAAATATGGCAAGCATTCCTCAAATCTCGATCTGACACTGATTTTTCCCATTACCAACACGTTCACTTCCAATTCTCTGAACTCTGTAAATATCTTTATATCGAATATCTTGACAAACGTTTCTACCACTTCATTAATGTCAAACGGAAATCAGATAGCTATCCATCCACTTTGAAATTTGCTAATAAATCATCGGCAGACCCTAAAATAATCGCAAACCTGTTCGCTCATTTTTTCAGTCAATCGTTTACGGATCACGTTACTCAACCTGATCATAGCTACTTCCGCTACTTAGACAACTGTCACCAGACCTCCTTAGTCACAATTGATATAACTTCGGCGTCGTTAATAGATAAGATCAACAAACTAAAAGGCGCTATAGTTCTGAAAAAATGCGTGAACTACTTAGTCCAACCCCTTACTACTCTATTCCAACTATCTACTTCGCAGGGAGTTTTCCCCGAAATCAGGAAATATTCATACATAATCTCAACTCACAAAAAAAGGTTGTAAAATTGATATATCCAACTACCGGCTCATTGCTAAACTGTCCTGCATACCTAAGCTCTTTGAAAGTATTGTTTATGACACAATGTTTTTTCACTGCAAGACTATCCTTTCACCGAACAAGCATGAATTCCTTAAGGGCAGATCAACGACCACCAGCCTTACCGAGTGTGTACCTAGCACTCTGTGCGTTTTGGAAGATGGTAATGAAGTCGATGTAGTTGCCGCCGACTTCAGCAAAGCCTTCGACAAAATTTCGCATGCAATCATACTCCTCAAACTTAAAGCTCTTGGTTTTCAATCGGGGTTTATCTCATAGATCAAATATTACTTCGAAAATCGCCAATATAAAGTCCTCTTCAGACCTTCAATTTCTGATCCTATTAAAGCCACATCAGGAGTCCCTCAAGGTAGCCATCTTGGTCCAATGATCTTCATTTTGACAATTTACGATGTCAATTGTGTCATCAATGACTCCCGCCTCTCTATACATGCGGATGATATAAAAATCTTTACACCTATATCATCCCGTGCCGACTCTCTCTCACTGGAAGATGATTTTAACCGATTTTCAATATGGTGCCATAATATTTTTTTAGAGCTTAACACCAGCAAGTGGCAAGATATTACATATTCTCGTAAGTGTATCCGACCATCACCGAGAGTCTATTCCATTAACGGTGAGCCTATACCCTCTGTCTCTTCACTACGCGATTTGGGTGTTATCTGTGATAGGGAACTCAACTTCTCATATTGATAACATTATCAACAGAGCCAACTCTGCGTTCGGTTTCATTAAACGATGGTCTAAGAAATTCTCAAACCCTTATGTTATCAAATCCATACCAACCTTACCTGGCAAGCATACTCAAGAATGGGTCTGACGAATGTGATGTCTACATTCGTCAGACCCATCCTTGAGTATGCTTGCCAGGTATGGTCACCGTACTACGAAATCCATATCTTGCGAATCGAAGCTGTCCAGCGTAGGTTCATCCGCTTTGTCTTAACTAGTCTTGCTTGGACTGATAGTTACAATTTACCCCCATACGCTGACCATTTGAAACTAATCAATTTACAGCCTCTCGATAAACGTTGCGAAGTTGATGACATCTTGTTTATTCATCAGTTATTAGCTGGTAACATTGATTCCCCCGCACTGCTGCATATGATTTCTTTCAACACCATCCAATGTAACCTCAGGTCCTCACCTCTCTTCCATCTTATTTCTCATCGCAACAATTATGGATACCATGTCCAGAATGCTCCACATGCAAACCACTTGCACTACTTTCACAATAGCAGAGTCTCCCTGAGAAACGCCCTTCATTCCTTAAATTAAGTCTAGTTTTAGTTTTAGTTATTTTTAGTTTTATGTTTAGCTTTAAGTTCTCGCTTGTATTAAGCTTAAATAAATAAATAAACTAACCAGAGTTTCGTTTGGTGCTATTTAACTAATTTATTTCGTAACATCAGACAGAGAAACAGAATATTTTTAATGTTTCCCTGATCAAGGCTTTACTTTACATAGTCTTCGAGGGGACAAAGATAAGCCCCTATTGAGGTCATCTAAAGCAACTTCTATTTAATGGAATAAATAGATAATCCTATTCCGATAAAAGCTGTATCAATATTCTGACAAAGTTGTCTTCGCTGTTGTCAACCCAGTTGCTGAGCGTAGAGAGGAGGCGAATCAAGATAGTAGCAGCCTTGGACATATGTACTACATAATTGGACTTAAGCTTGACAGATATAACTCTGAAAGCCTAAAGCAACATCGAACTAGATATATAGGTATAACGCCCTACTAAGACTTAATCATAGATATTCCTATTCCCCACTAAGAGTACTGATAGTCAAATAATAATAGGTACGAGTATATGAGATTGTGTTTTTAATGATAGCTCAAAAGTGGAAATATATACAGGGGTAGGTTACTACACAGAATCGTGTAAGATAGGCAACCGTGCGACATCATGAAAAACCTCTACAAAGTACATAGATTGGATCGTTTCTGTCGTGTCGCTATTTCACATTTACACCTCGTACTTCAGAGAGCAACAAAAAAAACAATCATGAGGCAAATGCATTGGCCAAGGAATAAAAAAACACACGGAAACAATAGGGAAACTCTCCACTATCTATCAAGCAATTTAGATGATAAGAACGTTTACACAACTTAACAACTGTCAAAAAGGCAATTTAGTGAAAATTTGGAACGTTTTTAAAATTACTTCTGCAAAAATGGACAGATGTTAAGGATTCTTCTTGCATAGTATTTGCTTCAATATGAACTCGAGTTCTATTGTTTTTTAGTATCAACTGGATTATCTGTCTGGAAAATAAAACCAATTCTTGCACAATTTTGGTATTTTTTTCGTTCACAATAACTTCCGCAAATGTCTACTGCATACACACCAATTTGAATGACTTTCAAGTATGCCCACATCCTTTCAGCAAAATTTCAGGTCATATGAATTTCGAACGTAGGGTGTCTTACGTTTATTCGAAATCTTAGTGTGTAACAAAAACTAACTAACTTTTCGAGTATTATGTTCTCGAAAATACTTGCAGTCCTTATTCCTAGTTTTCTGAGCCTCCTCTGTTGACCGATGGAGACCAATGAGTTTGCAATAACATCTGCATAGTGAATTCAAATTTTATGCACGCTTGCAGGTATATAATACCAGGGATACAAGTTAACATACAATTCCGCATTTGTTTGGCAATAGTTACCGAGTTTATCCGTATCAACATCGAACACACAAGAAATAGTATGTAGGACTGTCGAAAATGTAGAAATTAGTTCAAAATTTAGCCCAGTGATGGAAGCTGATATGGACGCATTTTTGAAAAAAAAAAAAAAAAATGGCGAGCTGTGTTTCTGTCATTTGTGGTTCCCCTTTTATATTTCGAGATATAGGGAAGCAATCCTAGTTGAGTACGTAATTTAAATTGGATATTTATCTTTCTCTTATCTTCTTCAGATTTAATTACCAGCTAGACGGTGCTATATCGAACAATGACACGGTTTTCATACAATTAAATGTATTTTTAAAATGGTCTTAAAATATTAAATTAAAAACTTTAGAAATAAAGAAACTACAGTATTTTGAATTGGTAACACTTCATTTGACGGACGGGAGCTCGTCAAAACGCTGGAGGATGAAAACAGGCTTTCAATACATTAGCCTATGAGAGACGCCATCGAAAGTATAAGAGCTCTCAACGTACTGTCGGCAGTCCAACTGAAAGACGAGAGAGCAAAAGAAGTTATAAGGAAAAATATTTTTTCCCAAACCTCCCCTTGGCTGAAACCAGCAGCAATCCCAAAGGGGATGCAGACCGCGCAAGAGAGAATCGGGGGGCCAAGCGTTTAAAGAAGTTACCTGTTGCGATTAAAAAGAAAAGAAAAAAGGATCATCAACGACTAGTGCAACCACTAGCAATGAACAGCCACCCGAGGACAAGTGGACGAAAATCCCCAATAGGAAGGACAGGAAACTCAAACCTAAGCCCGACGGGGACAAATCCCAGAATGGAAGCAATCGGAGAAACTGTATCCAAGATCAGAAGGACCCAGAAAGGAGGCCTTCATTCAGTAGTTCCGAAAACAAGGCAACAATATAATAGGTGAAACCCTTGGCGAAAAGGCAGAAGGGAGAACCCTCACACATCGTATTACTATACAATTCAAAGACCTGGACGAGGTCACATCTAGAAAGGATATTTGCGAGGCTATCTAATACATCTAATTTGTAATTGAAGAAATGCGGTCTTTAGAGTTTCGCTACGGAAAGCCTATGGTGAAACACAAACCTCTACAATTAGTCTTCTCGCACAAGGAGCAAAAAAAAAAAAAAACGCATTAAGGCAGGAAAAGTAAAAATCGGATGGGTCTGCCTCATCCGTGAACGGACGTTACTAAAGAAGTGCTTCCAATGCCTTAATTTCGGATACCTAGCCAAACACAGCAAGTGCGTTCAAAATTTTGTTGAAGATGTGGGTCTGAAGGCCACATAGCAAATAATTGCAACAATGAACCATTATGCATGTTTTGCAAGAAGGACCTTCCAGATGAATGCAAATCACGTAGCCGGCAGTAGCAAAAACACATGAAGACATGAGACATTGTGAATTCCATTCATTCACTAGAACATCGGAGAAATGTCTCCTGTCTCTCCCTGTTTTATCGTTTTTTTAATAAAAAATGCTCCAGCGAAATAGCCAGCTGCATTCCTCCCCTTCAAAACTTCACCCGCAATACGCGGCATGCTTCGAATGCACATCAGTTCACCCTAAAGCCTAACTTCGGTCGTACTGTTAAATATAGGGATTCGTTTATAAGCCGAACGACACGAATGTGGAATGATCTACCAAGCTCTGTATTTCCCCATCACTACAACCTTCAAACATTTAAAGCCAACGTGCATAGGCTTCTCCTCTGTTCCTCTTCTCCCTTTCCTTAAAAGCCCGTGCCCTGTAACAGTATAAAGGTATTTATATTCCTTTTGGCGCGCGCGAATTATAAAAAAAAAAAAAAAAAATAAAGATCATACAGATTAGGATATTCTGTCACATAAGGTCAAAGACGAGGGAGCTGACGTTATATTGATCAGCGGGACATACAAAATTGTAAACAACAGTACCTGGGTGTACGACAAAACAAAGATGACTGTAATATGGATATGCGGAAGATATGCTTTCCAGGACACCAGCAACCAGACAGGCGGCTACGTATGTCCAAGAATAAATGGACGATGAACAATTACCAGACAATGCTAGACAATCTTCGATGTCCGCGGTAGGCGGTGATTTGGGCAACAGAATGGGACAGCAGGCTCACCAACGCCAGAGGCCCTATTCTTTTCGAATCCTTTACACCACTCGATAACAGGGTGGCAAACAAAGGCGGCTCATACACCTTTTGAAAAGTAGGGACGGGTTCATCGATATAACCCTTGTGAGCAACCTCGTCCTACGTGACATTAAGTGGAGGGTTAGCTAACACACATAGTGACCACCAAACGATAATATTCCACATCGCCATGAGTAGAAATACATATCGTCCCAGACTTATAGGTCCAAAATGGCAGGATAAGCTCTTCGACAAGGACACCTGTGAAGAAATGATGAACGCCTGTAGCTTAGATAATGGATCAGCAACTAGTTTATCGCAAAAACTAACACAGTCTGTCAGTACTGTGTGCGATGCGGCCAGAAGAGTACTAAGTGCACCATGTTATTGGTGAAACAAAGAAATCAAGGCCCTTACGACAGAATGATTACAAGCCAGACACAGAATGCAACGATTCAAAACGCGTTTCAACTTTTAACCTCACGACACGTGAGCTAAAGAGAGCGACCAAGGGACGTAAGACAATATGCTTCAAACATCACTGCGATGACTCTGATGTATACTCCTGGAGCTCAACCTACATGATGGTGATATCAACATGAAAGGGCATAAAATCTCCACAAATAAATGGCCTTAAATACTGATGTCAGTTGTAAAAGCCTTATTTCCTCAAAGGCAGACTAGAACCCACATTGTTGTTACAAAAACTAGGACTGATGATATTCCAGCAATCACAACTCACGATCTGCTTGCGGCATGCAAAAAGATAGGCAAAAAAGGCAACTGGACCCGATAGCATACCCGGTAAAGCAGTAAAAGCAGTCATCTATAAGAGACCAGATATTTGTTTGCCTGTAATGCATAAATGTTTTGAGGAAAGAACATTTCCCGGACAATGGAAGTTGCAGCACGTTTTGTTCCTTCCAAAACGGAATAAACTACCCGGAGAACCATGGTCTTACCACTCAATTTGATTACTGGAAACAATGATTAAGATCCTGGAGCGGTAAGTATACAACAGACTGCTCGCGATAGCGGAAGAGAGGAGAGCCCTATTTGACCTACATTTCGGGTTTAGAAAAATACGCTCCACCATCGACGCTATAAAGACAGTCGTAGACACAACAGCCTCTGCGTAGTGTTGACGTTAAACATTAAAAACGCGTTCAACTCTGCAGACTGGAGATCCATAAGGCGGTCCCTTGCAATTATAGGTACACCGTATTACCTGAGAAAAATAATTGCAGACTACCTTTCCAATAGGAAGTTGGGGTACGACAGTGACACGGGAGTGAAGTCCTACAACGTCTCAGCAGCGGTCCCACAAGGTTTGGTACTGGGCACTATACCCCGAGCAGTAAAAGTGATATGGTTTGCCGATGACATCGATGTGGTTGTCGTGACAAAATATATCCATAAAATCGAGTCTGCCATGAATGAATCCACCGGCCTTGAACTTGAAGACGGAAGTGGTCTTAATAACTAGTAAAAAAAACCGAATACATCAATATACGCGTTGGAAACAGAACATCAGATCCAAGGACACAATATACCTTGGATCTACAACAGATTGCAGTTTAAAACGCACACAGAATACTCGAATAAAAAAGCATCAATACTGCAAGCGACGATTTCTCGGATAATACCAAACATCGGAGGACCTGGATACGCTCGGAGACTTCTACTATGCAGAGTCATCAGCTCCGTTCTCCTTTATGCGGCTACAGCTTGGTCTGAAACACTTTCGACGAAAGCTACGAGACAGAAGTTGTCTACAATTTACAGGCTCTATGCATTAAGAGTGATAAGTGGCTTTCGCACAATTTCGTATGGGGCTGGCACCATAGGTGGAATGGTACCCATAGACATACTCGTACTCGTAGATGAGATGCAGGGGACCTATCATATAATAAATTCAGCATCAACAAGAGCCTTAGCGTATTAAAAAAAGAAGAAAAACAAGTTTCAATGGTCATTTGGCAAACGTACAACGTATTGTGCACCTACGTACTAATCCACACCCAGCACACTTCTACCAGTCTCCTCGCGAGACTGCCGTTAGGTATTACTTATGATATATCATCTGCATTTGCCTATTCGGCTCTTCTTAGTCTTTCAACTCTTCTCAGTTCATTCTGTACGCTCGTTATGAAGGTACAGGGGTGCAGTCAGTCGTCACCTAACCTAGTCATATGATTTATTAGGAGCTGTGCGCTCGAATCGAGCATAGACAGATCCCTCCACTTTAAGGAGTACACTCTCGGGGCGTTCTTCGACATTGAAGGGATTTTCAACAATGACAAAAGGCGATCCTGGACAGCCTACACAGAGCTCATCTGAACATGTGCCTCTGCAATTGGATTGCACAGCTGCTTCAATCGAGGCTTATATTTTCAACCCAAGGAGATGTAACTATCCGGAGAAGGATCTGCAGAGGAACCCCCCAAGATGGAGTTCTGTTTCCTTTATTATGGCTCCTCGTAGTGGATGAGATCACGGCCTATGCCGACGATGTGGTAATCTTAGTTTCGGGAAAATTCCCTCCAGTCCTAAGTAAAAGACTCAATCTAGCAGTACAACCAGTGGATAATTGGGTCAGCAGCAAAGGGCTGGGAGTGAACGCCTCAAAGACGGAGGTAGTTCTTTTCACTAAGAATAGATCAATTCCTACCTTCAGACCCCCAAAACATCGGTGGTATTGAACTAAATCTCAAGTTCAGCTCGATACCTGGGCGTAATTCAAGATTCCAAACTGAACTGGAAGGATAACACTGCTGAACGCATCATAAAAGCTAGCATAGATTTCTATTCTTGCAAAAAGGCATTCAGCAACACGTGGGGCTTCAAACCAGCTGTGGTGTACTGGATATACACAGCGGTCGTACGACCCATTCTCACATACGTTTCACTAGTATGGTGGATGGTTCTTGAGAAGCAATACCAGCATTCAAACCTCACCAAAATCCAGAGGGCAGCGTGTATCGGAGTCATGGAATCAATGCAATGCAGTGCTCAGTTTCATTCCGCTTGATATATACTGTAGCAGTTTGGCGCCTAAAACCGCTGTAAGACTGAGAGAAGACCGATTGTGGTCATCGAGCCTTTACGGTCATGCCTCCATGGAGCCGGAGTTAATTAATTGTGAGACCCTAGGAATAAACAAATCCTTTAGAATCAGCGATGACTGCAGCGTCTTTCTGCGGAAATTATACGAGTACTCGAGAGTAATATCATTAGCAAAACGGTCACTGTATATATAGACAGCCAGGCAGCCGTTAAGGCTCTGGACTCTGCTGTAATTAGATCAAGGCTTGTGAGGACCAGCAAATCACCCTTTGCTGGCTACCAGGGCATATGGATATCGAAGGAAACGAAAGGGCTGACGAGGTTGCTAGGAAAGGTTCGGCGCCGCACTTATCGCGGGCCCTCCCTTTTGTAGTAACCCCAATCAGTTTCGTACGGAAGAAAATATAAGATGAAGCCACCGGTCGAGGAAACAGGCGGTGGGTTCATCTGGAAATATGCGCAACGGCCAGGGCCCTATGGCCGCCCTTCAGCAAGAAGAAATCGACTTCTTTGGTAAAACTTTGTCTTTATAATACACGGGTCGTTTCTGGAATAATTACTGGTCATTGTGCCATTGGCGTTCACGCGGAGCACCTCGGTGTCCTACATAACGACTATTGTAAAAGTTGCAGGACGAAGAAGAAATTGAATCAGTTCGTCGCCTGCTGTGTGATTGTCCTGCCCTTTCCGTTACAAGAATGAGGACTCTCGGAAGTTACTAGAGCTTACGGACCTCCTGAGATTTACATCACTATCTGGTTCTAACAGTGGACTTTTACAGCTTTTCCAGGGTTAAATGATTGGGCACAATGAACCCGAACTGTTGGTCTAAGTGAGCAGTGACTCTATTTGTCACGAGGCACCCATCTACCTAACCTAACCTAACAAGGACTCACTCCTGGCATCGTTTACTTGGGTTCGCGAATCGTGTAAGCTGGTGGCTCGGACTACTAGTATTTTTAGAGGATTATCACTTCCATTGGCGCATCAAAAAAAACTTATATTCGTGCTTTGATTATTATCTCGAACTCTTCACCAATTAACAAACAAATCTAATTAAATTATAATCAAATCGGTGCAGGTGCTTTGAAGATAGATGCGTATAAAGTAAAACAAAATGCGTTTGAAAATACTTACGAGTAAAAGTCAAAAAAGGCCATTCTGGATCGTAAATTTACTTCTACAAAACGATTGATATATAATATGTTGGGGAACCATTAACCTATTTACTTTCTATAGCGGACAACGCATAATATTCCGATGGTAGATACAAAAATAACATAACATTTTTATTTTGGATTAATCAAAGTTATAAATCTACCCGTTCCGTATTTGACTACCGATGACAGACGAATATGAAATTCGATACTGAAGCTTGGGAGGCCTATACTCTATGAACAAACTCTCCAACACAATCAATTTTTTGAAGGATAGCATTACTTTTCTCCGCTGAAATATAAAAAGATACATTAACCTGAGATGGAACATGTACCTACTATATAGGTATGTACGTAACTCGTTCCGCATATTTTAATCTGACAGGCCTTCCGCCCTGTCTCTTCATCACCCTCAGTACTCTTATGTACCCTATTCCCAACAGACCATCAAATAAGAAATGAGACGTCGGAGCTCATAATAGACTACTCCCGTCATGCTATCATGAATAATTGTTCTAAAAATATTTCAGTAGAACACCTACTTTCATAAATCATTTGGATGAGAAAATTAGATTTCACTACCGTGTGTTGATGAAACCCGACATACAATTACCATTCGAATTGAATCCCATGCACAAAGATTTATATAATTTCGAGAATACGTTCTTTTTTTGTCTGTCATTTCCTCTCATCTGAGCATAAACTTCCTCTTCGTTGCACAAAAATAGATCAACCAGAGTGTCCAATTCACATATTAGAACGGAAAACAATTTTCCTGCAATCGTTTGGCAATGACTTCTCCCCTGCTGCCCCCCTTTTTGGTATAAATTGGATATGCGATTGCCGTACCGCACCGAGGTCGGTCGTGGCAAATTAATATACGCTTAGATAATTCTACTTCCGGGCGACCATATTCTATGTATATAGGTTTGCTTGCCACAATAGACCGCTCGGACAATGAACTCTTCTCCATAACGAAATAGAAGAACAAAAGTGTATCTAGAAACTAGAAACTAAAAAAAAAAAAAAATATGACAAATTAATGCAAGCAAATGGATGATGGCTTTAGACGAGTAATAAGCGGTCACAACTGCGATAGCAACGATCACAGTTCAATGGCTGTGTGCTTAGAGAGGCAACGCAACGACAGACAGACCGCACAGTTTGATTGACAGCCAAAGATTAAGCGGATTGCCTTGAGAGAGAGAGAGAGGTGAAGTGAGATTATAAATTCTTATATCGCAATGTGTGTGGTTTTGAAAATTAATTTCGTTGACAAGATTATTACTGAAACTATGCGCGGACTATGTTGTCTGCAGTGTGTGCAACATGCTTTCGTGATGTAAATGACATGAAACTTTATCTCGGATTGAGAAACACACCCTGTCACCGGCCTGGCCCACGTACTTGATAAGAGGTTAGGACAACACATGTGACGCAGTGAATTTTGACATCCACGGGCGTGTATACCAATTTATATCAAAAATCCCGAACACAGCCGGTGTCAGCTTGTATCCAAGATAAGCCAACATAAGCCCTAAGAAAAGGTTTTGTTATTTCTTTGGTTGTTTCAAATGTCATCTAAATTCATATTATTTGTTTTTAATCTTCCATGAATTGAGAGCCACACAAAGACGACAGTATTTATACCTACGCATCCATGACCCATCAGAAAGGTAAAGAAATTATATCTGAAATTATGTTAACCTCGCACCCACCTATTAGCCGTTTTCTTCTACGACACAAGCGGGAAGATTCGACTGTCATATTCGTAAATCCAATAATACCTACGAGTATGTAATATAGCAATTTTAGAAACCTTACACAAACTGCCTTGAGTACCCAACTGAATCATGCGAACTTTGCACAGATTGTACTTGGCTTCCTTGACTTAAAGGGGTAGATGGTGGAATGCCTTTCGACATTTTATTCGCCAGTCTTTTCAATAGCGATAACATGTGAGAATGTAGGTTTCAACTTTGATGAGATACCTCCGGACCCGCCGTCTAATTCTAATTGACTTCCCAAGAAATCATTAAGGAAAGTTTGGAACAAGGGTCCCTAGTTTATCCAACATTCATGCTTTCATATTTTCAATGTAGGCAAACGCCTAGAGTACTTTTAAGGTTATCTCGTTATCTTGTAGTCTTGTTTGGCTTTCATTTTGATTTATATATTTATCCAAAAAGTATTTTTTATTTTCTCACTTTTCCAAAATTGAAATAACTCTGGTCCAAAACTAAACTTTCTACGTCCAAGGATTCAAAAGTTATGAGGTTATGCAAACGAATAAGCAACTGACTCTCACTATAAGGGTGCCGTTCTTACTTTTTCTTACCTTGTAAGTTCTGGAACCCTGAAAGAAAGACAGAGCAGAATAAAATCACGGTGAATCCAAAGCCAAGTTGCAATGCAACAAGTGATTCAACGCTCTACGTTAGATCGCAGCTAGTAGCTTGTATCTGCAGCATGACTTTTGAATCGATTTCTAATGATTTTCTCAGGACGCGCAGTGATAGAAAAAATTGTATTTTTATACTTGGATGCAGAAAGTAAGGAACTCGCACGTAAATAATAGCAGAACACGTCAATACTAGAGCTGCCATTAAGAAAATTTATGTTGTAGCAAAATAGCGTAACAAGTTGACCACAAATTGTATCAAAATCTATCTTCTTGTTCATGATATGTATGATATATGTATACACACAAAGTATGACAAATGAAACTGTTCGTGTATCCTAGCACTGAACAATAAAGTACAGGGGTCGTCTTCTATTCAAAAACGCATGAATTTCGAAAATATTCCACCTCAGGAGCAAATAGGTTTTTTTCCCCAAAAGGGTCGCAAATTTGCTACGATCGTAGTGCATATTAACACAAGAACATTTAGTCGAAGATGAAGACACCATTTTAGATTGGATCCTAGCTTTTTTTCAATTACTTGACTACCAGTTCATGCGACAAGCCTAGCTCTAGACACGAATCATTCTTTTTATAAAATTTGCACGTCTATTGAACAAGTATTCTTTGCACACTTTTGCATCAACTGCACGCAAAATTTAAGCTTTCTAAATTGTCAGTGGTTTGAGATTTTAATGCTTGGACATCGGACAGAAACTTTTAATCATAATTGATATAAAAGGCAGAACCCATTGACTTCCTGGCTAACTTTTTCATCACCGCATTTCCGAATCACTTTGGCATAGAAACTTTAAATCTTTACTCTAATCTTTAAACCTTTTATGCTGTAGCGTCTAGACTAGTGTTTTTCAAACCTTTTCCACAGTTGCTCCCCTACGAGCATTAAAAGCAAGTCTAACCTGTGGCTAACTTTTGGATTGTAAACGACTAACAAAGGCTTCGTAGGAAAAGCATCTTCAGAAATTGTCTTCTAGACGTCCAAAACAGACGTAGAGCCGACATCGCTCAAGAATGCGATCACCATGTTATGTTAGCTTTTATACGCCTTCGTACTGCATCTGTTAAAAGCCAAAAGCAACCGCTCAAGCTTGTTCAACATTGCCAGGTTCAATACCGAAAGGCTCAGGGATCCCCAAGTGCGCCAACAATTCAGGGACCATCTTGCTTTACAAGCACAAACAAACACAATGCAGAATAGTGTAGATTACCACTGGAATACTATTTTTTGCAACTGGGGTACGCACCTACGTCGGTGAAAGGCAGAAAAGCCACCGCAGATGGCTATCGGCAGACACCTGGAGACAGATCGATGAGCATACATCAATAAAGACTCGGATTGCCGCTGTAGAGAGAACCGAGCTAGAAACACAATATCGCGTGAAAAAGGTGGAAGTGCAGAGTAGTGTGACAAACGTCAGTATATCGACTGACTTGCATCAAGGGCCGAAGAAACAGCAAGCAGGTGTGACAGTAGAACTGTCAATAACATCATCAAGGAGCTCATTGGTAATCGGAACTACAAACAACATCCAGTGAAGAGTGTAGAAGGTAACTTTCTGATTTCGTATGAGGATCAGCTCACTAGATGGAGAGGACATTTCGCTACAGTCTTTAACCACTTAGATGATGGTGATATGATCTCGAACTGAGTCTTCCGAAACAACAAATTCTCGAATTCTCGCTGGACCTCTCAGTAAAACCGAAATAATAACATCAAATGGGAAAATGAGCAATTTCCGTAGAAGTGGAAAAGAGGCATGATCACCAAACTTCTGAAAAAGGGAAATATGATGGAACTGAAGTATATGGTATATGCGTTCTGCCGGCCGTAGCCAAGATAACAGCTAGCACGGATCTCTGCTGACCGCGGTGGTACACAACTGGATGTGTACAGCGGAGTCGGGACGGCAAAAGCTGCGTGCGGAATGCCATTCAAGTCTGTAGAAGCAATGTTCTAAGTACAAGAACAAAGCTGCGACTATTCTGCTCCAACGCAGAATCAGTATTGCTATATGGGTGCAGTACTTGGAAGGTTGTTAACAAGCGCAAGCTGCAGACCTTTGTAAATAGATGTCTAAGAAACATATTGAAGATTTTTTGCTCCTTTTTGAGAAAGTGGCAGTGGATTGGACACATCATACGGCGCGAAGACAGCTACATTGCGAAATATGCCTTGCAGTGGAATTACTGAAGTACTGAATCTGGAAACGAATATGAAAAACTGAGTGTCCATACTGTCAGCAGCGACATAATTTGTTGCATTAGATGTGGCAAACGTCCTGTGTCAAAAACTGTCCATCCATCTTTCCACCCGCCATTTTCTCAAAACTTAAAAAGCTCTGAACCGATTTTGATATTTGCATAATGCATTGACTTTTCTTCTTCTGGGAAGATTTTAATATGATGTTATGGCTGTATAATATAATCAGGGCATAAGTGATGTCAGTCGGATATAAATCATGAATTTGAATATAATTTCTTTCGATTAATACGGTAGACAGCAGAAGACGTACAGTGAATTCACAAGGATGCCGGATAAAACACAAATCCATGATGCCCAGAAACACATACTTGTTTGCATTCAATTTCAAATAAAAATTGAATTCCTGATGATGGAATGCTTTAATAGAAACTTATCCCTAGAGAGTAGACGTCTTGTAGATAAAGAGAAAAAAATAATTTCCTGAGCTTGTAAGTGGCAACAGGCGAACATAGCTCGCAATCCTCACTGTGAAAACTCCTGGTCTAGACAATAGGAAACACCTTTTCCGATTTAAAAAATTTTGTCTGTTTTGAGTATGAAACGAATATTTAAAGCTATAAATAATTTTATTTGTATATTAGCCTAAAGCTGAGCGATGGCATAATAAATTCGATTTCTTCATCAAATTTTCGTAATCAATTTGTAATCAGTGGATACTGCAGCAGGAGTGCAGCAGTGAATTGGCATGTGT
This sequence comes from Pocota personata, assembly GCA_963082735.1. Taxonomy (NCBI): domain Eukaryota; kingdom Metazoa; phylum Arthropoda; class Insecta; order Diptera; family Syrphidae; genus Pocota; species Pocota personata. The sequence goes on along the minus strand of OY720431.1, from coordinate 133,350,290 downwards.
GGTTGTGTGTACTCAGCACAGCACAGGGGAGAGAGCTTATTATTAGAGATTACCATTTCTTGGGTGTACAAACATTTTCGTTTTTGCTTGCGCAGTGGCTATACGAGTATATTATTAGTCGACTTTGATGAAACTTTGTTTGCTGATTTATAGACTTCTTCTCGTATTTAAAAAAATAGTCCGCACGTCTCACGAGAATAGATGGTATTTACCCGTATGTGAACGGTCTGAGAGGCGAATTTGCAATCTTCGCAATTGAGTTTGATGATCTAACAAGTTGTACCAAATATCCAGTAATGTGGACATTGGTCCGTAAGTCCTGTCGATGAGCTCATACAAGCTATCTTTGGTCACGTCTTTCCTATACTCCGCGGGGTCGTGAGCGCATATTATTCTGATATTTTAAAGTTTTGCATCATTAGCATCACTCTATTTATTTCGATAGTATACAAACAAATTTAATTTGTTTATTTGTAAAAGTAAAAGTTTATTGTAAAAGTTACAATCCGTCTGGAAAAGATCGTATGATACGCTATCCTTCATCTTTTAACCCATCCCTAATAAAGTGGGCGTGGCGTAGTGAACCATTTGGTTCAAATGTAATGACATCTATCTGTTGAGATGATATTCTCTCGATTTTTAAGAGATTTTACCACATAATTTGTTCCTAAGACGCTTAGAGGAAAGTGGGCTTAACTGTCGTTATTTGTAATAGAAGGTCAGGGATTCTGGTAAAATGTTGACAATAAAATTGAATCATCATTGTAAATAGCAAAATAGGTTTTCTTTAGAAAACGCCCCGAAAAATTGGGCGTGTCGTTATATAATCTAAGGAAGATTTGTAGAAAATGTGTACGTCTATATATTAATTTAGAGAAATATTTTTCAGTTTTTTTTTTTTTTTTAAAGTGGGTGGATTTTAAAAATGTTGTAAAATGTGTAAAAATTAAATTCCATCTTCCTCGCTCAAAATGTAAGGCTCACAGAGTGGTAACATAGATCGACATAACTTTTGATGCTGATCACAACTATATATATACTTTTGGGAGTCTACCGTTATTATTACTCTATGTTACCAACTATGTACAATATATACAACTAGTGTAAACAATTTATAACTTATTAATTAGGTGACTTTTTAATATTTTCTTTTCAGAATAACTTAAAGTGAACCCTTACAATTAATCGTGAAAAGTTTCATTAAGAAGCAACGACTGAAAGTGGTCGATTTTTTTTTATTTATAAAAAAACAGTCAATTGTTGGAACTCAGCGTATATAAATTAATAAAATGTAAATTTTATTTTCTTAAAAAAAATATTTATTTTTTACTGGAGGTGAAGCCTCTTTATTTTACGAGTACAAAATTAGAACTGATCTTAAATCTAATTACAATTTGAAAAGAAGCTTAAGTCTAATGCGGCAAAAGGAAATGAACTTGGGAAAAATGATTACGATTGTACTCCACGCTTGCACTCCAGACGTTGAGTCAGCATCATTCGCCTGCAGCATGTCGCATCGCATTTCGTTGTCGTTATGATGTCTTTGATGGCATTATGGCATGTGTCGGCAACATGACCCGCTAGCGTGATGGAATGGAATGCGCTGGATATTTGAGTTTGGATATTAAATAGTTTCTTTCGTTAACTTATATCGAGGTCATTTTAATACTACAAAATGTCCATCGCGATAGGCTATAAGACGAATAGTTCAACTTTTTCGAGCACAAGGATCAGTTATCAGTTTTTGGTGTCAGCTGTTGTTAACACTCCACTGATGTGGTTTCAGTAAAACGGTGCAACTTCGCACACTATTCGATCTTTAATAGACCTGTTGCACACAGCTTTTGGAGAACGATTAATTTCGAAAAATGCTGACTTTTCTTGGCCACCACGTTCCCCGGATTTAACGGCACCCGATTTTTTTTCTTTGGGGATACTTGAAAGAGTGTGTCTACGTAAACAAGCGGCAGACCATTGAAACGCTAAAAGTCAACATTGAGCATAAAGTTCGAGCAATGCAACCCGAATTACTAAGGAAGGTATTGGGAAATGTAGTGAAAGGAGCAATAAGGTGATATTTTCTTAGCCATTGATGTGTAAACAAATATATTGATTAAATAAAAAAGTCCAATAGTCATTTTTGTGTTTTCGAAATTATAGGGTAAACAAACCAGTTCGTGACTTCTGGGCCATCCTGTATTATAAAGGGTGACCAGATAAGAACGATAGGAAAAGAAATTTAAATAAAACAACAACGGTGTGAGACATCAAATTGATTCTGGTTTCATCATTTACATTGCCGCCTCGGCTTCGCATAAACTGCACCAATCAGTCAATCATTGTGGAGGCATTGATGCTTGGTCGAACACTTGTGGGTTGTGGTCGCTTCAGTATCTGCAATTTTGCTTATTGACATAGCTACTGAGCCGGATCTCGTCCGGCTTCAATTCTTGCGTCAGTACAATCTTGTATGGATGTAGGCCCAAATCCAACCGCAAAATAAGCCTGGTTGATACTCTGGCGATGCCCAATTCAGCTGATCGGCGTCGAATCGACATTTCTGGGTCTTCTTCGATACTGTCCGCTACGGCGGCTATGTTTTCTTCACTTTGAAACCGATCTGTCTGGTTGAGGGCTCATGTACTGTACTCATGTTCAAACTTTTAAACGGTGCGACGAATTGCCTGCGCACTGAAGACATGATGACGACCAACCTCACGACGAAATTCACGTTGCGTATTTACAACTGAGACGGAATTTCGATAATATTTTTTAATAATTTCCACAAGTTCGGGAAGCGTCAAATGGCAGAAACCTTACTGAATATTTTGACAGCTGGTAACTTGGACAGCTGCTGAAACATAAGAATTGGAAAAACTATCATTGCTATCTGGTCACCCTTTAGTTGGGTGTGGGTTGTTGTAGCCTAAAAGTCTTTTGAAAAAGAATTTCAGCAGTTTATCTATAGAATTGGATTCAAAAAAAAAAAAAACGCAGGACTGGGCTTCATAGCTTAAAAATGACTGTGCTGTAGCTTGGAAGACTCTGTACTTCGTACTTGGCGTGACTAGAGTACTACCCAATAACAATTTTTTCCAGGGCACATTTATTGCTTTTATGGAGTTTCTCTCCGAAATTTTCTGGTCTTCCATTGTTCGAAATCGGTACACCTAAATACTTGTATTGCTTTACAATCTCTATTTCTTCCCCATTTTAGAACCATCTTTGGGTTCTTGCATAGCGCTGCAGTCCTCTTCGAAAATCATAACTTCTGATTTGTTAAGGTTAACGTTTAGATTAGGTAGACAAACTATGGATCAAAATAAATATGCCCTATGGGATAGGGTATAATCACCTATTAACGGCCTTTAGGTGAACACGATTTCAATGGAAATTTTCCCTATAATTCGTTTTGAAAAAAAAAAAAATTTATTTTAGTTAAGACTCAGTCAAATTAATTTCTATATCTGTACACGAAAGCATTATTTATTAGCCCCCTTACCGCCGTCATTCTGTCATCTTTTCAAGGAAGTAAACACATTTCACGGCAGATTAAAGCCGCTAGCAATTACAATTTATATGTAGCAAATCGCAAAAGGCATTCATAAACAGCATCTAAACATCTAAGTTCGTGTTCAACTACTGCACCCAGTGAGAGAGAGAGACGGTTACCGTTCCACTCTACATGCAAGTATTTTGTATCTACGTATGCATATGCTTGTACATGTACGTATGTACATAAATGGGAAGCATGCATTTATCACGCCAAACCAAGGTGAGTAATTAAAATACAAAAACAAAAAAAAAAAAAAAATAAAAAGCATTATAAGCGATCTCAGATCTCACCAAAGACCGCAGCAGCAACCCGGTTTTGAATTCAGACCTCGGATATCCCGCGCGCCGCGCATGAGAGAAAACTCCTCAAAGCGCGAGGTCATGTGGCTGCGGATGGTAGGTGGGAACCCTGAGAGGTGAGCTGAACGATATTTTCTTCCAATTTCACACTTTTGTGAGATTAAAGCCGAGTGTGACGGCGCAAATTGCCGCTGCACTAAGAAATTAATCTTTTTTTCTTTGCAAGTATGTAGGTATAGATACAAAAGTTTCTAAGTAACGAAGAGAAAATAAATACCTATTCGCTTGCACATGCAAATTTGAATTTTATTTTGGCGCGAACGAATCGCGAAAAGAGATCTCGATCGAGATAATATATCCCCAAACGACAATGAGAATAGGATGGGAAGAGAAGGATGCAAAATGCTTTGCCTACACGCGTTGGATTCAAAAAAAAAAAAAAAAATCGAGCGGGAATAAAAGCACGCGGCGAGAAATTCTCTTTATTCGAGATTCAAGATATGTATTTATGTAATATAAAAGTTTGTCGCACTATATCGGTAACTACATGGATCTATGTACATATGTATCATAACTACAGAGATGTATAGTCGTGTTCGGTCTAGGTACATTAATATTGAAGTTGCAATCTGAGATTCTAATGCTTCATAGTTGGATGGAGAGATATACCTAGATTGTGTTGGTGTGACCTGGTAATAATTCACTGTAAACTAGATATTATACTAGTTTTATGTACATAAATAAGTACTCTTTTACTGACATTAAATGCACACAGCATGGTCACATCACATATACGAATAACAACAGCGCTACCCACGTAACAGATGTATAGAACGGTAATGGTATATTGTAAGCAATTGGTGAAGCGTAAAGAATTTCTAAGGAATTGCCAGACGCTTGAGTAATTCTCTAAAAATGAATAAAATGTTGAGAATCAAGAATCTGTGAACAAAATGTCTAACTTTAGTCAGTGTGGTTTTTCAATGAAATGCGAGCTGGTATACCTACGGATATTGTCGCCCAAATCAACAGCTGACCTAACGAGTGACTTAGGAAATACAAATTTCGTCAGAGAAATCAATTTCGATTTAGAGAATACGGATATTGTCCAAAGAATCGGTTAATGTTACCCCAGAGTACCTTAGGGAATTAGGAGATTATAATTATAAAATTTTTATCAGTCTATGCTGAAATGCTGGAAAAGTTTTGGAGCGATTCGAACAAGTGTGCTCCATGAAAAAGATGGACTTAGGGGATATAGATCTTTTTATTTAAGTACTTACATCCAGTAGTCTAGTCCTACTTTTATTACTAGAAATCGGCAGAAAATATTAGGTCTGGAGAGTACCTCAAACGCCCTCATACTCAGACCACCGGTACGTACAATTCAGTCTGAAGAATTCCCAAAGACCTTACCGCAATTCTTGTAAGATAAATTGGGACAAATAAATACAATAACATCCTCTCTGCTATTCAACTTTGCAGGAGAGTGTAATAAGCATTCACCTTGGTGGAATGCTGACCTCACCACTCGTCGCTAAAGTACTAATGGTTAGCCAAACTAGGCAGGGCACGGATTGGGGAATCTACAAGACCACACAGATTCTCTACAGAACGGAGGTCAAGAAAGCCCAAAGTATCTCTTGGCAGATTAGAAATGAAAAGATTGACAACATCGCTCCACATTGCACAATGTAATTTCTAAGACCACACAAATGACAAGTGTCCTTATGAAATCAAGAAGACCTTGCGTGAAGACAGAAGAAGAGTTGCTGAATATGCTCAGCTATAAGCCTATCCCAGACAATAATCATACTTTTAAAAACACTATTTACCCACAAATATGCTTAGATTTAATCCCTGAAGACAAACGCAAATGGTCTGAAGTTTCGAGTCAATTAAGTCCCCAAAGCGAAATGGCATCTTTACTGTATAACTCCAGAAGACAAAATTATTTATCAGTTTTTAAAAGCAAATTGAAGGGTTATCTTGTTCTTGGAACCATACTTGCTCACGGGCTGAGGTTGAATTATTTTTATAGAAAAATCAGTAAAAGTAATCTTGAAAGTTCTCCTTGAAATGCTTGAGAGAATTCTAGATCCCTAATAAAAGCGCAATTGAGTAGATCATTCACCTTATCGAAAAATTACACTCACTCACTCACAATGGTGGCATTCTTGGACATTGAGGGACTTTCAACAGTTTTGATCATTAAAGGTTTACGTAAGCTAACAATTTGAGAACCAGAAGTAGAACAATTTAACAACTGCATTCTTAAAAGAAATAAAACACATGCGGGCACACCTTAGGGCGGCGTGTTGCGTTGTCATCATTACTACTGAACCTAATTCTAAACGCCCTACTTCACGTAGAGGCACGTGGTATAGTGGGTAGATGCATTTTCATGGAAGGCGTCACTATCTCAGCGCCGAAAAAATAACTAAGAACACTCGCTGATATATTACAATTTGCTTTCGACGAGTAAGTTCTATTAACTAAGTACTGTGGAAGGTCAATCCGGCCAAGCAAAACACCTCCAAAGCTCAAGGGCTCTTCTTTGAACTTCTCGAATAGTGCGAGCTAACTGGAACTCAGGTTAGACGGAAAGATAAATGAATAGAAATCGTTGCTGAACGTTACGCAGATGCGTAACTTGTCGCTGGTTCTTTTTCAGTGGTCTCTTAATGAAAGTGTGCTACTGGATCCGCTAGAAAGTTGGTGTTTATAGCTGGTGGTGTCGAAATGAAGCGTGCTCGGTTTTTCTAATTGCTGAATCACTCTGTACTCGTATATCCAAAATGTTTTAGAAGAGACACCAAATTTTTATATTTTATTCAACTGGCAACACCATTTGGGTCTCCTCGATGCTACATGCACACCATACCCCATGTTCCCCAATGTGAAAAACTACTCTCATGCCAAAATAAGGTCAACGAACTTTGCGCGATGATAGTTTCACATTTTGTTATTGTAGCCCGTTCCGTTGTGTGTGCAACTCCAGCTGTGGGTATTTGTGTGCAATTTGCGAACACACACACAGACTCCGCGAGTCGTTGTTTGCCCAGCATGCCATATCGTTTGGCTTAGAGGAACGAAGAACTGAGTTTGAGTGTTAGATACACTTATTCCCATTGCAGTAGCACAATCGCTTATTGCAATTCTCTCTGACATAGTCGTGCCGTTTGGTATCCTATCGCTCTACTAAACGCACACTTTCGTGAAACATTTTTACGATAATTGTTCACACGTTGTAACACATTTTGCCACTCTTTTTTGGTCGTTCGTCGTTGATTTGATGCTCTGTTTTGTGCTGCTTTTGGTTTGGTTCTTGTTAGTCTTAGCTCAGCGAATAGAATGTACTGTTTAAGTTCGGTATGGGGGTTTTCTTTTCAGTTTTGGACTCGCGTGCATGATGGTTGTCTTGCCCTTCTTGGAGTAAAATTTATCGTTCATCATCGGTGAAGTTGGCCGCAACATTATTTAGTTGTTTTGAACGATAATGGAATTTCATGATGGGGTCAACCGCCAACCGCACTGGTTTCTCCATGGACTTTAGAGAAACAAAGAGAAACAACGATGATGGTGACGACAACAATGGCGACGACCACGATGCACTTAAAACCACAAGTTTGCTTTATGTGCAAATTAAAATCCTCTCCGACGGCGGAAAATATGGAAATTTTCCCCATCCTCGTTGTGGTGTTTTCAGGCCAAAGTAAGATATTGTGTGATGCTAAAGTACATACTGTAGAGTACACACTTCCTTTATGCTTCAGTGCACTTAAACTTTAAGGCATATACTGCCTGCAGTGCAGTTGAAGATTCTTCAAACATGGATTTACCAAGTTTACGAACAAGTTTTGTATTAAATTGAAGAGGATTCTCTCAACTTGTCTTGTTAGTGAAGGTTATTGTCCTCAATTTGCAGAAATCAACAAACTTTTAAAATATAAATTTTGAAATTAATCTTGGACCGAGAACATGAAATCGTGGGGCGTTAGATACCCCCGCCAATAATGTTGTTTATTAAATATTTTTTTTTCTACAAAATTTATGGAAAAAAAGTGCAAAATCCTCCCACTGATGACTTGAATATTTTTAAAACCCCTCCTCATATCTTTACCGCTCAATCCTACTTAAGGACTATTAGTATATCAATTTTAAATTACGAGTTAAATTTCATCAAAATCCGTTCAGGCATTCTTGAGCTAGGCGACTGGCAGATGTGATTGAACGATTTCTTAGATGTTTATTGTTCGGGTTTTTTGTGGGCGCGGTAGATTCAATATTTAAGTGGGAGGGCCACTGAGCGTGAGTCTCAGTTTCGAGTCCCAGAAAATATAATACAAAGAAGTTTTTTCACGGTCTCATCTTTCGCGTAAGTATCACAAACCTCCGAGAATAAAATTGGCATCAAGTAGCTTTTCAATCGAAAAAATGTGTCTTTGAGATATGGTATAAAACTATTTGTAGGTCCCTTGTATTTGTTTCTCACACAGCACGGAAGGTTGCAAAAAGCTAGACTGTATTTTATTATATTTTTTTTTTAAGTTTCGAATCCCAATAAGAACACCAAGAAGTTTTTTTTGTGGTCCCACCTTTCGCGAATATCTGACAAACCTCTGACAGTAAAATTGTCGTGAAAAAACTTCTCAATTACACCTTTCGGGTTCGAATATTTATATGATATATTTGCAGACTTCCTTTGGTATATTACGCAAAGAATGCTGGTGACCCTATTTTAATGTCCATAACTGTATACAAACTTTTTGTAACATTTAGGTAGGTACTTGCGAATGAATGTAGGTACTTAATAAAATCCGTTCTCTGAACTTATTAATAGGAAACCAAAGAGGAATGAAACAAAACCATACAGGAAAGTTACCATGCGTCTGAAACGGATTGTACTATACCTTATCCCTCATCTTCTAACCCATCCCTTGTAAAGTGGACGTGTCGCTGTAAACTGCCACACGAGTGCCTATTGGTCCATTGTGGTTCCCCATGGGTTATGTTACCGCATCTGGTTCTAGTTGGCTGGTTCCTGCTCGAACCAGCATATGCTCCCTATGAATCACATTAAGTCCATCAGCGATGCATGTGCCAGCTCACCCAGTTCTCCGAAGAGTCTATTTCCTATATGAAACTGCAGAGTAGGTGTTTTATGATTTCTATTTCTTCCTCATCTTGATAAGTCCTGCATTAGTACGGCGAGTTTATGTGGCCTTAGGCTGTGGGATAGGCCATAGGCTATGGAATATAACACAATCACCTCTTGATAACCAAGCAGTGTTGGTTCGTTCCCTGGTCCTAAGCTTTATTTTCACTTTCACCAATAGGGATGTCTATTTGTGTGTGGTTATGCTTTGTGCCAAGTGCTGATCCTTTTCTGGCTAGTTCATCTATTATCTCATTCCCTTCTATATCACTATTTCCGAGAACGCAGTGATATTGTTGATATTGCTAAGTTTGTTCAGGGTTTTACGACATTTACATACTGTTCTAGACCTTATTGTCTCGCTGTCCAGTGTCTTGATTGCTGCCTGACTGTCCACAAATTTTGTAATCCGAGATGGTTTTATTTCCTTTGTGAGAATTGTCAACGCTGCTCTATCAATGGCAAAGATTTTAGCTTGAAAGACACTGCATTCATTTGGGAGTTTGTATGAATCTTTAATCTGTAAGTGTTAGCAGAATACTCCTGCTCCACTTCTTATCTCTACTATAAAACGACCACCCTATAGACCAGACATTTTAGATATTCAGAAAAAATTAAGTGCACAATTGTGCTTTCGTTTCGTATACAGTTCAGTTTTAAAATTACATTAATTAATATTAACTGAAAAGAGGCAAACAAAAAAAAAAATTGTTTTTGAAAAATGTATTCAAAGGCTAAACAACTTTTTGACCATATGTCCAATATTTTAATACCATGCTCTCACATAAGTAAAGTACCGTTAATGTTGAGGTTGAAATAATTTCAGTTAAATTGTAACCCCACAGTTGAAGGAAATCCATACAGCCGTTTATCCCTAGTCAGTAATACAGACGGACAGATGGACAAAATTACGAGAAACACATTTATGTTTTTGGCTATTTTCTCGAAAACCATCTACTTTACAAAAAAAAAAACTGTCAATATTTGCTTAGCACAATATCTACACTTTTTGTTATAACAATTTTTTTGCTTACTCGAAATTGCATCGAAGCTTTATTTTTCACGGATAGCTTCACACATTTCTTCATTTCACATGGGTTTTCCTTCCCGAATTCTCCGGAAGCCACCGGATGACCGAAGAAGCGGAAACTTTGCACCGACCATGGCACAGAGCGTAAGAGACCCGATTATGTGATTTTTATAATAGGGTTCTTCAGCGATAACTATTGCTTTCTGATTTAATTTTAACTAAAAATAAATCATATTTCTTCGAATCAAAAATAAAAATCAGATTGTAATTTTTATTTTTTAAAATCAACTACAAAAAAGAGACCATGATTCATATATTTTTTTGGATCACAATTAAAAAGTCTTTTTGATAGAAACTTGATTTCTAAAAGTAAAATTCAAGATCTGATATTTTTCTTGGATTTTTAGAAGTAAAAATTGTGACTTGATTTTTATTTTCATTTGTAAAAGAAATTATGATTTAGCTCTTACGTCTGATTAAATAAAATAAAAATCATGAATTAGTTCTTACTTCTGATTAAATTTTAAAAGTGAAAATCATGATCGGATGTTCTGAAAATAATTATTCTTGGATAATCCCTGCTCAAAATCTTTAAAAACGATTTCCCAGTGTGCATTTATCCGTACATATTTTCGTATATTCCAGAAGCAATGAATTTCCTAGAAAGACACTTACTATATAAACTAAGCGGTAAACCTTAATTAGACTGATTTTCGATTTCTAAAATGTAGGATGTTAAAGCTTTAATTTAACATTTTAGAGTGTAATTTCGTGCATCTGTTATTATACTTTGGTTTGAATCGCATATCGACATTAAGCAGGGTTGCCTAATGAGTCCACTTCTTTTTTCTATATACTTAAGTGACCTCACAATATCTTTATCAGGGGGAATCGTATTTGATAGGCTTCGTATAAAACTCATTCTTTACGCAGACGATATTGTTATCTTGGGGGAATCCTCAATATCTATGCAAATGATGATAAACAGTCCATCAATACTGTGTGCTGTGGAACCTCAAAGTAATAAATAATGGTGTTCCAAAATGGGTTTTGACGTTGTGAAGAATTATAACTATTTGGGGGTAATTATAACACCTTGATTATAAAGGAGCAGACAATTAATTGCAACTGGAAGTGTCTCCTAAGTAAAGAGAAAGTTGATCCAAGCGACAAGTTTAAAATCTTTGAATCACCATATACGTATGTGCTATGGAACACAAGTCTGGGTTATCGCGTAGCATAAGAAACTGCTCAGATATTTTTTAAAGAAAACACGACGAATAACATGTTACACTTAGAAACTGGACCGCCTAATTTTTACATATTCACGTTTAGACTGCACTTTCCCTATATCTTGAAAGTAATGGCGCTTCTCAGTTACCGACTCCCATATTGCAAAACACTTAATACACCGAAATTGTCGCAATTCTTCAATGTATGGGCCAGATTAAGCAACCAGCATAATGTCCCTCTACCGGAGTATAGTGTAGAAATTTGGAAAAATACACCGCAAAAGCTATTCATTACTATCGAGGAGTCTACGTGTGTTGCATCTAGAGTGAAAGCGCAGCAAAGTGGAGCTAGGATTACATATCGAATGCTAAACTATGACGAGATGGGAAGAGGTGAACCACTGCTACTATTAAATTGTATGGCGCATGAAGTTGTGGAGCTAAGGTTAAGTTAGGTTAGGTTGGCTGTCTGTACCTGTGTACAGACACACTTAGACCAAAGGAGGTCCATTGTGATACCATGGGATTTATTGCTATTCTAACTACCTAAGAGCTAGCTGAACCAGCCGGATCTTCTTATGAAGCGGTGAATGCTTCTGATGTCAATATTCGCCAGGTCACCGAGGTCGTCGAAGAACGAAGCTGTTAGATGGAGCAGTCTTCTTTGAGAGCTGGATAGGTACAAAGGAAATGGAGAATCATTTCTTCCTCCTCCTCGTCCCTGCAGCTTCTGCAGTAATAATTTGAAAAGAGGCCTAGCCTTTTAGCATGAACACCGATAGGACAGTCTCCAGTGAGGTAGTGCTGATCTTCGATCGATTTAGCAAAACCAATCTATAAGATCGTTTTTTATCTAGCTTGGGCCAGATTTGTCTAGAGACTCTGCGATCTGTGATTACATGAGTAAATGTTTGTACTTAGCGAGGGTTGTGCTTTTTCTAGAGAACTCATCAGCCTTGCGGGCAGGTCTCTGTGATTCGTCACCTTCGTGAAAGACGAGCGACAATCTTCAGCAGCCTTTGAAGTAAGTGAGCATGATACCAGGGACTTTATTGCCGCTTGGCTATCCGTGGAAATGCTAATATCCTGAACAGATACTATACTATACTTCAGCCAGGACAGGGCTCCCTTAATCGCCATTATTTCTGCCTGAAATCTCAACAGGGAGTGGTACGGTTTTGCATACCCCAGCTCTACACTAGATATTTTAATCTGAATTTTTCTATTCCAATCGATGTGTCTAATTGCGGAAGAAATGTTCCTTCAACATAATTGTAAAAGTGTGCACCTAGAAGAGTACTAGAGTCGCCTTTGACATCGTCCAAAATCAAGCACGCTTTCTTGCTTCCGATCAAGTCTTACAGCTTTTGGGCTCGTTTTTATTATTTTCTTTAGATTTTGATAATTTTTGGTTCGTTTTTTTCGCGTTCTAAGACCAGCGAATTTTTATGCATCTTTGTACCATTGTTTGGTTGGTACTGCATTTCCGAGCACAATCCCGTGATGTCATGGTCTGGTTCTTAACGATGGTAGTCACTATTCTGTTCTTCAAAATTGTATAATGTACTACGCTTTTAGCTCCACTTTTCGGTTTTCGCTTAATAGTTAGCGTCTTCAAATACCATTTTATAACAGAATCCACTCTACTGCGTGCTATGTTTAAATTGTTTGCAATGAAATAGTTTGGTCGCAAAGGATTTTCGAGCCATTTGTCGATGATCTTTTTACGGTATTCCTCTTGACTCATATTTTATAAATATTTCCTACTGCACTTAACCAATATCAAAAATAAAGTGAAACTACACACTATGCAAGCCAATTTAAGTACAAAATGAAAATTAATTATTAATTACACATTGGACGTAGATTTTATTCGTTTCAGTCCTTATATAACCTGCGCTTGAAAGAAGATGTAATTCACTGCATCAGAATCTGACAAATTTTAATGACAATTAGACGAGCTCACTGGGGAAAAAGTATATGCTCTCGGAAAATGGAGTCAACCTAATCCTATAGGGTTGGAATGTCCTGTCCTGAAAATCGCCTGGAAATACTAACAGCAAATAAATAATGAAACCCTCTAATAACTCACTTTATCAATTAGGTACCACTTTATTTTCATTATTTGCACTTTATCAAAGCCCAATTTTGTCAATTCTGTTAATTCCTGGAAATCTCTAGTACCTATCTACATATGTATCTAACTAAATATCTCTCTTTTTTGGTACCATTGCTTAGTTATTTAATAAAAAAACCATTTAGCAGGTATGTACGTGCGACTAAGTTGTGGACTTTATTTTGAAGCAGACGAGGAAATAGTTAGTCTCACTTTGATGATATTTTTCCAGTTCCTAGGCAGTTCTCTATTTACGAATTACAGCGCTGGATGACTACGCTTTTCATTCAGAGATTTTGTATTTTGTACGAGTTGGAAAAGTAGTTGGTTTAAAGTAGGTATGCTGATCCCTAGGCTTTTTCCAATGTTAAACAAATTCACATGCAAATCTCTGTTGATTTAACATTTTCCAATCAAATTTTTTAGACCGTATATCATTGTTTAGCATCGAATTTTCTCCAAAGGCTTTGCCGTCCCTACAAATTGGTATACAACGACCCTTTTTCGCTCTTCATTAAAACTTCTTCATTTTTATTTTTTATTTTTTTGTTTAACTTAAACGACTTTTCTCTCGTCAAAGGTCACTGAATTGATTGACTTTGAAAGCCTGTGTTTCTTATTTTTTATTTTTTTTTTGTTCCTTGGTCATAAATATTTATGCACACTAAAGGGACACCAGATAAGGTAAACCTACTCAGCAACCTCAGACGCGTTCATTCTCAATTATTCAATTTAGCTGCAATTTACAATTCCGATTTATGCAGCGGGTACAGAGCAACGGGCAATATAGCTTTGAATTAATTCGAACCCGAAATGGAATAATTTTAATTGCAAAGTCCGTCAATTAAGCGATATGGTGAAGGTGGAGGAGACATAGTCAGAGAGATGAATTCATTTGGACAGCCCTCGGGGACATTCCTAGTCCATTACATGCATACATACATATTTATGGGACTTGTAAGGGCCACTTAAGGCTCAAGTGAGACATTTGTTCTTTAAAGGTCACTTGCTCTGGTTAAGTGCCTCTTAGAGTTGGGCACTTATAAAAGTGCTTTTTGTGAGAAGCTTAATGCTTAGTTTACTACTAGGTACTGTGTTGTGATTGTACCTATGTATGTGAGATGAAAATGCCTTCAACTTGGAATTTTTGATGATAGCCTTCAATTAAGATTTAATTGCAATACATATGAGGTGAAGTGAAGTGGGTTGGAATTTAAATTTTAAATGAGATCCACACTACATGCATGTAGGAAGCTTGAAGGTTATGTCATTGCTTTAGGAGTTTTACAACGGAGATAAGTTTATAGCAGTTGCTTAATAAAGAATTTAATTTTTTCTCAACTTGACTATCTGAATTTATTATATTACGGAAGTGATCTCTTCTCTGGAATCAGATAGAATAATTTTTAAAAATTGTATCTATGTGTTTATATTATTGAAATACCCTAAAGCCATCTGCCAGAAATGACAATTATAGCTAAATTAAATAAAATGCAATCAGCCAAGTATTTTTAAAACTCTCCATTTTGATACTGTACATTGGCATTTCCATCCCGCTTTCAAATATTGCTAAAGAATAGATCTGTTGCGACGATCTACAGGGTGCTTTTTGGGACTGCGGTCGGTTTGAAATTGGCGCCATTTCTCCCAGAGATGGTTTTATTACGTAAAAATTGGCAGTAGAGTTCAGCTGTCAATGCCATTTCATCATGGAGAGTTTGACGCCACAACAACGTGTTTAGTGATTAAAATATTATATTATATCAACATGATTTTTTTGGACGAGGTGGAGTGCCTGTAAAGAGCAGTATTCAAACAATTATCATCAATTTCAAAAACCTTTACATAGTAAGTCATTTGCCGCAGCATTTAACGCGTACACAACAAAACATTGATCTGGTGAGGGATAATGTGAGCGAAAGTCCGGAAACTTCGATTCGAATTTTGCGCCATTAGTATGGTGAAGTGTTGCCAACGAAAAAAAAAAAGACAGAGTGTCAGCTGACAGTTCAGGGTTGGTGTGCTACATGAAAGAACAACGCGTTTTCATTGTTGAGCAATATTTTAAAAATAATGAAGCTGAAGGCAGCTACAGTTCGCAATTTTCGTACAAAATATGGTCGGAATAGTGATTTAACTTTACTAATTGTGAAGAGATTAATTCAAAAATTCAGGGAGATTGAATCAATTAGTGATTTAAGACACTCTGGTTGTCCTTGAACAAGTCGTTCAACACAAAACATCGAAGCAGTTCGTTAGAGTATTGTTGAGAGTCCAGGAACATCAATTCGGCACCATAGTCAAGGATTGGACATTTCGAGAAGTTCCCTACAATTCTCACGAAGGATTTGCATTTTCATGCATACACTTGCAATTGACTCAAGAACTGAAGCCTACTGACTACGCACAGCGAAGAGAGTTCGTTGAATAGATTACGAGTATAGAACAACAACAAGTGGATCAAGTTTTTAAAACAATATCATCTTCGGCAATGAGGCTTATTTTCACCTTGATGGCTTTGTTAAAGAGAAACAAATGGATCCAAAACGTGTCAATGTTTGCTGCGGATTTTGGGCTTTGCAAGACGGTGCCACATGCCATACAGCCCGAGAAACAATTCAATTACTGCATGAGTCAGTTCCTGGTCGTGTAATTTCCCATTTTGGTGATCAGAATTGGCCGCCCAGATCATGCGATTTAAATCCGTTGGACTTTTTTCTTTGGAGGAGCGGTATCAAAGAAATTCAGCCACATTTATGCTAAAGGGTCATGGAAAATTTCGAGAAAAGAGTGCGTATGTGACACCAAAGCAGTGGGGCCCATTTACCCGATATGCTATTCCATGCATAACCCTATACTGTATACTTCAGGAATCAATAAAACATTTACAATTATTAACTAAAAACCTGTGTTAGATTTTGGAACACCCTTCACATTTAAAATGCTGAGCTTGGAAAATTCAGCAAGATCCGCCAGCGAGTTTCCCTTGCTCTCGGTTGTATTGTCTTTTGATGACTTTTGTGATCTGCCCTAGGTTTTCTAAAATCCTTGACCGTTTCATATAGCATTTATCTCTTATACTTTCAGCAATGCTTCCTATAGCTTGTTGAAATTGTCCACCAATTTGTTGCAATTTACGTGGACACCATATTTTGACACAAGCTTAAGAATTCAATTGTTGTTGACTATTAAAGCTTCCTTTTTGAACTGCCTACACCTAAGTTTGAACTCTCGAAAAATAGTATTCAAATTATCATACTGTGTCCACTTAACAGAAAAGATTCAAGAAAAGAAAAGTTTTGAATTTAATAAAAGTCTTCAACAAATCTAGGTATTCTTCTCCTGAAATTAACCGTAAATCGAGTCTGAGTGCTCCATTTGAAAATTAATTTTTATAAAAAAAAAATTGAACTATCCTTATCTTCGCAGAGATGCCCTACTTTTCAAGCACGATTTTCAATTGTTGTACAGAAATTTTGTATAGAAAAATCAAACAAATCAATTAACTAGTATTTCCAGGCCTTAAAGCCACACACCTTTCGTGAACACTATAAACTGAGCATTAAAATTGAACTTTAAAATAATTGCTTAAGGAGTGGCCATCGCCATCGCCACCATCACCACAAACCACAAGCGTACAATCATTTATCTAATTACCATAGATTTCGTGCTTTTAGCTCTCCGCTAATAATCCATCCAAATATGTTTCTATTCCCATTTTGTTAATTTTTGGCCGCCAAAATTGGGTGTGTTCCACAGGCGCAGAACAAATGAGACTCATGCGCATTGTGCGCATTCCACGACATACCCATATCCATCATTTTGTGTGCGCTGTGCTGCTCGTAAAATGCCAAATTCTCATTGTTTCCCTATAAAACAATGAAACGCGACGACCGTGCAACATCGAGCTTAACAAATTTGCAGTGGCTTAGGTTACACTTGAGAGGTAAAACCAAAACGACACTATAAACAGCCAGACAGCGAGGCAGAGAGGAAGTGAGATCAATGTTCGACTAAGTATCGTAAATTCGACCTGCAATAGAAGTCGTGACATGCACAAAGCAGCGATAGACAGATTTTGTATCTAGATAGACAGACAGTTGATGCCGCTACGGGAAGGTGGTCGGTGGATTGAGCCAGCAAGCGCCTATTACAATTATTGCAACTTTGAAATATCTCCGGCTTGAAGCAAAATAGGAAATGTAAAACGTTTCTTACATTGATACGTATCTTCTTATAGGCAACCGAGTCTTTTGTGACATACACGAGTGCGATTCAAACACAAAGAGACAAAGAAAACAATTTTTTCTGTATTTTGCAGTACTTTTTTGGCGAACTGGGTCATTGGACACACTGACTTGAGAGGAGATCTCGTAATGGATACGAAATGGAATGCGGAAAAATGTGGAGGCACCATTTGTGCCACTTAGTATTTAGTGCTGCTGCATCTGATGACAAGGGATACTCTTGCCGTTTCACATGTTTTTTTTTTTATTATTAATTATGCACGTGCATGTGCATGCAAACAAATGAGTTCAGATGATTTCAAGTTGTGGAAGGGACACGACTGCAGTTGACGGGGATTACATTCCTTATAAATACCCATGCATCCTAAAAAAAATGCATAAGTATCTTGACACTTCAATTAATTTTTATGGTACTCTCTGTCAGATATAAGTTTTATTAACTACCTTCTCTTACCACTAGATTTAGTAACTGAGCATGGGAACATTTTCTGTGAAATTTAACCAAATGGAAAAGTTACAGAAGGTAAGACCATACCTTTACAATTAAATTTTCCTCCATTTTAAGTAATTATAAGATAGCGACAAGCATAGGAAAGTGAGAAATTCGCAGTAGATACTCGTAAAAAAATAAACAGGAGCGGGTAGGAATCCTCAAAAGCCCACAGCTGGTAGGGCCTTTTATCATTTCAGAACATAGGAGTATACTACAAAATGCAATAAATATCACCCAGTTTGGTTTCAGTTACTAATTGGTTATCTTGGAGTGGGGTATGAAAGAAAATTGAATTGCTGTCAAACAGTTATGGAAAAAATGCTAACCAAATTTTTGAATTACTAAAACTGCTCGGAATATCAAAAATATTTGTTTACCGTGCTATAAATCGACTTGCTGAATCATCTCAATTAGAAAACAGACCAATCCTCATCCACGCATTGTACGTCGAAATCCCACTCGAAAGCAGAAAATTATGTCGCGTGGGCTGATTGTATCCCCTAGATCCATGCCAAGGCTCATTCGGGATGATCTCAACATGAAAGCCTTTCGTTGGTCAACTGGACATCTATTGATGCCTAATTTAAAGCAAAGTCGAGGAAATTTTTAATACACAAAACAATAAAATGTATGTGTGTATATGTATAAGCAAAACGTACAGTTCCTATGGTTTAGCGCGGTGGCCATCATCCTGCTTCGGTAATGGTTTGGTGGGGAGTAGCCCATGCTTCCCATTTTTATGAAAAGGAGTCAAAACTGAGGTCAAGAAGATGTCCTAGAAGGCTTCGTTAAAGGTTTTTTCATGGAGCAAGAAAGCCTTTCTCCGTATTTCGTTCATTAGAGGCGGAAAATGCAAAGTTGCAACTTTACAGGTCACCCGGGGGTTTCTAGAAGTCTTAAAAAGCCACCTACACATGGGTAACTGAGATGTAAAATATTTCTAGCAACATTCAAAATAACAGTTGCACTGAATTCTGCACCATGACCTCTATCACCTCTACTGTATGTGTGCAAAGTTTCAAGTGATCATACAAGTCCACCACGCAGATTTACCCTTTGATCTTAACGTCTTTAGGTCAGGTTAGATAAATGGGTAGATTACCAGTTCATTTTTGATGTCGATTCTACCCTCATTCCATTTCTCTCTGCTGGGAATTCTGATAGAGAATCTCCGCCTGCATTATGAAATTGGGACGATGTAGTCGGTATCCACCTGGACTTTCGAAACCGGCTTTCGTGAGTGTCAGCGTAGTTCTAGATTTTGAAGATATAGTATCGTTTCCAGAGTTGATCTCATTCATCCTGTTACTCCTAAAAGGCATGTCCGTTGAATTGTAACACTCGCAAGATAGCATTTCTTCTCGAGCACTGTCCACCATACACCATGCTTCGAATGCACGTCAGTTCACCCTTAAGCCCAATTTCGGTCGTACTGTCAAATATAGGGATTCGATCTACCAGGCTCTGTATTTTCCCATCACTACAACCTTCAAACATTTAAAGCCAACGTGCACAGGCTCCTCCTCTGTTCCTCTTCATCCTTTTCCTACCATGGTTTAAAACCCCATGTTTTTCCGAAAGCCCTTCTACAAAGCCAAGCTACATCGGCTTTCTTGGCACGTTCATCAATATTTCCTTTCCAGCTTAGTTTGGAATCTAATATTACTCGGAGATATTTTGCAATGTTCAAAATCAGATCAACTCCACTCATACCAGGGTTCTCCTAGTAAAATAAGCACTAGCTCCAATTACGTTGGATTCACTCCCAGATCTCGACCTTTGACCCAATTATTCACTTATATTAGAGCATAGTTTAGTCGTTCGCTGAGTACAGGAAGAAATTCACTGAATACTAGTATTGCAACATCGTTACATTGTAACGATTCATTTCTAAAAGTTTTACTATCTCTTCGACTACTAGAAGCCATATAAGCGGCCATAGAACTCCACCTCGTTTTACTCTTTATCTCTATATATCTCCTAGGGTCGAGTTGATTACGCGAGTGGTAAGCATCTGCTCAATCCATCTGCATATTCCCGTATCTATATCAGCTCTATTCAGACTACCTGCTATTGCTTCAGTGCTTACGTTACTCTCAGCTCCCGCCAGGATATTGGAACATAACCCAGTTTGAGACACCATTCGTATATGTATCTGAGCCATGGAATAATAGATTCCCCAGACTCTTGTAGCATTATAGGATGTATCTCATTTATAGGGAGATGATTTGATGCCGATTGTATCAGTCTCTAAACCTTCTGGTATAGCTTCGGAAGCAAGATTAGATATAACTGCTTCTTCACAACCAGGGAAGTGACATTTTAGCAAAGTTTCCAGTGTGCTCTCATAAGAGTCTATCCAACTACCATCATAGTTCTTGATAGAAGACATCTGTAAAGGAGCCTTGGTAAGAACCTTTCTCAGACGTGCCGCTTCTGTGGTAGATTCAATAGTGCCACACAAATTTATCCAAGAATTCTTTTTGACGAAAATGAAATGATATTGTTCAAGTACTAATGGTGAACCAGTTTTATGGCACACAACTCGACAATGATTCTTAAATACTCGTACTTATTTAACCGGTTTATAAAAAGAAGTCCTACATGTCTGCAAAAATATCAAGGATCAAAAAGCACCTGGTGTTGATGGAATCCCAAACATTGCATTAAAAGCAGCAATTAATTGGCGCAGTGTGGAAGAAGCAAAGACTTGTCCTCTTACCAAATGGTAATAAACCACCGCAGGATCCCTCATCGTATAGGCCTCTATGTATGCTGGACACCATGGGCAAAATACTATAGCGCATAATAAGTGACAGATTGGAAAGCGCGATCGATGAAGCGAGAGGCCTCGCAGACCGCCAGTATGGCTTCCATAAGGCACGCTCTACGATTGATGCCATAGACGAAGTCGTAAATACAGTGAAAAAAGCCATCGAAAGAAAATGATGGAAGGGCGGAAGTAAACAGTATTGCGCAATCATAACGCTGGATGTTAAAAATGTCTTTAAGACCACAAATTGGAGTAATATTCTGCGAGCACTTACCGCCAAGAGAGTAACGGACTATCTGCAGAAAATAATGGCTGACTATTTTAGAAATAGAATACTGTACTATTGTACCGACGACGGAATGAGGCTGTATAACGTCACTGGCTGTGTACCCCAAGGCTCCATACTAGGTCCACTACTGTGGAATCTAATGTACGACTACGATAATTTTAGTGACCAAATTGCTTGAGGTGTTGGAACATGACTGTAATGAAGCTATTGGGATGGTACAGGACTGGCTAGTAAACATGGACCTAAAACTAGCAGAGAAAAAGACCGAAGTAGTGCTCATCAGCAGCAGAAAAGTTATGGAGACTATAAAAGTAACCGTGGGCGATCACGTTGTAGTTTGCAAGACATGCGACTTCGATGATGCTTTACGACTCCCAAATATGAGCAAGTGCCATGAAGACGAAAACGTACAAAAGGAAGACGGAGGTGGTCTACAGAACCAATACCTTGAGAGTATGCAGCGCCTTTCGAACAACCTCCTACGACACGGTATGCGTAGTTGCTGGAACGGTGCCAATAGACCTCCTCGTTAAAAAAGCCGAACGGAAATATCGTGCCAACAGGACAATGGTGTCAACAGCGACGAGTCGAAGTGACACCGAAGTACCGCCAAGAACAATCCTCGAAGAATAGCAAGAGAGATGGAACTTTTCCCACAAAAGCAGAGATTGATCCCCAATATAGACCCTAGGATCAATAGGAAGCATGGAGAGCTGAACTTCTATCTGACGCAAATGCTTACTGGTCATAGATGTTTCAAAGCCTACCTACGTAGATTTGGACACGAAGACAACCCTTATTGCCCAACGTGCACGCAAGCAGTCGAGGATGCAGAACACATCATGTTCCATTGTACACGATATCAGGAAGAACGTACCTTGCTGGCAAACAGACTGGGTGTGGACTTAACACCAGAGAAAAAAACATCTACTCGACAGAGCATACAAGCAGTTCACTAATATTAGATCCCGCACTAACATCAAATCTCAAACCATCCACCGCTGGCTCATCGAAGGCTATTAGAATACCTGTGCCTATACTACAGATGCTATCATGGCAGATGCCTATAAATGTGAAATTTGGGCGTCCTACTGGGCAAGTAGTCAGGGCACGTTACATTTACATGTGTACCTCCACCTGGCAACCGAACGCAAATCAAAATTACTTTTGTTACAAAGGAAGGTTAACTTCGGAGTTAACTTACAGGAGGAATATTTCCAGAAGCTTTTATTATAATCTCCAGCTATTCAAGCGCGGTATAAACATGCGTTAACAAGTGTCTGTAAAAAAATGATGAAAACATAACAACTCGGCTGAGTTGCCCTTCTTTACCAACTGAATAATCATTCCCTCATTTTACTTCAGGTTTCAGTATGTTACTTTTATAGCTTTACTTGTTGAGAACCTAATTGACATGCTTTGGGAGAATGAATATACGGCCAGTAAAAAACACTGCATTTGAAAATGAATCCTTAGATACTCGTATTAAAGAGCTATTTGGTACCACTGATTCAACCCTGCTTACTGCTTAGGACTCATAAAGGAAAAACATGTGAGCAACAAATGCAGCCAACTGACACGACTTTAGAACATTTTTAAAGCCTAACTTTACGTGATTGTAATTATTTTTAGAATTCTCCAACTAAATTCCAATAAAATCCATTCAATGGTTCTTGAAATAGTCATGTTATAAGGACAATGGGTCTGGCAAGGATTTAGACGACAGACCGATAGACAGAGTATTTCTGCGAAAAAAAAAACCTTGAACGAAGGGTGCTGATGTAAATTGTAAATTGTCCTTTGAGTAAGAATTAACCAGTGATGATGAAACAAAATATATTCAGGCCAGAATTTTTTACGCAAAAGGTTATTCTGGGTAACTTTGTTCCTACAACCTTCCGGTACTATATTTTTCTGTTATCATTGGACGTTGCTTTTATGAGACAATATTACGTACCTACGCAGCAGGTATCCTGGACGTCTCGTAATAAATCAACGTTACGTTGTGTGCACTGCAGTGCTCGCGTCATTACCACACTTTTTCCATTTTTTTTTTTTTTAAATAACCTGAATCAATATTTTGACATTACGCAGCAAACAAATTACGCAATCCTCAGGCTCACTGCCCCCCCATTGTCCAATTGTGGAGAACCAGTCACATCATCGTTTACATTTTCATGACATTCCGAAAGTAAAGTGGGTAAAATTGTTTCTGCACTTTAATTAGAGTTTACCTACTCTGCTCTAAAACAATGAATTCAATTCATGAAGCCCATCATCTCGTCAACTCGTCGTCGCCAATTAAACTGAACACAATGTAAATACGTGTAGCTTTGTGTATACTCGGGCAATTAGCACGTATAGGCTCTACAGATACACATACCAAGGGTAAAGATACGACGTAACAAACCCTTATCAAAAGTTTCCTGTGGTCATACTCTTAGATATCGAAAACTTTGTGGATTTGTTTTTTTTATTTTCTTCAAAATGAAATAAAAAATTTAATGAAAAGGAAAAAAGACAAGAAAAAAACACTACACACAGGAAGTTGTGTACGTTATATGAGAAATTTAATTTAATGCGAGACATTACCAAGTATAAAAAGTCATTAGCAATTTTAATTAAAAAATCCGCGTAGAATTAATTTAGGGCTACGCGCAGATCGGTTTAAGGTTTTGTTTATGTGTTTAAGAGGAGACCGAGGGATATATAAACCTATAGATACATAAAGTGTCGCCGGGAGATGGGTGAGGAGTATCACCTCGGGATAAAGGAAAAGTACTATAAGTGAATTAATAAGCTTTTTTTGTTGTACGAGTATCCACGTACACATAGAATTTATACTTTTTTTTTCTGTCCGCATCCATTGTTTAAAAAGCTACAAACAAAAGGAAAATTTACGGCTGGTTATTGTTTAATGTTTTCAACGAAGTTTAATGAGGAAACAAAGTCTGATAATGAACGGAAGTCTAGTAAATCAATGTAGCAAAAATGTGGTAATCAAGTTCTGTGTTCATGTTAAATACACAGATATACGACACAGGTTGGATATCTCACTGGAGAAAGTTATGAATGGAGAGAAAAAAAAAAGGCAGGCAAACAAAATATTTGCAAACTCGAGACGAGATAAATGAGGCGCATGAGGCCAGCGGGGACTGTGATAAATTGAGTGCACCTACATAGATTCAAGGCATACTGCAATGAAAGCATTTATAAATCGCTGTTGATCTTTGTAGATAGGTATAGATCCATAACACAAGTTGTGTTGTAGTTGTGGATATTTTAAACAAACAATAAAAGTAATCAGTGCCGTACACTTTCAGCAATCGCTTCCGATGGCTTCAATGAGAGATAAACTGTGATTGGTTTGAATTAAAAATGACAATGTTTTTTTTTATATGCGTATATGTTACTGTTTAAAAGTGGAAAATGGAAGCCTTGTAGTTGTACATACATATGTAGTTATCATTCTTTTAATTCATGCTTTCCTATGCCGGTTGTGTGTGATTTAATAAATAGATTTCGTAGCCATGTCGTCATTAAATGGGCTCGACTTTTCACAATCCTTCAAGATTTACGTTTATCAGATTTGTATCGGCCTCTCCAAAAAGATGAGAAGCGCGATTGAAGATATTGAGATGTTATACTCCATGAATAATGTACGGAAGTTTTACCAAAAGGTAAAAAGAACGTGTCACGCTAACCAGACCAATACAGAAACCTGTAGAGATGAAGAAGGAAACCTCGTAGTAGACTCACAGTCGGTGCTGAGAATATGGAAAAACTTCTTCTGCAGACTGTATAACGGCGACGAAGACCAACATATCGCTGTCAGGTAGAATGAGCTATTTAACATAGACTATGATAGCCAAAACTTCCGTCCACCTGACCAAAGCGAAGTGAGGATAGCAATATCCAGTTGTTCAAAGCAGCTTGAGATGACTTGGTAGATAGCATACACCAACTCATTTAAAAAATTTGGTCAGACGAGTGTATGCCTGATGAATGGAATCTCAGCATCGATTGCCCGATCCACAATAAAGGAGACCCCCTCAACTGCGCCAATTACAGAGGTATCAGCCTCCTTAACATCGCGTACAAAATATTATCTGCCATATTGTGTGAACGCCTCGTTAATCAATCTGATTGGCCCCTATCAGTGGGTTTTAAGCCAGGTCGATCAAATTTTCACACTTGGGCAGATCTTGGAGAAAATCCAAGAAGTCTAAATCGATACCCACCATCTTTTTATCGATTTTAAGACCGCATATGATAGCATTTATAGAGACGAGCTACATAGAACCATGTCTAATATTGGCATCCCTGCCAAACTTGTTCGCCTGTGCAGGATAACGATGGATAATGCTCGCTGCTCCAGCAAGGTCGGTAGAGACTACACCGACACCTTTGACGTCAAAAAAGGATTTAGACAAGGTAATGCTGTGTCATGTCACTTCTTTAACATCGTACTTGAAAGTATTGTGCGAAACTCACAAGCCATCACTGGAGGCATAATCTTTCAAAAATCTGTGCAACTACTAACGTACACCGACGATAATGATATAATTGGATGAAACTCAGCGGGCTGTCCTGGTGTCTTCGCTAGTATCGCAATGGAAGCTGCTAAAATGGGTTTAGCGATAAATAAGGGCAAAACCAAGTATATGCTGTCAACAAGAAATGACACACAACATCGATGAATTAGGCAGAACATCACAGTCGGCAGCTATAACTTCGAGGTAGTAAGGGATTTTGTCTACTTTGGCTCTGCTATAAATTTTGATAATGACACCTCAACAGAAATCAAACTCTTGCACAATCTCTGTTTCTTTGGCCTGAGAGGCAATTGAGCGGTGAGGCCCTATCCCGAACAACTAAGGAGACTCTATACAAGACCTTATTCATTCCAGTCCTGCTTTATGGCACTGAATCATGGACACTATCGAAAGTTTCGAGAGAAAAATTCTTCGTAAGATATTCGATCCCATTTGGGTTGACGGACTTTGCAGGAGAAGATTCAACGGCGAAATATACGAGTTGTACAGCGACATTGACCGAGTTAAAAAAACTGCGCATCCGTCGCCTAAGATGACTAGGACATGTAGAGCGAATGAACATCAGCTCACAGAGCCTTCGAATCGAATTCGGAGGGACAACGCAGTAGAGGAAGACCTCGCCTTAGGTAGCGCGCACAAGTAGAAAGTGACTTCAACTGACTTGGAGTACGCAACTGGAGGCAGTTAGCTAAGGACCGTACTAACTGAAGAGGCTTGTTGGTTGAGGCCCAGGTTCACACCGAACTGTAGTGCCACCTAAGTAAGTAAGTAAGAGTTTAGATGCACGTCTTTTGTTTACCCATACATTTTATGAAATTTAAACAGATCCAACAGAGGGTATACAGAAACAGAGCGAAGTTCGGATCTACAGATGATCTTTCCAAATTTGTCATCCGTTTCATCTGATCATTTTCCTTCCATGCCATAGTGAATATTCGGTAGTGAAGGCTTTTCTCGATTTCTGAGACAACCTCATGTAGGGCTGTCTCCACTGACTTCCCCTTAAAGACTAATTGGTCTAAAATATTTGCGGTGGAGTGGATAGATCTTCCTGCTTTGGAAAGACCTACACCTCTATCCATTTGTTTGACACGTATCGTAGCTAAATACAATTTCGGAAAATTACCTTAAGCCAGAGTAAGATTCTGGTTAGAGTATGTCGAAGCATTGCAGGTATAATATTATCGAGTCCTGCAGATTTGTAGGGCTTGAACGATTTTACTGCCCATGCTATCTTTGGCTCTGTAATAATATCTTTAATTTCTTCATGGTCAGAAAAAGAGTTTGAAACGGATTGAATGATGAATTCATTTTATTCCGGTTGCACCCGGGGAAGTGTGTATCCATTAAGAGATCTAACGATTCTTGACTCGTCTCCGTCCAAGAGTTGTCAGTACGCTTTAGATATCCCGCATGCGATGGGTCTTTGCATAGATAGCGGTCTCATTAGTGTTTTCAATGTATTCACAGAAAGTGCTTCAGGACTCTTTTTTGGCTCTTCTAATATCGCGTGTATACAGATTGAGGGCGGACCTATAAGAGGTCCAGTCTTCTTCTAGTTTACTTTGTATTGCTTTATTATGTAGTCTTCTAACCTCTGTTCTACATTCTTTAGGTTTGCTGGTCTACCGAGTAGACTTGGTCTGCTTGCGATTGCGAGATGTGGAACACAATTTACTAAACGCTTTATTCATTTTTCCAGGGATGAACTGAACAGCAGTGTCAATGGAAGTGAAATTTGGAAGTATCTCATATCTACTCCTCATTTTGCGTACTCCGCTCAATTTGTCTACAAGGGATTTCGAAAAGTTATTTGTTTACCCGGGAGTTTTTAGGCGATACTCTCCAATTTTCTATCGTCACCTGATCAATATTACTAATTAAGGTGAGGTCTATGGTCTATTCTCTAATTTTGTTTGTTGTGGGATTGTTAACTCGATTGCACAGAACAAAATTTGTTGAAAGAAGGAATTCAAAAAAAGAATCATGATGCACATTCGCATCTTATCCTATAATACTGTCAGTTCACGATTCGTTCTTGGTGGTGGATTTTCCTCTTCATAACCCATAGAGGTTTTTTCCAATTTATCAACACTAAAAATAAATCTCACGGTTATCCTTCTACGTTAAAATTTGTAAGCTGCCCGTCCGCGGATCCTTAAATAATCACCCAACTTTTTGCTGACTTCTTCAGACAGGCGTTTTCAAATGTTACTGTCGAACCCGATCTTAATTACTTTACTCGTACATACTTGAGCGTCTGCGCTCAAACTTTATTTATAAGCGTATCAACAGTGGTTGACAAGATCAATCTCCTCAAGGACGACTACTCCTCTGGCCCAGACGGACTTCTGGCCAGAGTTTTGAAAAAAATATGTTCACAAGTTAGCTCGACCTATTGCTGCTCTTTTTCGACTAACAATTTCATACGGTGCCTTCCCCAAACTGTGGAAAGATTCATTTATCATACCCATCTACAAAAAAAGCTGAAAGAGCAAAATTTCAAACTATAGACCCATTGCTAAGTTTTCATGCATACCCAAGCTTTCTGAGCGTACCGTTTATGACTCGATCTTCTTCCACTGCAAATCGATTTTCTTCCTTAAGCAGCATGGGTTCCTAAAGGGCAGATCTACAACCACCAACCTCACTGGATTTGTTTCTTCCGCATTATACGCAATAGAAAGAGGTAACGCAGTAGACGTCGTGGCTACTGACTTCAGTAAAGCGTTTGACAAAATCTCTCATAAAATCGTACTCCTCAAACCAGCTGCTGGTTTTCCACCGTCGTTTATTTCATCGGTTAAGTCATATTTAGAAGATCGCCAACAAAGTATCATTTTCAGATCTTCCGTTTCGAACCCAATCATTGCAACTTCAGGCGTACTTCAGGATAGCTATATAGGACCTCCGATCTTCGTATTGACCATAAACAATGTCGATCTTGTCATTATGGGATCTGACCTGACAATCGTTTGTCGAGGAAATTTTCCAACCCCTACGTAACCAAATCCCTTTAACATCACATTCGTCAGACCACTTTTTGAGTATGCCAGCCTAGCCTGGTCACCCTACTATCACGTCCACATTAAGAGAATTGAAGCTGTTCAGCGTAGATTCATCCGTTTTGCCTTGCGAAGTCTAGGTTGAAACGATCACTACAACTTACCTCCCTATGAAAACCGACTAAAATCGTTAGACTTACAAGCCTTAGAAACACGTCGCGACACTTTTTGAATATCAATTATTAATTATTTTGAATTATTGACTGCTCACACCTGCTTTAAGATCACAACTCCTTTTTCGTCTTGCCTACCACCGAACTGAATATGGCCAGTATGAATCTCTACCTCTGACCAGAATGCTAGGTAATGGAAATAAGTTTCCCAACGTCTTTGACATGCATAGACCAAATCTATCCTTAGAAACTCCCTTCGCAACTCACCTACCCACTCCTAAATTTAGTCTTATGTAGTTGTTAGTTAGTTCTAAGTATTTATTATATACTTAGCCCTAAGTTCTACTTGCTTATAAAGGGTTTTTTTTAGAGTTTTGTTTTTCAAATTGGCAATACTTTTTCCAGCGACAGCCAATTTGACAGCTGACAGCTGATTTGTGCTCAGTTTGGTTTTTCATTTCACCATGAATAGACTTACGCCATTACATCCACAAAGAGTCACTGTTTGATATGCTTTATGGGCTATTGGAATCAATCATGATTACTGACTTTTTCGTTCCCCAATTGAATGGCATTAATCTGGAAGAGCTGTGATTTCAACAAGACGGCCAACATACCATTAAGCACACGATGAGCACTTACACTATTTCGCGTAATGGATCTGTGAATTGGCCTCCAACATCGTGTGATTTAACACCTTTGGATTATCTGTGGGAATATGTGAAGTCGCTAATCTATGCCGATAAACCAGAGACGATGCATGACTTGGAAGCCAACATTCGCCGCGTTGTTGCCGATATACGGCCCCAACTGCTCGAAAAAGTAGTCGAAAATTGGACTTCTATATTGCGTTTTATTCGAGCCAGTCGCGGCGCCCATATACCCGAAATCGTATTTAAATACTAACGGAATAAAATTATCTTTCCAATGGCCACTTCCCTCCTAAATAGAAATTAGAGATTTGTTTTTTGAGTTACCAACTATAAGCGTCGTATAAAACCGACAACCCTACTCACCGCAAAGGATCAATAACACACAATCGTACTTTTAGGATAGCTATAAAGTATCGAAAACAAATCCAATAAACTCTCTAAATTCGAAACTAAGTTATTTTATTAAAGAAAAACTCTCTAGTCACGTTCTCAGTAAAATTCAATAACAAAATTCTACAAAACTACATCACGACAATGGCATTTATTGATCGTCAACGGAACCGATAAAATTGCAAAACTTTTCAAAACAACCTCCAATTGTGGTCGTTTTAACGACCAAAGTTGTATTTTAATGGATGCCTATTATTATTATTTTAGGCAGCCCACATTTTAGTTATCACTGCTCCACTGTTCTCTGTCCTCTATTTATTACAGATAATTAATTTGTTCTTTCCAAAAATGCAATTTGTACCTACATATATACGTATTCATCCTTGTTTTACTGCCGTAATAAATTGCTATACCGAAATGTTTAATATTATAACATTCCTGTGGTGGATACGGCACACAGTAATAATGAATATATTTGGTAAAATTATTTATCTACCTACATACTAGGTGTATTTGGGAGCCTACGCATCGTCACTTGAAAATTCCATTTGTAGATGACATAACAAATTACCACCGAATGACTATAATTTCGAAATTATGTGCCGCAAAATAATAAATTTTGTATCCTATGAAAAAACTTTTGGTAACATTTTTTACTGATAAAATTTAACTCACAATTTGGGTAAAGTTACTCCGAAATAGGTAGGTAGATAGGTAGAAGTGGAGGTTAAAAGGCAACCCATTCATTCATTCATTTTTAGTGCACTTTTTTGTATTCAGTATCTTACATGCTAAACAGAAAAAAAAGTTTTTTTTTTTCTAAAACTACTTAACACTGTCTAACACTAAGCTATGTAAGTCGGTCACGTCTGTATACATCCATAGAGCAAACATTGGTTGAAGACACAGATATATTCATTCCTTGTCAGCTGATCTATGATTATTTGTCAGTTAAGCTTAGAATCGAGGATGACTACTAAATACCTAGCGCTGGACGATAATGAGAGTAGTTTTGATTTTGGTGGTGAAAAGCATTAGTTCCGTTTTGCTCGAATTTTTGTTTCGAATTGATCACAAGACTACACTTACCTTATTCAAAGCCGTTTCCATGATCCCGCTGATCACTGAAGGAAATATTCTAGACACCGAAATCACCATGTCATCTGCGTACCCGACTACCTTGATTCTTTCTCTGTCTAGTTTTTCTTATTCTTATGTCCTGTGGCCCCTCGTCGGGCATATGGCGTCAACAACGCCTGCGCGACATCGTATTCGGAATTCTGCAACGTGCTTGAGCTCCCTCCAAGTCATCCCCAATGATCTGGATTCCTCCTCGACTGTCTTTCTTCATGTCTGCTTAGGGCGCCCACTCATTTGCCTGATTGGGTAAGTGGATTCCATTGCATGGCAAACTTCGCAAGGGAACTGTCTTCGCGCCATAAGGTGTGACCAATCTACTACCACTTTCTTCTCCGTATTTTGATGTCTATTGGCACCTGACCTATTATCATTATCATTCGATATACGATTCGGCCAGGCGATCCTTAGGATGTGGCGAAGACATCTATTTATGAAGGTTTGCAGATTCCTTGTGACGGTGTTGGTCACTTTTCAAGTATTTCACCCATAAAATAGCACTGTTTCCACGTTTGATCGAAACAGTCTCAGCTTGTTTTTTGTGCTGAAAACATTGCTTTTCCAGATTTTAGACAGCATACCGAACACAGCCTTTGCTTTACGAATTCTGCTGTCCATATCCAGTTCGGTACCACCACCTTCTGAGACCATACTTACTAGATATAGAAAGCTGCTTACTTTCTCGACTTCCCGTCCGGCAAGCGTTGAGTTGAGTTGAGCGGCGCTGATGTTTTATTGAGAGATTGAAGTGTTTAGGGTCTTTGTTTTTCCCGTATTTATTTTGAGCCCTACTTTGTTCGCCTCTGATTCCAAGGCGTGCTAGCAACCTA
Organism: Pocota personata; assembly: GCA_963082735.1. Lineage (NCBI taxonomy): Eukaryota > Metazoa > Arthropoda > Insecta > Diptera > Syrphidae > Pocota > Pocota personata. The sequence goes on along the minus strand of OY720431.1, from coordinate 133,318,353 downwards.
ATTAAAACACTCTTCCGAGCTGATTTTTTTCCCATTTTCGTCGTATAGCGCTCTTCAGGCCTACTAAGGATTCTTGTTTGTTATCCTTATTTTGTAAGTACCCACAGGTGTTCAATCGGCTTCAGGTCTAGCGATTGAGCTGGTCACTTCAAGACTTGAATGTATGATGAAAACCATTTCATCATGACATGGAGTATTATCTCGCGGAAAAATTATCCTTCAAGTATTTTACGACAGGATGTCTTTAAGGAAGTTCCTAAAATATCAATTCCCTCGCTCGTGAATAGCTCTTCTATGCCTCCTGGCGCAATGAGGCCCAAACCATGTAACTACCACCACCAAATTGAATGATACTCTTCTACCTTTCTCCTGAGAACGTAGACTGCGCCAAGAGTCCCGAAAATCTGTAAAGATTTAATCAGATTTAGTGTTCAGTTCGAACCCATTTTAAACCACTTAAACCTGGTAAACCCAACGACTAGCCAGAAAGCTAAAGCCCAATCGCCATACTCAGTGCTGTATACAAAATTTTTGAAAGGCTAATATTCAAACAGAATTGAACCCGTTATCAACGCAGTGGTTCCTATAGAGCAGGCTGGGTTTAGATCAGGGCGTAGCTGTTCGGACCAAGTATTAGCGCTGATGACCCACATTGAAGCAGGTTACCAGGCCAACCTCAAAACATCGGTGGTATTCATCGACCTCACTGCAGCGTATGATACAGTCTGGAAGGACGGTTTGATTCTAAAGCATCATACTGAACAACATGCTTAGCTACAGACCATTCCAAGTCTTCCTAAACGAGGCGCATAGTTCACGCAGAAAACTGAACAATGGACTCCCTCAAGGATCAGTGCTGGCACCTCTGCTTTTTAACTTGTACACGCATCACCTCCCAAGTACACTGTCAAGAAAATTTGCATACGCGGACGACCTCGCCATAGCCATACAACACTGATCCATGTTTAAAACAGAAGCAGTACTAACGGAAGACCTTGTCACACTAGGTTCGTACTTTTGATCTTAACAATAAACTTGCCAACACTACACTGTGTACAATTTAATATCGCCCAGCTTATTCACAACTTTTCACGCTGTCGTTCAAACAGCACCTCACTTACACTGCAGAGAAACTCAAATCCCAAAACAACATTTAACAAAAGTTGGCCTCAACGACATGGAGGTGTATCTCGGTATTGAGCAACATCCTCCCAGCTAACCTTCGTCGCCAAAATGCCTCACGGCGCGAGTTCCACAAACTTAATGCCAACTTTCTCTTGCCAATCCACAACGACATTGAGTCTAGTTCAAGATCTCGACTTAAATCACGGCGCCGTCCTCTAAGTCTGGCACTAGAGCTTAACTCCAGCACCTTCAGCGCAACGGAAGTATGGAAGTAATGGGGAGCGACCGATTCACCACACTGCGACTGTGGCGCTGCAATACAGAACATCAAACACATGACCACAGAATGCGACCTCCGAAAGTATCACGGGGAACCAACCGACTTCATCACTGTCTCTCCCGCTGCTATCGATATTCAATTTTGAGTCAATGTGCAATACTCGTATCTACAACTCATTGTCTGTAATTGTGTATAATACTTCATATTTATGTATAGTCTTAAGTCTGTATTTAATGTTCATTGTAATATTGTATCTTGCCATACGCTAAATAAAAACCTCAAAATTTGCCTCGTCTGACCACACGACATTGCTCCAATCTACATGGCTCCAATCCTTATGCAATTTGGCCCACTCAAGACGTTGTTTATTGTTCTCCTCAGAGAGCCAGGGTTTTTTTTTTAGCCCTTCTGTTAGCCTTCTCCTAACCGTTTTCGGAGATAGCGTAACATTTTGGCGTTCCTGATGCAAAGCAGCTAGTTCCGAAGAGGTCTTTTGACGATTCTCATGAGCCAAAGACTTTCTTTTTCTGTCTGGGCGCGGCTTAGAATACAGTCTCCCTGTATAGCTTTAAGGCACATTGAACGGCTGCACGCGAATGTCCCAGCAACAAATTTCAAAAACTCTTAAGCGTTTTTGAAATTTGTTGCTGGGACATGCCTTGAGAGGCCAAAAGGATGATTTTGGCTGATGACGCTGTTTCAGATAGACAAACAGACGGACAGACAACTGACTCTCACTATAAGGGTTCCGTTTTTCCTTTCGAATCGAAACAAAAAAAAAGATCCTTAGCAAGGATAAATCCATGATTTACCCGTGGGTTAAGTTCACTCACTGTGTTACATGTTTTCGAACACAGTATGTATACCCTACAAAATAGGACAGTACGTGTATACTTGTACATACAATTGGAATGGACGTTAACAAATAAACATTTATTTGCCAGCAAAGGACAATAAAACTGGCAAAATAATTATTTTAATGACTCATTGCGAGTATATACATAGATTGGAGTGGCTAAACGACTTCCAACACAGGGTGTTTCATGTCGCAGTGCTGCATGTTCTTGGCATTAAAAATACACTAGATAGTAGTAAAGATATCATAATTTGTACTGGACGGGACGTATTTTACGATAATTTTCCAACTGCTATAATTCACAAATATATCTCAGTTAAGGCCTCCACTTTAACTTGTTTACGTGCATGGATTCAGTGTTTCTGCGCTTTCATTAGTAGGAGGTCGCTTAAAAATTTCAATATTTCAACAAAGTACTCGTAGCAGTGTTTGAGCTGACCTTCTTGCGCTTTCAGGCCTTAAAAAGGTGACTACGGAAGATTTCTACTGCTAAAATGTATCTGTCAATACCTATAGTACACATGAATATATTGCTTGCAGACAGGCAGTTTCTTCCGACGTTCAATACAGCTAAGAACATTATAGACAGCGACACCATAAATATGACTGTGGAACAATGCCAGCACACTGGTGGTTTTGAGATAACCTGCAGTTTATGTCCCTCAATCGACGCAAAGAGATCAAAGTCCCTATTGCCTTTATATAGAAGCCAAATCGTCGGCTTAATAATCGGACACTGTATCATTGGAAACATGACCAAAAGACTAGGTATCTTTGTAGGGACGAAGAAGAGATAGAATCAGTAGAGCACTCCTATGTCTGGCTCTCCAGGAATGTCGCCTAAGATGCTTAGGCATAAAATTCTTCGATAGCCTGGACGGACCTTAAGAACTTTATGAACAGATCCATGGTTAGGTTAGGCGCTTCCTGCACCCTAAGTACAGACAAGCTTACACCAAAGTACGTCTATTGTGATACCACAGTATCAGGGGATTTCTTCCATTCTACCTTAGAACCAATTGAAGCTTCTAATGAAACGGTAGAGGTTCCTAACATTCGTTTTAGCCAGTTCACAGAGGCTGTCGTAGAAGTAAGCTCCCAAGTGATGCCTTCTTCTGACAGTGAGAGCCGGACAAGTGCAGAGAAGATAGAGAGTTGTCTCCTCCTCCTCCTCCTCCTCCTCCTCCTCCTCCTCCTCCTCCTCCTCCTCCTCCTCCTCCTCCTCCTCCTCCTCCTCCTCCTCCTCCTCCTCCTCCTCCTCCTCCTCCTCCTCCTCCTCGTCCCTACAGCTTCTACAAAAGTCATTAGAGAAAAGACCAAGCATTTTGGCGTGCCTTCCAATGAGACAGTGTCCCGTAATGACACCAATTGTTGTGCTGACATGCTTCCTGATAAGGGAGACCAACCTCGTCGAGCGTTTCTGATTCAGCTGAGGCCAGTCTCCCACCTGAAGTTGGTTTCCTTGATAGCTTAAGCTTGAGCAATTGTTTACATGTAGCGAGTAGTATGCCAAGATTCTTCTTTTCCAGTAGAATCTGTAAATTTGTGCCCTGCCTAGCAAGATCATCAGCCCTGCAGTTCCCTGGAATATCCCTATGCCCCGACACTTAGCTCTGCTATCTTGTTAAGAGAGGTGCGGCAATCTATGGTATGGAAGAGATCGATTCCAGAGATCTTATAGCGTCTTGACTGTCGGTGAAGATGCTAATATACTTAGCAGATATTACATTCCACTTCAGCCAAGATAGAGCTTTTTTGATCGCCATTATCTCCACCTGGTAAACGCTACAATGATCTAGGACGCGGAAGAGATACTAACATTTAACATGTCGGAGAAGAAAACTCCGCCACCCACCCCATCGATTGTCTTCGGTTGCGGTGTATAGCTTTGGAGAGAACTGGCTGTCCTGATAACGGATACATAGAGCCAATAAGTAATGCAAGGTTGCATTCCCCACTTCTTACCAATGGCCTACTTGCACGAGTATAAAGCTAAGGTAGCCTTTTAAATGCGTCCCTGGATGTTAGGCTTCCAGCTAAGTCTTTAAAAACAAGGCTGGTTCCATTCAGTTTAGGACTAGCTAAGTACGGAATTTCACATTTCCTGGTGAAGAGGATGAATTGAGTTTTTTAAGGTTCCACATTTATCAGCCTTTTTGGAGAGTTTAGCAATGGCATTCTGCAGCAACTCCCTTAGAGTTTTCCTTTACTGACATACCTTCAAGCGGAGGCTGCGCCCAGTTTTGTACTGATAATTTGATTGCTTAACAATTGGTTTATCAGTACGCCAAGCAGCCTCTATCTTAGAGTTTGTCAATTCAGATACAATCGCCCCTGGTAGGACCCTAAATGTCAAAGAAGGCAACCGTGGTATACTTCCTGTACTCTAATGATTTGTCAATGGTGCGTACCCGCGAGTGTAGAGTAGTTTCTACCAGCCTTTTGTATACGCATGCTGGGATGTTGACAATATGTTAGGAGCAATACTGCAACGGAGATGACTATCGATCAATCTCTTCTAGGTTTTAAGAAGGAAAGACGATAGTCTGAGGTCTTTGTGACTGTAGTGAAAGCTTTAAGTATAAATACAACTTTGACTTCTGTCCACAACCTGGGGATGTGGGCTAAATCCAGACAAAGATAGCTGTCAGCCAGGGGAGGATGATGTCCGAAGTCTGTTGAATTTCAGCGGGTGTTATACCATCAGTTCCAGCTGACTTGAACGCCTTGAAACTACGTATTGCCCAAAGAAGTTTCATCTCTGATATAAGACTATTTGAGTTGCATGGGAATGATACGGTTGTAGTGAGTTATGGATTGGGTGCAACTTTAGAACGACCGCGAAAGTGAGTATCCAGCAACATTTCGAGTTTTGTTATTCACATGTCTTCCATCTACTTTAAGGGCAATCGCAATGGGCCAACTGGCCTCCAACTGAAAATGCACATGCTGCATACAGACCTTCGAACCTAACCTAACCTACAGTTGATGTGGATGTAATGGATAACAGATACTCATAGTACAGATTTTAGCAGTAGGAGTCCACCGTGCTCACTGAGCTTATCTCAATATTTAAGACATCTTAGTGGTTCTACAACTGGTCAGGCTATTGTCTCAAGCATTGCACTACACATTTAGCTACACTAACTTACTTGATGCCTCATCATTGCAGCCCTATGGTACCACTGTCTGTTATATACTAAACTATACACCCTACAAAGCAGCAAAAAGTCATGAACAATAACAGCAGCAGCGGAGCAACAGCAGAATACTACGAATCGATTAATCATCAAGAATTAAATGGGATCAACAACAATAGTGCGTAATTGTGCTGAGTATAATTCCTTTGTTATGTCAAAACCAACACCATATACACACACACACATGTATGTACATATACACCGATACCCCTCTGCGTCCCTGTGAATTCAAGGATCCTCCACAAAATAGCTGCTGGCACCTGAATAGAACAAAAGCACATTGTGGCACATTATATAACGACGATACGGCCGTGGCACTTCAAGCATTATAAGTGCAAGTACGAGTACATTATACCTATATTATATCAAGTAGGTATACTATACTCCGCAGTATGTACGGGCTTTTATGGCATTAAATTCGGATTTTTATGGGGACATTTAAGTATCAAGACCGCGTGGTTTTGTGATGGTCATAATGCTATTATGTGTATGTATGCCTGTGTAAGTTGGCTGTCAGAATAGCCTTATTGAAGTACATATGGAACAATCTTAATGTTCCGCCCACACAAAAAAAAAATGTGCCATGGGTAGCAAAGGGGGGCCATTTGGGGAGGTGTACGAGTATATGGCATGCATCGTTTTTAGAAATCCGTCATGAAATGGAATTTATCGTGGCGTTTTTATGTTCATCTGATCTCCTCGTTCTCCTCTCCTTGCAATCATCCTGCTTGTCCTCCCATCATGCGTTAGTTTGCTTTTGCAAATTTTATTTATCGTATCTTTTATGACGACTCTTCCGCATCTCGTATCACACCGGTCGCTTTTATATTATGCCTCATTGGTTGTTGGGGTCGTTGTAATGCAAACATTTCTAAGATGTAGGCTGGGGGCTGAGAGAGACGGTAGAAAGATGGATGTGACAACAGTGGCGGATGCAAGTACATTCGAAATCGAAATTATTGTTCGTCTCTCTTGAAATTTATAGAAGAGAATTCCACAAAATCATCAGCATTAATTGAAGGAAATTAAATAAACAGTCCTCCATGTTAAAATAAATCTTGGAATCACATTTTCCAATAAAATGTCAGCTACATACTACCTTGATCAAAAAGTTTCAGGAATTTATGTAGAAAATTGAAAATACAAGTTTATTCTTGATAAACGATATTGTCCCCTTCAAAGTACTGTCCATTGACTGAAATGCACTTATACCAGCGCTTGATCCGATCCTCGAAACATTTTTTATAATCGGATTTTGGTATAGCCATCAGAGCCGACTTCGATTTTTCTATTATCTCCTCTCGACCGCTAAAACGCGTTCCCCGGAGCGGTTTCTTGAGTCGATCGAACAGGATGAAATCACAGGCAGTCAAATCAGGCGAATTCGGTGGCTGTTGGATGGTTTTGTACTGTTCTTGGTCAAAAACTCACGAATAAGGATGGCATTGTGCGACGGTGCGTTATCGTGGTGCAAAACTCACGAGTTGTTTGCCCACAAATACGGTCTTTTTTGGCGAATTGCTTCACGCAAACGTCTCATAATGCTCAAATAATAAACCTTGCTGACTGTCTGATCTTGTGGCAAGAATTCATGATGCACAACACCGTTGTAATCCATGAAAACCGTGAGCATCGCCTTCTTTTTCGACTGAAAACGACGTGGTTTGGCTCATTCGGTGTACACCATTCACTCGCCTGAGGCCTGAATTGCATTTCGTACTCATAAACGAGAACGTCTCCACCGGATTCAGCCGCTTGAATTCGTTTTTAACACAAAATTTGATGCAAACTCGCTGCTGCAAAGTTGATTCCATTTTTAAAATCATAAAAAATCGAAAACACACACGGAGGCAGATGTACTCTCGACAGGGTAGCTTTTACAAATGTCAAGCTACGACGCTAAAATTTGGAGGAATATTAATGACAGACTCGAATCAGATGACTGAGAGCTCAACACGGTAGTCATTCCTGATTCCTTTTTGATCAACTTCGACTGTTGTTTGATGAATAGATTTTCGTTTAAGTCATGTCATGTAAAGGGTGATTCAATTGGAGGTTACAATATAAGTTTGAAATAAAACATTGGTTTTTGATAAACTGCTGATATTTTTATACCAATATAATGTTGAGACATTGACACTATATATTGGCCAAATGGGCGACACGGCTGACATTGCACACTTACGCCCATTTGATAAATTACTTTTCATCATAAATCCTGCGATAATTCATAAATAATGCATCGAATATCGCCCTTTAGCTCTGGATTCGTTTGAGGGTCATTTGCATTCACCTTCTTCTTCACATAACCCCAAAGAAAAAAAATACAACTGAGTGATATCGCACGATCTAGGTAGCCAATTTTTGCCAATTTGATTAAAATGCACTGCGTGGAGCTGTAGGATGCGTTCAATTGCTGGGAATGATGGTGAATGGATTTTGACGGATTGCACGACCGGCAATGATATGAGCCTGAAGATTTTCACATCATCGGCATAGATGAGAGTCTACGATGATACAATCCACATCGTTTATTATTAAAATAAAAATCAAAGGACCGAGGTGACTACCTTGAGGAACTCCGGTGGTGGCTTTAATGGGGTCAATCACAGAAGATCTAAGAAGGACTTTGTACTGTCGTTGATTACTGGAAGCGAAGCTTCTTGTTTGACAAGAGAACTGATCTTGCTTACTTACAAGTTTAAAGGGCTTATTAGTCATGGAGAGTCTCTGTCAGAAGAACTGGATTGGATCGCTTTTTTCTTTGTTTTTTGCCTGACTTTGCCCACTGACGATGCAACACTGCGAGCTATGATAGAGATCTATTGTACCATTTAGTAATTTTTATTTTGGGATTGCCTCCACTTTCCTAATGAAAGTGAGGACAGTTCCCATAGAGGCCTCTAGGCAGAGTCGGCATTCAGTTTCCTGAGTGATATTCCTCTTATTTATATGATACCTGAGGCAGCAGGGTCAGGAGAGAAAGCCCACTAGTCTTCTGATAGTCTCCCTGCAAAAACATACATATTAAGTTTTCGCACTGTAGGGTCGGGTGGCTCTCTTAGCAGGTCTGAGCACTTGGTTGTTTTCCCATTGGGATATGCAGTTTGTGCTTTCTCATCTGTTAGCGATTGGTCTAAACACAGATACTAGAATGCCGCAGTAAGGTTTCGGTACTAAAAACTTTGTCAGCGATCCATTTCTTCCCACTACGTCGCCAATTTCATTACTCTTAATGCTCTATGTCCTAGAGGGATAACAACTTGATTTTGTTATGTATGGACAATGCTTGCAAGGCATTGTAACAGCTCTCGATCATTTTTGAGTTCCTCACGCTGGAACCCAGCCTTAAGCGCTGCTTGACTATCAGAGAAAATATGTTTGGATGCTCTCCTGATACCAGTGTTCAGGTTCTTGTGCGCACATATTTCGATAGCATGAAATTCCGCTTGAGAAACCCTTGGATACATTCCTAATGGTTTCATGATTGGGTTCAAAGACACCAACACTAACACCAGAATCCATTTTGGAACCATCAGTGTTGTCCATATTTCACGGTCTGAAACCCCAATCTCAAATCTTCTGCCAAAGAAGAGATACCTGGGTATGAGGTCCGGGACCAATCAGAGTATTTCTATATCTGGAAGTTTGCTAAGAATGGATATATGATCTCCTGGATATTTTGATCTGAGCTTCTCCATCCGTGTTAGATTAATTGCGCTACGTATTGCAGCTTTCTTGATTAAGAAGTGTAAGGGGGAAGGCCCTAAAATAGCTTCCATGGTTTTTGTCGGACATGCACACATGGATCCTGTGATACAAAGGCATGACAGTCTTTGCAGTTGTTGGATATATATCATCTTTGGAGACAAGCTCCACGTTCTTCCATACCTACGCAGACAGGCCCACATGGCTTTTGTCGCTTTAAGGGTTGTGTTTTTAATATCGATATTTCAATTTAGTCCTTTGTCTGAAGTCACATGAAGATGTTTGACTTCATTTGACAACTCGATCAGAGTATCCTTAAGAGTGACTGTTGTGAAGGGCACTAGCACTATTTTGCTAGGATTGATCGACAATCCTTCACTGTCACAATAGTCCAAGACAACTCGAAGAGCACGATGCAGGGTATTATATATTTTGATAACACACTTGCACTTGATTATAATTACTAGGTCGTTCGCATATCCAATGGCATCGCAACCTAGATCTCTCAGTTTTATTAGAGGGTCATCTATGACGATCGCAGCATCCTTAGTAAATTTTGAAGCAGGATACATTACGCGATTCGAGTGCAGCCGTTGATTTGCCGTCATCTAGAAGAAAGTAGTTCCACTTGTAAGGCAACATCTTGGTTTCCTCATTCCATTCGCTAGCTACTACTAACATTTTCTAAAAAGGTATCAATTCAATATTCAATCAAAATAATAGACATCCGGGTTTCCACACGTAGAGGGGAGACAAAGAGCTAGTAGAGAGAGGCTGGGTACTTAAGAAGGGAGTATCCTACTTTTGCGATTTTAGACTATTCTCTGTCCCTAATCGACAAAAAAAAAAATACTAGGTATACAGATATTTTTTTTTCTTTAGAGCTCATAGAACAATGGATTATTTGTCATGTCTGAGTCTGAGTGCTAAAAATAAATAACTTTTCGCCACGTTGGCATTTAAGATGTCATTAGTGAACAAAGGAAATAAAACAAAGGAAAAGGCGACACAGTAATTTTATTCACTAAGCATACTGGCGTCCGTTCTGAAAATGAGTCAACTCAATGAGAATTCAGAATAGATTGAAAGAAGTTAAACGTCACGAGAACTGTAAAAAGCATCTTTCCATCCAATAAATTCGATTTTGCTTTCCTAAATGCGGATAGCAAATCTTTATTTATTTTCCAATGGGTCATGATTGTTAGTCCCTTTCGCACAATTTTTTAAAGTTTTGCAGAGAATTTACAAGTGTATGTAGCTCTTCTTAATGCCGCTGCTCTGAACACATGATTCTTAAATCATTTAAATTGAAGTTTAGTGCACTTAAATAAGACATCAAGGCTACATCTATCTTCTGTCTATGTAAATCCCTGCATACTCCTTCCCATTTGGCTGCTCTCCAAAAAACTCATTAAACTCATCACACCAGTCAGCCGGTTCGTGGTGCCGAAAACTATCAAATGACCATTTCCCTCTAAGGTTTCCCATTAAAATTTCTCTCAATTTTGATACCACAGAACCGCCACACCACCCACACATACTCCCTCTCTTCGAATCCAATTAATTGTAAGTTCTGTGGTTTTTGTCTATTTGCGTGACACTTGTGTCTGCACTTCGAACAAAACGTCGCCCACTTTGATTCAAATTATTACACCCACACACATATCCTTGTGGCGCCTTGAGACGACCGACGACAATTTCACTGCACATATTACACCATTATCAACAGACACACAGAGTGTACATCAATATCTACAGCGAACTAATAATTAGTTTTCCTTCAATTACCCACCCTTGGTGCTTCAGATACATAGCGACATACATACGTACATATATATACGAGTAGGTACAAGTGGGTGCACGTCACTTCCCGAAACCACCACTATCCTTGGATAGCTGCCATTAGAGTAAGCAAAAATCGATAATTTTCCATTAACAAGCTCTGAAATTGTTAATCCTAATGAGCACCTAATTTCCGTTTCTAATGGCAGATTTGGCTAAATTTATTTCTTCGTTCGGGGGGGTTGGGCGGTTATATAAAATTCATAATCAGTTATAAATATTCAATTACACATACATATGTATGTACGTATGGATTGATGGTGGAGTCGGTGCTCTTAACCACAAACCCAGAGAAACAAATTTTTTTTTAAACATATGTGCCGAGGATTGGAGTGTGAATCTGTCTTCCTGTTGATCCATCACGCATCGCGGCCACCGGATGAGAGATATTATTCATCTCCAGCGGGTGTGAAAGGAACATTTTTATTTGCCTTTCTTTTTATATGGTTTTGTTGTTGTTCTTATTGCGGAGGAGGAAGTGCTGGTAATGTTGGTAGTAGTTTTCGGGCCAAAAACCTTTTGCGTCATCATGCCAATGAGTAGGCAAACACTTTGTGTGTGCGCGCACACGATGACCCATCAATCATGTTGGCGCTGTAATGCAAAATTTATACGAATTACGTAAGTGATAACCCTCTTGCTGCGAAACCCCACCAGCCCCCTGGATTTGTATCTCTAACCAACCATTTTACTTCGGTATTGAAGGGTGGAATAGAATTTCAATAAACATGGAGAATTATGATGGAATTTTGGATTTTCTTGTGTTTTGGAATTTTAAATATTTTATGCAGATTTATTTGTTGTCTATGTTGACGGGAGATTGGGTGTGAGTGTGGGTAGAATGGAGCAGTCAATATCAAATTAAGTACATACATTACATTCCAATCTGTTTTGTGTATTAAATTGGATTTGTTTGTTGGGAAAATGACAGAAGAAATATGGCAGCAGTGTAGATCGATTTACGATGACATGGATATGTGTACAAATGTTAAATTAATTGCGAAAGAGCCAGTGGGGGCTTTGAGACTGTTTCGAAGAACTAAGAATAGTAATTTTGCAGCAAAATTTTCCGCAACTGCAACGCATGAAGTCGACTTGTTCATCAAAAGTGATGAAAATAGTACGATTGAAATGGTGAAAAAAACCATCCATGACTGTAGCAGAATCTTCGGAGAAAAGAAAGCCGACCATTGCCAGAAAACTACTTTTCGAAATTACATTTCATGAATAAAACTACATTTAAATGATTGCAATTTTCGTTGATTCGAAAATCCCGATTTTCACTCGAGATCATTCCGGAAAACAATCATTTTTATTTTTTTTAAACTAATCTCTGAAATTCGAATTAGAATACAGATTTGTATTCAGAAAACGTACGCCAATAAAACTACACTCAGTTTATTGCAATCAGCGTTGGTTCAAAAATCGCGATTTTGAGACCCGAGCTCCCGCGAACAAATAATATTTTTCGAAATTCGAATTCGAATACAGATTTGTATTCAGAAAACGTACGCCAATAAAACTACACTCAGTTTATTGCAATCAGCGTTGGTTCAAAAATTGGCGATTTGGAGACCCGAGCTCCCGCGAACAAATAACATTTTTCGAAATTCGAATTTGAATACAGATTTGGATTCAATAAACGTACGCGAATAAAAAGAAAAGTGCTTTTCGAAATTCAATTTTTTTTATAATTTGCGCTCGTCAAGGGGATATGAATACCCGTTTTGTGGAAAGGGGCTATAGACAGAGAGAAAGACAGATTGGAGTAGCAGGTATTAAGTTTCAGTAAATTCCAAGGATGGAGTCCAGATATCTGGGGAGTATTTCTGTTTTTCTCTTATTGCCGTTGCTTATGATTCACAGTATTTTTTTCCATCCTCCTGATATCATCACGATCAAGTTGCATTTCAGCCATATGACCACCCTACTTCCAGTGTTATGCCTTCGCAGTCGAGTTGACATAAGTTTTCGCAATTGATCGACTTTTTTTTATTTATTTCATGCCAAATAAATAGATGGTCTTTGAATCAGGATTTGAACCGTGAACCTACAGCGTTTTCAAGCGATGATGTTACCACTACACCATGGCTACCGTAAGGACAGAGACCATAGCACCCAACATTTTTCCCATTCTTCGAGAAGAACCTGCTAAGAACAAACAATGTTAAGGTTGAGGAAAGTGAATATCTTTGTTAAGGCCATCGGAAAATTCACCCTGACTAATTTGGCAGCGGGACAAATTGTGGTAGGTATTATGTAGAACGAGGGTTACACAAGTTTCCAAGATTGCGATCAATATTTCACTCATCAAAGGGAGATAGGTGTAGTCTCATATTATGAAAATCGGGAAAACCATTTCTGTAGACTGTTAAGTGGCGAAAAAATTAGAAATTCCACCGTTAGGCAGTACGATCGTCCCAGTTGGGATGACGGCCACTGTTCTCAACTACCTGACCCAGGAAAAGGATTAATGGATTTCCAAAAGATAGCCTGTGTGAAGTTGGCCCCACATCTTTTGTACACGTTTGTACAGCCTTTACTTATGTTTGTACAGACACCAGTTTTTAAAAAATCAAAAGTAAGGTAAACATACGAAATTAAATATTTTTTCTTACTGGAATCGTTTGTCCTCTAAAGTACTGGCTATGTAATGCCAATTGGTCATAGTCTCAATGAAGGGAAAATCCCTATTTAGCACCACCCCGTGGTAGAGGACGGGCGACGTCCTTGACCGCAAAGCGAAAGGGGGACAGAGTGTCTGCCGGAATAAGCAATTAAAACAGCAATGCTGGCCAGGGCTATTTCTTGTCCTTGGGAGTGGGAAATCACAATCTAATGGCGGCATGATTCGTAGCATGGTGGCAGATGAGCCTATTTCAGTAAGACAAACGTCAATAGCGTCTGTTTCCCATATTGGGCGGTTAAAAAAGGCGCCTGTTTCCCACATTGGGCAGGGTAACGATGTTATGGGAGATTTTTCCTACGCACATCGGATTTGGGGGTGCGGCATCTTTCGTGTACTACCATTAAACCAGACGCTACAATAAATGATTCGACGACAGAGTTAAACAAAATCTTTCTGGAGGAACAGCTGAGTACAGATCAGACACGGGACAAACGAGAATGTTGTATTTTGGTGAGAATGAAGGGAAGGGTGATCGAAGATTAAGTGTGGTGTGGGCATTATATTAAACGGGAAAGCAATGCGCATTCTCATTTCCTGGGCCAAAATTTCTGCGAGAGATGTCAGCGAGGTTTCGTTCGAAAATCCGAAACACCACCATTGTCCAAGCGAATGAGGAAGAGAAAACCGTTTCGAAACTCATCTTAGCTTCGACTTTTGTAACGCACATCGGCTTGTCTTGGGTGGGACCTTATTTCCGCATAAGACCTGTCTTAAAATCACTTGGATATCTCCTGGTGGTTAAACTAAAAACCAAATTGATCACTTCATGGTACAATTGCTACAGAGGAAGTCACTATGAAAGAAATGCGAACGTAGGAACCGGTCATCACTTGTTACTTAAGCTACCAATGCAGCGAGGATAACCAAATTCAACATGAATGCTCTTAATAACCCCAAGATATGTCGTAATTTTACCGCCACCCTTAATGATAGAGCATCGTCCCTAAACGAAATTGGAGATCAATCCATTGACGTAAAAAAAGCGTATTTATGGAAGCTGAATCCGAAACCGTGCCCACACAATCTAGAGCAATAGACTCCTGGATACACCAAGATAGAATGTTGAATATAAAAAAAAACGTCGAGACATATGCTCAACGAAAGGTGGAATTACGAAGCGAATATCGGATAGCTTATAGGACAGTTCATCGCTGTGTGAGACGTAACAGGAGGACGAGTTTGGACGATCTTGCGGAAAATATGGAAAACGCTTCAAGAAGAGTAGATATCAGAGAACTGTACAGAATATCCAAAGAAGATGTCGACCGAAAAAGCAACAACAATCGGACGGCACTCTATTAAATCAATTGAAGATCAGCTGCGTAGAAGGAACATTTGTGTGCCCTACTTAATGACGCTTCAGGCAGAGTGCAGCAATGAGCCCCAGTTGCTCAACATGCACATACATCGGACCACCAACATTTGCAAAAATCCAAACAATCAATCTCCTCAAATCCAACAAAGCAGCTGGACTTGATGGCATACCAGCTGAGTTCCTGAAAGCAGATCCTATGAAATCCATGAAACCTATCCCAAGGACTGGAAGGACGCTATTATTGTTAAGATAGCAAAAAACGGCGATCTTAGGAACTGCAATAACTAGCGTGGTATTACCGTTTTGTCCATTTTTCCGAAACTAATAGCAAATATCATTTTCGAGCGGATAAAGGTTAGAATCAAGACTACACTCAAAAGGCATCAAGCGGGCTTTCGCAGTCGACCACTCATCAACACCTTGCGTATCATTCTCGACCAATCAGCCGAGTTCAAGTCACCGTATCTAAAATCGCGAATGGATATGGAGATCACTTCTTACGAAAGGAATCCCCCCATAAATAGTTGCTGTTATAAAGGAGTCCTACAATAACGCAAGGTATTTCGTTCTGCACAATGGACAGCTCTCCGACTCTTTCAGAGTGCAGCGGCTATTCTGCCACCTATCCTCTTTCTACTGGCAATAGACGATATAGTGACTACCACCGTAGGTGTACCTGCGAGACATGGCATGGCATCCAATGGAGACCGTTTGAAAGGCTAAGTCATTGGGACTATGCCGATATCTGTTTCCTGGCGGACTGTAGGAGATGTGTCAATCACTGCAGGTGAATAGAGAAACGGTCGGTCTAAGGATCAACGGCAAAAAGACAAAAATAATGCCCACAGGCCGCTCCAGCATATTATTCTGATTGAGGAGGTCGAAAAATTTAACAATTTGGGAAGTTTTGTATCGACTGATGGCGGAACGGACCTAGACGTTAAAAGCTTGCGCTGCTTTTGGTATTCTGTCTCCAGTTTAGAAATGCAGTCAAATCTCCCTACGAACTAAGTTGAGACTCTTCGAATCCAACGTTGAATTTTTCTATTGTATGCGGCAAATTATATCCAACCAGGAATTGTGGCGTAAAACGAATCAAAATCTGTTGGATGTTGTGATAAGCCAGTGAAAGTGAAAGAGGAAGCCAAATGACAACATCACGAAGCAGTCCTTGGAATGAAACCTTCGGGGTTCACTGCATGTTGGAAGACCAAGAACAACGTAGAGATCAACAGTCTTAGCAGAAGCAGCAATCTAGAGGAAAACTTTACCACAGCAGATACTGTATATCTAGCTGCAAACCGAAAAATGTGGAAGAGATTTGTTGCCGCCCTATGCCATGCCCCAACCTAGCTTAAAGGAAATATGATGATGATTGTACACGCTTGTACAGCCGTTACTTTCTTTTGTACAGGCACCAGCACTAACGCGTGTTATTTGACAAAAGTGATGAAGATAGTACGACCGAAATGGTGAAGAAACCATCCATAACTGTAACAGAATCTTCGGAAAAAGGAAAGCCCAGCATTGCCAGAAACTATTTTCAAAATTTGAATTGATGGCGTTGATTCGAATCGGCGTTGAATCGAAAATCTCAATTTTAACCTGATTAAATTGTGGTAGGTATTATATACAATGAGAGTTTCACCTATCAGTACCCTTCAGACATCGTAATATTGTAGCCAACTTTCCAGGGAATGTACTGGATTTTCAAAGATTCCTATCAATATTTCACTCTTTAAAGTGAGATAGGTGTAGTTTCATTTATGCAGACTGTTAAGTGGCGAAAAATATAAAAATTCCGTGGTTAAGCAGTATAATAATCCATGTCGAGATGACGAACAGTATTCTCAACCACCTGACCACGTGATTTGCAAAAGACGTGATCAGTTTATTTTTTTGTTTCAGTTAATCCTATTATACCCTTTTCCAAATAACCGATTCAATTGTATAAACCTTCCGAACATCGCTTGCAAAATACTCTCTGGTGTACGCATATACTTATAACCACGTATAGACCAGCTAACTGGCTATTCTGGCAGTATAGTTTAGGCCTGGAAAATCTACAATTGAACAAATTCCTCATAACGCCAGATCGCAAAGATCCAAGACTTACATTTGAAATTGCTAACCCCACCAATTTATCGAATCCAAACGATAGTTTTAGATGAAGTACATCACGAGACGTTTAGTCTACTAAGCTCGCTGTGGAAAGGACTCCATAGAGACCTCTACTACCATAAAAGGTATCAGGCAATGCAACTGGCCGCCTGCCATGCAACTTATTTATATTTTTCTGGAAACAATAGAGCAAACCTTCCAGGCATTATTGTGCATTATTAGTCACAAGTCGTGTAACTACTCGACTGATCTCAATACGATGAAGTCAACTTTATCGGCAAAACAAATCATCAGAAGCTGCTGAGATGCGACTGGTTATAAATTTGCTGTCCGCAATTAACGCTTCTCATCATGGACGCCGGTCAAATATGTCACAATAGAAAGCTATAACTACAGGATAGTGAATCACCTAAGCTCTAAAAGCGACTTTATTATGAAGATCAAAGGGAGAATCACTCTTGCCAACCGACGTTTCCTAGAACTACCACCAAGGCAAATGAGTAGCAACCTCCTGTTGGAAGAAATTAAGGGGATTCTGTAACCATCTTCTTGGGGTCTTTGCGAGAAGAACCAATTAGTGTTCCGAACTTATTCGCGATATATGCTTATATGATTTTACATATAAACATTACCGTGCATGTGGCCACAGTATAGTGGGTAGTGTATTTGCTTCTTTCCCGAAATGTACAGGTTCGAGCCCAAGCGGGGAACAGCAACTAACAGTCACCGACCACAAAAGAGAAATGGATAAAATCGAAGTTTCTCCAACAACTACTATACACCAAAAAGGGTCCCTAGATAGTACAATGTAAAAAGTTTGAGTGTTCTGGGATTTGGAAATTTCCTTTAAAACAAAAAAAAAGTTACTGCAGCTAAACCATAAGAAGGCCAGCAGTAAATGTACTCAACTTCTCTGAGGGACAAGTACTTCATCGAGAAGATACAACTCAATTACATTGCCTTATATATTCCAGTCAAACTGATCTTCAAATCTGACACCGAACCTCTGGGTCGAGTGATCATCTTCTTCTTCTTCTCCTTACGGCGAAGTTATGATCGGGAGTAGAAGGATCACAACCCTCCCACTTTACTGCATTCCTACTGGTCCGCCTGTGGGGTTTGCCGGTTTAACCTCAGGAAGTACCGGCAGGCTTCACGGTTTCGGATCACTACGTCACTGAGGCCAATCGAATGCTGGTGTTTTTGCATTTGTGTGATCCAGTTGTTTTTTGGTCTGCCTTTTTTGGATGATTGTGTAGGAACGTTGATTAATATTGCCTTTTTGACAGAATTCGAAGGATCTCTCCTTTGAACATGAAAATACCAACTGAGCCGGTCGTGCCCTATTTTGCGTGTAATGGGTCTTATCCCCCGGAAACCGAATAGCTTTGACTCGAGCATTTCTGCTCGTCCCAGTATCACAGCCATGCGTAGCATTGGTAGTGCCTGGCGGGGTAGTGCTTTTCTTTTTAGCGTACTTTTCCATAATGCTAGGTTTAAGCGTTTTTGATTTTGACACGTGCATTCCAGATTTTTGATTTATGTTTGATCTTACTTTTAGAACACTGGTGATCTCCAGTCGTGACAACACACGGATTCGCAAATGCACACTTGCGGGACAGTTTTAAGAAGGTATATGTATCGCTAGGCTCACCTGGATATTTTAAATATTGCTTAGATGTGATTTTCCCCTCTCCTTCCTCGCCTTCTACGACAAGCGCTATGTATTTGTCGGGGACGCTGCAGTGATATACTTAACCCGTCCCTGCACGGGGATGGATCAAGCGATCATGGTTTGTAGAAAGCTTGGTTAAGTGAATTAGGATAAAGGTATCCGGAATACAGGATGGTAGATTTTTAACCGGAGGAAATATTCTTTAGCACGCAAGTGTGTATAGGAAGAAAGTAAAATAAATAAATGTAACAGCTCAAATCAGGGCCTGGCCTAGCTTCTCGCAGTCACTCGTGCAGTGCGCCGCACTTTTATGCTGTTTCCGAAGGTACATTTTTTCGATTGAGGGATGCTTCTTATGACAATTTTTACTCTCGGATGTTTGTCAGACGTTCGCGAGAGGTGGGACCGTAAGAAAACTTTTTTTTTTCTTGAAATCGAACCTTAAATCTCCCGTTCGGTGATCGCGCACTTAACCACTTAGCTTAATACCCCGCCGACATACATACATATATATCCCCTTCAGCAACACCGTTTCCTCCTACTTGCACATTTTAAGTTTTAAAACAATTCAACAAGATTGCAGGTTTCTAAGCTCCAGTTAAACTTTATCAAAAATCGATTTAGAACACCCTCATCTGATCCTTATTAGCAGGGAAATCCCTGAACTTTTATTCGTAACAATAGCCAACAAAAGGTCACCGATACCGGTTATTTCAATAAGAATCCTTTAATCCCACGATTTCAAGCACCCCCCCTCCCACAAAGAATGTGCTAAAAATAGTATAAATTTAATTATCTAAACTGCAATCCCAGGATGAGGTCACCCTTTCCTCCGGCTTCTGCCAGTGATTGCTACCGCCAACACAGGAAATTGTATTAAACTAATCCCACAAGAATTTCTGACATTTCATCCCAAGCTCTTCTAGAACTTTCCAAGTAATACCACATTTCTACCAGCTGTAGATACTATCCTTACACACACACACACAGAGAGAGATATAAAATTAGTTCCTTTTGGCGCAAGTGAAAGTAAACATCCTTAAAAGCAATTTCTTTAGAACGGATAAAACTGTCAACGTGCTACTAAGCACCTGAGTGAAATTTTCTTCCTTCCTTCGACTTTGCCCGATGGCAGTTGTTGGAGTAGTAGTAGGTAGTTCTGTGCCTTACATAACCTGCAAAATTATCCTTGCGAAATGTGTTCATCTCAGAAGTACCGGTTGTGGCATATAAGACTAAATATAGTTAACTACCAGCCTTAGAGAATGTCCTTCATTAGAATTCTACCTATACCGGCGGCAGTTTTCCTGTGTGCTGTCTTATATTCAGGCCGGGACATCATCGCCATCAGCATGAGGTCGTCCCTTATGCCTGCGAGAGAAAGGGAGATGAAACAAAAAACTTATCTTGGCAATCGTCCTTGGATTTGAATATATGAGGGTTGCTTTGATTGAACAAATTAAATAGTATCGCTCCCTTAGGTCGCATGTGTGCAAATGTTGGGATCTTTCTCACATGGGATTCTCTTCCAGGATACGAATTAGATTGAGCGAGGGGTAGGACAACAAAAGGTAAATCACCTTAAGGAAATGAGTAAATTTTTCTTATTTTTTTGGGGGAGAACAATTTATTTCCTTATCATACTTTAAAGACGACAGTACGAGTACCTTCTTCCACACAACGGACCTTAAAACAAATAAATTTTATTTTTTAAACTTTTTTAATTTTAAGATGAAAGCAAAGGAAGTTCCTCCAAAAGACCGAAAACCAACTGTGGAGGACGAAGAAGATGGTAATAACTCTTCGGCGTGATTTCGAAAACTATGGACGGCAACTGCTTGTTTGGCAAAATTTTTCTTTTGCGTGTCGGAGGTGGTTTTACGTTTGTGTGGAGGACCAAGAACGTACGTTTTTCTTCTTATTTTCATTTATTTTTGAGACAAGAAAAACAAAAAACAACTCATACCTACGTCAGGTGCCTGTGAATCATGGCAGGTGTGGCAACTCCGTCATCGTTGCATGGTATGTGGAGATTTATTTTAGAATCTATTCAGCATCATTGGTAGATTTCCGGGATTCTCTGGGGACTTGCGTCATGTTTTTTTTTTGTTGTTTCAATGAGTCATGGGAATCGTGTGGAGTTTCCCTAATGTCGTGAACTGTTGGTAGGTGAAAGAAAAACAATGAAACTAAAATGTGATGAGTAGACAAGAAGATTTCATCATAAGAAATCCCATTAGATGGACCTTCTTTGTTTGCCATTTTAGTGCGCTGTCTATATTTGAGTGCTTAGTTTGTCTATAGAAAATCGATAAAGAGTAATTACCTGTTAATATGCACATTTAATGATTTGTTCATGGGTTAAGTAAATTCACTGCAAAAATGTTTGCTCTTCAAATAACTAAGCTAAAGGGTGACTCCAAATGAACGCAAGATGAATTTGACCAGACATGAATTTGACCAGACATTTCACGGACGGTTTTACTCTCCATGTAATCTTTTGTAGCATACAATGCGACGTAGTGATCGGAAATGCGAGTTTCTATAACTGTGGATGTGATGTCTCGATCTGTGAACTCCAAATTCGACAACTTTGACGAGTAACAAAGCCTTCAAGATGAAATGAGCCTCCATATTTTCATTATTTTTAAAATATTTCTAAGCAATGAAAACACCTTGTTCTTTCATGTAGCACTCCATTTTTAATAATCCTGAACTGTCAGCTGTCACGCTGTCTTTTTTTTTCGTTGGCAACACTAACCATGCTATAACACCATCTCACGAATATTACAGGGTATAAAGAGCCTGAATATTGTTAAATCAGTCACAGCCATGAAGTAAATCAGTATAAAGGATGCACCTTTGGTTATAATATAATATTTGGAAACTTTGGAATCGCGAAATCCACGCAAGGGACAAAGCTAGATTTCTTCTTGCTTATTTTTTTAGCATTGCCTCCTACCTTTCCAACTACCCGTAATCACATAACCAATTTTCCGAACTTTCATTATAATAAATATTTGGATCAAATAGAATCCACTATATTCTCAAACCCTAAGAGTTTTCACAACTTTATCAATTCTAAAAGTAAATCTGATAGCTATCCTTCCTTCCACCCTAAAATTCTCTAGGGCAGACCTTAAAATATTCGCAAACTTTTTTAATCATTTCCTCAGCCATTCATTTACCAACCACATTCTAGAACCTGACCATGACTACTGTAGTTATATTTACGGCTGTACCCAAACGTCCTTAGTCCCAATAAATATATCATCGACTTTTGGTTGTAGAGAAGATTAGAAAACTGAAGGTTGATTACTCCCCCGACCCTGATGGTCTGCCCACAATAGTTCTAAAAAAAAATGCTCGAACTATCTAGTCCAGCTTATTACTACCTTACTTCAACTTTCTATTTTACAGGGAGCTTTCCCCCAACTTTGGAAAGACTCTTATATAATCCCCATTCATAAAAAAAGGCCGCAAGAATGAAGTAACCAACTACCCTCCCATTGCTATACTCTCTTACTATCTCAATCTTTTCGACAGCATTCTTCCATGATACAATGGCTTTTCGCTGCAAATTCATTATTTCTCCTAACGAATAAGAAGATCAGCTACTACCAACTTAATCGAGTTCGTGTCTAGAACTCTGTGCACTTTAAAAGTCGGAATCATTCCTTTTGACACTAAAAGCTCTTGGTTTCCAGCTGGGGTTCATTTCGTGGATTAAATCCTACTCGACAAATTGCCAGTATAAAGTCCTGTTTAGATCGTATGCATCTGACCCCATATATGTTATCTCGGGCGTACCTCAAGGTAGCCGCATTGGGCTTATGATCTTTATTTTGACCATAAATGATGATGAATGCATTATCACAAATTCTCATCTATCTATCTGCGCTGATGACATAAAAATGTTCATACACATATCTTCCCCTGCTGACTCTTTCACACTGTAGGATGACCTTGACAGATTTTCAATCTGGTGCCAAAAAAAATGTTCTAGGAGCCTAACATCAGCAAATGTCAAGATATCACATACTCCCGTAAGCGTTTCCCTCCACCACCCAGAGCTTACTCACTATGCCATAAAATCACTTTCGTCTCCTTATTACGAAGCCCATACCTTACGAATAGAAGCTGTGCACCGGAGGTTCATCCGTTTTGCCCTTCATGGTCTTGATTGGGTTTTGGATCGTCTAAATCTGATCAGCCTATAGTCTCTTGAAGAACGTGGTGAAGACGGTGACATATTATTTATTCATCAGCTATCATATTAACTGGTAACATTGCCTGCCCTGTACTATTGGATATGTATCCATCTTCCGTCTCAATCCTCACTGCACCAACTACGGTAATAACCAACCAATGTATAGAATGCTGCGCAAAGCTAAGGTCATGCAAAGCTTCTTTGACTTTCATTACAGCTGCGTCACACTCTGTAACGCCCTTCACGCTTTTTAACTTTGCCACCAGGACCGCCTTACATCTTAGACGGACAGACAAAATTTACAGACCCACTTTTTTCAGTTCTGCTAATACACTTAGTAATATCAAGATTGATCAAAGTAACGAGATCGAACATTTTTACGAAAACAATACTTGCCCTATAGATATAGGAGTAAGTAAAAAGCAGTCCACTGAATCTATATGTACAGGCCAAGCGTGAGGGAATAGAAATAGCTGCAATAGCTTTTTTTCAAATTTAAAGTCGAGACCACTATGCAAGGGAAGTACCTACAAAGTAAGGTACACTTTAAAATGTTATATTCAATTACTCTCTCCTTGGAGGTACCATGTTCATCGATGAAACTCTAATGCGAGTGCTAATGTATACAGACGCGATATCATTATAATGACAGATGAAATAGAAACTTTCCAAGCAATGATAAGCAGACTAGAAAAATACTGTCAGTTTTGGATATGGAAAAGTCCAAAATAATATTTCGTTTCTTACGTATTTATGTGGTCGAAAAATATGTATCTTACAGCTTGAATTGTTAAAATATTTTATTGTTTGCTGTATTTATTTACTTCAATTCAATTACAGGGCACCCTGTGAACTTAAAGCTTTATTTAGCAGGTAGTGGATGCACAAACCAAGAAACTTTTCAGTAATTATGGTAGTGCTTCCTATAATATTATAACAAACATAAGCTTTTGCACAGTCGGGTACACAATAAATTTAATTTTGGTATAAAAACCTTTTTCACTTGCAGGGAGAGATTTTGATCAATCGTGGTCTGTCTGTCTGTTTACATGTGAGGATATATAACTGACTGCGGCTTAAACGGTTGGACGGTCATGTTGTTTGTATTGCATGTCAATTATTTATTTAGCGGATAGTACAAGCAATACAGATATAACCGATTATAACCATTGTTCTAGCTTAGTGGACGTTAAGTTTGTAGCATTAGGTGTTACTTTGGACAAGGTGGCCCAAAAGTCCTCACTCGATTTGATAAGGCAGCAACTTTGTTTGTAAATAAAAAGAATTGGCTCTGGTTGTTGATTGTGTTTATTTAGACAAGTGGCTTCCGTAAGAGTTGATGCATATTCGGGCTCGTTTCACAGCAATTTCCATGATTTTTCTCAGAATTTCTGGCGATAAATTTGCACTTCTTATCGGATGTTCTGTTTTGGGGCCGCCAAGGTCTGTGGCTGGTTCGTATAGACCCGTGAATTCAAAAAATTCCATAGGAAGAATTCTGGAACGGTCAAACCAGGCGATCCTGAGTGCCAAATCGCCAAAACGAGTGATTAAGTGGCTGGGAGGAGGGAGAAGGGCTTGGCTGTAAACTTTGTACGGGTATATCTTCAAGTATTTCACAAAATTCGCTGTACAAATCATTCATTGATGCCCAATTGGGCATCTTAGACATCTGCATCACAACAGCGATATTCTCGACCAAACGGCTGCTCCGGGGCCGGCCACGTCTGATACTATCCCGTGTTGAGCCAGTCTCTTGGTTTCTGTTTCTTCCATTCCCCTTTCAGTTCGGTATTTTAACATTTAAGACTTAGAGCTTTGTTTATTGGGAGTTTTCTCAATTTAAGTCGAGGCTGTCGGATGGAACTCTAGGTTTATGTATATTTTTCGTGTTGTCTGATTAGTGCGTTTGAGCATTGCGGATCAGATGGTGCGATGTTGTATAAAGACTGAAAAAGGTGAGATATAAAACTGAGCCTTGCGGTAGGCCATTGTTCAGCATTTTAGTGTTACTTTCCACGTCGTCTACGTACACTTGAAATGTACGTTTGCTAAGAATATTGTTGCTTAGGTTAGATATTTTCTTGCAATAAATCACTTTCATCTATTTATAAATAACTCCCGTTCTCCATACAGTATAGTAGGCAGCATAAATATCCACAAATATAGAATTTTTAGAATTCGTTTTCAATGTCTGTAGTTAGCGTAAGTACCTGGTCGACACAGCTACGACCTGGATGAAAGCCAGCTTGCGCTAGTGCAACCATTAAGTTTACACGTTGTTCTATCCTGTTGTAGATCAGTTTGTAGCTAATGCTAAGCAGCGCTATTGGGCGATGTCTATCAGCTCCATCGGACTGTCTCACCGGCTATAAAATATCTATTATTTTGGTTCTCTTTGTTCATTAGGCAGAACTTATATTTGTATGGTGTTATTAAAGAATTTATATAGCCATAAATTGGTGTTTTGGCTACAATTTTTTAAAAATTCGGTGTATATGCCAAATCCAGCTGCTCTCCTCGTTTTTAGTTTACTAATAACTGCATCTAACTCTACAACTGAAACTTCCCTCGAGAGTTCAGGTGATCCAGGCTTTGTTTTCTTAGGAAATGCAGGACTTTTAAATTAAAACTTACACCCACTATCTTATTATAGATTTTAAATCGCATTTAAGGTACAAATATATCAGAGCGAAAAACACTTTCTAAAGTGCTTCGACAGGAAATTCAACTCAAGGCTAAGTAGGAAAAAAGAATGGACCAGTGAATCAAAGAAGTACCAAATCAAACACGGATGGATCCAAAATTTCCACGGGAACCGCAGCGGTGTATATGGACCCAGAACCAAATACTTAGAAGCCAGGGTATTTTCAGTATTTTCAACCAGAAGTACATGCAATTGAAAGATGCGCCCAATTTGACATCGACAGGAAGTATCGCGGACAAGATATCGCAATATTGTCGGACAGACAGGCCGCCATAAAAGTACTGATACCGCATGAAATCAGGTCAAAACTGGTATGGAAGTGTCTTGCCAAGCTAAATAGACTTGGTCAGAACAACAGAATCACCCTTTACCGGCTACAAGGTCACGTGGTAGTAGAGGGTAATGAAGAAGCTGATACTCTAGCAACATAGGGATCTGAGACTGCCTTCATCGGACCATTACCATTCTGCAGGTTGGGAATGCATAAAATATGGCAAGAACTAAGAAGAGAAGGAAACTACAAGAGAGATAAACTTTGGAAGGATCTCCCAAAGCTAAGACAGGCCAAAAAAACTTCTCGGGAAATATAACAGGAAAAAAAGTAAGGGGTGTATCAATATTAATAAAAACCGGCTATGTGTTCTAATAGGCTTCCTGATGCGTCAAGGAACATCTCTGGAAACTGGGCATAGAGCAAAACAGAAATCACTTTTGACTTTGGTTTTTCAAGTTTATCAAAAAAATATTTTTTTACATATTTCAATTCCTTTAATATAGGAATGTCATTTGGTAGAGTGGGTACATTATGCCCCCAAAAGCCACCCCAAAAAATATTTTACAATTTTTTTTTTTTTTTTATTATTTTGGATTCTCTAGGTCTAACAGACAGACAGACCCCGTGTTGAGTGTATTAGTCTACCGTGTTATACCATTCTAGTACGGTACACTAGACGCTTTCAAACAAAGTTCCGCTTGTCACTGCACAAGTTGTTCCGTAGACTCTATAGCTGCTCTCTGAGCACAGTGCAGTTCACTTTCATTTGACACTCTGTGATGCACATCTGGTGTAATCTAATAGTTTACTCACTACCTAAGTACGATATATCGTCACATGGAATCCCCTTTCTGCTATCAGAGTGAAGCACAATCCTGCATGCAATTTACATCATTCAACGCAACTTAGTCAGCTTATTTTCTTTTATACCCGGCAAGCGTGCTGAAACATTTCCCACACTAAACGGAGACAAACAATTTGCACTTGGTCACGAACCAATAACTTGTTTTACTAGTATCAACCAAATATTATATAACCAGTATCTACCTATTTAACCGAACCCTGGACCTAAACTAATTGTTTACGAGTAGATACGCCAAATACGTCAAATCAATTAACGCCCACCCACCCAGTTGTAGCTATCTGATAATTCTACCACAAAATCGACTTATAATTTGCAAATAAAGTACATAGTTCGTGGCCACACGAGTTCTTAGACACTTTTATCATTTCCAAATTCATAACGATGTGTCACTAAACTAGCACCCAATTCTCTATAATCACATCACGTTCCCATTCCAAAATTTCCATGAATTATCAATAACTCCAAGCAAATAGCGAGTCCAACACATGTATTCGCACAAGTGATTAGAACATTCCAAATAAACTGTTTCTAGCACTTGTCATTGTCACCCATCATCATGTCATCGGGAGTACTCATGAAAGGATGACATCAAATCAAAGTGCGTGACGTTTTGATTGTTCCCTTAGGGGGAAATACACACATTTCTTTAAATGTGTATGTGGTGCGAAATTAACTTCCGAATGATTAATCATCGACAGCACGCGTTCCGTTGGCAAGCGCCACACCATTAAATTGCAGATATCGACGTCATTTTCAATTTAATTGTCGCACAGAGATTTCGCATAAACAGTAATCTTGACGAAAATAAACATCGAATTAGAGGAAAATACTGTGTTAGACTAATGTACATAAATAGATTTGTTTTTAGAAAATGTTCTTGGAAATTGCAAAGATAAGTACCATAGGGGACAGCCTGATGTATAGTATGTGTATCTTTTTTTATCCGATTCAGTAGAATTGTTTTCTTCGTTTTATACCTGTAATTGGGTTTTAGTAAACTAATACATAATAGAACAGAAAATCCTAATAATAATTGCGAAAGCTCAATAAATAAATCAAATGACGGTTTCAAATTAAAGTAGAAAAATAAATCATTTATCTGCGGGAAGTTAGTAAATGGGGCCAACAGTCGATTGGACAAGAAATTATGCTTGAAAATGGTTGTAGTGGAATTCAGTCTTTTTAAAGTAAATGCAAACAGTACTTCAATAAAGATAATCCTAGAACTTCGAGAATACGAGAACAAAAAACTAAGGAAGAAAAGTGCATAATTTAAATCTGGCAGTACAGCGGTTCTGTCAAAGATAAACAGCTGACATTTGACATTTGTGCATACTAAGCATTGACATTTGTAATTTTGCAGTGGTGCACGAGAGAACAACGCATTTTAATTGTTAAAACCCATCTCCGAAATGGAGAAAGTTTAACCAATGCGCATTGCGAAGTAATGTCGGTATACATAACCGTCCATGTTGTGCCGCGGTTAAGAAATTAATGAAAAATTCGATCGAACCGGGTTAGTGTTGGATTTGCAAAGACCAGTGCCTCCTCGTAAGGCCGGTCATGCTAAAATATCGCCACAGTGGGTCACAGTGTTCGTGACAATCCATCAAGATCCATTCGCCATCGTTCACAGCAACTGAACCTTTCCTACAGCTATACGCAGCGCATTTTAACAAAAGATCTACATCTGCATGAAATTGAAGCAAGCAGTCTATGAACAGCATCGTAACTTCCTCGATTGGGTGTTAGAGAACCATCAAATTGATTTCGAACAGTCATCTTCAGCAATGAGGTTCACTTTCAACTCAATGGCTACGTAAAGAAACAAAATTGTCGCATTTGGGGTCATGAAAATCTACAGACCATTTACGAATGCATCCACAAAAAGTCACTGTTTGGTGCGGATTTTGGCTGACGGCGTGATGGGGCCGCCAACAGTCAATGGTGTCAGGACATGAAACACTCCTTCTAGAAGCTATAAGATTAACCGCAACGAAAAGTACTTCAGAGAAATCATTGAACTGGTGGGGGAGAAAAGAAAAGCACGAACGAAATGGCAAATCATTCGTGCACCGCAGCATAAAAAGGTCCTTTACCGACCATGCAATCGCCTTAGAGATAGTATTCAGGAATTTAAAAGCAATAAGATAGCGACCTATCTCTTCGCTGAAAAAAAATCAAATTATTCACTTTGGAAAGCGCTAAAAGGCATCCGGAAACCTCAAATACAAGCGCCACCAATTCGAAAAAATGATAGAACTTGGGCCAAGAGCGAGAAAGAAAAGGCAGAACTATTTGCTTTTCACGTTTAAGCCATTCGACGACCCTTTGATAACACCCGATTCCCCAGTCACGACATCTGACAACTTTAAAGTAAAAAAAGTTGCATTAATTGAACTAAGGGAAGTAATTTAAAATCTAAAGACTAAAAAAGCACCGGGTTACGACTTAATAACGGCGCAGGTGGTCAAGGAATTATCGAATAAAGCTCTTATCAAACTGCTATATTTGATTAACACTTCGTTCAGATTGCTCTACGTTCCGAGACAATAGAAAGTCGCCGAGATTATAACGGTCCCAAAACCAGGCAAACTTCTGAATGAGAAGAAATCATATCGGCCTATTTCCCTATTGCCGGTTATTTCTAAAATATTCGAAAAAACTACTTTCTAAACGACTACAACCCGTAATCGACGAAAGACGTCTCATTCTGGACCATCAGTTTGGACTTAGAATCAAACATTCTACAATCGACCAAGTTCACAAAATAATTGACGTGATTGAGAAAACTCTCGAAGAAAAAAAGATTTGTTGTGGTGTATTTCTTGACGTCTCATAAGCTTCCGATAAGGCTTGGAGTATAAATTGCAACTACTTCTGCCACGACAACTCTTTCTAATCTTACGATCGAACCTCACCGAAAGACTTTTTCGTATTAAGCACGAAAATGATTACTCTGACTTCAAGGAGATTGCGGCCGGAGTCCCACAAGGAAGTGTCCTTGGGCCGCTTCTATATGTACTCTACACGCGTGATATCGCGTAGGAAAGAAACTGCGTCGTCGCCACTTTTGCGGACGATACGGCGATATGGACAACGGGCGATACATTTGAAGCAGCAACTGAAAAACTGCAACATGCTATTAGTAAAGTCCACACTTGGACGAATTCTTGGCGTATGGTGCTGAACGAAAGAAAATCTACTCAAGTCAACTTTACCTACAAAAAAGTGGATAGATTACCCGTATATTTAAACTCGGCTCAAATACCGTATGCGAACGAAGCAAAATATCTAGGAATGACTCTAGATGTTAAGCTTAAATGGGAATCGCACGTAAAAAAGAAACGCGACAAGTTCGAAAATCGATCGTTCGATCGTTAGCGCACTGTGGTACTTACGTAACGAAGGTATTCATCGGGATCTGGGAATTCCAGCGTCGTCCACAAAGATCATGTTCACTGCCATAGTAACCATACCGTCATAACACGAACAATTTAATTTGTCGTCTACAAAGGACAAAACCTTTTGACCTCTCGTCATAGTATATACCGGTCGTGAAACCCGCAGGAACTTTCATTTTAATTTAACCTGCCTAAAGCGCAACATTCTTTTTAATTACATACGAACATCTTTTTCAAAAATCACGAGTCTCGTAAGCGAAAATAAAACTGCTGGGTAAGCGTCGGCTTAGTTATAATCTACTAATCTTATAGAGAGGTGTTTTTTAGTGATTAAAAATCGCACACTACCATAAGCACGCGTGGTCGGGCCTTATGGTGTCTGTAGAAGATTTTCACCTGCTCTCGGCAAAAAAAAAAAGACATAACAATCAATTATTTTTGGCACCAATTGGACAATATTGATGTGAAAAATATGTGATTTATTGTATTATCTTAAAATACTGTCACTTTTAACTAGTTGACTGCCAGCCAGTGACTACTTAGAGGCAGGAAAATACTAACTAATCATGGCTACAAGTGTCTATCAAAGATAAGAGTGTACTAACCAGGCATCAGAGAGAAATATCCAATGGCTTCCAAAGGGAGTAACTTCTTACTAACCGTAGCGGAGCCCTCGCTCATAATTACTCTGTAGTCTCATTCACTAGCAACGACATCTTGGTTCATAAATTCAACCCATTCCTTATCCGGACAAAGTCAGACTAGCAACTTACTCATGGTTTTTGGTATATTTAGAATTTCGGCTCGTTGATATGAACTTAAAAAGTTATAGGCGTGCGAAACAAAGGGATAGACAGACACTATGTTGAATTCATTAGTCTATTATTTTAACATTTTGACCCACTAAAAAGTTCAAAGGTATAAAATGGACGAATTTTGAACCAAGATACCAGAAAACTGTGACTGAGTCATCTGCTATGTGATCTACAGAACTTGGCTCAAAAAGAGGTATCAAGTTCTACTGAAGACCTAAAGACTGGGTTGAAAGGGCTATCCTTGCTAATAAAATGGGGTTGTGATGGAGCCCAACAAAAGTCATTTAAACAAAAACTTACATCAGGAGATTGATGAAAATATTGATGAAAACCTTTTCAGCATTTCAATAGTGCCCATCCAGATGCAGAGATGAAAGTAAAATCATACTTTGGCAAAATCCAGTCCCGTCTTCAACAAGATACTGTCGACCTATTATACTTAATTTTGCAAAGGAAACAACAGACTTAATAAAACGAGAAGTACAATAGATTCAGTTCAAGATCAAACTTACCCTTTATCACCTGTTAAGATACATGATGACGACTTCTATATCCTAGTAAAACCCAACCCGGTACAATATGCACTGCCTTGCCATCTCTTACCTCTTCATTACAAATGTGTTACATTAGTGCTGTAAAGCCATCAGAAATGAATAACCCAACAATTTCTTCAGGCAAATCAATTAGCAATGTCCTTCGGATAAAGTCCTCTTCACTCTTGGATTAGATTCATGGAGTGTGTACGTCACATCGCATATAGACTTGATATGAAGTTAAATACCAAGAGAGTAAGGAAAGGCACAAAGGCAGACAAAAATTAAACCAAAACAGATTTAGAAGTGAAACTGACTTACTGGTTGATATGCCAACACAACAACGCTGTACAGAAAGAAGAAAGTGGACGCAATCTCCCATCTCAAGATGCAATTTTCATTCTTAGGCAATATAGCTAACATTTTAAGTCTGAGGAAATGCAAACACACTTTTAACCAGATAGCAATGATAGTTTTTCCAATTGTTATGTTTCAGCAGCTGTCAAAGTTACTAATGACATCCAGCTGTCAAAGTATTCAGTAAGGTTTGCCATTTTATCATGCATCACTTGACGCTTCCCGAACGTATGGAAATTATTAAAAAATATCGAAATTCCGGCTCAGTTGTAAATACGCACCGTGAATTTCGTCGTGAGGTCGGTCGTCATCATGGTTTAAGTGCGCAGGCAATTCGGCTCACCGTGGAAAAGTTTGAGCGTGAGTACACTCTTTTGGACCTTAAGTCATCAACCAGACAGAGATCGGTGCAAAGTGAAGAAAACATACCCGTATCGAAGAAGACCCAGAAATGTCGATTCGGCGCCAATCAGCTGAATTGGGCATCACCAGAGAGTCAACCAGGCTTATTTTGCGGTTGGATTTGAGCCTACATCAGTATAAGATTGTGCTGACGCAAGAATTGAAGCCGGGCGACCATAGACAACGCCGTGAGTTCGCTAATTGGGCGCTGGAAATATTGGCCGGAGATCCAGATTTTGGTCAAAAAATCATCTTCTCAGACAAGGTCCATTTTTGGCTCAGCAGCTCTGTCAACAAGCAAAATTGCCGTTATTGGAGCGGCCACAATCCACAAGAGTTCGACGAAGCATCGATGCATCCACTAAGATTGACTGTTTGGTACGGTTTATGGCACGGCGGCGTCATCGGATTTTATTTCTTTCGAAATGAGGAAGGAGACAACGTTACCGTCAGTGGTCTTCGGTATAGAGCGATGTTAACTGACTTTCTGTGGCCAGAGCTCAACAACATCGATATATCCGAGCTGCATGCTCGATTATTTTCTCTGTGGCTATGGCAAGTTCTTAGTCTACGCTAATAAGCCAACCACTTTGGATGAGCTCGCTATTGCCGGAATAATGTCGCACATATTGGACCGAGTCATCAAAAATTGGACCGACCGCTTGAAGCACTGCCAGCGAAGCCGAGGAGGTCATTTAAATGATGTGCTATTCCATACATAATGGCATGAATGTAGCTTCAAAATGAAGCTAGGATCAATTAGATATCTCAAACCGTTGTTGTTTTATTTAAATTTCTTTTCCTATCGTTCTTATCTGGCCACCCTATATTACATTTATTTGAATGTTTCCTTTCTTGTTAGCCACACTCTATTTATTAACTTCTACCGGCATCACTCTCTAAACTAAACGTTCCGTAGCTACTACAGAATCTCTCATATAATTGTATTCTTTTAGCTGACAGGAAAAAGTGTTAATATTCGTAGATTATTAATACCTACGCATGAATTAGTTTCTCTTGAACAATAAACAAAATAAAAACCTGTTACTTTTACACACATACTCTAATCACAAGATTGATTGCTTCTTAAAGGTTTATTAAAAAAAAAAAAAAAAAGACTCGAAATCCACCATATCGAAACACCTTGCTCGATTAATTATTAATTTAATATTTTCCGTTTTCCCCTCCAAAAGAATTTCATTCACTCTTTATCTTATCTTCAAAGAAAACACTCTGACAGAAGAGAATAAGAAATCGCTTAATAATACTATACAACAATAGTGAGAACGAGATACAGTCCGAAAAAAAAACAAAATCATTACGGAAAGCACCCTAAACTGTGTCAGACGATTTTTATTCATTTTAGTTCTCTCAAGTCAGCAGTTGGCAAAAGTTCGCGTATCCGTAAGTTTGTCGACAGATTAAACTTATAAGTGTCATAGTACGAACGGTCTTTTAACATTTAGTGCGTTAAATTAATTTATTATTGATAAGATAGATTATTTTTAAATTTTGATCGGTTTCGGTTGCAATTGTAGTGTGACAGAAGATTTAATTTAAGAAATTCCTAAACGTGCCATGCAATGGTGATGTTTTGAATGAAAAGAAAGTTCATTGTCATATTTTTGTGTGCTTACCTTGATTCTCGGTTGTTAAGTGACAGATAACAGTTTACAGATCGTGCGCAAACAATTTCGAGATATATTTCGTCATTATTTAATTGGAAGTGTAAGTAGTTTAAGCGGCTTAGTGTGTTTTAAGTGGTTAATTACATAGGGCGGAGGGTAATTATGAGCTAGTAAAAAGTAGTTTATCAAGTTATGCTTGATTAGAGTTAGAGGTGATCGTGCAAAGAGACTCTTAGAGGTAATCTTGTATATACATATTTTGAGTTTTTCAACCGGCCGGCGCATTCTATGAATGTTTGTACCTTAGTACAGTTTGTATATCTTTCGTATGCATATTTTGGCACTTTGCCCTTGTATCTGTCAGCATATTATACGATCAAAATATTGCGAAATATTATTGCTTATTTTCATTCTTAGACATAAAGATTGACATAATGAATATTTGTATCTTCTTGTGCAGCTTGATTTGTGATGTCCAAACGTTCAGTTAGGTAACATATTTTTCATGTGAACGGTATGACTCGCAGGTTTTTTCAAGGTTCTTTCAAGGTACGTTACATTTTTAATGAAGTTTCGGCAACGTTTGCTATGTAGTCAAACGAATTTGGGATCACGAGTGATCGGGTAACAATACATCATTAATATACACTGCTGTGTATTAATAAGCCAAACGTGTTTATTACAGACATTCGGCGGGTATTGGAATCCCCCTTTCAAATTACTATGGAGAATAATGACAAAGACAGTGTTTACTTTTGCGATAATATAAGTAAAGGTGTTGCTTTTCCATTATGACTGATTTGAATTCTGTTTAAATTGCAACAAGTTTACCGGTACTATTATAGTATATATAGGCGATGAAAGTTATAAAAGTTTTCAGGATCAGTTTAGAATTTGATTTTTAAATATTTTGCAATAAATCATGACTGCCAGAAGATTTGTTTGCTTTTTTCTTGAGCAGCATATTATTAGAAAACGTTCACAACACGTAAACTGTTTTACTGGTGCACAGAATATCAGAAATTAAGGGTGGTGGAAAGTCACTTCATAAAGAAGACAAACAAGAGCCACGTTCCTATGAGTCACACGAATTATATAATTCGTAACGCGATTCAGTGCCCTCATAAAATATCCATCATTTTAGTTAGATTTACCGAGTTTTCCCCGGTGTTCTGAATGGAGATTTCTTATTTTTTCAAATAAGTGATTGAATATTCAAAGCGTCTACCATGCGCTGGGTAGAGATCTAAGCACGGCATGCTTAGGTACCATTTGCAGAATGATATCAACGAATGATGAAACAAAGACAAGCAGAAAAGATACAATCCGTTTGGAATGGATTGCGAAATACCCTATCTCTCATCTTCTAAACCACCCCTAATAAGGTGAACGCTGTGGCTCTGTGGTTAAGGCCCGTTTGCTTATGCGAGTCTTAAATATTTAAGTATCACTTATACACTTAAGTAATTCTTAACGGGTTGCACGAAATACAAAGTAAGTCTTAAATATCAAAAACAAAAGTGCGTCTTTGCTAAGATGCACTTAAATATTTTCCAGCAACTGGAAATAAGTTATGATGATCTTTAGATTTAATTTCAACATAGCACTAAGTATTACTTAGATAAGACACAATTTTATGACTAGTATCAGCAAATGGGCCTAGGTGCACGATCACTGAGCAGAAGATTCAAGGTTCGAGTCCCTAGAAATACAAAAAAAATGTTTCTTACTATCTCACCTCTCGCGAACGTCTGACAAACATCCTACAGTAAAGGCCCCGATCCATAGAATCCATCGACGTCGTTCCGTTGAAATTTGACGTCGACGTTCACGTATTGCCGGAAAGAACAGTTCCATAAAATCCGTCGCATTGACAGATGACTGCCGATGATATTTTATTATTGCGAACGTTTTTTCTCTTCAGTCAACGGCGATGACAATTTCTCTACATTCTGTCAATGCTTCCACCAATGAATATGCTTACTCTCAATTTCTGAATGCGTGAACTGCAATGCGTGGATGTGTGAACTGCCAACGAATCAACGGACTAAAAAAGTAGAAAGTAAATCTACTATATCCATTGGTTATGGGCCACCTTCCATAAGAACTCGTGTATTCTATCTAGCTGTCAGTTAAAAACGACGCAGCAACGGATTCTATGAGTCGGGGCCATAAAATTGTCATGAGAAAAGTTTCTCTCAATCGAAAAAATTGATTGAAATTGAAATTGATTGATGGGCTTTTATCGTCAAAATATTTATTTATTTAATAAGGTGGGCGTGGTAATGTGAACTTTCTAATGCAAATTGCAAAAACTTCTTTCTATTTGGGGGATATTTCCACGGTTTTAAAAGGTTTTATCAGAAAAAACTGTTGATTCACAGTTCACAGATTATGGTGTATTCACAATAAAACTCAATCATCCTCATAAATAGCTTTGAGAAAGCAAAATAAGTTTTTTTTTGTTTAAAAACCTTCCCAACATGGAGGCGTGGATCTATATAATGTACGGGCTTATTGTACAGAATGGCAAGGTGTATATATCATATCAATCACTGAGTCTCGCTCAGGTTCGAATCCAAGAAAATACAAAAATAAAAAAAAGTATTCTCTCGGTCCCACATCTCGCGACCGTCTGACAAACATCCGAGAGTAAAATTTTCATGAAAAGCTGCTCTCAATCGAAAAAAAATTGCCCTTCGGAAACGGCATAAAACTGTAGGTCCCAATCATTCGTGAAGCGCACAGCACGAGTAGATGCGAGAAGCTAGGCCAGGCATTGGGCTGTTAGCGCCAAAATATTTATTTACTTATTTTTAAATATTTTTTGCAGTTTCTAGTAAAAGTATTGAAAAAACAAAATTGTTTGAAAAGTGATCGTGTTTATATTTTATGCTTCGAATTCCAAAAAGCTTACTCGTATATATAAAATTTCATGTTCCTGGCTGAAAATTTAAAGTCCGCAAACTGGTGATACAAACAGACGAATGAATAGACAGACGGACATGGGATCATTACTTGATGCTTATTTGAAGGCGACATATGCATGCTCGCTTTGTCGATAAAGATATTCCTATGTGGTTTATCTCAGTGAGCCTAACTGCAAATTCCTCCACACTTATCCAATATCCACTGCTTGTTTGGGGCCGTCTATTTTTAAATACACACTTATTTATAGCTAACCTTTATATCTAAAAATCGTTCTACCATACACAGCCCGTGAATCAGTCCGGCAGCTCAGCTTTCTCAGAATTTTCCATATTCCGCTATGGGAAATTCCTTCGTCCGCTCATGGGTCTTAGTGCATCTACCACGCCTGCGCACTATCGTGTGTGTCGGCCCTGTGTCTCAGCTTCAACCAGATCTTACTCAATGGTCCTGTGCCAAGTTTTTCATGGGCAAACCGTACTCTTTCCACTTGCTTAAGTGGGTTCCCATTCTCTCATAAAGATGTTCGTTTGAGCGATTTGGCCAGAACACATATGCGAACCAACATATGCATATCCATAATTCGATGACAGGTAATTAAATCAGATTGTAGAGAGAGAAAAGGCTGCACAATAGCAATTTGCTTGAGCCTGGCTTCGCCTCAATTGCTGTGCGAATACTCACTCATCTCGCTCTCCGTTTACATGGAAGCTACGACAACGTGTCAGTCATCTAATCATCAGATCGTCAACCAAATTAAGTGTTCTGCGATCAAAAGAAGACATTACTCCAATAATGCCAGGTGTTCGAATGTTCCAAGTAGACCTTCCTGATTTAAGGGAAGTTAGGGTACTTACCTATAAGGTACGTACTTCTCAAAATAGTCCTAAACAACAACCCGTGCCTTTTAGTACGATGGTTTTCGGATGCTCGTTTAACGTATAAGCCTCATCTTAAGTTAACAGAATGGTGATTCTAAGCAACACAAGACCGAATAAATAGTGAGATGTTATCACAGGAAT
The DNA here is from genome assembly GCA_963082735.1 of Pocota personata. Lineage (NCBI taxonomy): Eukaryota > Metazoa > Arthropoda > Insecta > Diptera > Syrphidae > Pocota > Pocota personata. Next base: position 133,280,397 of record OY720431.1, on the reverse strand, counting down.
GAAGTCCGGAATTGCAAATAGAAGACTGACGAGGGCAGCTAAGTTTTCATTACCCAAACTCTACTAGTGGCCATAGCTCAGTGTTTAAGTACGTGGATCACTGAGCGGCAAACTCATGTTTGAGATCCAAAAATACAAAAAATTTTGGCAAACATCTCACTTTCTTCTCACTTCTGTTGCGTAAAACGAATGGCTGGGAGAAGCTAGGCCCTATTGGTCTGGTTGGTATATGGGCTGTTTGCGCCAAACATTTATTTATTTTTTTTATCGAAACCAGAGAAAGAGGAGAAGCTTGTTGGTTGAGGTCTAGAGCTAGATCTAAGTTGTAGCGCCATCAAACGAAAACAAATGAAGAAACTAACATTATTTCAAGGAGATTTGATCTGCAAATCTGAAATGGAGTCCAAACCGCTTTCATTGTTTCGAAAATGAATTTTCACGTGCACCTATTAAGGGCAAGTACTGTTTCTGTGAAAATTTTCGGTCTCGAGAGATAACAGAGAAACTTAAAAAGTGTATCTTGCATTTCTGTCCGCGTGTACCTTGGACTGCAGCTTAAACTTCATCACTGAGATCCAAGGGCTAATGCCCAGATGCGAAATCAGAATTTTTCCTATAGCCTCAAAATTAGTGATACTTTCCTTAAAGTCAATTTTGAAAGAGTTGCAGTTGTCTTTATCAAAGTTCTCTGCCCTAAAAAATTTAGAAGTTAGATTTTATTTACGAGGTGCTAAGTAGTGCACAACATATGATAAAAGGTTCTCTTTAGAAGGTCAATAACATTCACATGATATATAGAATGAGGAAACTGTCACTAGTATTCAGTCATCCCAAACCATCGAAGTCATCGAGAAAACATGAGTCATGGCTTAGCATTACCTCCAATAAGGAAGAGACAGTTGTGACCGTAGTAATCGGGTTTTACGTATAGCATACTATACGCAAAGGGCCACACATTATGATGACACTATTTAGTCATGCCAATTTGATGATTAAAATTCATTCTTCAGGGGTTTTCCTCACCAATATGACTACTGCCTCCATCACTACCTCTGCCACCGTAACCGCTAGCCACTTTGGAGGATCTTATGATTCATTTTGCGTACGCAATAAATCTTACTGACTTTTAGACAACCATTTCTATCGCAGAACAATTTTAAATATGTAATTCAAAACCAAACAAAAATTACGTACCTACTGTCATATGGTATTGATTTAGGATGACCCCGATGTAAACGAGTAATTCACTTGGAGGTTGCATTTTAAATCCAGCTTTACTGTTGTTCTGTCGAAGATAAACAGCTGATATTTTACATTTGTGAATACTAAACACTGACATTTGTAATTATGGAACGGTATACGAGAGAGCAAAGCATTTTGATTGTCAAATCCCATCTCCGAAATGGGAAAAATTTAACCGCGATTACCGCATTGCAAGAAAATAATGCCCGTATACATAACCATCCATCTCGTGCCGTGGTTAAGTTTGATGTCAATCTCACAACATTATATTGACATACAAATATCAGCTAATAAAATATCAAAATAATTACCACTAGGTTATAACTTAACTCGTTTGCACGCAATTTGAAAATTTGAAAAATAAAAATCCCATATACCTTAGATACCCATGTACCCCCTAACCAGAACCACTTCAAAATTTAAACAATTTTATTTTACTTGGGTTTTCCTAAAAATTTATGACTAGCAGTGTCGATATGTGTATTGCGAATGAATTCTTAAAAATACCTACGAACCTCAAACTATTTTCATTTCCAAGAACAAAGTTTCAATTGTGACTCAGCTTTATATTTTTTTTTTTTTGCAAAATTGTGTTCACCTACTTAATTTCTTTTGTTTACTTGTGGACTTTCCCCCTACTTATCAGTCTACTACTAGTAGACACTTTGTATGTAAAAGGACGACAGGCGCCCTTAGTGAATCCGATAAAATGTATTCCCCAGATAATAGACGCAATGAAATAGCCACGCGATGGATGGACGTCATTTCTTGATTATTATATTATTATAATTTTGGATATTTTTGCAATTGCATAGTAAATACGAGTACTACGTGTACGTCATTAAATATCGTTCAAAGATATGGCGTAAGAAATATGACTAAGAAAATGAATTGGCTTTTGGAATGCATGACACTGCGCCTAAGGTGATTTATGGACAAAAAATTGGTAATCAATTTTTATTGTACGAGTACGTATACATCCGGGAAATTTGCAATAAAAATTCAAAGAAATTTGATTACAATACTTTTACGAGTACATCTAGTAGGTATACTTTAAATACACACTGAGACTTACAAAACCAAATAAACGGGAGATGGGAGATAATTTCTGTTGGTTGCACTACCAGCCAATGCATATGCATTTGATCCACCAGAGCAAGGTACTAGGTTCCTAACCCAACCCCTTTCCAGATAAAATCTCTAACCATCAAGAAAAGTTATACCAAAATCGATTCAGTGGTTCTAGAGAGAAATAAGAAAACAAACAAAAGAATAGTCACATGTTTTACTCGGGTGAAATGTTCCCGTGTACAAATGGCCATTACTTGCTTACTTTCTTAGGTGGCGCTACAGTGTGAACTGTGTGAACCTGGGCCTCTCCAGTTAACCCGGTCCTTAGCCAATTGCCCCCAGTTGCGCACTCCACCACCTCTTCCTCTACTGTGTTATCCCTTCGGGTTAGATTCGAAGACTCTGCCTGGACGGTGCATTGGTGTCCATTCGCTCTACATGTCCTAGCCAGCTCAAACGATCAATGCGCAGTTTTTTGACTAAGTCGATGTCGCTGTACAGCTCGTAAAGTTCGTCGTTGAATCTGCTCCTCCAAAACCCGTCAACGCAAATGGGACCGAATATTTTCCGAAGAATTTTTCTCATCCACTTTCTGCATAATCTTCAGCGCCATAGAGCAGGACCGGTTTATATAGAGTCTCCTTTGTTCTTCGGGATAGGGCCTTGCTACTCAATTGCCCTCTTAGCCCAAAGAAACAGCGATCGATAAGAATTCGACTTCTGCGCTGATGTTGTTATCTGATGTGATAGCAGAGCCAAGGTATACAAAGCCCCTATCAAACTCGAAGTTATAGCTGTCCACTGTGATGTTCTGTCTGATTCGTCGATGTTGGGTGTCCCTTCTTGTTGACAGTATATACTAATACCGCTAAACCCATTTTGGCTACTTCTGTCTCAATACTGATACTCCGCTGATTTCTGCCAATTGTGTTATGCCGCCTGTGTTGGCTTGTGAGTTTCACACAATCCTTTCAAGTATTACGAGTATGTTAAAAAAGTCACATGACAGCGCGTCACCTTGCCTAAATCATTTCTTGACATCAAAGGTCTCGGTGAGGTCGTTACCGAACTTGATGGATCAGCGAGCGTTCTTTTTCCTCATTCTGCAAAAACGGACAAGTTTGGCAAGTCTCTATGACTTGTTTGGTTTTCTCCAGGATCTTCCGAAGTGCGAACATTTTATCGACTGTGGACGTTCCTGGCCTTGAACCACATTGTTCCTGGAGTATAATCTCTCAATATCTTCGATCCCGTGCTTCTCATGCTCTGTTTTTCCTTTTGAAGAAGCCTATGTCCTTCCCGTCTCTTTTGCTCGTAGAGCTCACCGAGCAGCCCTCATTCTTCTTTGTTGTAGCGCTCGGGATATCCACTTTCGTACCTTGACTGAAACAAGGTAGTGATCCGTGTTGATGTTGGCTGCTCGGAAGGTTCGGACATCCAGAATACTGGAGGCATGCCTTGCGTCGATCGCAATGTGATCAATTTTGTTAATCGTTTCATGATCAGGAGACCGCCATGTCCCCTTGTGAATATTGAGATGAGGAATCTGTGTGCTTGCTATAGTGATGTTTCGCCCCGCAGCAAAGTCAATAAGCCTGAGTCCGTTGCCAGACGTGGTGTCATATAGGCTACGCTTACTAATCGCCTAACACGATTTTAACTTCATATTTAGGACATTGCTTATACGTGTTGTCTGGTAGCTCGTAGAAACACTCTTTGGTGGTGTCGTCCTTGTCCTCTGTGGGGACATGAGCGCATATTAGGCTAATGCTGACGAATTTAACCTTGATGCGGATTGTAATAAGACCCTCGCTCTTCTTGCCTAAGTCTGCCGCTTATAACAAATCCGCCCCCGAATAAGACCTGTTGCTGCTTTCTGTAGCAATCATCGTAATAAATGTCACAGTTTTTCATCCTCTATTTGCCCGGCCCATTCTATTGCCTCTGCTAATTGTTCGGCTGCATGCGGTCCGTTAAGGGTCCGAACATTCCACGTGCAGATCCGAAGATCTTTGTCCTTATTTCGTTTGCCAGGGTCGCCAACAGTAGGGTCATACCTATCCGAGGCTTACTGATGCTTCGTAGCTAATGTTTTTTGACGTGGTAGGGAAGTTGCCCCGACTCACAACCCCTAACCAAGAGGGTCAGGTCTTTGGTTTTAGCCCCTAGGACAGGGGACCAGATAAAACGATGCCAGTAACTCTCTTCGGGAATGCGAGCGCTGCCGTTAGGCCATTAAGGGCTCCTCCGCCACCATCTCTTTTTCAAGGCCCTGCCTCAGTCTTGAAAATTACTTACTGACCTGAAGTAGCTCAAGTAAGGCTTCCGCTAGTCTGGCTGTGGTAGATCTGATGTACGCCGTTCTTCTGAGGACCTTTTTTAGACATCTGAACCATAAGATTGCAAATCAGGTCAGCAAGAGATGCCTCGCCTGGCACATACGTCTTGCGATATACTTGTCCAGAGGATAGTCAAAAACATCTAGGGGCATCAGGTATTGAGAACAATTTTAATGCTCAATATACTTTGTCCAAGGTCGTTCGCCAAATCAAAGAGATACGTATGACTAGTGTATTATTTGGGATTGCATTCCGCATACTCCAGCTTTTCTGCACAAGCAAAAGGGTATCGTACTTAGCTTCATTGAAGCGTTTTTGCACCTGGGTCTCTTGTTTTTGCAACAAGAGATTCAAGGGTTTTGCCTTTTCAATTTGAGTGGTACAATGTCATATTTCTAGATAAAGCAGACTAAATAGATTCTGTGAGAGATAGTGATCAAACCACGCCTATTTAGAGCTCAGAGAGGACAGTCTGCTGATCGTTCATCCTCATCAGATGCTTTCGGCGTTAGATAAAAAGACCGTGTTCATCTCTCTCCACATCCTGAGTATGTTGACTAGAAAACTTTTAAATATAACTTCAAAAAAGTTGAGATCAAGGAGCAGGTCAAGAGATTCTTTATTGGAGGTGGTCTATAACTCACCCGATCTCCTCAAGTAAATCGTTTCCTTTTTCAAACTGGGCGCTTCAAGTGCCACGCCTCTTGCTACGAAAAAAAGTCTCCAGAGCCATTTGGTATGCATTGAGAATGTAGACCAAATTAGATGCAATTGTGATCTGAGAGAAAAAAAAAACGCATCATTGGAGTGAAAACATTCACTTGGAGATATCATTCTCTAGGAGATATCCCCCACAGACATTTCTCCTAGTGACATCCGACAGTTTCCCACTCAATAGAGGCATCGATTTTTGCTGCCAGTTGAATTTAAAGGTATAAATTCGTAAGTTTTTGACTAAGTCTTGAATATACCAATCCATTTTGTTTCATGTGCAGTACATAAACAAATGACGAAGGGGATTAACCGAGAGCAGCAAATAACAGGATGTCACCGGTGACAATGTGGCATGCAATAGATGTGGTATTCAATAAATTCGCGCAAAAACTGGTTTTCATTATTGTCTGGATTTTTGCAGGCTCAATAGGAATTTTACAAATGTCTCGAAACTTTAAATAAGTGGGATTTAATACAAAAATTTATAATGTGACATGTCTTACTATCAGCTTTATCATGATTCTAACAGGTCAATGAACATTAAAACCTAACAGGTACTAGGGAAAGAAGCATCTACCTATCCTTCGACTCTGTATCACATCGCATGAAAATTACTAAAGCAAAAATATTCATCTCGAACCCATTAGTGTTAATTTAAATGATTATACATATATATAAAGATATATGCCGATATGTGAAATGTACGTGGGTAGTTTACTTTCTGGTAAAATAAATATATTAACATTTAGCCAGGGGGATAAAACAAGAATGTCTTGAATTCATTAAGTATCAATTTACACATGTTCATTGTTTTGACATTTTATTTTTTTATTTATGGATTATAACTAAAGGTTAGGTAAACTCGATAAGTTGAGTCTGGTCTATTTAATATTTTGAAGGGGGGTACCCAATACTCAATGTCAATATGTACTCCACATATTGTTTTCGAGAAAAACACATCGTAATTGCGTTGTGGTTGGCTGGCCGGCGCCATGCTTTTTCCTTACTTTGTAAACTTGTTGTAGATAAAATTACTGAATGATATGACATTAAAATGATATGATAGCTGGAGATAATGTACAAAGTTATTAGAACTGTTTATGTAGGACAGGTTTTATTTATTTATTGGATGATTAATGGTTGGAGACAAACCTGCAGACATGCTTACATATCATCATTTATTAGTATCTATTACAGTGTCTAATTAAGATTTATGTATATGTATTGAGTAGGCAACAAAATATTGTGCTTTTTTGTAATCTAAAATAGTAGCTAATCTTGACTGATATAAAATGTTTATATCGTTTAAGTAAATAGAAGTTTCTATAGCTTTTTGATATTTGTGAGATATTTGCAAACAACAACAGTATTTTTTTTTTTTTAAGAATGTGAAAATCTCGAAAGATACTTTGGTGATCTCAATCCATAATTTTAACCGCACTAAAAACACTTTCAATCATGACCAATCTGCACAGTTAAATCATAAGCTCTTAGCAATCTGCGAACGTTATTGTGTACATCTTGGATGACTTTTATCTCAGGGTTAATGTGTATCTGCAACATTTGATTAAGTTGATTAGGTCCTGAATGGGTTCCAAGCAGGATGTAGTGGACAACACTCGACAGTGGACAACATCTACAATTTATCCTGCACCATAGCAATTAAAATCAAAGAACAAAATAAAGTGTATGGCTTTTTTGTTGATTTGAAAGCTGCTTTTGATGGAATCGATCGAAAATCATTATACAGGGTACGGCAACATAACTTCCTTTTTTCAAAACGCAATAAAACCCATTTTATGATTCAGACATTTTTTAATTTTATTTTTATAATGTAGGTAAAGTTTTGTTGTACACAGTTTTGAAAATCATATCAGGTAGGTGACGCCCCCCATTGTCCATACACTGAATAAACCCATTTCTGGCGTTTGTCATGACCCTCACCAGCATATCAGAGGATATATTGGCAATTTCTACCTTACAAATTCGCAAGACCGGGCTAGCCACTCCAATCGCCCCTTATTGAGATGAGGCGTTCCGGGAAGAGTTCCCTCAAAACAGCCATTGATGCCCTTGAAGTGTGAGCCGTTTCTCCGTCCTGTTGGAACCAAATGTCCCCAAAGTCCAATTCATCAAGTCGTGGAAAAAAAAAAATTCGCGCAGAACGCCGTGGGGATCGCAAGATTGAAGCTCTCACTGTTCTCAGGTGATCTGATTGGCCGAGGGACTCCAGTTCTTTGTCTTGTACTCACAGTTTGTCTGAACGTAGCGACCCATGTAACAATTGATCTTCGATCCGGGACAGGGCTAAATTGAAATGATTTCGGAAGGCGCGCTGGGTTGCGATCTCAGAATTTCCATTAAAAAAGTAGGCTTCAACGGCAAACGCACGCTCCACACGGTTCCAGCGCATGATGGCGACTGTCTGGGAGAGGGAACAAACTTTAGAACAACTCTTGCCTGATAACACCACTCCCACTCCACTACGCCTCCCACCACCTTAATGGCGCGCCGCAGGCACTCTGGTATACTGTGAAACCCAAATAATATACAATTTGCTAGAACACATCCTTTCAAACCGCATTATCACAGCTTCACTGGGAGATGAAACATGAAGGGGAACAGTTCGTAAGGGAACACCACAGGGGGAGAACCTGTGCAAAATGCGTAGCGTACGCAGATGATCTAGAATGCACCTGAACATGCAAAACAGCCTACGAATCATAACGAAATGGACGGAAAAGAGTGGATTAGAAATAAATCCAAATAAAACGGAACTATCATAGTTCTCTTTACAAAGAAAACCACAACTAGTGACTTTCACATTCCACAGCTTTGAGGAGCATCACTGCAACTCCGTGACAGCCTCAAGTACCTGGGCATAATATTGGGCAGGAAATTGAAAGAATTACCAAAGCCAGAAGAGCATATTGGATATGCCGGAGGGCCATTGGGAAAGTCATGGGGTTTGAAACCGAAACAGATTCACTGGAAATACGAATACGAATGCGTAATAAAACGCATCATCTTCTACAGAGTAGT